>JASAOG010000080.1:185000-858750 GCA_030265305.1 Biomphalaria pfeifferi | reverse complement strand
AACCAACACAACAAAAGTCAAATTCTTGACCTGTCCCTCGATACTGAGCACGCTAACCAACTATACCCACCTATCTGAAAGATAAATAAGCAAACTACAGAAACCTTAAATAAAAAAGGCAAAATCTTATTTAATGGGAAGAACTCCACACTTACATCTTTATCTCTCAGCAATATAGAATGTTATACTACAAATGTATTACAAATATTGAATGGCGTGGATTGAGCAATGGCCATTTTATATGCGTGCGTGTAGATAGAGGAGAGAGAGAGAGAGACGATTATATATAGAGAGGGAGACAATTATATATAGAGAGGGAGACAATTATATACAGAGAGGGAGACAATTATATATAGAGAGGGAAACAATGATATAGAATTCCCAGGCAAGAGGAAGTGTGTTTGGGATATCAAGGTTAAAAAAAGTGGGGGGGGGGGGGGGATACGCCTAAACATTTTAGGAGCATTACGATTTGATAGATGGAAAAATAAAAAAAACCAAGGCTCTAGCTACATTAGTATAAAGTCTATCCACTATTTGGAATGAGAACTAAAAAAAAAAAGCAACATCAAGATAATTTAATGAAGACTAATCATTCATGCGGAGAGTTGGGGCTGGGAGAGAACGAAGGGAAACTCGTAATTACGGGCCTTTTCATTTACCCTAAAGGATGCTAGAATTCAAGGGCCAACAGAATTTACGAACTTGGAGGGGGGGGGGGGGACGTTTACATAGTAGGCCTATTTACCCAACGTGCTTGTATCTTTGTCCTTTTTTTGTTCGTCCTCTGTAAGGCTATGTCCTTTTTTGTTCGTCCTCTGTAAGGCTATGTCCTTTTTTTGTTCGTCCTCTGTAAGGCTATGTCCTTTTTTTGTTCGTCCTCCTAAGGGTGCTCAGGTGTATTGGAACTCACCTTGTAATGATTGAGACTAGTTAGATCTAGAGCTATGCATTGTTCTTGTTTTTTTTTTTCCACGCTGTTTCGAGTTTTCTCACGGCTGTAAAACAGCTGGATATAAAAACTAGACCCTGCAAGCGAGGAGTTAAAATCATTGTGTACTAAATTAAGGACATGGTCTTATAAAGGGAAATAACGAAGACTGGCTATAAAAGAAAAAATAGAATCGTGACTAGTGTCACTTGTCAGCACAGAAATGTGTGAGAAAACACACACACACACACACATACACACATACATACATATATATATATATATATATATATATATATATATGGCTCCTTTTGTCTCCAAAGGCAATGGATGCGCCCAAATGAGTCACTGGTTTTGGCTTAATCTTGAGACGGGACAGAATCTGGTGTGGCTAATCAAGCCAATTCTAGAAAGGCAGACTTTGCCACAATGTGTATGCCTCTGATTCTGGGCTAGCGGAGAGGGCAGCTTTCTTTTTTTCCCTCTTGATTAAGGCCGCTTCAATTCTTTTGTTCTCAGCAAGGGTTGTCCCAGCACGCACAGTCTGACTCCATGCACTCCGGTCTTTGGCAATGTTTTCCCACATACTTTCGCTGATGCCTGTGGCTCTCATGTCTCGCTTGCAGACATCTCTATATGTTAGTCTTGGGCGGCCCTTGGGTCTGACTTCGTCCACAAGCTCAGCATATAAGATATCTTTCGGGATTCTACCATCTGGCATGCGGGTGACATGTCCGAGCCAGCGTAATCTTCTTTGTGTCAGGAGAGCATACATGCTTTTCATATTGGCCAATCTCAAAACTTCCTGATTATAGACTTTGTCCCTCCAAGAGATGCCCATTATGCGTCTCAGGCAGCGCAAGTGGAAACTATTCAATCTGTGTGCTCTTGGTACATGTATGTTGACCAGCTTTCACTGCCATAAAGGAGAGTGCTCACAACACAGGCGTTGTAGATTAGGATTTTGGTCGCTGTGGTCAATTTACCATTTTCCCAGACGCGCTTGGAGAGTTTTGCCAATGCTGTGGTAGCTTTTCCTATCCTTTTTGTCAGCTCGATGTCTAAGTCTAGGTTACTGACAATTGTTGGACCCAAGTAGGTAAATTCCTGCACCACTGAAAGGGTGTGGTTCCCAATTTGTATTATAGGTATTTCTGCGACGTCTTGTGCCAGGATTTCGGTCTTGTAGAGACTTATAGTAAGGCTAAACTCTTGACAAGCAGCTGCTAAGGCGTTCACTAGCTTCTGTAGACCTCCTTGAGAGTGAGATACGAATGCCGCGTCATCGGCAAACAGCAGCTCCCTTATCAAGATTCGACTCCTTTTCGTTTTGGCTTTAAGACGTGCCAGGTTAAAGAGCCTTCCATCGGATCTGCTATGGATATATATTCCGTCTTCCAGGGATTTAAAAGCACTGGTTAGTACGACTGAGAAGAAGATGCCAAATAGTGTAGGGGCCAGTACACATCCTTGTTTTACACCGCTCTTAATGGAGAATGGCCTGGAGGAAGAACTTTCAAACTGAACAGTGCCCTGCATATTTTCGTGAAAAGCTGACACTAGTTTTCTTAACTTATTTGGGCAGCCGATTCTCTCTAGTACAGCAAACAGACCGCTTCTGCTAACAAGGTCAAAGGCCTTGGTCTAATCAATAAATGCTATGAAGAGGGGCTGCTTTTGTTCTCTGCTCTTCTCCTGTAGCTGCCGCAGAGAGAAAATCATATCTGTTGTAGATCTACCTGCCCTAAAGCCTCACTGCGACTCTGAATAAACACGATCTGCCAGGATCTGTAATCGCTTTAGTAATACTCTAGCAAAAGCCTTTCCGACTATGCTAAGCAGTGTTGCTGGGAACAAGGAATGGTCCCCCAGGAATTGAAAGACTCCAACATAGTTACAATTTTTAAAATATATATGTATATATATATATATATATGCATATTATATATATATGTATGTGTGTGTTTGTGTGTGAAGGAATTTTTGTGTGTAGTCAAATATATTTCTGAATTTAATAAAATACTCAGATAGACACAAAGCTAAAGGCACATTCCTCGTCCCATATGTTACGACAAATTTGTACGAATACTCCTTCTTCCCTAGCGCTATTAGAGCATGGAATGGGCTGCCTGAGCTAGCCAGGAAAACCAGTGACTTGACGGAGTTTAGATCATTGGTTAACATGCATGACTAAATGCATGACGCGTAGGACGTAATCATCTTCTTTTTTTGAAGTAAAGTCTGTATAATATAAGATAAGAAAAGAGGAGTATGCGTGTGTGAATGAATATATGTGTATGTATAAGTGTATGTAAGATTAAATTTGTGTAAGTGTCTGTGATTGTGGATACGGGAGTGTAGGCGTGATGGCATGTAACTGTGTGTGTCTGAATGTGAGTGACTGTCAATGCAAGTGCCAATGTGTGTGAGGGTGTGACTATGTCCAACTACGTCAACTTATGTATGAGTGTGCGTGATTGTTAATGTAAGTGTAATGATGTGTAAGTTTGTGTGACTGTGTGTAAATATGTGTTCACCCCTAACACCAATCACTTATTAACTTAGACAATTTTTAGACACCCCCCCCCCCCCACCAAAAAAAAAATCCTTTGCCTAATATAATGTTGAAGACAGTGCGTTATAAATATGTAGTATAGAATTTATTAGCTTATTAATGTTACAACAGTTAGGAAAATATCGAACATCATAAACCTCATTAGCCTGACTTCGTGTTCTGGAGGAAATGAGCTCAAATCCTGATAGAATTATGTTTAAAAAAGGAAATAATGACAACTATGCGATTTATTGATTGATTTAGTTCTTTTTTACTGGAGAATATTCATTTTTAAATTAGAAATTAAAATATTATCAAAGGGTTAGGGTTGCGTTTATTGCTGCAGTATGTTTCATGTAATATGGCGAGTTAAGCTTTACAAAAGTTGTTTGATATTGAAGTCTTTATAAGTATTTGACTCTTGAATTTAAAATGTCAAAGATCTTCTTGTGGCTCGATGGAATAGTCCGCGGCTGAGTCGGTGGGGCATTAGTATAAACTAAGTTAATTTGGTAGGGCCTGGGAAAAGCTATGGCCTGAATATAGTTAATAGACTTTTAAGTACCCTAATTTCATTTAAAGTCCTGACAGGTACTTACGCGCCTGTTCACGCGTGACCGAACAGTTAATTAATTTAAACACATGTATCGATTGAGTTACGGTTCGAGGTATGCCTTAGTTAAAATATTAGTTTTATTTCTTGAGATGTACTTTTGTTTAACTAGCTACTTAAAGTCTGGCTTTCGTTTGGTACGCACTTCAAACTGTTGGCATTTTGTTCGCTAGCTTAGTTTCCTATTTTCATCGTTCCCTTCCTGCGCTGCTGGATTTTAAGCTATAAGTTGTAACTTCAATACAAGTACATGAAATGTAGGCCAGCTCTGTACATATCCTCTACCCCATAGACTTATATATATATATTATATCTAGACTGGATATGGAGATTTTTAGCACTACAAATAATGTCGTTGAAAATTTTTTAGAAAGTTGGATCAAGCCGTTGTTTTCTAAAGTGGTTAAAAAAAGTAGTTTTTTTTTGTTTTTTTTTTTCAACCCTAACCTACATAACATAATTTAATCTTTAGATCTAGATCTAGAAATTGAACATCAAAAATAAGAGTACTCTCGTCTCATAATTATTATTTTGCAATTTTTAGATACATAATCTAGAAAGATCTAGGTAATCAATATATTTAAATCAACATGAATTATTTCGATCTAGGATTTTTGAAACATTATCTCCATGGAAACAAACGGGAAATTGCTTTGTTTCATATATTTGCGTGAATATCCGAGAAATGATTGTGAATTATTTCTAAACTTTGAAAACTAAAGATCATTACTTTTCTAAGACAGAAAAGATTGATTGGGGCGACTCCCTTTAGAGCCAGAAAAGAAAGTTTACGTACATAAAAATCTATATATGTATAGGTCTATGAATCGATCAGTCGCGGATAAGAATCTATTTCCGGTTTCCAGTTTAGATGTAATATATAAGTCTATGCTCTACCCCTTAGACGTGTTCTGGAAGATCAAAGTTTGCAAATGTATATGTTATCAATACTTCCGTTTTCTAAGCACCGGATACACCACAAATCTGGGTATTTGTGGGTTCGCTTCCATTTATGAAAATCTCCAATAATTACATTTGTTTTGAGTGCAACAGAAAGATATACGGTACATGCTTGTTCCCCAGTCATACCTTGTGGTCAATATGAAGATAAATATATATGTCATCTGTTTCTGTGGCCTACGGTTTAACGAGGGTGTCATGTGGTCAGCACAACGACCAACCACCTTTACGTTTCCCCAACTAATGTCAGGTACCCTTAGGAGCTGGGTAGACTCAGAGGCTCCCAAAGATCCCGAAATAAAAAAGCCCAGTCTTTAACAGGATTCGAACCCAGGATCTCAGTTCGGAAGCCCAGCGCTTTACCGCTCAGCCACCTCACCTCTTAAAAAAAAACAATAAAAGATGTCTGTTAAAAATGCATCATCTTTTAGCTGCTTGAATCCAATGTTTCAAAAAACTAAAACAAAAAAAACCCCTAACCCTTGTTATATTATAAAAGGAGAACACTACTAGAGTATGAAAGTTAGTGTGACCTCTCTCATGATTGTTCAAGCTGGTTAAAGACGAAGACTGCTTTATTGATCCTTATGGAAATTCGTTGTGATTGTGAGGACTCTTTTCTCATATAAAGACAACACAACAGATACATACGCATACATACAACAGTCATCCAATCACTTACAAATAAAAGACAACATGAAAAGTAAGGATTTAAAAAACAAGTGCTGCATAGATCAATATTTGTCGTAATTAAAAGCAATTAGACTGTTTGAAATCTTAACACGTGTTTGCATGTGTGTGTTTGTGTTAGTGTTTGTTTTTTACTTGTCTATAACATGGGACTTACAATGCAAACACAACTAATGGACACTTTGGATCGAAAATTTAGTTCCAAGTTATCTGACTAATTGAATTACACAAAGGGAAGAGTATCGTGCTGCCAATCGTACCGTTTTATTCACACCAGTACCTCATCGTCGTGCATAATACATGAAGCAATGAGAGTCGACTCGATAAAGTTGTCGAGATTCACAGACTCACTCAAAGTGCATTGATAAATTTCTTATATAGACGTTGATCTGTTGTAGCTGCTATGGTGATGGGGGAGAAAGGTGTGTTGGTGCAGAGTTTCTAGAAACATTTTGTGACCCGGTGACCCACTTATATAGCCAAAATTAAAAGCGAAAGTGAAGAAGCTACATACAATCATAGTATATACATTACAAATGTTAAAAAAAAAGTACTATTTCTGGAAGAGGTTTTATTGAAATTAAAACATTTAAGATTCTATTGAAAATAATATTTAAAAGTAATTTTTTTTATGTATTTAGATTATGTTGTAAGTAGCAACCACACATCTCAACGAGCACAAATTTCTAGTCGATTTCTTTTCTGTCATAAGGTTCAGGACAGCAATGTATCCACGTATTACCAAAAAAGAAAAATAGGAATCAGTCCAAAAATTCCTTATATTGACCCATAATGCAGGATATAGAATTAGAAACTGTTTTTGAAACCAGCATTTGTGATATCCTTGTTCAGACATTGGTTTTAAGTTCCTTGTTTTTTCGATATTTCAATAAGCTGCTCATGTATGAGTACAGTTTCATCTGTGATTGGGATCTGAGTTTGTCTATGCACGAAAGGACTCAATACCCAGTTGGTTATGTCCACATGAAGAATGTCTTCAAATGTTTGGTTTAGGTCGTTTGTAATCGACATATTAAACAATTGTGAGGGGCCTGTTAATTAGTTTTCAAATTTAAAAATATCCTAACGGATTAACAGGCTTTAAGCGAAGAAATTATTTTAATTGTATACAATTTTCTTCTTTTTTTTCGGACCCCAGTGGTCTGCGAGAAACAGTTTGAGAACCACTGTGTTGGTGCATCTTCCATTAAACCTTAAGTCAGGTTTAGAATCTACTAGATCTTTCTGTCTCTGCCTCTCTCTGTCTCTCACGCTCATACTGTCTCTCCTTCTTTCACTATGTGTCTTTATGCATCTCTTTCTGACTTTCTCTCTCTGTCTCCCTCTCTCTACTAGAAGAAGCAGAGAGGACCCGAAAGAGCTGGAAAGCCATTAAAAAAAGAACTAGCAAGACACCGTGGAGAGTGGCGTTTTTTTGTCGAGGCCCTATGTTCTATGAGGAACTTAAAGGAATGATGATGATGATGATGATGCAGTATATCTACTAAACACACTATACCTATTTCTTCCTTTATATCTACCTCCTATCCTCTACCCATCCTAAAGTCTTACTGATATTTTAAACATTGTATTATCTTACAGAAGCAACACATCTCTGTCCACGGCTACTGAAAGCTCAGACGACTCGGACGATGTCTTCAACGTTATTCTCAGGTGAGTCTACCTTGACATCACCTTGAAAAATGGTCCCTGTAGATCAAAAGCTATTAACAAACGTCTATATCGGTGTAATAAAATATTGTATCTTAACTAAATATTAGCATTTTAAAATTAAAAGCGTCAAATCGTGTGAAGAGTGGCTGAGTGGTAGATACATCGCTTAGCTTTTGAATGGATGGAGCTTGGACTCTGAAGAAGAATGGAATTTTAGAATGATTTTAACCAGCTCTGACCTGACATTACCTGAAAAAAGTAAAGGCGGTTGATGACACACTCGTTAATCGTCGGCTATAGAAACAGAAAAGCTCTACATCATTTGTCTCATACAGTACAAGCTTTCTCATTTCCTATGGACTCGAAGATGGCTGTTAAGTCCAATCCTCGCTTTAAAAAGCCGGCCGCATATGTGGCATGGGTGGGTTAGGTCAGTTGCAGATAGGCCTGCTTCTTCTCTCAGCTTTTTGATGGTTTGGCGCTCTTTCGCACAACCCTGATAGATTACATATCAACAGTGTTTACAACTTTGTGGGAATATAATATATGTCTGTAGTATTTTGAGTTAAAAATAGTATAACAAAAATGGAACAGTGAAATCCCATCAAATGAAGTACAAGACAATGCGTTTGGTTCAAACATTACAGTCAAAGCAAAATTTTGTATATCTGTCCAAAAAGACCTAGAAAAGCTTGAAAGGTTTAAATAGAAACTTGAAAATCTCAACCTGTAATATGGACAATAGCAAATGTGATATTGCTGTAGACCATATAGTTGAGACTTACCTTACAAATGTCAGAATGGTTGTTGGTAATTCTATTGTGATTTTGTTTCTATTTATTCCACCTCCCCTTGCTAAAAGCATCGTCCCCATTCTCCTTCCCTCCCCAATAATAGTATAGTTTTTTTAGATTTATGTATTAAACTTGACTTCATGACTGCAATTTTAATCACTTTGTAGATTTAAAGAATCGCAAATCATTATTGTTTTTGTACAAATTACTACGACTATGAACATAAGAGAGTTAACTCAAGTTCCGCCGCTAGATCACACATTTACTCGATAACTTCCCCTGGCTTAAATTACGCCAAAAGATGTATTTGAAAATAAAATACATTTTCTCTTTTCAGAGTTCGTCCTTTAAACACGCAAGAAACTTTGAGGCGAGACAAATTTGTCGCAGACTTCCCTGGTGATGGCCAGGTGTCGGTAAGAGTTTTAAATTCGATCTAAACAAGTTTTTGTGTGTGTGTGGTCAGTTTAAAGATTGGATGATACAAAAGCAGGAGAAAAAGATCTGTATTAAAGATTTCTTTTCTATCTAGTTAGTACGAGCGGAACATTGTGTGAAGTATGTCATGACACTCAAAGACACACACCTAAGTTTATCAAGACACACATATATGTATATTGCTTATCAAGACACACACATACGTTTATCACACATATATTTATCAACACATAAACTTATCAAGACACTCACATATATTTATTAAGACGTGGACGGTGGGAAGCGTGGTCGAGAGGCTAATTGCGTTTCAACTTGGCTTGTCTTGGCTACCTAGAAGGGGGCTCGAGTTTCGAGCAGAGTTGCGTTTACTGAGCGCCTAAAGGCAGCACGAAAAACTAACTCCTAGATACCCCCTCCCCCCCCCCCCACTGGTCCACAAATGAGATTAGACGAAAGCGCTCTGAGCATGCTATAAGCATGAAAGTAGCGCTATATAAAAGCTATAATAATAATAAAAAGACACACATATATAGGACCAATATAGCAATTAGTTCTAAGCTATTCCCCTCAGTCCAGTCGGGTCCATGTACATTTTGCAATCTTAGTTTCTTGGTCTACCAATCTTCTCCATGCTTGCTCTGCTGGCAGTGCCGGCCTTAGATAGTTTGAGTCCCTTAGGACTGTAAATTAGATGGCCCTAAATAAATAGAAAATAAAATAATAAACAGCACTTCCATTCAACAATAACAAAAAGAAAACCAACAACAAACAACAACAAATAAAAAAATCAAGAAAAACCACAACTACATCAAACAACAACAAAATACCAACTACAAGTAAAACAATAATAACAACAAAAAACAACAGCAAGAAAAACAACAACAAGAAAAAAAGACAACTACAAAACAACAACAACAAAAAAAGACAACTACAAAACAACAACAACAAAAAAAGACAACTACAAAACAACAACAACAAAAAAAGACAACTACAAAACAACAACAAGAAAAAAAGACAACTACAAAACAACAACAACAAAAAAAGACAACTACAAAACAACAACAACAAAAAAAGACAACTACAAAACAACAACAACAAAAAAAAGACAACTACAAAACAACAACAACAAAAAAAAGACAACTACAAAACAACAACAACAAAAAAAAGACAACTACAAAACAACAACAACAAAAAAAGACAACTACAAAACAACAACAACAAAAAAAGACAACTACAAAACAACAACAACAAAAAAAAGACAACTACAAAACAACAACAACAAAAAAAGACAACTACAAAACAACAACAACAAAAAAAAGACAACTACAAAACAACAACAACAAAAAAAAGACAACTACAAAACAACAACAACAAAAAAAAGACAACTACAAAACAACAACAACAAAAAAAAGACAACTACAAAACAACAACAACAAAAAAAAGACAACTACAAAACAACAACAACAAAAAAAAGACAACTACAAAACAACAACAACAAAAAAAAGACAACTACAAAACAACAACAACAAAAAAAAGACAACTACAAAACAACAACAACAAAAAAAAGACAACTACAAAACAACAACAACAAAAAAAAGACAACTACAAAACAACAACAACAAAAAAAAGACAACTACAAAACAACAACAACAAAAAAAAGACAACTACAAAACAACAACAACAAAAAAAGACAACTACAAAACAACAACAACAAAAAAAAGACAACTACAAAACAACAACAACAAAAAAAAGACAACTACAAAACAACAACAACAAAAAAAAGACAACAACAAAAAAAAGACAACTACAAAACAACAACAACAAAAAAAAGACAACTACAAAACAACAACAACAAAAAAAAGACAACTACAAAACAACATCAAGTAGAAGAAGAAAAAAATTCTTTTTTTTTTTAATTTTTGTTTTTGTTTTTTGTTTCTGTTCTGTTGTAAGATGTTTAACTTGTTCAGATTTTCTCTCACCCCCCCCCCCCCATCCCAGATCAACAACTCTGGTTCCATACGAAACTTTCAGTTCAACGTCGTGTTCGAGCCAGACGCCACTCAGGAGGACGTCTTTGAGAATTCTGGCATCAAGAAGCTGGTTGATGCCGCCTTGAACGGGTGAGTTGAGGTTCATACCCATGAACAGAAGAGACTTCCATGGACGCTAGTGGCGTATTAATAACAGATAAAAACAGATATGTAGTATCAGAGTGACTTGCCAAAGTGGTTATTGTGACAAGTCAAAAGCTTGCTGTCAGAGTCACTCAATTTTATCTCAGCATTAATTATTATTTATTATTATTTATTTCATTTTAGTTATTTCCCCGTCTTATCCCCAATTTCAGTTCACAGTTATAAAATAAACACGTAACATATAAATGTTTATTTTTTAAATTTATCTTTTATGAAGCTGATGACTATTTGCAAGGGCGATTAATTCACTTTAAATAGCTAATAAATTATAGATTTAAAAAAAAAAAGAAATGTTTACCCCGCTCCAATTTACATCTTTGTTAAAAGCATGCATAAATATAACACTTAATAAAATTCTAGTTTGATGACACAGACACAAACATGGCAGCATTAAAAAAACAGTAGTCTAGACTAGAAAACTGGATCTTGATATATTGTGGAGATTACTATAGAAGATTCTATTTTGGGGATATGTCTATAGATATCGACTTGGAAGAGATACAAACAATGTTCCTAAACGTCTATTGATTTATTAAACTCATATATACATACACGAGGAAATATCCGCTGACGTGTGTTCAAGATATAAATTGTCTCGAGTCTAGACCCACATACCAAATTTAATTCTAAATCTTATAATACTTTGATTAATCGTAACGGTAAAACTAGAGTTTTCGCCATATGTAAAATGAACTACTTATTATTCACAAAGTTTTACATAAATGTCAAATTTCTAGGGAATTAGTTAAGAGCCGTTTACGTGATCCGTGTCCACTAACCTTCTTCTACCCATTAAAAATATACAAGCTGAGAAGAGGAATCGTAAATAGATAGAGTTTATTTGCTTCTTGTATCTAAATTATGCAAATTGTTGTGTTCTCATTCTGTGTCTTTTCCTTTAGTTTTATGTTTTAATTTGGACATTTTGTACACACCTGTGGTACCTTTTGGTATCAAAGCTAGCGTCCTCGTGGAAATGTCCACAAAGTTCATTTAGATAAGCTAACTGGAGCAGGGCAGCGTACTTCCTGGTAGCTCACCACGTTGCCAAGGTAACACGACAGTGTTGTGGAACGAGCCTTAATGGCCTAGCCTAAAAAACCACAATGCCTTTCTGAAAGAAGAATTTGACGACTTTTAAAGTAACTTTCATGGAGGAAATTTATGACAGGAAATAAAGGTTTTACATATCAGAAAATAAAGGTTTTACATAGCAGGCAATAAAGGTTTTACATAGAAGGCAATAAAGGTTCTACATATCAGGAAGAAAAAAGATTTTACATGACAGGAACTATAGGTTTTACATATTAGGAAATAAAGGTTTTACCTATAGGTCAGTGTGCAATGA
The DNA here is from genome assembly GCA_030265305.1 of Biomphalaria pfeifferi. NCBI lineage: Eukaryota > Metazoa > Mollusca > Gastropoda > Planorbidae > Biomphalaria > Biomphalaria pfeifferi. The sequence continues at coordinate 846,550 of JASAOG010000080.1, read as the reverse complement.
TCTAGTGGTCTATGGTCTCTCTAAGCTTTGACCAAGGCTTAGACCCTACACGGTTTTAATTAAATTGTCACTACAGTTAACAGTATTCGGTATATGTCTAATCAGTTTCCGTCAATGTATCAACTATTGGACTGAACTGGGTAGTACGTGTAGAACTTTTGTTTCTAACAATGATTTCGCACACATTGATCTGTTTCAACACTATTTTGATTTTGCCAGATACATGTAATAAATGTTTTTCCCTTAATTTCAGGTACACATGTACTGCGTTTGCTTTTGGTCAAACCGGAAGTGGTAAAACTCACACCATGACAGGCCCGCCTGCCCAGGTAAATTGCTAAGGCTTCACATCTCCCTCCTTCGGACTCTTCTCAAAGACCTTTGCCCTATATATTTTTGTTTTAACAGCATAGCGCAACCCCTCCAAACAATAACTCTCCATATTACCCAGCTTACATCACTCCGTCTGTTGGTCAGTTGGATACAAGATTTGAACACGTTATTTTTCCACACTTCTCATGCTTGAATTCAGTTAAATTGTTACACAATTATTACATGTTCCAAAACAAAAACAGTAATCAATAAAAACAAACATGAAGCAATTAATTAATTATTTAGTGAAAATTTTAAAAAAAATAATATCGAAAAAGGAAAATAAATCTCACAGTACTGAGATATATGACTACGGACGTGGATCTTTTCCCATTAAATAAGCTTTATATAAATTTTTAAACTATTTGCTTTTTTTTGTTTTACTTAGTAACTGAAAATAAATCTTAAGTTGTTTATTTTGAATACAAACACTACTTACCATGTTATAATGACTACATGAGGGAGTAAGTGTGTATGTGTGGTTCATCAATTCAGATAACTAGCCAAAAGTTTTAACGTATCAAAATTAATTTATGCAATTTTACTAAATTTTTTTTTATTCATTCTGTTTACTTATTCGATGATTTTAAGAGACGACTACGTCATGTATGACTATCCAGTTTGTGTGTGTGTGTCTGTGTGTGTGCATGCTTGTGTTTGTTCCTTTGGTGTGTTTGTAGCCCTTCAAGTTATGTGTGTGTGTACGAATGGTCCTATGTATATTATGAATACAAGTAATGTCTAAATTTAATAGCATGGTGCCGACTCATAATGACATGCGAGTGACTTTTTTTTCTATAATTTATGCAAAGTTAATTTAATTGTAATGTTACATTTCTTTAATTACAATATTAGAATAGATCACTTAACTATTTGTCGCGGTCACCATTACATCATTTAGATCTAAATATGTATCAGCATTTCTAATATTATTATTGATCTTTTTGTATCATTTAATATATATGTATATATATTTAACAACGTCTTTATTGCTATGTGTTTAGGCATTCTTAGTTTGTTAATGATATCATTATAAGGTCATTTATTGCACATTCGTATTTACTCTATTACCCTATCATTAACGCGACTGTATAAAACAGAAGAAGGGTTTTAAACAGGTATGCCTAATTGTGTCTGTAAATGTTGTAGATCAATAGACCTCCGCGTGTCATTAGCGTATCGTGTTTCTGTTTCGGTGGATTTAGATCAGTTGATTGTGTATGGAACACCTCGATAGCATTGAGCGCTATGGATGCGTAAATCTTTTTTTGTCATTCCTACAACCCGTGAAGTTGTGAATGACGTATTTTTTAACTGGATTTCGAAGAATACTCCTCTTTCTTGTCTTCCACTGAATGGATCTTATTTTTTTTTTTTTTTATTTCAAAAAAGTATTTATTTATTTTCATATAAATATTTTATGATCCATATGTATATATAATAAGATAAAACAAATAAATATGTTAAATACTTTCTAGAAAAAAAGTTAAATAACAAGTAGGCTACTCAAATAGTACACCTGGACATTCATTCAGTCAGACACAATTTATAATACAAGATGAACAGTCACAAACAACTTAGTCTACAGATTGAACAACTGTTCTGTCTACATTGATCATTCAGGATTTCGGCTGTTGTTTTAGGACTTAGTCTACAGATTGAACAACTGTTCTGTCTACATTGATCATTCAGGATGTCGGCTGTTGTTTTAAGACTTAGTCTACAGATTGAACAACTGTTCTGTCTACATTGATCATTCAGGATGTCGGCTGTTGTTTTAGGACTTAGTCTACAGATTGAACAACTGTTCTGTCTACATTGATCATTCAGGATGTCGGCTGTTGTTTTAGGATGTTTCTACCTCGTTCTCAAAAGATTCTAACCCTCAGGAAGATGTTGACACTCTAACAATACAATGTTCCAAAACTAGGTCAATTTGTTCATTGCTTTCATCATGCCAAATCAAAGGAAATATGAAAATCGATAATTGGTTAGTCAGCAGTATGTTAATTAGAAATATGTTAATTAGAAACATTTAAATAAGAATTAAGTTAATCAGCAGTATATTATTCAGGCTATGGATAACAAGATTGTTATTGGGAGAGGACTTCACGCTTCAATGGGTCAAGGTTGATATTTCTAGTGATACATTTTAGTCACGTGACACGCCTACAACCATGTTTCTAGGGCACAGCGACTTGATGACATTTTTTTATTATTCATATACACACAAAAAACTGACATAATCATTTCCTGCTAAATCTGCTACGGAATGTTCTTTTTATACAAATTCCGGCACTTCGAAGGCTTTGCACATTTGTAATGAAAGGCGATTTTCTTAATCACATTGTTAATGATTCACATAGTTTATTTAAATCTAAAGCTATCAATTGTCTTCTGGCCAAGTTTCGCATATTCACATAGAGATAACACAAAAATTTGTATAAATGTATAGGTCAATCTAGAGTTCATGGACGGGTTTTATCCACATAAAGGCTTCATGCCGATCATATTCTCAGCGCATGTCAACGGGAGCTGAACTAGCTTAAGGATGGCTTCACACACTCCTTTGAGCGGCTCAATGCAGGCGGAGAAGGGGATTAGAAATACGTACAGCCAGGCAATGAAGAAGGCGATGGGCCAGGCCAGGAACCACAGAATCAGAAACCACAGGATAGCCCACAGTAGTCCTGGACATAGTCCACCTTTGCCCGAGCCTTCTCCAAGTCCCATGTTTGAGAGAAGTATGCGTATATCGTCTGCAAGGGATTCTAGACAGATTTCGTAAAGCTAGACCTTATATTAAAAGTAGCTATTGTTCTTCGAATCCCCTGTACACTTTTACACACACAGATGTAGATACAGCCAACATCAAGTGTAACTAGCCCGTACACTTCACATGCTCTGATGCACTGAATGGATCATATATGCAGGCATATTATATAACCTTCGTTCGTGTTTTATACACCTTTGCCACATCTTAAATTTAACTTGATACATTGTGGAACTTCGTTGTAAGTTTGGTATATAGCGTTGCCCATTTTTCAGACGCTCAGATAAAGCAACGTTAAAATAAAATGCACGAAAATTAACAAATTACATTTATTGGGAGTAGATTTTAATAATAATGATAACAATAAAAAGATTTCTACTACTGATCTAAGTCCGCCTGATGAAAACATTTTTTAGCTCACTTGCTTGTTAGATAATCACCTGACGTAGAATACAGACGTAAGGCCGACAACTCTTCTATTAGAGTAGGAACGGAAAAAAAACAACCTCAGTGAGAAGGGTCCTCCTCACATACATACAGCATCACATACAGTCTGAACAGAAGTCTCACGTACAGCTTCACATATAGTCTCACATACAGTCTCAAATACAGCTTACATACATGCATACAGCCTCACAAAGAGCTTCACATAATGCCTCATATATGCCTCACATACAGATGCAATTACAGTTTCAATTAAAGCCTCATATACAGCCTCAAATACATCGTCATAAATAGCCTTACATACATCGTCATAAACAGCTTTACATACAGCCTTCAATACATACAGCCTTAAATACAGCCGATTGAAGTTACAAGCCAACATAAATCAGGACATACCCATAATTCTGGTCAACTTTTAAGTGAAGAAGTATTCAATAAATTTATCTTGTTGATTTTTAGAAAACTTTTTCTCTGTTCTTGTTTTAGAGAATACAGTAAGACACAAACATATTTCTTCCTTGTTAGGCAAATAGTTAGACATTTGTAGTTTCAACCAACTATCAAGTATTAGTTTATCACATGCTTAGGGAGAAAATGATTTGATTTATAATGACCTTCAGGAGACTATTAATTTTTTTGTTTTTTATTGTTATTCTTTAGAACTAGCAGCCACAAAAGGCAAATAGGAAGTGGGGGTTGATATTGTGTTTATGTTCTGTGTCTGTCTCATCCCCATAGAGTTTCTGTTTACAAAGGTGTACACAAGAACGTTTATTGTTTACCTTGTAGTGTTGCCATCTGACACCAATAAGGTGCGCAATAATCTTTGGTGGAGTCGACACTCTTAGTTTTAGATGCTTTCTTATATGGCGTTCAGGTTTGGGAGCTATACAGTATCATGAGAACCATTGCCTAATATACAAGCAAGTCATGCAGTATTTTACATTTTGAAAAAGCTATTAATAATGAGCAAATCTAAATAGTTTCGAAATGTTAAAACTACAAGAATATGCAAAATTCTTTTCAAAATTTGAACAACCTTGATGTTGTTGTTGTTGTCTTGGATGTAGACAGCTTGTAGAAAGTAGAATCACTAATGTCTTAACTCTGTGACTTCCAGCTATTATTGCATTGACAGCCCAGATTAGGCGCTGTCATACAAGTTACACCGCCTGACCTCCCCCCCATCTCGTGTTTTTCTGCGTAGGAAAGGAGATTTTTTATTTGTGCATCTTTAACAAGGAAGGGGATGGACAGCGAGAGAGAAAGAGAGAGAGAGAAAGAGAGAGAGAGAAAGAGAGAGAGAGAGAGAGAGAGAAAGAGACAAGGAGAAGGAGATAAAGAGTGCAGGATGAAAAGAACATTAAACTTAAAAAAACAAACTGTTTCAACTTATTCCTTTGAAATGCATCCACTCATCAACAATGTTCGAGTTGTCCAGAATTGATTGTCATTGATGTCAATTACCCTGCTCAAAATTAGAAGTGTCGGATGCGAGTTATAATAACGCTAATAACGCTAGCAGCATTGAATATGGAGAAAACTCTTGCAGTTTTTAATTTGCATACACTGTATTATTGTATTATATATAAATGATAAGATTGGACACATTCGTAATTAACGACCATTGGGCTATGAAGACGAGGAAACTGTGTCTCATATTCTGTTTGACTGCCCCAGACTGGCTGATCTCCGTCTCGACAGGTCTGGGAAAACAAAAATACTCGACCTGTATTGTGACATGTAAGCACTACGCTAGACAGCAGGGTTTCTGTACATGGCTTTTGCAAGAGAAGATTTGAGCCTCTCAAGCCCTCACTCAAATGGATTTTGATAATGATGATGATCTTTATAACACTGCAAAACCCCGGTTCAGTTTTCCAAACAATCTATCTATATATATATACATAATTCTCTACGCCGTCCAAACATGCGGGACAAAGACGCACGCACGCGGGTGAAAAAGTCATCGGTACGTGACGTTTTGGCGCCGCCGTTTTGGCGCGAGACGTTTCGCGCAAAAACGACATTTGCGCCAAAACGTCGTTGCCAAAACGTCCTGCTTCGGTAAAATCCATTAGAAACTGCATCCGTTAAACATTTTTTTCTCTTGCACCATTCTTTCCATCTTTTCATCCGTTGCCTGGACCAAGGTCACTTCTGCTAAGCTTATCATGACATTTTAAGACTTCTTATCGACAGCACTGTTACTTTCCATCGCCACTTCCGTTCTCTCGAAATCCCCACACTCTGCACCTTGTCGGTTATATCTGGGTCACTTTGGCACTTATCACTCTCCTTAATCTAGAATCACGTATTGTTCTAGTTAGACATGTTTATACTTGGATCAAAAATTATTAGAAGTATTACGTTTTCAAGTCAATAAAAAAAAAATTGTAATATTTCTTAAGATAGAGCTTTTATAATAAAAAGGTCTGGCATTGTAATATATTTCAAATGCAAACGTTTATTGGAAAAACGTTTAGAAAATCTTTAAAAACTAGTTATCATCGCCGTGTTGTAAATTAAGTCTTGGGCATTGTTATACATTATAAAAGAATATCAAATAATCAAATAATCTAAAATTAATCTAAATATTTTTTTCATTACAAAATCATAGACCGGCTTTTTTAACAAGCTGTAGAAGCAAACATTTAGTATTTTGAAAAGACCAGAATGGAATATGTTTATAAATGTCAATCAAGTCAGAAGTAATTTCTTGGTTGAAATTATTAGAAATTTTAACCTACCCCCTTATCATCTTTATTTAATGTACCATTCTGCATTGACATACCATCTTTATCTTAAGTACCATTTTTATTTAAAATACCATCATTATAAGAAAAACCATCTTTATTTGAAGTACCATCTTTATTTGTTATAGCATCTTTATTTGAAGTACCATATTTATTTAAAATACCATCTTTTTTTGAAGTGCCATCTTTATTTTAAGAACCGTTTTTATTTAAAGTACAGTTTTTATTTGAAGTACCGCCTTTATTAGATATATCATCTTTATTTGACATACCATCTTTATTTGACATACCATCTTTATTTGACATACCATCTTTATTTGACATACCATCTTTATTTAAAGTACCTCCTTTATTTGACATACCTCCTTTATTTGACATACCATCTTTATTTGACATACCATCTTTATTTGACATACCATCTTTATTTGAAGTACCATCTTTATTTGTTATAGCATCTTTATTTGAAGTACCATATTTATTTGAAGCACCATCTTATTAGAAGTACCATCTTCATTTAAAATACCATCTATATTTAAAATACCTCCTTTATTAGATATACCATCTTTATTTGACATACCATCTTTATTTGACATACCATCTTTATTTAAAGTACCTCCTTTATTTGACATACCTCCTTTATTTGACATACCATCTTTATTTGACATACCATCTTTATTTGACATACCATCTTTATTTAAAGTACCATCTTTATTTTAAGTACCTCCTTTATATGACATACAATCTTTATTTGACATACCATCTTTATTTAAAGTACCATCTTTATTGACGCTTTCAAAAAGAATCACGAAGAGCACGAGGACCGCCTAACAGCGGATATGTATTTAAAACCTGTGGCCGCTAGTTTATCACACCTCCATGCTGACCAAGCGATATCTTGAAATAGTCAAGCTTGAAGAAACATTGAAGTCAAGGATAAGTCACACCCCCCCCATTTTTTTTCCTCTTTTTGTTCACACTACGCTCATTATCTTAATGTCCCCACTGCTTCCTCATCGTGACGGATCAGATCTGTTATAAGCATATTCCATTTGTTTAGTTTCACACAGAAGGCGTGACCCCTGACCCTGCAATGTACGGATTAATCCAGAGGTGCTTCAAATATCTCTATCAGTCAATAAAGAAGCTAGGGGCTCCGAGAGTCATCAAGGCGTCATTTCTAGAGGTGTATAATGAACAAGTAAGGCTTTGTTGGAATTCTTTACAAGCATTTATTCTTTGATATTTTGACCTGATAGTCAGAAAATAAATCATGTTAGATAGATGAACTAACTAATAGTTGGATAAATGGATAAATAAATTGAATGGTTGAATGAATGAATGGATACATAAACTAATTGCTGGATAACTTAACGGATGAGCCTATTGATAAAGGCATCTTTTCATTAAAGGGCTAAGTGGTTAAGTGCTTGACTTTCGAGCCTGGAGTCCTGAATTTCGGAATTCTTAGGCGCCCCTGAGTCCACCCAACTCTTGTAGGTACCTGACCTTAGTAACCGCCTTCGTTGTAGAACGTAAGACGGTTGGTCATTGTGCTGGCCACATGACACACTGCTTGTTAACCACTGGCCAAAGATTAGCTTAACATTATCTGTCCTATAGATCGCAAGCTCTGAAAGTGGACTTTACTTTTTTGTTTTGTTTTGTTTTAACTCAATGGATGAATTTAGAAAAATAGGACACACATGAATGAACTAAATGATACATCTATGTAATGAACTAATAGATGGTAGGATGAACGGGTGATTAAACTAATAGATTAATAAACAGATGAATGGGTGAACGAACTAACAGATAGATTGATAAACGGATGAATTCATTGATTGATAGACGAATGAGTCAATATATAAATGAATGAAAGGAATGATGAACTAAATGATGTATGGATTATGAAATGTGTGAATGTATTGATGAATGGGTGTATGGTATGATTGCTCAATTCCCTGATTTATTAAACTGTTTAGAAAAATTCAGCTTTACACTCATTTCTTTTTAGGTCATAGATTTGCTCAACAATAGTCAGAGGCGTTACCTGACAGTTCGATGGAGCAAGAACAAAGGGTTCTATGTAGAAAATTTGTTTACAGTGCAATGCGAGGCACTTGACGACCTGATGGCGGTCCTAGAAGAAGGTGAGAACCATAATTGATCCTTAAGCTTTTTCGAATAGGTTGTTGTTTTTTTTCAGATCAATAGTACAAGGATTTTTATTTTTAATCTTTGGAAAATCTCATTTGAACTCTGACCTCATTTTCCTGTTGTTGATGTTGATGGGACGTCTGCACGTCAACCAGAGAACGATTTTTTTAAAAACATGACTGTTAGGACTGAGGGCTGGGTTGCCGACTAAAGTACTTCATTACATCAGATGAAATTTCATAGTCCAAGTATAGGCTTCGTTTTTGGTTTGTCTTTTTATTTCATTAGAAACCTTTTGTTTACTTTTAACTATGTTTGTAATACAAAGTCGATTGAATAATATGTTCTGTGTTGGTCATCAACACACTTTAGTCTGTAATGCTTTGATTAATAACACTTTGATCTATAATACTTTAGTCCATAATACTTTATTCTATAACTTGTTGGTCTATGACACTACTGTCTATAGGTCTATAATACTTGGTCTATAATGTTTTAGTCTATAACCCATTAGTCTATGACACTTTTGACCAAAAGACTCAAATCCTAAACCATTTAAGATATGGGTGAGGGTTTTGTGTTAAGTAAATGCAATATTGCTCATGTTCCTCTGCTTTCAAGGTAACACAATCGTCTGTAGGGCAAAGGTAATCAGTTCAAGCGCGCGTGATTCTCACGTAGTTATGTGTAGACGGGCTTGATTTGGACCATCTCGTCATGCTATCTTAAAGTTTGGACACACATTTCGGACCTTTAGGCATTCGAAGAAGTTACTGTTGAGTGCATTAGTAAACTATGGTGGTAAAATTTTATGACATAAAATAAAAAAAAGATATAGTCATTCGTTCGGTTCTAGGAAGACTGAATATGTTTCTTAATTACAAATTATCATAGAAACTTGGTCCTCATAGGACCATTAACAGGTACGGTCGAAACAAAAAGGGATCTCCTTATAGGGTAAAATCGTAATCAGTTTTAGTGTGCTTGTGCGTGAGTGTTTAAATGTTTGCAATTTTCGACTCGCTAAAAGAAAAATGCCATTAAGTATTTCTTATTTTCCGGGTTATTTCCCATTTTGCACAAGAAGCTATATTTTTTTACTATGGATTGCACTTTAGGCTTGAGTTCTCCTGTTGATTATTCGGTGTGCCTACAAAACATGAAACTATTACAAAAGTAACCAATTAGTTATTTAGTTATTGGTAATTAATTATGATGTTTCTAATTGATATAGTGATATAAATGCTACTTATTGAGAGATGTAGCTGTACATTTGGAGTTATTTCCCTTGGCACGATTTGTACACGTTTGGTCTCCCACTTCACCTTCTTGGATCAAGTTGAAATTATGTAGGGCTATGGTTCATCGATTGCAATACATGAATGAAAAACAAACAACAACAAAAAAAAAAACAAGAAAAAAAAAGACAAAGGGAGCTTATTCCTAGAGTATTAAGATATATGGCTGTGATACGTTTTTAAAAAATAGTTTTGTGTGTGTGTGTGCATAGTTAGCTTGTTAGGGAAGTTGTAGCAGCAAGAAATTCTTGTTCCTGTCTGTAATTCTTATTTCGCTTCTATGACGTTACCACAGGCCTATGTATCATAAAGACTGGTTAATAAAACACGCACTTTGTGTAATCGTGTGTACATTTTTAGAAAGTTTATATCAACTCACTGTGTCTGTCTGTCTGGTAAAAATTTTGTACAAGTAATTTCTCCCACACCCAATCTCGAATCAAGTTGAAACGTTACACAATTACTTCTTCTTCCTGACAACACAAGAATAAAAAAAAAACAACTATCATAGTTAAACTCATTAACTATTAATAATAAAGTCTTTAGTTTTGGTATCTCGACCAAGGAAAAGAAATCTTAATTGACTGAAGTGGTGGTATAAGCTGAATTAGTCCCCTTTATAAGTCGTAGTCTGAGTCTTGGCGAACACAAACCTGAAAGATAGGACGAGACTCTAGAAACAATAGGTAACTATACAATCGTCCCTGTTCTCCTCCTATCCCCATTTGTTTTAATAAATGTTTTTTATTGTTAGACAAGATCTGTTTTAAATTTAATTCCATGACTGAACCAAAAGAAATTACAAAATTTTTGTGTGTGTGTTTATATGCTCTTGTTTGATAGTAAGCTTGATAGAGAAATAGCATTAGCATAAATTCTTGTTCCTGGCTGTAATTCTTGCATCCCTTTGTAAAAGTGACCACAGTCCTATGTATTTTAAAGACTGGTCATTAATACACTCCCTTTGTGTAATCATGCGTACAATTTTTCACACTATTGAAAGAGAAGTATATATATATATATATATATATCTTTTCAGTTAGAGTAAAGTGAAGTAAGTGAAAGTACCACTTTCAGCCCCATTGATCTATAGTACAGGTGATAGTTCCACTTTCAGCCCCATTGATCTATAGTACAGGTGATAGTACCACTTTTAGCCCCATTGATCTATAGTACAGGTGAAAGTACCACTTTCAGCCCAATTTATCTATAGTACAGGTGATAGTACCACTTTCAGCCCCATTGATCTATAGTACAGGTGATAGTGCCACTTTCAGCCCCATTGATCTATAGCACAGGTGATAGTGCCACTTTCAGCCCCATTGATCTATAGTACAGTTGATAGTACCACTTTCAGCCCCATTGATCTATAGTACAGGTGATAGTACCACTTTCAGCCCCATTGATCTATAGTACAGGTGAAAGTACCAATTTCAGCCCAATTTATCTATAGTACATGTGATAGTACCACTTTCAGCCCCATTGATCTATAGCACAGGTGATAGTACCACTTTCAGCCCCATTGATCTATAGCACAGGTGATAGTACCACTTTCAGCCCCATTGATCTATAGCACAGGTGATAGTACCACTTTCAGCCCCATTGATCTATAGCACAGGGATAGTACCACTTTCAGCCCCATTGATCTATAGTACAGGTAATGTGAAGCTTCTTTGTTTCCGTGACCAATGATTAAAGAGGGTGTCATGTGACCAGCACATCGACCAACCGAATGTATCTTTAAAAAAATTAATATCAGGTACTCTTTAGGGTTGGTGGACGCACGAGCTTCCTATATATCACAAAATTGAAAATCCAACTCTTCATTGAGACTCAAGCCCGAGCCCTTTCGGTTCAGAAGCCAACCGCCTTACCACTCAGCCACCACATCCTCCTTTCAGATATAGATCTAGCTACTATAATCTATCTAGATCTCTATATCCAGTCAATTGACTATAGTTTAAAATAACTAGTCTTAAAAAAAAGTAGATCTTAGCGCTATAGTGCTCTTGACTTAGTGCTCTACTGCCCTTGACTTACTGCTCTACTGTCCTTGACTTACTGCTCTACTGCACTTGACTTACTTCTCTACTGCCTTTGAAACCTCTGCCCACAGTGCACAACGAAGCCACAGAGAATCCTTTTTTTTTTTTACAAAACTTTTATCATCTCACTCTGTCTGTCTGTCTGTCTGGTACAGTATTTTAAATGTTATTTCTCCCACATCCAATCTCGGATCAAATTGAAATTTGGCACAATCATTTCTTATACATGACAAAACAAGACTAAAAAATTTAAATCATATAGTAATTTATTTATTGATAATTAATTATTGTGTTTGGTAAGAAATTGTACTTGACAGATGTGCAGGTACAAGTTGAATTAAACCCCCTTATAGTTTCTGTACAAAATAAGGTCAGCGCTTAAAATTTGAATTAGTCATAAGCACTTCGCTGGCACAGTGGTTAGTGTATTGGCATGAGGAGGTTTGAGCACCCGAGTTCGAACTCTAACCGTACAATTTTTTTTATATAAAATATATTAAAAAGCTATCACGGCAGCCTTAACAGGAAAACAAATTCTTTCTTCTTCTCTCCTTTGCCATTTCCCAACTGGTCCAGACAAGTGATAGGATCATAGCGCGTTGCGAAAGCTAAAAACATGAAAGTGCGCTAAACAAAAACAATTAATAAAAATATTTCTAATCGCAAAGATTCATTGTTGTTGGTCTACATCTATTACAGATTTAATTATATGACTGATCCAAACTAATTGATACAATTACACTTGATTTAGGCTTTGTTTTTTAAAAAGTATTTAGTATGTTTTTCTTGTTTTACTCAACGAATTTTTGCGATGGCAAGGCTCGAGAAATATGGGTTAGAGATTTATATGATCACGTGGTCAAAAGGTTTAAACTGTGACTTGGGTTAAAGTAAAAACTCGGAATGAAAAAAAAAAATGATGGGGGAAAGTAATCGAGGTTGGTTGTTGTGCTGGCCACATGATACCCTCGTTTACCGCCAAAGAAACAGATGACCTTTACATCATCTGCCCTATAGATCGCAAGGTCTGAGAAAGGAAACTTTACTATTTATTATAATGTATCACCGTGGAAACATTGAACTGTTGGCCATTATAATTTTGAGCTATGCACAGAGCATTCGCAGTCAATCAATTTCACTTTCAATTCAAATTCTTCAGTAATGAAAACAAATTTGAAGCGATATAGCTTTTTTTTATTATGGACCGACAAAACAAAGTTCATGAATAACTCATTTCTAGCCAACACAGAAACTTTGAGAAAGATGATATCAGGGTTTGTTGTTTTTTTTTTTATTTTTTTTTTTTATTTCCGAGTTTTTATTTTAACCCAAGCCACAGATCAATAAGTCCGCGGTTGACTTCTGCCAAACGACTGCAATGCATTATGGGATATCCTTTTGTTAACCCACAGCCTTTGCTTGTGTGTTAGGTGTGAAAATGGAGTGGGGTGTGAGATAGTCACGTGGTGTTTTGGTGTAAAGCTGAAGACAGGAATTAGATATTCAGAACTTTGTAGTGAATCCAACTGACAAACAAAAAAAGTCTTCTCTAAGTACTAAAACGATACTAAGACAATTACACATTTTTTAAGATCAAAGCGTTGTTTATGTATATGTGTGGGTGTTTCTATTGAAGAACTGAGGCAGAAATAATTCCTCAAGTCCCGGGAGAAGGGTCATAGTCGATCGCACGTAATCGATATCAAAGTATCGAACTATTGGTTGACTTTACGTTCCTCGTAGAGTGCTCTTAAAACAAAAGAAACAAATACCCAGTGTAAAAAGGAAAGTATAAAGAATGAAGTATCGAACTACAAGTGATTTATTTTGAGCCTTGTATTTTAGGAATGTTTCGTTTTGAAACCTCCAGTGTAGAACTTTGCGATGGAAAAACCTTTCAATACTCTTGTGTTGTTTTTTAATGTGGGTGGAGATTTTGTTTTTTCACTGAAGCCGAAGTGACGTAGTGCGACATTGAGTTGGCTGTATGTAAGGATTTTCTTATCAACATTCTGTGTTGATTTCGGGAATGTCGTCTGAGTTTGGCCTATTTGGACTGTGAAAGTAATTTAGGAGGTCATTTTTCGAAACAAAGTTGCTATGAGTTTCTTTTTTTTTATGATTCTCATAATTCCGTCGCCTCTAAAAGCTAGCTTTATTCGTTTTAGCGTTACGAGAAATGAATCAAAGATATATTAAAATAAGGTAGAGGGCTCAGTGTAAAAAATCCAGACCAATAAATATATCTACACAAGGCTGGCCTTACGTATTGCGGGGCCCAATGTAAGAGATTCTTGCGTGACTCCTTTTGTAATTAAAAAGAAGCAACTATTACTATTAATTAGATCACTATACCAACATTTTTTATAAAACATGCATAGGAAGCAACTCTAACGAAATAGGCGCCAGTGGGTGAATTAAAGCTATGTCAATCATAAAAAAATTCCTACACTAAATATGTTAACCCTCCAAGTCCTGTATCTTTAAAAGCCTGTAACGACAGCCGTGACTGATATCCTTAATGTAAATTTGCGGTGCCAGACGCGGGGCCCATTTGGAGCTATCAGTCAAATCGGCCTAAAGCCGCCTCTGTATCTACATATAAGAAATGGGGCGCGTGGGGCGCTGTGAGTGGGGTTATCGCAAGGGTTAACACTTGGCTTTTCGAACCGAAGGGTCTCGGCTTTGTTTCTTGGTCACGACTGGGATTTTTTTTAATTTCGGAATTTTTAGGACGTCCCTGAAACAATCCAACTCTCAGAGGCGGCCCTGAGCAAGGCGAGTGTTATGTCAATAGTAGGGCCACGAAAAGATCTATTTGTACGATTGAATGACGGCGACTAAAGATTCTCTTTATTGCGGGGTCCCCCTAACGTGCGTTGTGCGGGGCAGTTTCCCGTGCCACCCCAAAAGGCCGCCTTTGCAACTCTGATTGGTACCTAACCTTTTTTTTTTTGGGGGGGGGGGGGGGGGGGAACCAGAAACGATTGCGATGACCACATGACATCCTCGTTAACCGTCGACCTTAGAATCATCTTACATCATCTGCCCTACAGACCGCAATGTCTGAAAGGGTTACCTCCCTTTAATTCTTTCACATATACGGTTTTTAAATGGCAAGATTGACTGAATTGTAGCATACAATCAAAAGTCCGTTTTAAAGACAAAAAGTGCCAATCTGTTATCAAAGTAACCTTTTTACAATTAAATAATTTACTGCCAAACAGGTCGGACATTGATTCTAGCCAGTATGTGTGTAAAATATTCTATAAATTACATTTATTACAGTTGTAAGACTAATTTCCTTATGAATATTATAGATTATTATTATTAAGTGAAAAGGGAACTATTATTCATTCTCTGGCACTGCCAGGGTCGAGAGAAACAAAATTCATTGTAGTCACTTGATCAGTGTCCACTGAAAACTTTCCTGGTGATGTGGCAGGTCAGCAGCCATACCGCGCTCTGACGAGAATCTTCTTAGGAATGTTAACGGCCTTGTAGGTATCTGTGAGGTCAGAGGTCATAAACCCCTTTGTCCATTTATCAACTTGTTATATTGTTGTTTGAGACAACTTCCATAAACTCTTATCTCCGAGATTAGGCTCCTATATCTTTTTAACATTTTCCATTATTATTATGAATACTATTATTATTATTATTATTATTATAAGCAAAATATTCTAGCACGCAAGCGTGGTTTCCGAGTGATAAAGCGCTAAGCTAATATTTGAAGATTTCTCCTAGTGATGTTGTTATCTATAAAGCTTTTTTTTTTTTTACAAAAACCACCCCCAAAAAATGCAAATTTTGTAAAATTATATTGTTAATTAAAAATTATGGTATTTAATTTTCTTTACTATAATCACTTCATTCGTCATTGGATGATGCAACAACAAATAAAAAACAGCGACAACAAAACCGAAAAACATTTCTTCAATTCGTCAGATTGAGTGAAGTATTTCACATGACCATGCAACCCAGGGCCATCTGAAACTGATGCCCTTCACATCATCTGACCCATAGATCATTAGGTCTGAGCTACTTTTTGGTGGTTTGCTGTGTGTAGTCTTGGTCACATTATTTGATCTCTTGCAGCTATTCGAAACATCCACAAAATAAATGCCCCTTCCCTTCCAACTCCAAAGCATCAGTCATTTTAAAATCAGTTAAAGCCTCCTTTACAGTCAATTTAAAATCAGTTAAAGCCTCCTTTACAGTCATTTTAAAATCAGTTAAAGCCTCCTTTACCTAAACAGCTCAATGTCTCTGATACCCACAACTTTATTAAATCTCTTCTGTTGCAATATATCTTGTGGCATGAACATTTGAGCAACGCAAATGCGGTTTTTTGCATTAAGTAATCGTAATCGGAAATTGACATCGGTTTCGAAATCGATAGTTACAGCTGTTACAGTATTTCTAATTGCTACATTTATTGCGCTTTCGATAAGGATGGATGTTAAATTAACTACGGTTATGTGTAGCGATGACAGACCTTGTGTAGTGCAGCAATTCATCATAAAAAAATATTTTCTAAAGAAATATGAAGCCTAGTCCTTAAGTGAGTGAAAAAAATTCTTTGTGGTTTAAGCTGATAACATCATTGATATCATGGAAGAGGATTATAGAATTGATTTACGAAATTCGTATGACTCTGACAGTTCAGAGAGTGACACATCTTTACCGTATCTTCATGGGAGTTTTACAGGTCAATCGAGACCTAGTTTAACCGCAAATGACAGTGTGTATTCGTCTTTCCGTGGAGGACTCGGCGCCGGGCCCCAGACTCCCCCAGATCTCATGGCGCTTAGCGCTAAGCGACAGATTCTGCTTAAGGGGAATACCGGCGCCCAGAGTAAGTCAAATAACGGAGAAAAGAGATTTAGACATAACAATAATTTGTCGGAGGTTCTAGATGTTAACCAGTTGAACTCTGAGGACACCTATGCAAACAACAGGAACCAAAGACAGTACGCTTTCAGCAATCATGGAAACTTGGTGCAGCCGAACGCCAACGACTCAGGACGCCAGCAGGTCCATCTGGATTTAGCCAAAGAGCTTTCCTCCTGTGATATAGAATCAGTCTACCCAGGGGGCGACACTTACATTTTCTACATGCAAACTTCTCTGGGGGAAGTGATCGGTCCTTTAAGATTCGACGTTGAAGACGTGGTCATGGGACTCCCGATTCCGGTACAGCAGACAGAGGAATTTAAAAACAATGAAAAAACATCATCAGGTAAAAAAAAAAATACAAAAGTAAAATATATGATATATATATATACTTATACATAAGAAATACTTTTAAAAAAACAAAGCTTGTAAATAGGAAGGAACCTGTCAATTACTGCCATATCTCTCAATACTGCAATATTTATTTCCATTTTCCCAAATAAAACAAAATGCATTATTTACCACTAATTAATTACTACTTTTTGTTTTTGATTGATTCATGTGCTGTCATATACAATGAATACTTGGGCAAAGTTTCCACTTTATCTGAGAACGGGAAGTGGGAGAAAAACAAAGTGTAAAATAATCCAGACAGACAGACAGACAGACAGACGGGGTGAGTTAATGAAAGCTTGGTACAAAAAAATGACATATTTTACACTAGTGTCCTAATACATTAACAGTTTTCTTTAGTTTCGTACAATTTTTGTATTTGGCTGTAGGCTATTTACGTACAATGTAATCAGACCTCATACAGAAATCTCATTTTAAAGATTCCGAAAAATTCACAATCACTCAAGTGATGAGTAGACTTTTGCAAAAAAGAATTATTACTGATTGATTTTTAGTGCAACAGAAATACAATATAGTGTGCCTTACCGGAAACTGTGAGGACAGTACAATAATCAGTCGTTGTAACTTTTTATAACAATGTCTGTGTAACTATCTAGTAATGAGACATAGTTGGAGACTTTACTTCAAGGTTCTTATAGACTTAGATCCTCAAGCACCTTTCAGCGGCAAGCGTCTCGTCTCTTTTGCCTTCATTCTCTCTCTCTTTCTCTCTCTCTTTTTCTCTCTCTTCTCTCTCTCTGCTCACGTTCTTTTGTCTCTCTAACTCACAATACTCTCTCTGTGGCATTTTACGTCTCGAGAGATGATCTTTTCCCTTTGCAACTTCTTGTGTGACTAAAGAGGCCAATCCTTGATACACAGCTGCGGTCACAGGTTGGACATATGTAATCACCAGACGCCATAGCTTTTTCACCTTTCTTTCTACTATTGTTGTATATGGCATCTGCATTCTGGGTCCCTTCCTTTATGCTCGCTCTCCATATGGATCTATCCAGTGCCAATTTTCCCCATCTGTTAGTGTCGATTTTAAAGAGCTTCATGTCGCGTTTACATACATCAGTATAGCGTAAAAGTGGACGACCAGCGGCTCTCCTGCCTTCTGTTAGATCACCATACAGAATGTCTTGTGGCTTTCACCCAGCAAAGGAGAGGCCACGCCATCTCTGACAATAATGTATCATAATACTATATACTTACATAGTTTGTTAAAACTTTTTACTCCTTACGAAGAACCCTAGCAGAATTGTAAATCCCACACGCAGACCAATGGTCATCTGTTTCTTTGGAAAATGGTTAACTAACAGGGTGTCATGCACCCAGCACAACGACAAACCGCCTTTACTTTCCCCTACTTAAGTAAGGAACCCATTAGAATTGGGTGGACTCAGGAACGCCCTAAAAATCACGATACTCAAAATCTCACTCGAACCCAGGACCACAGGTTCGGAAGTAAGCGCTTAACCACGCAGCCGCAAAGTATTTGTCATTTTTTTTAGCCATTGCAAATTACTTACGAGATAAGCGTTTCGCTCATTACTAACGGTGAACTATGTAAATATAGGTATGTATCTATTTCAATATTGCCAATATTATATAAGCGTTTTAGGGTTTCGAATATTTTAATGCAGCCACTTTCATAGTATCAGTTATCTCTTCATCCATGCTCTTTTTAGATTAACCTTTTCTGTTAAACCAATGTTGCATGTTTGAGAATTTCAGCTCACTTTGCAAATCTTACAAATATTTTACTAATCTTGTATCAGCTCACTCTGTCTGTTTGGTATACCATTCTTTTTTACACTTTATTTCTCCCACTTCCCTAATCTCGGATCAAATTGAAACTTTGTATAATTATTCATTGTCCCTAACAAAACATTAAAAAAACACCAAATAACTAGTAGTAATTGATTAATTTTGTTTGATTTAGAAAACGGGAAATAAATATTATTTTTATTGAGAGAGAAAAGGTGTCGTAAAGGTGCAGTTATTTCTCTTATATAAGCTGGTTTTTTTTAAAGTATTTCTAATATTTAATTTTTTAAGCATTTATAAACATTGTAGCATTGCTGGTCGCATAGTCAAGTACTTTCTAGTTTTTTTGTTGTTTTTTTCAGGTTTGAGAAACAGGCAAACTGGATCTCACGGGTTAAATGAATTCTCCAGCAGGTCTCACAGCGTTCTGACAGTGACTGTTGACTCTGAGACTCAACCGGAACCAGACGATGAGAACCTGTACGTCACCAAGAGAGGGAAGCTGTCCTTTGTGGACCTGGCGGGTAGGTTTTATACTTCTGGGAAACTCCATCCTTGCCAGTGGCGCTACAGCCCATGGAGGGCCCTGTCCTGCTCTAGCACATCTCTCCATTCTGATCTATCCTGGGCGTTACGTCTCCATGTCCGGACTTGTAGCTGTTGTAGATCTGCCTCTACGTCATCAAGCCACCGTACTCGTGGTCTGTCTTTAGGGCGCCTGCCTTTTAGAATTAGGTGTGAAATTTCTTTATACTATAGCTCAGTGTGAATAATCAAAAAACATGAGCATCTTGGATTTCCTATAGATGTAATATTGGATTTCAAATAAATTCCAGAGTCTAGTCACTGTACACTGCCTACGTTTTAATTAGTACAAACAACTAGATGGTAGATAGACGAAAAGATATTTTTGTAAAAGATCCTCTGTAATTAATTAAATAAAGATACACCCTGCTTTTGCATAGCTGACGGATACGCGTAAAAGCTTTTTAAAAAATGATTCTCTGTAATTTATAAGATAAGATGATATCACTACCCATTGCTTCGTTCCCCAACGGGGGCCATACGGGCGGGGATGGTTCACCCACGGGGGCAGTGGCACATTATAGGCAAATGCAGGGCCTCCCCCGTGGACTCGGCCTCCGGCCTCAAATGAGATGTCCGATTTTCATTTTCTCTTCCAGTTTCTGAGATCTAAACCTGACGGACGGATGGACAGACGGGCGAACAGACAGGCCACACAAAACTAATAGCGTCTTTTCCCCTTTCGGGGGCGGCGAAAAAACGGTCCATTTGACTAACAATATATGGAAATTCTATGGAGGTATCTCTCAGTACGTTAACACAAAAATTAAAAAAAAAAGATACTTGATGGCAAAAGATTATACGTAGTAGCCTACTATTATTGAGAGAAATAAGTGCTGAGCTTTCGATGCACACCAGAAAGACCACTTAGAATCAGCGGTTCTCAACCTTTTAAGCTCGGCGACCCCTTTTTACAATCCCCCACTCTGCCGCGACCCCCCTCCCTTGCTCACATACACAGCAATAGATGAACAGACAAAACAATCCATTTTTTTCGATGGTCATTGGCGACCACTGGCAAATCGTCAATCGACTCCCTAGGGTGTCACGACCCACAGGTTGAGAACCCCTGACTTAGATACTATACAGATAAACAAAAAACCAATAAAAGGCAGTCCGGATATTTAACGTTCCGTTTAGCTAATGTCTGAATAAACCACTTTCTATTGTCTTTCTCCTTTAGTTCATCTGACCTTTTACCCTCTTTTACTGTTCCAATGGTAATGATAGCGACGAAAATCATTATGCAAATTCAAGTTCAGTAACTCAAATTTAACTCATGTTTTTTTTTATATACAAATCAACACCAGGAAGTGAAAAAGTTCGAGATTCCAATATGAACGCTGGCCCAGGGATGACAGAATCGAACAGCATCAATAAAAGTCTTCTTGTCTTGGGTAGGTAACTCTAAATGCAAGCTTCGCAGAGTGTAGCAGACGATCAAGTTCACTACTTGAAACACTACAACAAACAACGCAATTAATAGAAATAAAGACAAGAATTTTTATTTTTTTTAAGTACTGAGAGAAAAAAAACACGAAAAAGCTTATCTAAGGGAAAGAACCGAAATATTGTCCATATCCATCTCTCAATACTGTAAGATTTATCTCACTTTTCTACATGCAACAAAGTTATATATATCACTAATTAATTGAATAATTGGTTACCTTTTTATTTGATTCACGTATTGTCTTCAACAATGAATAATTATGCAAAGTTTCAAATTGATCCGAGAATGGGAACTGGTAGACATAACGTGTACAGGATTTGTACCAGGCAAACAATTTGAGTTAACATAAGCTTTGTAAAAAAAAAAAAAAATAGAAAAGAAAATACAATCAAATCCTTCATTTTGTCTCAGCCAGCCTTATAATTGAAATGCATTTAAACTTTGCGTTGAAGAGTTCCTATGAATGTCTGGTCGTGTTTCTAAAACTGTTGAACCGTAGGTACCACACAGTCTATTATTGTGATGTTTGAAAGGGTAGAACTTGAGAAGCCAAAACAAAGAACTCAGCGAAACGTGACACTAAAGTAGAGTAAATAATTCACCCCCTTAACATAGGAACTGGTCAACAACAAAAGGTGAAAGTCATCATATACACTTCGCCTGGTAACAAGAGTCGCCATTGAAAATGGCCCCATGCATAAAAATTTTGCTCACCTTTGAAATGATGAAGCGATTACTTTTGCATGTAAAATTTACCGGTTGCATATATCATATTATACCATCTCAAACATACTTTAATGTTGTTTGCTTCAACGCCTTTTAATAAATCCATAGCCTGCAAAACATATTCAATAAATGTGGCTTTATTTTTTCTAAAATAATTAACCATGGCTTTACGTGACATGTTTTTGGTATTTAGACTTTCTTCTATTTGTATTTTATTTTCTTGTTTTTATCAACTAGACAAATCTTGGTTTGAGAGCACGTGAAAGGCATGAGAAATACATCCGGGACTGCATTTGTCTCCCTGTCTTTCTAAATTTTAAGTGCGACAATGCCACTGTCAGCATCACTCCCTGAGTTCTCTCATGTCCAGTTGCAGGACGAGGTCAGGACGACTTGACCAGCTTTTGGGTGCAGTTAATGTGTGCCTCTAGTGTACCACGGTGCTCACAAAGTTGTATAACTTTTGCGAAATAACGTAGTCTGTTACTGGGATTGGTGGTGGACAAATTGAATACATTATTTAAAAGAAACATTTTAAGGGGTGATTATTTTAAGAAATTAAATTTTAAAAAATTGACAAACAGCAAAATACCAGAAATTTTTTTTTTATTTCTTTCAATTTCTTAGTCTGTTGGACCGTTGGGTCAACATGCAAGACTAGTCGACCGTTTTATTCCATTCCTCCCTGTCTTTTGCTTAAGTTAGAATCTCTTTCAATGGCAGGCCCGTCTATTCTATTATGATGTCCTCACATCACTTAATCTGTCTGCCTCTTCTTCTTTTTCCCGGTACTGTTCCCTGTAGGAAGGTCTTTGCTAGCCCCGAAGACCTTGTGATAAGGCCATAGATTTTAAGCTTGAGATTGTTGGGGTCCAATCAGGTCATCATGGGGTCCAATCAGGTCATCCTGGGGTCCAATGGCTGCAGTAAAACCCTGTCACTAAATCTTTTGTTTTTTTATGCGGTCTTTGAATGTGATACCTGGGATCCCCCAAAAATACATACAGAAAAAACAATTACCACTCATTGATTAGCTTATTGGTTAATTTAAAAAAATTAATTCATGTATTGTCATCGATTTTATACAATCATACGAAATTTCAACTTAATCCGAGAATAGAAAGTGGGAGAACAAACAGGTAAAAGAATTATTCCAACTGATAAAGACTTAATATTGTAATTTTAAGCTTTGTACAAAAGGAAAACCTTTGCTACACTGACAGTGTCTTGTCCAGGAATACGTTGTTTGTTAAGTAATTTAAACTCAGTATTGATCCAATAACAACAACAATAAAAAAATGGTGAGTCAACCAAAGTGTTAGGATTTCTTAAACCGCCATACTTGGTGCCATTATTGCCGTTTTTGGCTGT
Organism: Biomphalaria pfeifferi; assembly: GCA_030265305.1. Classification (NCBI taxonomy): domain Eukaryota; kingdom Metazoa; phylum Mollusca; class Gastropoda; family Planorbidae; genus Biomphalaria; species Biomphalaria pfeifferi. The sequence continues at coordinate 823,511 of JASAOG010000080.1, read as the reverse complement.
CGTCTTGATGCTCCTGAGTTTGAATCTTGTCTTACTCTGGCGTCCTGCAGGACTTTTGGACTAGGATAATCGTTTTTCCTTTCTGAAGAAATCTCCAAAGCGCATGACGCCCTCGGCGTGTAGATTTGACAGTCACATATATTATTATATAATTGATGTTTCAGTTTTATTTCTAGTTTTATTGATTATGTTTACACACTACGTTAACAAGTGAAAGTGCAGGGCAAGAACGTCTGAATTTTCCTCTATAGTGGAAAGTCACTTTTACCAAAATACAGATTCTTGAGATTCTTTACTTTTTAAACATAATTATTCCAAAACTTATATCCAGTCACTCCGTCTGTCTGTCTCTCTTGTACAATTTATGTTTATGTTATTGCTTTCACATCCGATTCCTCGTTTTAAGTTGAGAATTTGAACAGTTCTTTTTTTTTCTAAAATAAGAATCAATCTAATTATTAACCAATTAATTAATAATTGGTGATTAGTTATTTATGTTTAGTTTTGAAAAAGGAAAATAAATACTACTTATGGTGAGATGTGGTTGTACATGAGGAATGATTTCCCTTTTTACTTTTTTCTCCCACTTTGGTTTAAGTAGAAATTTAAAAAATTATTAATAGTAGATGACAATGCATGAATCAATTTAAAAAAAATTACGAATTAGTTAATCAATTAGTAGTAATTAATTAATTTTGTTTTACATAACAAAAAAGGAGCTATACGGCAGTGGTTTTGCGGTAGTTCCTTAAAAATAGGCTTTTTATAAAACGTATTTTGTCGTATTTTGCTTGCTTAATGTAAATGTTCTTCAATGTTCCCCAATGTTCCTCAACACATCTGAGCAATACTTTCGAGACGCTCTCTTAGAACTGAAAATCATCACCCTCTTCATCACGACTGCAAGGGATGGCAGCAGGCCAGGTTGGAGCCCAGGCCTTCGTGAGGACAGCGTGAAGTGAATATCACACGACCATGCAGCCTTACCATCGCCGCGTCTCTTTAATTTTTGTGTCTAACTCAATCTGTGGTGAAAGAATGTTCCCTCTGTACTGAATAGAACAAAGACATTAATCCACGCCTTGAGGTTCTAAACACTTTACTCCAATAGAAAAACAAACAAAACAAAAAGAATTATACTTTTAAATCACAATATTGAATTTACATGAAATGGATTTGTTAAGCCTAACTTGTAAAATGGATTTAAAAGACTAACTGAGCCAATCAATTCCACGCTACGCTCGCGCTTCTTTTTTTAACTATTACCTTTTCTTCCTCCCATAATTCTAGACTCGGGAAATGATGTCACACAATCTATTCAACTTCTTTTTGTTATTACTAGGCACATCTTGAAAAAAAAAAAGACCACGAAAACTAATGACGTCATTATAGTTAATTTTTTTAATGTGAACAAGAATCAAGACAAGGCCAACTGCTCATATTTCGGCTTACGAGAACTATACTAACTACTAGACAGTACTAATCCTTAAAGACAAATAGGGTGATTTTAGTTGGTTCTAATTAGCATTAAACCATTAAATTACATGATTCTTTCTTATTTTAATTTTTTGTTTTAATTTTTAACATAATAACCAGATAAAGGTTGTGATCGTGTATTGTTCTCAGTACAAATGGTTACACTTAAGTGGCTTTCTGTGAATGCGGTTTCAATTTGTTACGCTTTTTTAAAACTCTTTATTCAATCGATAAGGTAATTGCATTTCACACCTGTGTGACCCAAAGAAAAGACAAGGTCATATACCGTACAGGGACAGCAAATTGACCAAACTTCTGGCAGACAGCTTGGGCGGAAACGGAATTTCTTTAATGGTGAGTGGCCCTTGATTTGTAAGCAATAGCGGAGATACCCTTACTCCCTTATACGCAAGTGCGAATCCACAACATGTGACGGAAATGTCGCAGCTTTTATTGTATTTGAGAAAAATGTTGTAAAATGTTTTACATGTTTCGGATGTTCCTTCAGAGTTGAAGATAATTACTTTCTAGTCGAAACCTCCCGCAGGACGACGGGGGATGGGAGCGGGCAGGGTTTGAACCCGGGACCATCGATAAATCTGAACGACAGTCCAGCGCGCAAACCGTACCTCCAGGCAGCCTTCCATTTGAGAAAAGTTCTAATGGTATGTAATATGAAAAATATGTCTGGTGAGTAGGACTACATTGATACCAATCGTTAAAGAAGGCCTCAACACTGGCCTGCAACGTCACAACCTGTGGGCAGTTTAAGACAATAGTTCGGTACCACGTCGTTCACATATTTAACTAGTTTGATTCTCTCCATTTTAATTTGATCCAAAAGTAAGAATCCGAAGATAAAACTAGTCACGTGCTGATTGAAATAGCCAGTGTCTACAACTAATCATGTGGGGTGGGGGGGGGGGGGGCAGTGACCAAGTGATTAATCTCTTGGCTTTTGATCCTGTGGTCCTGGGTTCGAATTTCGGTGAACACTGGGATTTTGAATTTCTGTATTTTTTAAGGCCGCCATTGAGGCGTCCTTGAGTTTACCCAACTCATTTTGTACCTGACTTTAGTTAGGGAAAGTAAAGGCGGTTGGTCGTTGTGCTGGACACATGACACTCTGCCCCCCAACCAAAAAAAAAACAACAACAACAGATGACCATAACAGCATCTGCACTATAGATCGCATGGTCTGAAAGGTAACTTAACTTTTTTGTGCTCTACCACAAATCCTGTCTCTCTCCATCAGATTGCTTGCATCACTCCAGCTTCCTCTAACGTCACAGAAACAATGAACACTTTGAGGTACGCGAGCCGAGCCAAGAAAATTAAAACTAAACCTACAATCAAAATGGTGAGGTTTTTATTATTTTTTAAAAATTTGTAATCAAGATTCGAGTCTTTTTAAAGACTTTTGAGTTAAGTAGGAAATGTCAATATTTGAATGACATTTATACCAGTAGATAGAAGATCAAAAGGAGGAGAGTGTGGTGACCTGCTGATAGGAGGAAATGAGAAAAGAGGAAGAAGAGAAGAGTGAAGGAGACATTGTGAGTGAGAGAGAGGGAGATAGGAAGAGAAAGAAAGTGGGAAGACATGAAAAGAGGGAGGTAAAGATTGAGGGAGACATGTTGGATGGAAGAGAGAGAGAGAGAGATTGAGGCTGACATGCTGGAAGTTTGGGAAAATGATTGAGGGAGACATGTTGGAAGGAAGAGAGAGAGAGAGAGAGAGATTGAGGCTGACATGGGAAAATGATTGAGGGAGACATGCTGGAAGAGAGAGAGAGGGGGAAAAAAGGGAGAGGGTTGAGACATTTTAAATGATAGACACAGAGATGAAGAGAGAGAAGTTATTGTTGATGAAGCAGGGGGAGATGATTCTCATTGGCATGAAGAGACACTGAGACATACTTCCAAGCATGTTTCAGTTCAAACTTGTTTCATCTGTTTCTGTCCAGGACCCCAGGGAGAAACTCATCGTCTCGCTTAAGAAAGAAATTAAAATATTGCGACAAGAAAATCATTACCTAAGGCAGCAGGTACGGCATTAACTCCTTAACCTCTGGCCCTCAAAACACTATAAAAAAACACGCAAAACATTTAACACAGTATGGGGTTGAGTTTGCACTCCGTTTTACAACTGAGTTTGATTATTTTTTTTTTTTCAAATTTTTTTTTGTCAAATATTTAGCGAGTTCTTTGAATAAATTAAATGTATAAATGAGGTCTCTGTCTTAATTAAATAAAATGCTATAAGGATTGGGGACGTCCCTTTGAGACTTAGCACTTAAAAAGAAATTTAATTTGAGCCCTTTCTAAACGTTTATTATATATATATATCTTACTGAGTAGATAAGCCGTCCCGAGACATGACGTTAAACTGCGCTCCTCTTTCCTTAGCACTTTCGGAGCTCAAAAGTGCTCTACTTCTTTTCTATCATTGTGTCTGCCTCCTCCTTTCCTCAGTCTGCCTTCATTGATCATCACTCTGTCTCCTTATCTCTAAATATCTCACTACGTCCTAGACCAGTCCCTTTGCTGTGGACTGCGACGGGTAAGGGGGGATAAAGAGATCCTGGTGTTTGAGTGGTGGCTATCTGAGGATAAACCACCACAACACAATACTTTGGCTCCAAGTTCCCCTAGACCTGAGGCCCAGATGGCCCGCTCTGGGTCAACCGGCTGGTCATGCCGAGCTACCAGCATAGGTCGAAGGGCGGTGGCTGGAGGGTCAATCAGGGAGCTACTGTATCGGGCACATGTCCGATGCAGTAGCTGACTGAGTATAGCACATGTGTAGCCCTGGCGGGCTCATTCTGGACTTCCGAATGGCCCGTCCCCTTGTTGGACTCGATGGCGGGTGGGGAGCACATGTGCCGAACTAATAAATAACACCTATGGGAAAAAAAACTTCAAAAAAACTACTTGCCCCAGACCTATGTCTGGGCAAGAGACGCCGTATGGAGGACAGAAAGGAGGAGGCCACAAAAAGCTGTGCTACCTGGCCATCATTTCTGGTGGTTAGGTGCACAGAGGAGGGGAAAAGTCTGACAAAGATGAGCCCTTTTGTCATCTACAAGGGACTTAAGTCAGTAGTGGGAGAGCCCAAGAGTGTGTCTAAGCTACACAAGTCTTTGGAACTTCTAGTAGAAGTTGATAGCAAGATACACTCTGATGGGCTTTTAAGATGCAGAAGACTCTGTGATCTCCAAGTGGAAGTCATGCCACACAAGAGTCTGAACACCAGCAGAGGTGTAATCAGCTCTAGGGACCTACTGGAATGTTCCGAGAAGGAAGTAGTGGAGGGCATTGAAGGAGTCACCCATGCCCGGCGCATTACCAGGCACAGGGATGGTGAGGAGGTCAAAACCGCCACTATTATACTCACATTTGGAACTAGGACACCGCCAGAGTATGTGAAGGCAGGATACCTACGAGTTCCAGTGAGGCCCTACATACCTAACCCCATGAGGTGCTTCAAGTGCCAGGGTTATGGACACGGCGCGGCAGTCTGCAAGAGGAACACTGTGTGTGCCAGATGTGCTGGAGAAGGTCATGAGGACAAGGGCTGCACAGCCCAGTTCAAATGCCCAAACTGTCACGCTGGCCACTCAGCCTACTCCAAGGACTGCCCTGTGTGGAAACAGGAGGTTGCCGTGCAGGAGTACAAGGCAAGAAATGGATGTACCTTCAGCCAGGCGAAATCGGCTGTATTGGCCCTACCCAAGGGCCAATTCGGCTTGACAAAGACCTATGCCCAGGCTGTTGCTAAGATAGGAAGATCCATAGCCACACAGACGGACACATTGACCCCACCACCCCCTCCTCCTCCTCCACCTCAGAAGAAAACACCGCCAAAGAACACACCTCGGAAGAAACAAGAAAGCCCTGTTGTCATGCTAAAGAACAGGTTCTCTGTGCTCGCTGATGAGAGCATGGAGACTGAGCAGCTAGTCAAAACCAATACTCCGGGAGAACCCGGAGACATCATGTCTGACACAGGTTCTCCTCAGAGAAACCAGTCAGACACCCCAACCTCTACCGAATTAGAGGTTGACCAACTCCCTAAGGGGAGAAATCAAAGCGCAGAGGATGCCCGAGGTGAGCGAGGAGGAAATAACCTCCGCTCTAACCAGAGGGATCTCCCCTCTCCAGAGAGAAAGACTTCCCCCAAAAGGGGGTTGTCCTCCTCTCCATCCAAACCCAAGAATAAAAATACCAAGGTCACTGGAATTAAGGGAAACCCCTCCGGGGGCTTCCCAAAGCCAAATAGCTCCAAGTAGGCCATCTAGAATAAGCCATGGATTCCAGAATTGTACAGTGGAATTGCAGAGGCCTCAAGGCCAATTATGAGGAAATGCAGCTACTGATGGACATCAGCTTCCGAAGCTACAGTGCTTACAGCAAGAATGTTGAGGATGCAGAGAGAGCATCAGGTGGAGTCTGTATCCTTGTGAAGGATAGCATCCCCCATGAGAGGGTAGAACTACAGACCACACTACAGGCCGTAGCAGCTAGGATAACCCTTCACAAGGTTATCACTTGCTGCAGCCTGTATCTACCACCAGGCGCTCCATTAAACCAAACAGACATGGAGGACCTATTGAAACAACTCCCCCGGCCTTACATAATCCTTGGGGATTTCAATGCCCATAACACCATGTGGGGATCCAACAATACCGACACAAGAGGCCGTATGCTGGAGGATATCTTCCTCCAACATGATTTATGCATACTTAATGATGCATCACCGACCTACTTGCACCCAGGAACTGGATCTCTCACATGCATTGACCTCACCGTATGCGTCCCTGGACTTCTGGACGACTTTAAATGGTCAGTTAGCAATGATCTACGGGGAAGTGATCACTTCCCAATCATCATTGCTAACAATCTCCCCTCATTGGGAAGACCTCAGCGGTGGAAACTGAATAAGGCCGATTGGGAACAATTCCAAAAAAGATGCTCAGAGGATATTACAGAAAATATCCTCGATGAACAGAACCCAGCTGATACCTTTGCTAGCAAGCTACTTAATATAGCCAGGAAAGTTGTCCCCCTAACCTCCGCAAATCCAAAACGGCCTAGCAAACCATGGTTTGATACAGCCTGCAAAAGTGCTATTGGCGATAGGAAAAAACGACTGGCTGCATTTATAAAAAATCCATCCCAGGAAAACCTAAAGCTATTCAGAATAGCTAGAGCAAAGGCTAGACAAACCATACGGTCAGCCAAAAGGAATTCTTGGAGAAGTTTTGTCGGCAGTCTGGATGCCAAAACTTCTGCTAGAGCGGTCTGGAAGGCAGTAAGGCGAATCAAAGGGAAAGAATCAAATGCATTAGGGCATCTGAAAAACCAAGGACGAACTGTCACGTCCCCCAGAGAAATAGCTGACTGCCTTGCATCCTCAATAGCAGAAAAGTCATCCACTGCACATTACACGCCAGAGTTTCAAAAAGTCAAAACCAGGGAGGAAAGACACTCCATTGATTTCAGATCAGAAAACAATGAAGACTACAACAAACCGTTCTCGCTTGAGGAACTGAGGGAATCGCTAGACAAGTCACATGACACAGCGCCTGGAGAAGATGAAATCCATTACCAGTTCCTCAAGCACCTTCCCGAACCCTCATTGGCAGTCCTGCTAGGGGTCTATAACTGTGTGTGGCAAACAGGCGCTTTCCCAAACAGCTGGAGGAAAGCCACAGTTATACCGATACCTAAACCGGGAAGAGACGGCTCTGACCCAGCTAACTATCGACCAATAGCACTAACAAGCTGCATCTGCAAAACCATGGAAAGAATGATTAACAGTAGGCTGGTCTGGTACCTGGAGAGGAACAAAGTGATCTCTAACTACCAGTGCGGATTCCGGCAAGGGCGGACAACAACTGACCACCTGGTAAGGCTGGAAGCTTGTATCAGAAATGCATTACTCAGAAGAGAACATCTAGTAGCTGTATTCTTCGATATAGAAAAGGCCTATGACACAACCTGGAAACATGGCATTCTACGTGACCTGGAGCTTATGGGGCTTAAGGGACATCTTCCCTGTTTTGTGGGGGAATTCCTGAAAGACCGAAAATTTCAGGTTCGAGTGGGCAACACCACTTCTGACACTCATGACCAGGAAATGGGTGTACCCCAGGGCAGCATTCTGTCAGTCACCCTGTTCAACATTAAAATAAATAGCATCATAAATGCTCTGTCCCCTGGCATAGAGTGCTCTTTGTATGTTGATGACTTTGTCATTTTTACTTATGGGAAAAACATGAACACCCTAGAAAGAAAATTACAGTTATGTTTAAACAAAATTCAAAATTGGGCAAACGATAATGGTTTTAAAATTTCGGACTCCAAAACAGTTAGTATGCATTTTTGTAATTTAAGGGGACTCCACCCAGACCCTGAACTATTTATACACAAAAAGAAGATCCCTGTCGTGAAAACTACAAAATTTTTAGGCCTCACTCTAGATTCCAAATTTAATTTTCTCCCCCACATTAAGGAACTTAAGAGAAAATGCCAAAAGTCATTAAACATACTTAGAGTGCTCAGCCATACGGACTGGGGAGCTGACAGAGATACTTTGCTGCTGCTATATCGGAGTCTAATTCGATCCAAGCTAGACTACGGATCCATAATATATGGAGCAGCAAGGAAGTCGTACCTAAAAATACTGGAACCAATACAAAATGCTGCCCTGCGTCTCTGTCTCGGCGCGTTTCGTACATCACCTATCCCAAGCCTCCATGTGGAGGCTGGAGAACTCCCCATGGATATAAGAATGAAAAAGCTTGCAATGCAGTATATAGTCAAGCTAAAATCCAACCCTACGAACCCTGCTTTCGATTCCATATTTAACCCCACAGAGGTAGAATTATACAATCGAAGGCCTAACGTCATACAGCCGTTAGGCCTTCGAATGAGAGAACCCATCCAAAATTTAACTCCACCCATTAACCAAATCTCTAAAATAGAAACCCCTCAGAATCCTCCTTGGCTAATGAATAAACCCAAATTAAATTTATCCCTCCTTAATTTCAAAAAAGAAAATACAGACCCAAGCATACTACAAGTCCACTTTAGGGAACTGCAAGAGAGCTACGGAGATTGTGGCACCATCTACACAGACGGATCCAAAATGGATGGAAAGGTCGCGTGTGCCTGCTCCTTTCGGAACAAAACAATCTCCTGTAGACTCCCCGATGGCTGCTCCATCTTTACGGCCGAATTGCATGCAATATCGCTTGCACTTATGGCCGTCAAAGCATCAGAAAGGAGGAAATTTATAATCTGCTCCGACTCCAAATCTGCATTGCAAGCTTTGGGGCGGATGAAGACTGACATTCCACTGGTACATAAGAGCCTGAAGCTGTTGGACCAAATAACAGCCGACCATACGGATGTCACCTTCATCTGGGTCCCCTCCCATGTGGGCATTGAGGGAAACGAAGCCGCAGACAGAGAAGCAAAGAGAGCCCTAAATCATGCGGTGTCAGGAACTCAAATTCCCTGCTCAGACCTGAGACAAAGTATTGCCTCTGCCATCTACCAAGAGTGGCAGGACCGATGGGAGGCTGAGACTCACAATAAACTCAGGCAGATTGTGGCGGATGTCAGGTGGCGGTCCACATCTAAGGGTCTGACAAGGCGTGGTAGCACGACCATGTCCAGACTTAGGATTGGCCACACCTACATCACGCACTCTTTTGTGCTGAAGAAAGAAGAGCCCCCACTTTGTGAGTATTGTGACTCTCGCCTCACCGTGGAACATATCCTCATCGACTGCCCCAGATACCAGGATGTCAGGGAAAAATATTTTAGAGCCACTAATTTAAAAACACTATTCAATAATGTCGACCCTGGGAAGGTACTGGGCTTTATCCGGGAAGTGGGGTTGTCTACGAAGATCTGATTTATGAATTCTGTAGACATGTACTATTTACATTAGATTTTTACCAAATTATTAAATTTTTACTACCTCTACTATTTTAACTGTGAACAGACCTTGATTTTAATGATTTGACTGTATGGAATTTGGCTTTTGCTGTGTGGAGGGAGAGTGGCCCTTGAGGGACTGCAGGCACGACATGGCCTAAATTGTGCCGATGTGCCCAAAATCACAAAAAAAAAAAAAAAAAAAAAAAAAAAAAAAAGTAGATAAGCATTTATAAGAAGAAAAACAACACCTAATTGTTAATGAAAAAGTCTGAACTAATTGGTACTAGATTCAGTTAAACATAAAAATAGCATGAATGAACACCTTCACCTATCCTTATGCCATAGTCTGTTGGGCCGTTGGGGCATCTTTCATCTCAGTGTTTTGCCTTGGATAAAACCTCTTACAAAGGCAGGCCCGTCCATTCTTTTATGTTGTCTTCCCATCGCTTTCTCTGTCTGCCTCTTCTTCTTTTTCCTGGTACTGTTTCCTGAAGAAAAGTCTTTGTGAGCCATGAAGGCTTTGCAATATGAATGAATACACGAAACAACATTTGTAGCTATGATAAAAAAAAAGTACCAGGAAAAACCCAGATTTGTTTTTTTAAACTTAATCTCATTTCTTAAAAAAAGTATTTAAACCCAACATTGTCACTTTCACCTACATTGTAACGTGTGCATATAAAAAAATTATACTTTTTAAAAAAAAAATTCGAATTAGATTTTATTCTGTTCTTTTTCAAAATGCCAACATTTTTGTTCTGACTGGCCTCATTACAGCTGGATTTCCCGGCCAAGCCCAGAGGCCAGTTACAGAAAGAGAACGACGAGAAATTCCAACAGTTCATGAAAGAACAGCATCAGAAGGAGTCGGGTCTCTATGACATGCTGCAAGAGTATATGGTTGAAAACGAGAACTTAAGGTAACTGGGCCAAAAGTAAAAAAAAATTAGTAAAAATTGTTTTATGGTGGTATTAACACACATGTCTATGCACAATACGAGATGCTAAACCAGCGGTTCTAAACCTTTTGAGCTCGGCGACCCCTTTTTACAATCCCCCACTCTGTCGCGACCCCCCCCATACACAAATACAGAATTGTAGGGTAGACAATAACAATCCATATTTTCGATGGTCTTAGGCGACCCCTAGCAAATAGTCAATCGACCCCCAAAGGGGTCGCGACCCACAGGTTGAGAACCCCTGTGCTAAACTATTAACCATGTAGAATAGTGGCAGTCAGTGTTACCTAGCTATCCTTTGCTAGATAAGTTAGTTTGATGTTACCTAGATATTCATGTTGGATAAGGCAATTTGGTGTTACCCAGATATCCATGTTGGATAAGGTTGTTTAGTGTTATCCAGATATCCATGTTGGATAAGGCAATTTAGTGTTACCCAGATATCCATGTTGGATAAGGTTGTTTAGTGTTACCCAGATATCCATGTTGGATAAGGTTGTTTAGTGTCAAATGGCCATAAGTAAAAATAGCTGACTCTTTTTTTTTTTGGCGTATCCAATGTACAGAATATAGGAAGTGTTGAATACATTAGTAACATTAACAAACAATTAATAAATTTGAATCACAATTTTAGCACATCTAGAAAGTAATGTCGTTTTTTTTTAATTTCTATAAATGTTACTGCATTTTATTACTTTAAGTACTTAACGCCCTCTCTCCTTATTAACGATACCATTGTCGATTTGACCTCATTAAGTTAAATTAGTTTTTGGCTGTATAAACTTGAATTTGTAATATAAAAACCACAGGTATTGTCATATAATTCTATACCAAAAGTAAAGTTTCTGATTACCAACAAAATGTTTTTGAAGTTTAACCCTAACACTGTAGAATGTACAAATGTGAAAAATAGAGAAAGAAGCTCAGAACGTTGAAATACTTACGGAGTTAAAGAGTTAAATTGGATCTTACAATTAAAAATGTAGGCTAAGCAAAAAGTAGAACTCAGTGGAAAAATAATAATTATGCAAATTCACTATAGTCTATGTGTAGGTCTATATTGTGTTCAAGTTTTCTGATGAAAAAAAACAACATTCCCTATACTATACGTACACAGATATTGGTAACTTCACTCTCTAAGATTATATCGATCAGACTTTATTTTTTTTTTCGAACTGTTTTGTTTACAAGGAATCACACCAAGCAGCAGAACGTGAGATAAATGTCACTGCGACACCTTCCTAATAAAAATGGAAGCATAAATTAAAGTGAATATCATTCAAGTTAATATGACTTTTAAAACATCACGTTATTTGTTTATATATATATATATATATATATATATATATATATATATATATATATATATATATATATATATAACAAAGGAAAACATTAACTATTGAAAGTTCATTAGAGGTAAAAGAGTAGTTCCCCTTTCAGACCTTGCGATCTATACGGTTAACGTTGGTCTCATGTGGCCAGCACAACGACCAATCACATTTACTTTCCCCCTCCCCATTTATACCTGGTTGGACTCAGGGGCGCCTTATTATTTCAGAAATCAATTATCCCGGTTGGGAAGCCAAGCGCTTGACCACCGTGCCTCCCAGATAAAAGTAACATGAAGTATAGTATTTCCGCAAAACCACGAAATTTTGTGTGTACTTCTCTTCTTTTATATCCGGAACTTATTTATGCTCATGTTGTGATGCTTTTTGTTAATGCTACAATCTCTAAGACTTCTTTATGTGTCATCAAAGGGCAGAGAACTCCGAGATGCACGCCACGAAAGAAAGCTCTCGAAGGGAGCAGCAAATCTTGTACAGAGAAAATGAAAAACTTCTCAGAAGAGTTGAGGAACTTGAGAGGTACTCTTAAGAGTTTGATGAGTTTATAGGACGGGGTCATTCAGTGGACAATTTATTTTGGGAAATGAGATGCCGACGAAAAAACAAAGAGATATTTTGAAATGATTATGATTGGAATATTTTTTAAATTTTTTTTTGTTTTGTTTTTGTTTAGCTCATTGTTAATGTCATAGTAAGCTCACTACTCTCTGACCCAATCTGTTTTGTAATGTCATAGTAAGCTCACTACTCTCGGACCCAATCTGTTTTGTAATGTCATAGTAAGCTCACTACTCTCTGACCCAATCTGTTTTGTAATGTCATAGTAAGCTTCACTACTCTCTGACCCAATCTGTTTTGTAATGTCATAGTAAGCTCACTACTCTCTGACACAATCTGTTTTGTAATGTCATAGTAAGCTTCACTACTCTCTGACACAATCTCTTTTGTAATGTCATAGTAAGCTTCACTACTCTCTGACACAATCTGTTTTGTAATGGCATAGTAAGCTCACAACTCTCTGACACAATCTGTTTTGTAATGTCATTGTAAGCTGACTACTCTCGGACACAGTCTGTTTTGTAATGGCATAGTAAGCTCACACCTCTCTGACACAATCTGTTTTGTAATGGCATAGTAAGCTCACTACTCTCTGACACAATCTGTTTTGTAATGTCATAGTAAGCTCACTACTCTCTGACACAATCTGTTTTGTAATGTCATAGTAAGCTGACTACTCTCTGACACAATCTCTTTTGTAATGGCATAGTAAGCTCACTACTCTCTGACACAATCTGTTTTGTAATGTCATAGTAAGCTCACTACTCTCTGACCCAATCTGTTTTGTAATGTCATAGTAAGCTTCACTACTCTCTGACCCAATCTGTTTTGTAATGTCATAGTAAGCTCACTACTCTCTGACCCAATCTGTTTTGTAATGTCATAGTAAGCTTCACTACTCTCTGACACAATCTGTTTCATAATGTCATAGTAAGCTCACTACTCTCTGACCCAATCTGTTTTGAAATGTCATAGTAAGCTCACTACTCTCTGACCCAATCTCTGTTTTGTAATGTCATAGTAAGCTCACTACTCTCTGACCCAATCTGTTTTGTAATGTCATAGTAAGCTTCACTACTCTCTGACCCAATCTGTTTTGTAATGTCATGGTTAGCTCACTACTCTGTGACACAATCTGTTTTGTAATGGCATAGTAAGCTCACTACTCTCTGACCCAATCTGTTTTGTAATGTCATAGTTAGCTCACCACTCTCTGACCCAATCTGTTTTGTAATGTCATAGTTAGCTCACTACTCTCTGACCCAATCTGTTTTGTAATGTCATAGTTAGCTCACTACTCTCTGACCCAATCTGTTTTGTAATGTCATAGTAAGCTCACTACTCTCTGACCCAATCTGTTTTGTAATGTCATAGTAAGCTCACTACTCTCTGACACAATCTGTTTTGTAATGTCATAGTAAGCTCACTACTCTCTGACCCAATCTGTTTTGTAATGTCATAGTAAGCTTCACTACTCTCTGACACAATCTGTTTCATAATGTCATAGTAAGCTCACTACTCTCTGACCCAATCTGTTTTGAAATGTCATAGTAAGCTCACTACTCTCTGACCCAATCTCTGTTTTGTAATGTCATAGTAAGCTCACTACTCTCTGACCCAATCTGTTTTGTAATGTCATAGTAAGCTTCACTACTCTCTGACCCAATCTGTTTTGTAATGTCATAGTAAGCTCACTACTCTCTGACCCAATCTGTTTTGTAATGTCATATTAAGCTTCACTACTTTCTGACCCAATCTGTTTTAAAATGTCATAGTAAGCTCATTACTCTCTGACCCAATCTGTTTTGTAATGTCATAGTAAGCTTCACTACTCTCTGACCCAATCTGTTTCGTAATGTCATAGTAAGCTCATTATTCTCTGACTCAATCTGTTTTGTAATGTCATAGTAAGGTTCACTACTCTCTGACCCAATCTGTTTTGTAATGTCATAGTAAGCTCACTACTCTCTGACCCAATCTGTTTTGTAATGTTATAGTAAGCTCACTACTCTTTGACACAATCTGTTTTGTAATGTCATAGTAAGCTTACTACTCTGTGACACAATCTGTTTTGTAATGGCATAGTAAGCTCACTACTCTCTGACCCAATCTGTTTTGTAATGTCATGGTTAGCTCACTACTCTGTGACACAATCTGTTTTGTAATGGCATAGTAAGCTCACTACTCTCTGACCCAATCTGTTTTGTAATGTCATAGTTAGCTCACTACTCTCTGACCCAATCTGTTTTGTAATGTCATAGTTAGCTCACTACTCTCTGACCCAATCTGTTTTGTAATGTCATAGTTAGCTCACTACTCTCTGACCCAATCTGTTTTGTAATGTCATAGTAAGCTCATTATTCTCTGACTCAATCTGTTTTGTAATGTCATAGTAAGGTTCACTACTCTCTGACCCAATCTGTTTTGTAATGTCATAGTAAGCTCACTACTCTCTGACCCAATCTGTTTTGTAATGTTATAGTAAGCTCACTACTCTTTGACACAATCTGTTTTGTAATGTCATAGTAAGCTTACTACTCTGTGACACAATCTGTTTTGTAATGGCATAGTAAGCTCACTACTCTCTGACCCAATCTGTTTTGTAATGTCATAGTTAGCTCACTACTCTCTGACCCAATCTGTTTTGTAATGTCATAGTAAGCTCACTACTCTCTGACCCAATCTGTTTTGTAATGTCATAGTAAGCTCACTACTCTCTGACACAATCTGTTTTGTAATGTCATAGTAAGCTCACTACTCTCTGACCCAATCTGTTTTGTAATGTCATAGTAAGCTTACTACTCTCTGACGCAATCTGTTTTGTAATGTCATAGTAAGATACCGTCCTTTGATTAATAAAAAAATTTATTTCAAAAATTGATTTATCATATAATGCTTATCTTCAAAGTTCAATCTTATGTTCTTTTGTCTATCTTATGGTTGTTTTTTATGTCTTATGTTTGTCTTTTGTCTGTCTTATATTTGTCTTTTATCTGTCTTATGTTAGAATGATGGCTGAAAATCCAGGTACATGGACATTACTTGACCACCACCGGACAGACGGCTATGGTCAGCAGGATCTCTCACCTAGGGGATCTCCGGTCATCCTAGCAGGCAGGAGTCCACCGCAGAGAACCACCATTAGACCGGTAAGTCCCTATGTTGTTGCTGGTTGTAGACTTGTAGCACCAAACTGCTATTAGAGAACTAAACTGCAGTAGGCGTAAAGTAACGAACTTGTAAATTTTAAGTAACTTAAATAACTTCTTTTGTAAACAAAATTAGATATAGCTTATACTACAATATAGATAAATTCAGCTTGAGATGAAATGAAATTAATGTAGTAGACTTTAGTAATACTAAAAAATGGTATTTTTTAACAATATTTAATGAACGACAAAAATGTCCTCTTTTCACACTGCCACTCTAGTCGCCTGTCCTACCCAAAACAGCTGATGACGATTCCGCCTATCTTTCATCATTAACATTACATAGCTACCAACCAATCGCTCACTTCTTCCCAATTGTCACCATAGAAACTCACACATACACGCACTCCATAACACCCCATGAGAAACAATGCAAACTTAATATTTTTTTTTTAAATTGACAGAGCATGATTGTGTCAAATGTCTCACAATCACCTTCATTTATTTGTTACTTGTTACTTTCAATGACTTGAGCAATATCGAGTCTAATTGAATTAATTGTTAATATTTTTTTTTTTTTAATTTTCGAAACCACCGTTTAGTTTTTAGTGGAGACAGGAAGCTAATGAACTTTCCACTTACTCGACCTCCCAAAATGTGAATTAATGACACAGATGAGACTTCTGCTTAAATAAATTAGTTTCATTCTTCGCTACTAATCATTTGTGAAACAAGTCATAAAATAAAAAAAAAATCAATATATTTATAAGAGGCTAAAATTAGATCTAAATTGTAACAATTTATTCCAACATGTCTAGGCGGGAAGTTCTCCCTCGAAAACATCGGCACCGATGTTTGGGCAACCCCAAAAACCACCTCATCGGTTACCAGATCACGTGGTACGCCCGGCTCCCAGGTGAGAGTGATGGAAATAATCGAACTTTTTTTTAAAAAATAAGCTTGCTTGCGTCAGAGGCGTTGCAAGGATTGGTGTCACCCGGTGCGGTCATTCCATTCGAAACTCCTTGCGACGCTCATGGCTTTGGATACTTTAATAATTATATAATCTTCTTGTCAGGCCTGTGGAATACATTGAAGACAATATTTACAATAATGACAGGAAGTCACCAAGACAATCGACGTTAGTGAAACAGGGAGGTAAGTCATTACTCTTTTACATGTGTCGTTGGGGGGGGGGGGGGGGGGGGGGGAAGAGGTTTATCGGCAAAATGGCGATCAAGAGAAATTGGTCACAATGTCTGAGCTGCCACTGATCACTATTTACCAGAGAAGTGTAAGGATACTGTCGTGATGTCTGACACTACAGGCAGACATTTGTTTTCTACATACTTTAACATATTTGTCAGGAAATAAGTTGGCGCAATAATTTTTTAAAAGGCATACTATTATTATGCAAATGCATAGAGACCACTTTTCATAAATTAAATTTAGCACTATAGCTAATGTAGGATCAACTTATTCATTCTGGTTCCACAATAGCACTGAACACATAAACAACAGACATTTGATGACGTTGTTTTGCACCTGAGAATGGCAGCAAAAAAAGAAAAGGATGGGTTACTAACAAGGTTATTACAAAAAATATACTAGACTCAAGAGACTGCACGGAATTGAATTTTAAAAAATGAGCCACTTGTGCCTTTAGAGAAATCAGAAAGTTTGCTGAAAAAAAAACGATGGGCTCTCCTGATGACATTCGCTTGAACAAGTACATCTGGTCTCAGGGAACAAGGCATAGACTTACAGAGAATGAGACTCGCTCGTAAGAGGAATGGGGAGGGGGGATGACAAGTGACTTGCGCTGGAATTTGGATTAAAGTGAGGAGGATTCGCGCAACAGGTCGACTTCATTCTCTCGCCCTACAGCCCGTCCTTTTCCGGAAGCAAGATTTGGTCAAGACGTCCGGGGACAAGTTTGGGTGCAGTGGATGACCAGAGACTTTCTATGTGTCTTGTCCTGCTCTTGAGTGCTCCACAGCACTGTGCTGGTACTTGCCATTCTGTCCGATTAGTCTAGTTTTGTGACGTTACGCACAGGCCGCCAAGTCCAGACTTCACATGCTAGGTTTGACAGAACCTCAGTGTACTGAGTGCCATGGGCACGTCAGATACCCTCTTCCTGGTTTAGCCGGCCAGTCAAAGCCGTTTCCGGGGTGTGGCCGCTGCGCATGCTATAGCTTCTGGGAGCCACAGGTGAGAGTTGGGTACCGAGTGGGTACCACGAGATAGCCAAGCTACCCTCAAAAAGAGGGTACGACTGCCTGTCCACTAGAGGTGCTACCCCTCCCAGATACCCCATACACCCCAAGAGGAATGAAGATAAAGACTTTAATATTGTACACCTTGATGACACTTCTCCCATGCAGAGAGCTCGAAGGGAGACAAACACTGAATGCTGATGACGAATATAATTCTTGTGTTGTTTTTTTTTAAAAGAATTAAACTTCATATAAATATGATCCCCTCCCGCCCCCCCCACCCGCCCAAAGATGCATGTTTTGATGTCTTGCAAATAAATGGCTTGCAATATGTGCCGCAGAAATATTTGGTTTCCCAAATTAACTAATGACATTAATTTTCAAAAACTTCCAAGTTCAAGGACATCGTTCGTATCGGGTGTAGGCATCTGTGTGATTCACCTTGCCTGCTACAGGAAAAAAAAGGACTATCAAATGAGCTATGAACACTTTCCAGAAATATAGACCCTACTTGTTGTGTTTCCATGTAGCTTACCTCGTTTGCCTAGAGCAGCGGTTCTCAATCTTTTAAGCTCGGCGACCCCTTTTTGCAATCCCCGACTCTCGAGACTCCCCCCCCCCCCCCCGACTCTCGCGACTCCCCCCCCCCCTCCCTTTTTTTTTTTAAATTGATGAATTGATAAAAAAACAATCCATGTTTTCGCTAGTCTTAGGCGACCCCTGGCAAATCGTCAATCGAACCCCAAGGGGGTCGCGACCCACAGGCTGAGAACCCCTGGCCTACAGTGTTTAGGCAATGTAAACTTATAGGACTTCGGAATTAAAAAACAAAACAAACTTTAGTGAAGTTTATAAAAGTGAAATCTTAAAAAATTTGGAAAGTAATAAAAATCAAATGAAATATAACACCAAAGTATTTCGATTTGACTTACAATTGAGACACTTTTATAGTTCACTAACATCTATGTACAAAATACATTTCAAAATTAGACGATAGTTAGCACTTTTGAAAGTATCAATACTACCACCAAAATTCAATGTGCACATGACCTAAATAATCTGCAAATTAACTGATTCGCTTAATTAATGTTCAGAATCAAGATTATTTCGCATTTTATCTCTAGGCTCTGTGTCACGTGCACATTAACGGGTTTGTACTTTCTAGAGTTGTCTTCTCTCTTATGTCCCTTGACTTGCGAAATAGGGTGCTGTGACAGTTGGCCCAACCAAATCTACCACTTATCCTATTCATGGTAAACCAGTAAAACACACTAAAATATATTTTTAAAAAAACCTACGTGTTTTAATAAAGGAAAAACTGTCATGGAATCCCCATATTAATGAAACTTTAAAAAAAAAATAAAAAAGACTTTGGTTTATTTAAAAAACTACAAAACAAATAAGAATATAAAACTAAAATGTTATTTAACATTAGTTTGGCCAATAATAGAATATGCATTCTCTGTTTGGGACCTCTCAACTCAAGAAAACTGGAACAGACACAAAATAGAGCAGTGAGATTCATAACAAACGAATATTGACATTTGACTAGAGTAACACCTTTAGTAAAATCACTAAATTTAGAAAGCATTCAAGATAGAAGACTCAAAAGTAAATTATCAATTATACATAAAACACTGAACCATAATTTTCAAATACAAAAAAACTAAATATAATAAAATACTCAGAGAGACACAACGATAAAAGCACATTCCTCATCCCATATGCTAGGACAAATTTGTACAAATACTCCTTCTTCCATAGAGATATTAGAGCTTGGAATGGGTTGCCTGAGCTAGCCAGGAAAACCAGTGACTTGGCAGAATTTAAGCCATTGGTTAACATGCATGACTAGATGCATATCGCGTAGGACGTAATCATCTTTTTTTTTGAAGTAACGTCTGTATTAGATAAGATAAATCCCGCCACTTTTCTCAGAAGCTGTTTTTATCAGGATAAGAAGATCGAGGCTTGTCCATTCTTTGACATTGTCCAGCCAACTTTTCGTTGCACGATCTTGGCTTCATGTTCCCTCCACTACACCTTGAATGACTTATGAGAGTGAGTCTTGTTTTACAATATGACCGAACAAGTTCAGCTTTAGCCTGCCTCTTCACAATGTTACCAGCTTCTTTAACTAGTGTGGACTTTTACTAATATTAACTCGTTTGTCTTCTTTTCCTGATACCCAGCAATTTTTCTGTAGCATTTACTCTCAAAGGCTTCGATTCTTCTTTCTTGTATTCTATTTCACTCATGTTTTAATTAACCAAAGGTGGAAGAGGCAGATGGTCCAAGCAATTAATACATTTAGTAAGGTGGACAAAGTGAATCACCAATCTCAACCCGATGGAAAATTTAGGTTTCTTGTTGTGTTGTATTGAAGTCATATCAAAACGACTCTAATCATTCTTAATTTTTTTCACATGTATCAGTGTTTCACAAAGATATTAATCTGATAACGATCGCGAATTATAGAAACTGTGACATAGTTGTGGCCAGGAATTTAAATGGTAAATGGCAAACCTAGACACACGGCCAAAGTCAACGAATTAAGACACTGAAAATTTGTTTATTATTGTATGGCTGATAACCAAACTGGCAAGTGGAGTGAAGGCCGTCGATTTATATGATTTTTGAAAAATCATTCTACAATTAAAAGAAGTCTATATGGCATCCTGTTTAGTTATGCCTCAAAAGTCGGATTGTCTGATTTTCTGTTATACCATATTGCATTCATTAAATACTAAAGAAGACCTTGAAAAACTATAAGATTCACAACAGCCTGTGATTATCTTAATCAAGATGGACATTATGTTTTCTCATGCACCTTCAGAGTCACCTATTTGATGTAAATACAAGAATGTATCAATAGTAATCTTAAACTGCCTTCTACATCCCGGATTGAAGATAAAGTTATCAAGAATATTGTGATGACTCTTCCATGCGCACCGCCATCCAGGTTAGTGCAGAGATGCGCACCTCTAGTAACCAGACTAGAACAGGATGTTGACATGAGGAGACAAACGACTTCCGCCCAAGGAGAGAGCCAACACAGAGAGACTGTGTTAAGAGCATAATGATGTTGTTTTGTGTACCTGTGATATCCTGTAAAAAAACATCTATGTCTCGTTGAGTTGCCTCACTTAAGTTAATACAATATTCAGCTACCTGGGAGGAATCACTTCTGCGTCACTGAGTTACTCCCGACCTCAGCAGAATCTCCATCACAGTTCTGTACAACGCCTGTAAAGAGGACGATACAAAGCATAGTCCGTATCGTTTGCTCGGAGGCAGCATTACGTGTTTACAGTTATATTGTGGGACATGTTTTGGTTACGTAATTTGTGGTGAAACAGAGCCAAAAGAGGAGGGATAGGGTAAGAATGTAGTGTGCAACATGTTACAATGGATCATTAAATTCAGCGTGCTGGGGCCCAAACACAAGCAAGTAAAGTAAATAGTAGCAGTTTGTACAAAAGCATGAACTATCGAAAATGTGTCACTATGAGAATTTAAGTACCCAAAGTAGGCAGAGCAAAAACTTATGCCCACTGTGTTATTCAAGGTGTCACCAATTTAAAGATTATCCCAATAAATAAACATAATTGTATCATATATTTTGCAAATTCATCTTTCTACCATAATTATAACATTAATATGCAGTAACATCTATACCACTTAAACATAAGTTTGCATAACTAGAATACACATTCACATTTACATTCTTCATTTTAATCGGAGTTAAAATTACAGATTAAAGTAGTACATGATAAACTTCTTGAAACCTATGGTCTTCCATAGGATTTTGTATACACAAGCCTCCCCCACAGTTTCAGAATGACAACACACCATCCATAAAAATGTCTGTGTTTGTATATATTCTAGAACTGTTGGACTTTACTAGTAAATAAAGACATTGACCTTCAAAACTTCGGAGATCAGCCCATGTGGATTGTATGGCTTAAAATGTATGCGGACTTTCATGCGACTAGGGCAGGAAAAAGGACAAGCAAATGAGAGCTAGAACTATGAACAATTTCTGAACAAAGTTTTTACATTTGTTGTTGTGATACCATAAAATACGTTTTTTTTTTGTTCAATGTATTTTTCAAGTGGGTAAAAAAAAAGTACCAGCTCTAATATTGAGGAGTGTCATTACAAAGCTAAAACTATGTAACCGTAAAACTAGAAAGAATTTAATGTACATATTGCAAAGCTGTTCACAGATTACAATCATAATAACTCTATCAGACTCCTGTAAATCTTGATGGTAACAGAATATAACCTTATATATCACAGTAAATAAAACTTGTTATTAGATGATTGGAAATGTATCTATCTTATGTTTGTTACCAAAGTTATTGGTCTTTAAATATAACCTTGCTTTTTCAACTAGGAATATTTTTAAAGTATTAATTGTATTACTTCAAAGTTTAAAAAAAAATAAAAATTGTTTTTCTTATCTAAAAAAAAAAGAGAAATATTAACTAGAATGGAATACCTAAACTATTAATTACATTAGATATTCATCACATGGACTCAAAGTTTATCAACAGACAGCTAAGTCCAGAGACTAATCATCACAAGACAGATCAAGTTTTGTTTGTTTTCATTAATCTTGAACTTTCTACCTACGATTTATGTAGATTGACTATTTTAATTAATAATAAAGTATGGATTAATCATATTTCAAAGTTTAATTTTAATTCTTTATAATTTAATATTTGTGAAATGTGAGAACTTATAATAATAAAAAAAAGCCCACAAAAGAGGCAGGAGGGCCCAAAAAAAGAGGCAAAGAAAAGAGGCCTAAGGCGCAAGGATTCCTATGATGACAAAGCTAAAATTGAATTGCTCGAATTCTGAGGTTTCGTTTAAAAAAATATTTACTTAAGCGTATATTAAAACGACGTGATTTGATAGAAAAGACTCTAAGATATATTAAAACTACAGTTTCAAACCTTTCGATTGGGACGTATACAGTTTGATATTTGTAATGCAGCAGCCAGGCAATGACTTTGCTATTTCTAGATTATTGTATTACTTTAAACCTTAATTTAACTCTTCAAGTAAATACTATTGGAACTGTTTGGCACTGTTATTATTATCTTACTTGAAACAAATATTCAAAAGTTGTATCGATGTTATGACCAAAATGTTTTTTTTTTTCATATAATTCTTTCTTTTCTCGTTTTAAATTTGTATTTTAAATTATTTTTTTCTTTTCTTTACTTTGAAACCACATCTTTTCGCTCCATGAATCAGAAGCCAGGAACGACAACTCCGCAAAATCATTTAAATAAAAAGTTAATTGTTTCTTCTTTTTTCCTTTTTAAAGCATGTTTTCAATTTCACTTTCATCAATGTCAAATTTTTATATTCACTTTGCTATCACTGTTTTCGCCATGGCACTTCAGCATTATTGTGATTTTTTTTTTGTATGTCAGTGTCTCCGTAGACATAGCTTGACACTTACATAGATTGAAAACAATAATTTCCCTACGGCCGATTTACATTATCTGATGCTTCTGTAGGCACTCTGTAATGTGACGGACATTCAATAGTTCTGAAATATTCTTCAGTATCTGAAAACCGCTCCGACTTGTCTGCAATTAGTAAAAAGAAAATAAAGCTGTCCTTTCAGATCTTGCGATCTATGTGGCAGATGATGTAAAGATAATCTGTTTCTGCAATAACCAATTCCTGAAATATCAGTTGTCGTTTCTCTAGGTTTCGAAATAAAAGACTATTAAACACGAATATACGTGAAAATGTCACTTTGTTCCTCAGCCAGAATCCCTCAAACTAAGAAAACACAATCAAATAGAGACCAAGTCATGATCTGAGTCAAACCGAGACCAAGTGTTATAGTAGGCCTGACTGCATACCTCTGACGTACTAGAGAGTGGTCAGTCGAAACCAATAGCTTATTCTGGTCGAAGGTCTGCAGTTATACCTGCTACAACGTTCGGTCTCGCTCAAACTCGACACATTTGGATCAACAGTGAAACTTACGCAACTTCTCTCTTGCGATCTATCAGCAAGTGATGGACAAAGTTGGAGGTTAGAGAGCCAGTAAAGAAATCTGAGATAAACCCCAATATGCTCCTTCACCCCGAGTGCACTGTGAAGAAGATCTGCTGTTTCTGAAAAAGATCTGCCTCAAGACTCCCATACAAGACAAGCGACAATGCAGATACGTCACCTAAAGCTCTTAAGGCTGCTGAAACTCTCGCCTGACATGTACTAATGTTTCCCCTGGCTCACCAAAGTGTTGGCAAGGGGCATCAAAGTTTGGACGGAACCGGGCACATGATGCACTTACGGGGTAGTGTTTCGTTCAGCACTGCGCTGTCATTCTCTGTTCTGATATTTTGTAGCCTCCACCATGGATCGTCTCTGGTTTTATTGGATTTCTCCCACAATTTTCAACTACGTCTCATGCACCCACTTACAGAGTGAATCGGTATTCTGCACAAAAAAACAGTTCTTCCAGAATTATTTCTTTAAACCGAAGTGTTATGAGAGACGTCAGATCTGATGAAATATTTGTTGAACTCTCTGTTGAACTCTCTGTTGAACTCTCTGATGAAATAGCTGACAAAAGAATTGAGAAGATCTTGAAAACAAAAATCATCATATGATAGTGTCAGACAAAGAGTGAGCTGAAATTCATTTCATATTTCATGTAGTTTGTTAAAAAAAAAAATTCTATGTTATCTCAGAGGATTTATTTATTTTAATTAAGTTTTTTTAAAGCTGTATTGTTTTTCAATTTAAAGCTTTTAGGTTGTGAGTGTGTGTGTGAGAGAGAGAAATAGAGATATAGGTACTTTATGGCTCTTCTTCAATAGATCATTTCTCATCATTCAGACACTAAACGATGACTCTATTCCAAGTAAGACTTACTTACGTTTGGGAGCATTGGCCGGCAAGCTGTCTCCACAAAGATCTGCCACTGACAATGTCTGAAGTCTCATCCCATCTGGTGTCCACTGTTCTGATGTCCTCCATGAAAGTGTGGAGTCAAGTTATACAAGGACATCACTGTTTTAGCTCTCCTCATATTGGCCCCCATGTCATTGCAACTCTTGGAATGCGTAGTTCATTTTGTCGGAGAACATGCCCCGCAAACCTCATATGACGCTCTGTCACAACCTCACTAAGTGGTCGACTAGCAAGGCAGAAATTTATGATTTCTTTGACTAAATAAATGTATATTGTGTAGATATATCTTATATCTACGTCGTTTCATTTGCCGATAACTAGTAGAATTCCAGTTTATTGTATTATTGTACATGTATGACACATGCACTAGGTGTTAAAGTTAACATTGTGTGCAGCCAACACATCTTGCTGTGCTTTGCATTTAATATTCACACACTGTAACATTATGGCTTTTATTTTTTATTATGAGATTTTTTCTCTACAGTTAATCAAATACCTGTCTGGTATTAAATGGGTACCTTTGACACTATACTCACTTATAAGGATAATAAATTATCCGTTTTATATGACAGCCTATTGAGAGATAAGTTTTTCAAAATATAAGATATGGTATTTATCACGTACTTGTGTTTGGTCTAACTGCAAGGACACAGCGGGAAGCGCTTAACGCATGTCAGGGCCACAAATATTTGTATGATGTGCTTACGGTAACAAAAGATTCTCTTTGTCGAGAGGCCCTCGTAAGGCTCTGGGCCTGGGTCGCTTTTTGGACGTGGAAAATTTTTTTAAAAATCTTAATGTAGAAAATTTATTTTCTGTTCAAGCCTTTGAATTCACTTTTAGACATTATTTCTTAACTTCCTGGCAACATATACATATATACAAAAGCTATGCAATGAAATAGAATTTTCGAAATCTGGCTATATGTAATGCTCATTTCCATGAGATAGTATTCTGTCGTCAACAGTTTTTACATTAAAAAATTGAAGATACACTAGAAGTGAATGTACTGTTGAAGTAATTTCTAAAATCCTTTTTATTTTTCAAATTTATATAGCGCAACTTTGATGGTTATATCAAAGCTCAGAGTTCTATGGTCCAATCTCTTTTGTGGACCAGTATGGGGAGGGGGTATCTAGGAGAAGATTTTCCGCGCCTTCTTTAGTCACTCAATAAACACAAAGATGCTGGGGTCAGGTTTCGAACTCGTGCCCCCTTCATAGGTACCCAAGCCGTTAAAACCTCTCAGCCGAATATCCCACTATTCAGCACTTTTGTATTTTTTGTATTTGCATATTTTATTTTTGATGTTTCACTTGTTATTAAAATTCTCATCAATTGAAAAAAAAAAGTATCAATAGCTAGTTTTATGATGTGTATGGTTTACACATTTAGGGAAATGTTGATATGCTAGAAGCATTTAAAAATTATATCCACTTTTTAGCACCGCAGAATGAAATAGTCTGAACTTTTTCGTTTGTAGAGAATTTATTTTGTATTCATTTGGCCACATTGAATTCAGTCTAGTGCCCTTGACATTGTTTAGTTTATAGAAAAAATCCACAATATGCTAAATTTATTATTGTAATGTCATCTTGGAGAAATTCATTAAAACAGATTCTTGTTAAAAGGTCTAATCCTGCGGATTCAGAAAGGTTTTCAAGACGAAATAGTAGAGTCTCATTTTCTGATATTACTGTGTTGAAGGTGTCGTGACATTTGTATTTTGTATTCAATTTATTTTATTTCGTTATATTTCTTTAGAAGAAAGAGCTAATTGATTTATTTTAATTACACTGCACATTGTGTATTCTTTTGAGCCCCTAAACACTTCTTTTACTTAGCGAATAGAATTGTATAATTAATTTCTTTCTTTATTGTAAGATATTGAAAATATTTTATTTTACAATTTATATCCTGAAATTTTGACAATGAATATAGGAAAGCCAAGTTTTTAATGACATTTTTGTTATTTCACAGTTACTTCCCCTATATTTATAGAAAGAAGAGCATCGCAAACGTCACAGACTGGTAAGTGGATAAGTCTTTGAATGACAGCTTTCTTTAGGAAACAAAATAATGCTCTATTGTTTTTGTGTCGTCTGTTTGTGTGTGACGTTAAAATAATGAAAACCCAAATGCTAAAATGTCATTTTACCCTCATCTGCATCCAGATGCATTACAGATATGTTCCTTCATTTGGCTTTTCGAAAGTGGAACCTTATTTCTATATTTAAATGCTATTAAAATGTTCTTTATTTATGAGCACAAGCAATAAAAAAAAACTACACTTCAATTAATCTACTGTAGAATCCACTCAACGAGACACATATATATTTATTTACACGACATCACAGGTACACAAAACAACTACTATCTTAGGCACAGTTTTTCCATATTGGCTCTCTACTTGGGCGGAAATCGTTCTCCTTTCTAATGTTGACATCCTTTTAGGTCTAGTCTATCACAGTGCGCACCTTCTAGCACTAGCCTGGATGGCGGTGCGCATGGCAGAGTTATAACAATATATATTTTAGTTAAAAAAATATATCAATTTGAGTTTGTGGAGGTTATAGCCACGAGATGATGTACTGCCGTAAATCCTGAGCTTCATTTGTATATTACGAGCACTCTAAAGTCGGACACTTTTTAACCATGAGATTGTTGCCAACCGTAACAGTAAGATTTAAAATATTGACACTAAGATGTGAACAAATTGAAAATACACATAGAATGGAGCCAATTAGGTTGTCTTGTGTTGTGCATTTAAATAAGGTGCTTTGTGTGGACATTTGTAGAGGTTTGACCTTAAACTAAAGAGGCGCAGTGGCTTAGCGGTCATGCGCGAGGTCCCGATTTCGAATCTTGATGAAGATTGGGATTTTTAACTTTGGGATATTTGGACCATCTAGTTTATACTTTAAATAACGTAACCGTATAATTGTCAACCTTTTTTTTGGTCCGTTGTTTCATATTCAAGCGATTTCCAATTCTTTTATCTCTATTTCAACAAACTTCAGTCTTTGTATCACTTTGTTCACCTAAATGTTTCTCAATGTTTACGAGGCTTATAACAACTCTGTCTGTCTTTCTGTAGTGTAATGGATTTGAACTTGTTTTTTTTTCCTCCTAGTTCCCATTCTCGGATAAAGTTAAAACTTTGCACAATGATTCATTGAAAAACAAGACATAATTCAATCCAAGAAATTCAACAATTAGTTTATTAATTGTTGGGGATTAATTATCTTGTTTGATATCGAAACAAGGGGAATTTAGTTGCCTTATTACGTTTTGACACATCCCATTCTAGGATCAAGTTGAAATTTTGCATAATTATTCATAGTCAATAATTCATTAATACTTATTATCAATTTTGTTTTATACAACAGAAAGGGAGCTAATTATCGATAATTTTTCTCTTCGATTTGCTTTGGCTTTAAAAAGTATTCTTTTTCTATTGCTTGTTCTTGTTTGCTTTTCTTTTTCTTTCTCTCCTTAAGTATTCTTCTATTTTCTCCATTTTCATTTCTTTCTACTCCTATTTCTACATATTGCTTCACATTCTTTATCTTTTTTTTTTTTTTAAAATCTCTCTAACTCTGGCTTTTTTTTTTATTTCTCTCTACCACTCTGTTGTTAAATCTGTTTTAGTTCTTATGTTTTATCATTGATAGTACAATTTGAAGTTGTTATGAGTTTATTACTTTTTTATTTGCATATGTTACTGTTTTATAGTTTTTTTTATTCTCTATTCTGAGTAGTTGAATGAATATGAACTAGTCCCCCAGTCAAGTCGTATAACTCTCCTATTCTTTGTTTAAATTGCAGACGTAATTCGAGATATGAATGAAAAACTCAGGCAAGACGTGATAGATCTGGACGGCCAGATACAAACCCACGCCAGGATGGTCACAAACAGCAACCATTACAGATGACGTCATTAACTCCCCACTCCCCAATTGTTTTTAAATACATACCACAAATGTACATACATTTTTTATATGAGCTTATTTATTTATTATTGCACATTGTTCCGAATTAACTGTTAAGCTAATGTTTTAATGTTATATAACGTTTCATTTCATTTTTAGGAATTGATAAACAAAACACAGCTTAAAATAAAGATAAATCTCTATCTTGGTATAACATAAAGTTATATCTCGGTAGAGGATAGTTATAGTAGGGTTAAAATGCTCGTAGATAGTAAATGGCATATCGTTTTGCCTGATGAGAAATGCAGCAAAAAAAAAAAAAAAAAAAGGTCCAAATTTAATTTTTTGTTTCAGAAGTAAGAGAGCTACTCGTAATTTCCGGAAGAGTGTAATAAAGTTTTTTTTTTTTTTTTTTTTTTTTTTTTAAATTTAACACAAGCCCATTGATAGTAAGCTGTTTACAGTTGACATTTTAACAAGAATGATTTCATCAGTCATCAGCTTCATTAAAAAAAAAAAGAACTCAGAACATTACTGTATGGGGACGTCGACACTAAGTGGTAAAGCGTTAGGCTTCCAAACTAAGGGTTCCCGGGTTCGAATTCTGGTGAAGAAAATAATTGTTTAATTTCGGACTCTCTAGGGAGTCTTTAAGTCCACACAGCACTAATGGGTACCCGACGATAGTATTGGAAAAATATAGTCGGTTGGTCGTTGTGCTGACCACATGACACCCTTGTAAACAGATGGCATTTGCATCATCTGCCTCATTGATAGCAAGGTTTGAAATAAGAACTCTGCATTATTGTATAGTGCTACATTGTAAAACGATTTTGAAATGGTTTTTTCAACGTCTGGAAATAGAAATGATGATATGGTATTATGTAAAGGGAGATAAGAAACTGCTAACTATACTACGTCCCCTGCTACAAATGTACCACCAATGACTGACATTCTAAATATAAACAAATACATCTACGTTCAATTAAATTAAATGTAATATTCAAAAAACTTTGACCTTTTTTTTGTCTCTTCTGTTCTTCTTTATTCTTCAATTAAAACAATAAAATTAATTGACCCTAGGTAAGAGGAAAGTAAAACACAATTATCTGTGTAAGCATATAAATATTGGTCATTTTAAGGGCTACACACTCTAACAAAATTTCGAAAAGTAATAAATAGAAAAAAACAAAAGAATACTTAACAAAACAACAACAACAAACAAAGCTTATACAAAGTGTGTAGTTGTATCACTTACTTTGGATCAGTCATGTCATTCAATGTGTAGTACTAAGAAAAACAAATTGTGCGATTAGAAAGAGTTTTTACAGGTTGTTTTTGTTGATCACTATTTCATGCTTTTAGCTTTAACTTTAGCTATGATCCTAGCACTTGTCTGGACCAGTTGGGAACATCTGGAGGTGGATGAAGGGGTAGAAAGTGATATCTGGGTGAATCTTACCGTATTTACTTTTGAAAAGCATTTATTAAAAAAAAAAAGAGGATAGCAACCTGAATTCGAACTCATGGCTCAATCCGACATCCTCACCACTCTGCTAGCGAGGCGCCAATGAAATTAGAAGATTGTATAGTTATCTATAGTTTTGTTACGTATCTAGGCATTGTTACCTAGATACTATTTTTTTTTCTCTTGACCTGTAGGTTGTCTGCCCCTTGTGTAATAAGTTTTTTTTTTATTTTTCACGGTGAGTCAAGCCACACAGACAGTGATCGGTCCTTGACCTATGTGTGTACCTCTGGTTGAAAGGAGGGTGGTTTTTTTTTTCTTTTCTTCTGTCTCTTTGAAGAGCGTTCTAGATCTGGGTGTTGATGACTTTCTGTTCTAGAAATTACTAGATATCGACGCGCGGTAGATTATATAAAGACCGCTCGCGTAACGTTGACGGACAGACATACGGAGACAGCCGTGAGACAGAATAGCGGAGACATTGCGCGACCCGTGCGTGGTATACCACTTGATCGTGTAAGTTAATATTTTGTTTTCTTTTTTCCAAGGCCTTGCTTGCTTGTATTTGTAATTATATTTTCAAACTCTTGTATTGTAATATTTTTACATGCCATTTTTGTAAAAGGGTTTTGGTCAACACATCAATTCTGTATTGAGTAAATGTTTATTTTTCTTTCTTGTAATTTTATATTTGATTAAACATTAAGTTGATAGTTTACCTTCCGATTTCTTGTGTCATTTTTTTTTTGTTATTCATTGTAAGTCTTTGATTAAATTCAGACTTAAGATAAGTGACACAACTGCTTTTCTATTGTCACGTTCCCCTAGGCAAGCCATTTTAAAAATTAGAATTCAATTCGTAATACGTGACAAAAGGAGTTTGAGGGCTTTCGTCCCGGATATTTTTCTGAACCTATTTTCGTCTTACTTGAGTAATTTTGTAAAGGCGAAGTCGACTTTAAAAAAAAAAAATTTTTTTGTGTCAAAGAGTCGGAAGTAAAGTATCAATAGTATTGACCAAACTCTCTTAAGGTTTTTGTTGTACTGATTTTGTACTGTATATTTACATTGTATACATATTTTTGCTTGTAATAGTTGTTAGTTAGTCATGGATATTCAGGTTTTTCTTGCAAATCCCTCTGTGGAAGAGCTTGATGCTTTTACTAGGAAGGAACTGGTCCTTATTTCTAAACATTTAGGGTTAAAAATAAAATCAAATGCCCTTAAACAAGAAATCAGAGATAACATTGTAATCCATTATGTAGACGAGGAAGTGTTTTCTGAGGACCTTTTAGAAACCCTTAGACCCGATGAGGGTAAATCAGATTTAGAACTTCAGATAAAATTAAAACAAATGGAAATAGAAGCCCAGTTAGCTTTAAAAGAGAAGGAAATTAAACAAAAAGAATTAGAGCTTGCAGCGGCTAGAGAGCAGAAAGAAATAGAAATAGAGTTTAAAAAATTAGAGTTAGCTGCTAATGTAAGACCAGATTCTTCCCCTGCCAGTCATACTGCTGAAGCAATAAAATTTTTGAAAATAATTCCACGCTTTAATGAAGCCACAATTGACAATTATTTTCCACAATTTGAACTTGCTGTGAAAAATTTTAATGTACCTGAAACTTTGTGGCCCACTTTGCTGCAAACAGTTTTGACTGGTAGAGCTGCAGAGGTATTTTGTTCTTTGACCATTGAACAACAAAAAGATTATAATGTTGTTAAGGCCTTAATTCTTAAGGCATATGAACTTGTTCCGGAAGCTTACCGAAAGCAGTTCAGGGATTGTCGCAAATCGGATGGCCAAACCCATGTAGAATTCCTGCGGGAAAAGGAGCGACGCTTTGAGAAATGGCTCACTTCCAAGGAAATCGGCACCGACTTTGCCAAATTCAAGAACCTAATGCTGATGGAAGAGTTCAAGAGTTGTGTGCGGCTGGACGTCCGTACGCATATAGCTGATCGTGGCGAGGAAGATGTGCACAAGGCTGCAGTGTTGGCAGACGATTATATAATATCACATCAATTTGCCAAGTATACGACGGATGTCAAGCCAAAACAAGTCAAACAGCCTGAGTCCACTGCTAGCAACTCCATCAAGAACAGCAGTACAAACGACAGAAAACCTACTACAAGTAAAGCTACTTGTTCCTACTGCAAACGAGAAGGCCATAAAATTGACGATTGTTGGAAATTGAGAAAGAGAAACGAAAACGCTCCTTCAAAAGTCAGCGCTTGCACAGTACAGTGGTCGGAGAGGTTTACTCCCTCATCATCAAGTCATATCAAGAATACCTCGACACCACCTGTTTCAAATGTATTGACTGTACAAGACTCTCCGAAAATGTCTCCACGGTGTTCAAATGACTCAACAGCGAGTTCTTCAAATTCATCTTTACGATGTTCCAATGACTCAACCAAGAGTTTTTCAAATACATCAAGCCGATGTTCCAATGACTCAAACAAGAGTTTTTCAAATACATCAAGCCGATGTTCCCATGACTCTATCCAGAGTTCCCACAATACATCATCCCGATGTTCCCATGACTCTATCAAGAGTTCCCATAAGACATCACCCCGATGTTTCAATGACTCTATCCAGAGTTCCCATAATACATCATCCCGATGTTCCCATGACTCTATCAAGAGTTCCCATAAGACATCACCCCGATGTTCCAATGACTCCATCAAGAGTTCTCCAAATACATCCACAAGATGTTCTACTGACTCAAGAAAGAGTTTCTCCACTGCGTCTCCTAGAGATGTCAATGACTCCAGCGAGAGTTCGACCCAAGTCCAGTCTGCATCAACCACAATTGATGTTTTATTAGAGGATTTTAAGCCTTTCATTTCGGAAGGATTCGTATCACTACCCGGTGATTCTACAAGTCTACGACCTATCACCATTTTGAGAGACACAGGTGCCTCACAATCGCTACTTTTAGAGGGTATCTTGCCCTTGTCAAAATCATCATCGACTGGGAAGAGCATCCTGTTACGAGGCGTAGAGCTTGGATGTATAGATGTGCCTCTACATCTAATCGACATAAAGTCAAATCTCATTACTGGACCGGTTGTTGTAGGTGTCCGACCAACATTACCATTGGAAGGCATCTCGTTGCTGTTAGGCAATGACTTAGCAGGTGGAAAGGTGATAGCCGAACCCATCGTCACTCAAACACCCGACTTATCTGCCACACCCGAGGAAGACCTAGAGTTATATCCAGCGTGTGCAGTAACAAGGGCAATGAGGTTGAAAGCATCTCAAGAAGAGAACGTCGTCAAGGCCAACAGTAACCAAGATGATGTGGACTTGAGCACCACATTCTTTGCTTCTCTTGAAGAAGAACCAACGCCAAATTCTGAAAAGCCGGCATCAACTCGAAAACAGTTGATTGAGGACCAAAAGAAGGATCCAGAGCTCGCCAAACTCCGAGAAACCGCAATGACATCACAAGAGGCAGAGCTAGCATCAACGTGCTACTACATCCAAGATGATATGCTCTTCAGGAAATGGAAACCTCCAGACGCATCCAACGAAGAAGAATGGAGAATATGCCATCAAATCGTGTTACCAGAAAGATACCGAGCGTACATCATGAATCTGGCTCATGACACACCAATGTCAGGTCATCTCGGCATCCACAAGACATACCACAAGATTATGTCACACTTCTTCTGGCCACGTTTGAAGAAAGATGTCATCCAGTACTGCCGATCCTGTCATGCCTGTCAGATGGTTGGCAAGCCAAATCAAAAGATCCCTGTTGCTCCTCTGAAGCCGATTCCAGCCTTTGAAGAACCTTTCAGCAGAGTACTTATTGACTGTGTTGGTCCTCTTCCAAGGACAAAAGCTGGCAACCAATACCTGTTGACCATTATGTGTGCTTCAACTCGTTTTCCTGAGGCTATTCCTCTAAGGAACATAAAAGCATCAAACATTGTGAAGGCCTTAATCAAGTTCTTTACTCTATTTGGTCTACCAAAGTCTATCCAATCGGACCAAGGAACGAATTTCACGGCCAATCTTTTCAAGCAAGTTATGACT
This sequence comes from Biomphalaria pfeifferi, assembly GCA_030265305.1. Taxonomy (NCBI): domain Eukaryota; kingdom Metazoa; phylum Mollusca; class Gastropoda; family Planorbidae; genus Biomphalaria; species Biomphalaria pfeifferi. The sequence goes on along the minus strand of JASAOG010000080.1, from coordinate 789,450 downwards.
CAGTTAGGCATCAAACACTGCATGTCGAGTGCGTATCATGCCGAGTCGCAAGGCGCTCTTGAGCGATTCCATCAGACTCTCAAGAACATGATCCGAACCTATTGCTTTGAGCACGAAAAAGACTGGGACGAAGGAATCCACATGCTGCTGTTTGCAACCCGTGAATCCGTCCAGGAATCGTTGGGATTCAGCCCTTTTGACTTAGTCTTTGGCCATTCGGTGCGCGGTCCCTTGAAATGTATAAAAGAGACTTTGTTGTCACCAACAGCCACTGAAGGACTTTTAGACTATGTAAGTAAGTTTAAAACTAGACTTTATGATGCTTGTGTTCTGGCCAAAAATAACTTACAAAACACCCAATCCAGCATGAAACGCTGGTATGATAGAAAGGCCCGTGTTAGAAAATTTTCTCCCGGGGATAAGGTGCTTGTGTTTTTGCCCATACCAGGTCAACCCTTGCAAGCCAGATATTTTGGTCCATATGAAATTGAGACCAAAATTAGTGACCTCAATTACACAATCAAAACTCCTGACCGTAGGAAAAAGACTCAGCTATGTCATATAAACATGCTGAAGCCTTATGTATCTCGGCCAGATCACTCAGAGAAGAATAATTGTGTTTTAAATACAGTCAAAAGTTGTTCAAATAGCCATGTTTCTCCTATTGATGATGATATTGTAAAGGAGAAATTTGGACAATACAAAATACCTAATTCTTTTGTATTACAGAATTTGGATGTAAAACTGTCTCATCTGTCTTCGACAGAAAGGCCAGTTATCATGAAACTCATTAATGAATTTAATGACATTTTTTCTGATGTACCAAAACAGACTAATGTTATAATGCATGATGTAGATGTTGGCGAGGCTACTCCAGTCAAGCAGCATCCTTACAGGGTTAACCCTGAAAAACTTGCCATACTTAGGTCAGAAATCAAGTATATGCTTGAAAATGACCTCATTGAACCAAGTTCCAGTAGCTGGAGCTCCCCATGTGTCTTGATACCTAAACAGGACAAGACTTATCGTTTTTGTACAGACTACCGTAAGGTAAATGCTGTAACAAAGACCGATTCGTTTCCTATCCCTAGGATAGACGATCTCATAGATCGTATTGGTGACGCTAAGTACATCACCAAAATAGACCTACTTTCAGGTTATTGGCAGGTTCCCCTGACTGATAGGGCAAAGGAAATCTCCGCCTTTGTCACCCCTGATGGTCTGTACCAATACAAAGTGATGCCATTTGGCATGAAGAATGCTCCTGCCACTTTCCAGAGAATGATAAATGCCCTGCTTGCTGACATGGAGAATTGCCACGCATACATAGACGATGTAGTAATTTTTAGCCAAGATTTTTCTAGCCATTGTAAACAACTGCATTGTTTTTTTACTAAACTTTTACATGCAAAAATTACTGTAAACCTGAGTAAGAGTGATTTTTGCCAGGCTTCCATCCAATACTTAGGCCATATTGTAGGACAAGGCCAGGTGAAACCTGTAATGGCCAAAGTAGAAGCTATCCAAGCTTTCCCTATTCCTGCTGATCGGAAACAACTCCGAAGATTTTTTGGAATGTCTGGATATTATAGAAAATTTTGCGAAAATTTTTCTGTCATTGCCAGTCCTTTAACAAACCTCTTGAGAAAGAACGTCCGATTTACTTGGACGGATGAATGTCAGAAAGCCTTTAACCAAATTAAGCAGATATTATCTAGCTCCCCCATTTTGATGGCTCCTGACTTCGGAAAACCTTTTAGGTTAGCTATTGACGCCAGTGACACAGGTGTTGGGTCAGTCCTTTACCAAGAAGATAATTTCCAAGTAGAGCACCCTATTTGTTTCTTTTCCAAGAAATTTAATAGACATCAAAGAAATTATTCTACTGTGGAAAAAGAATGTCTTGGGTTGATTCTTTCTGTACAACACTTTGATTTTTATATCAGTGGGTCCAGATGGCCACTGGTTGTATTTACTGACCACAATCCCCTTACATTTATCCACAAAATGTCTGGCAAGAATCAACGACTTCTCAGGTGGAGTTTATTTTTACAAGAGTACAACCTAGATCTTAAACACATAAAAGGCAGCGAAAATGTTATCGCCGATGCCTTATCTAGATTGTAAAAAGTATTTTGATGTATATATTTTTTTTTTATATATATCATGATAAATACATTCTGTAATGTAAATATCATTTTTGTAATTGTTCTAAAAAGATTTCCATTTCGTGGAAATGTAAACTTTTTATTTTTAGGAGGGAGGTGTTACGTATCTAGGCATTGTTACCTAGATACTATTTTTTTTTTCTCTTGACCTGTAGGTTGTCTGCCCCTTGTGTAATAAGTTTTTTTTTTATTTTTCACGGTGAGTCAAGCCACACAGACAGTGATCGGTCCTTGACCTATGTGTGTACCTCTGGTTGAAAGGAGGGTGGTTTTTTTTTTCTTTTCTTCTGTCTCTTTGAAGAGCGTTCTAGATCTGGGTGTTGATGACTTTCTGTTCTAGAAATTACTAGATATCGACGCGCGGTAGATTATATAAAGACCGCTCGCGTAACGTTGACGGACAGACATACGGAGACAGCCGTGAGACAGAATAGCGGAGACATTGCGCGACCCGTGCGTGGTATACCACTTGATCGTGTAAGTTAATATTTTGTTTTCTTTTTTCCAAGGCCTTGCTTGCTTGTATTTGTAATTATATTTTCAAACTCTTGTATTGTAATATTTTTACATGCCATTTTTGTAAAAGGGTTTTGGTCAACACATCAATTCTGTATTGAGTAAATGTTTATTTTTCTTTCTTGTAATTTTATATTTGATTAAACATTAAGTTGATAGTTTACCTTCCGATTTCTTGTGTCATTTTTTTTTTGTTATTCATTGTAAGTCTTTGATTAAATTCAGACTTAAGATAAGTGACACAACTGCTTTTCTATTGTCACGTTCCCCTAGGCAAGCCATTTTAAAAATTAGAATTCAATTCGTAATACGTGACAGTTTGTATAAAGTTACCTTGAAGCAGCGACCTATAAAGGGGACTGATTCAGATTATAACACCAATAAAGTCAAGTACAATTTCTTTCCCTTGTTCGAGATACCAAATAAAATAATAAATTACCAATAGTTAATTAACTGAAGGAAACAGTACCAGGAAAAAGAAGAAGAGGCAGACAGAGAAAGCGATGAGAGGACAACATTAAAGAATGGACGGGCCTGCCATTGAGAGAGGTTTTAAACAAAGCAAAAGACAGGGAGGAATGGAGAAAGACGGTCGACGAGTCTTGCTTGGTGCTCCAACGGTCCAACAGACAAAGGGATAGGTAAAGGTAAGGTAACTAACTAATAGATTAAATTTTTTTATTGTTTCTTGTGTTGTCAGGTAAAAGAAATTATTGTGCAAAATTTCAGCTTGATCCGAGATTCGGTGTCGGAGAAATAACGTGCTCAAATTTTTTAGCAGACAGAGTGAGTTAATATAACCTTTGTATAAAAATACTTGTGGCATCAACACTTGAGAATAGAATCGCGCAATATAACCAAACCCGGAAAGTTAATGTTTCAGTTGTCATGTAGTTACTAGCGGTGTAAGCATTTTCAAAGGGGCGCAATCAAGAAGAAAAAAGAAAAGACATTCGGCTAGTTCCATTTATATCTCTTGTTTGTCCTAAAAATTACAACGTAATTCCATTGTGATATTAATTTGCTGTGCCATGTTTTCATTGGATTTATTACTTTTAAAGTTTTGGGGATTTCCATCCTTCCCTTTTCTTTTCTGTGCTTTAGTCGATTTTGTTGTGCTTATGAGGTGCCAGAATATCCCATTAGAATAGGTTTTCATGACAGAAGATTTACTCAATCCTTTTACGGACATCATATAGTTGTAGGGTTGTTCCGCATTTCTTCCTTGTCACGTGGTAATTGTTGTTGTTTCCTAATCCTCATTGATTTCATTGCTATTTGAAAGTAAAAATGGTCTAGATCTAAATATCTTTAATTAGTCAAATGTTACACTAATTCACTAATTGAATGCATCTACTTCATCTTGTATTAGATCTAGATATAAATCTAATCATAGGAAGACATTCCCTTTTTTTTTTTGGTCATTTAAAATACCATAACCACTTGGCTTGCTAAAACTAGGTCAAAGGCATGGAGCAACACCAGTATCGAAAATTGTTACAACACAACTCAAACATTTCTTTCTAGAATTATCCTTTTATCGAGTCACAAAATACTTAAAACTTGGTTTAAATATCAAGAGAAGGAAGCTCTGTTTGCTCGGTTTTCATACAAATGTCAAAGGGGAAACTATCCAGTTGAGAATTGTTCTTAGAGTTATCCCTCAAGAAAACATATTTTCAGCTCTTAGGAAAGCTTAAGCTATGCGAGCATAGAGAGAGGGAATAAATCGTTAATGAGGAGTGGAAATAGGTGGCTTGGGAAAGGGAAGGATCAAGAACGCTTTTTTCATGGACCTTGTTCTATTGCCCTGGTCTGCCCGTGGGGGGCTTTAGGGAAGACACAATGTAGGCTATATTTAACTTACAAATCGCACCATGGCCCGACCGATGCTTTAGTGTAATTGGGAGCACAAACACGAATGACCTTTGAAATCGATACGGCAAGAAAAGAAATCAGGAAAGTGTAGATCTAGATTTGGAGAGGGAGAAAGAAGGAGATGGAGAGAGAGAGAGAGAGAGAGAGAGAGAAAGAGCGAGAGAAGGAAAGAGAAGAGCGTGTGTGCGTATGTAAAACAAAGAGACAGGTTGAGACCGAGATTGCAAGAGAAACAGAGACATAGAGTGTCACGGAGGAAACACAAAAAAAAAAAGTCCCGCTTGTATTTTATGCATAAAACGGAATAAAACTCCGAAATAAAAACAACGAATAAACAAGACGCGGAACAGTTCCTGTCTAGACCCTGATTCCCAGGACGAATAATGCTGAGACACATTTTTTTAGGGACTTCAACAGAAGTTTCAAAAAGAAGAAAAAAAAATTAGAACCAGAAAACGAAATCACATTACACACACACACCAGTGACTGACTGGACATCCATGGGAAACAAACTCTATACTTATTTTACAATACAAGAAGTTCCTCCTCTTCATTCTAATTTATTTTGAGATTCGCGAGGCTCAGATATTGGTAAAGCCGGAACCATTGTCACTCTCAGGAGAAGGGGCAAAGGTGAGTGCTGCTGAAGGTCGTTGACTTGTAGCACCAATCTGCAGGTAAACAACTAAACCGCTGTAGTTTAGTTCTCTTAACTTACAAAACTTGAAATTACTTGAACTTCTTTTGAACAAGGCTAACTGTATAATCAAGTTGATATGATGAGATAAAATAATTATACTAGACTATTTTTTAACAAAATCTAACTCACTACAATAACACCACCTTTAAGTCTCACGTTCTGGAGTCGTCTGTCCTAAGGCCGACAATGCAACCTATCTTGCATCATTCAGAACCAACCGATAACTTCTTTCCACCGTCACTATTAAAACACTCAAATACACACACTTTCAATAACAGCGAGCAACTGTCACTTAACCCAGTAAGCTTCGGGCACCAGGAGCTCGTTAACCTTTGTTGGCTACCCACCTAGGAGAAGGAAAAACTCTGAAGCCAAATCTCTGATGCCTTGCGGATATAGTCAAACATGGGAAAGGCTTCTGGAGTCAACCCAGAAGAAAAATCAGGAGATTGCGATCCTAAGGCAGCGTGCAGGAGATAATGCTACACCCTGGCAGAACCTGAGACGCCGCTAACTGTATTGTTCCTTTGGACACGTCAGCTGTATGGAGAGGGGGGAAACTTCTGTGTGGGCGACACTGTTCCACCCTTAGCTAATGCCCAGGCATTCATCCCATCTCTACAACATCATCCAATAGTCGTTTTACGGCAGTAGCTGGCCAACAAAATTCGAGTCTCGTTTTTTTCCTCGGTGTAGATTGACTTTAGCTCAATGGTGCAGGGAGGTGTGCTTGCATCAGTGACGTAGCCAAAGGATGATGTCAGAGCCTTAGCAGGCAGCATGAGTGTTGTCCGTTACATATTGTATACACAATGTACATTTTTATTAAGAACTACATATTTTAGTTTTTAATGACTGTAGTGTAACTGAGTTGTTTAATTTCTGCGTGTGTCAGAAGGTCATGTCCAGTGTGTGTGTTTAAAGCACTTTCGTCAGTGTTATGTGAACCAGGCTGGTTTCATTCTCTGTTTACATTAATCTTGTTGAATAAAGTCATGTTATTGGTATATTAGTATTTTTGTTTGGTTGAATTAAATGTTAAACAAATCACATCCTGTTGCTCTATCCATTTATAATCTCTGGCGTCTTACATCTAGGTTCTACGTTCACCTTTACTGTTGATTAATTATTAATGCTAGCAAACTTCGTAATTAAATTGCTGACATAGATTACAAAACTTAACATAAAACACAAAACAATGCTTATGTATAAAATGTTTATTTCTTTCGTAAAGTACAAACTTATACAATCTCAATGTTACGTACACAAATGTTCAGGAACAAAATTATTTCTTAAGTACCATGACGTCAGACGAAGTATGTTTTATTGATACATACAAAATCGTTTACAGGAAGTGGGCGCTGATCTCTTCAGCCCACTTTTTAAAGTGACACTTAAATCCAAAAGTTATACTATTTGGCAAAGAAAATAAAACGAGAAAAAAAAGGGGTGGGGGGGGGGGGGGAGTTTTGTAGCTAAATATTACGCAAAAGCAGGGGCCCCACAAAGATGTTAATCCCACCGGGCTCCCAAATGGTGGAAAATTCCTAGCTACGCCCCTGGTGCGGGGAATTGAACGGGACAAAGTGTATACCATTGAACGTTTTCTTCAGGAAGAGAAAGCCACGCCTATGCAAGATAATTTTAAAATAAATGCAAGATAAGTTATAGAACTCTACTAAATCTTCTTTAAAGAACTCAGTTCGGTATTTTAGATAACCCAACCTTACTCTGAGACAAAGTACAACACTACGTCATAACGGCTGATCTTTTTATATGTTTATGCGAGTTTTACATATCGAAGTAGGTGTAGAGACAGACATTTAGATCGGTCATATTCCAGTAATACTGTCTAGACGCTGCTCTGTCGTTCACATCATGACTTATTCGGTAAGGCTTTTATTTTATACATTTTTTTTTGTTTTCTTAACGCAGATATGTTTACACAATATGTGATCCACTCCCTGTTCAGTACATTGTGACACTACAGTTGATCAAGTAGATTATAAGACGACTGAACATCATAAGAAAACTCAAGAATCAGATCTGATTTGACCACAAGAAATATAGTCCAATGAGCAGTTAGAGGCGATGTGTGGACTAATATTAAAAAAAAAAATTCACTTAATTGCACAGCCACTATTTTATTTTTAGATTCTAAACCAGTCTTCTGGTGACCCAGTAATAAATAATAGACCGACTTAAGCAATGCGTTGATTTCTTCAATTTACAATAATAAATTTCTCTTTGCGTTTCTGTTTCCAAACCGTCAAATGTCATGGTCCGAAGAAAAATATTTTAAAACATTCTAAACCTAAATTGAGATATAATTAGCGAGAACGAAAAAAAAGGACGGGGAGACAATAGATTCTTTTGGGAAAGAAGGAGACATAAAACACAACATATGATATTTGTTGTATTCAAATTTTCCGTCCCATGAATAACACATAAACATAAACATTTAAGTTTAATTAGCGTATAAACATCATGATACTATTACACCTCTTATGTAAAAAAAAATATGTTTCTGTCAACATATAGTGTTTGCGAAAGCCTCATGTCCAACATTACAGTCGAAGGTGAGGCGCTGGAAGAGTTGGAAAGCATCACCTGTCTCGGCAGTATCCTAGCTCGAGCAGCCTTCCATCAGCACCTGGGGATCTAGGGAAATAAGCACCACCAGCAAGATCAGGCTTTTTAACACTATTGTTTAGCCAATACTACTTTATGGAGCAGAGACCTGGAGAACCACCATCACCACCATAAAAAAAAATCCAGGTTTTCATAAATACCTGCCTGAGGAAGATTCTTATGATCCGCTGACCAGACAAGATCTCGAAAGAGGAACTGTGGAAAAGAACAAAGCAGCAGCCCATCAACGTAGATATGCTTCAGTGACGCTGGAGATAGATAGGTCACAACCCTTCGTAAGCCTGCATCCAACATAACAAGGCAAGCCCTAACGTGGAACCCCCAAATAAAAATAAAGAGGAGACGGCCCAGGAATACATGGCGCCGCGAGTCGGAAGCATATGCCAAGCAGATGAGCAAGACATGGGGACAGTTGGAGAGACTCGCCCAGAAACGAGATGCCTGGAGGAAGCTGGTTAGTCGCCAGTTCTGCAGAAGGGACCATGGGCATAAATGATATAATGAGATGAAAGCCTCAGTATCTCAATCCTGCTTGTGCTTCAGATGACATTTCAGAACCACGTGTTGTGCGGTCAACATGTCCATGTACATGCACCTTAGATAGTATCTCAAATTTCCGTATTCTTCAGAAAGCATCTCAAAATTATGTATGCTTCAGATATCATAGACAAATGACGTATGCTACAGCATCTCAAAATTAAGTATTCTGTGAACTGCGCAAAAGAAAGACGCCTTTTTTTTTTTTCGACTGACAAGTTATAACCTCTTTTGACAAAGAGAGCTGCTATTATTATTATTGGTCAAGCTTGTCTTTTTTTTTTTTTTTTAATCGGACAACGATGACCACGATGAGGACGCTCGAGCAATGTTTTTACGACATCGAACGCACGCTAGAAAGGTCGTGATCCTCGGACGAGTTCAGAGGACTATCGGGCAATGTACTCGGCGAGTGAAGAACAAAAGATTGTCCAATCCAGACTAAAACCTGTTTGATCTCGATGTGTTCTTAAGCTGGCTATTCTTCCGGTACGTTCTAAAAATAAAACTCAATTGCATTGTGGGAGAGGGGGTGGGTGGGGAAAGGTTTGTGTGCTAAATGATATTTTAGTTTACACATGGGACGCTAGAACTTATTCCAGATACAATGACCAAAAGGTCAATACGCTGAAAGAAACGAGAAGGCCTACTCTTAAAATCATTAAGAATGAGAGTATGGCGGGCAACTTCCTGGGGTGTGGCTTCACCTTATCCATAACTGTTATTTGTTATTCTGTTTTGGTACGCAAGAATAGAGATTGTTAGTATTAGTTACTATTTTGCTTTATTACGTAATTTGGTTTACAATGAACAATACAACGTCTTTTAAAGGTATTATGATTTGGTATGTCGTCAGATTACTTTAGTATGGTAAGTGTGTTCTGGTCAATCCTCATTTTGATTAAAAATCTTATGTCTACTCACTCTGTGTGCCAATTCGTCTGTCTGTATGGTAAAAAGATTGAACATGTTTTTTTTTCTTCCATATCCCATTCTTCGGTCAAGTCGAAACTCTGAAAAATTAATCATTCAACCAGACAAGACATAAATCAATACAATTAGTTAATTCATTCCTGGTGATTAATTATTTTGCTTCATTTCGAAATAAGAGAAATAAATGCTATTTAATTTAATATATATATGGATTTAGTCCACTTATAATAATAATAATCTTTGTTGTTCGTAAGGAAATTTATCTTACAATTTGTGCATTACACCAAACAAAACATTATAAATGTAAAACAAATTTACATGTGAAAAGCCTAAATCAGTTTGATTCTATTTGCTAGTGATATCTCTGTCACATTGCAGACTACTGTATCTGTATGTTCAAATTTCCATTGTCTTGAAACTCTTTTGTGGTGACAATTTGTTCTCCCGTTTTTCCAGTCTCGGATCAAAGTCGAAATATTGCATAATTATTCATTGATCAATAACTATAAATGAATCAATCCGAAAATTAATAAGTTAGTTAATTATTTAGTACTATTAAATTCGTTCGTTATTAATAACAAAAAGTGAACAAAGCCCTGCAATTAATAAATAAAAGTAAATGACTATGATAAATGACAGTAATTAGCGGTTATTTCCCCTTAGACAAGCTTTTAAAAAGTATCTTTTTTTTCTTTCTTTCTTTCTTTTTTTTTTGTGGTCCTATAAGTTAGGTTGGTATCTGGGAGAGACCCATTGTATACAATACAGCTTGGTTTCAATTTCCAATATTTTGTCTCTATCGGGTTGTGAACTTAAGTAGTCCATTTAGCTAAACAGTAATTGCCCTCAGCCACACCGCCATTAGATTAACTCAAGGCTTGGTTCAAGCGAGACACAGCGATGTCATTTTTGCGACATTTGCGACATTTCGTATGTATTTACAACGGACTCAATGGTGTGTTCAAAGTTTCATAATATGAGACACCAAGCGTTAGTTTTTTTTTTTTTAATGTAACAATTAAGTGTGAATAAATACAATCTATAATTGGCAACATTTGTATGTTCTTCGTAGGAAGTGCACAAAATGTTTACATACAATATCAATAAAATAGATCATTTGTTATACTTAAATATAATGCATATATATAGAGAGAAATAGTTCTGTATGTACATATTGACAGATTTTTTAAAATGTCGTTTTAAAATGCAGTCTAATGCTCTTTAAATGCCTGTGATGCTGTCACGTTCTGGGTACAACTTATTCACAAAGACAATCGCAGCTACAAAAGGTCTCTGCCAGATTATTTTTTCCAAGCCATTAACTTCAAAGTACGCTGGGAAATCGAAAGTTTTTTTTATATTTGTTTCCGTAACAGCACATCACTGGACAAGTCAAGGACCTTTTTTTTCCCTTCTTTGTATGTGTCTTTTTCTTCACATTTTTTACACAATGAAGAGTTGGGCGTCAATCATGTGATGCTCAGTGTGTAAGACGTCTATCATGTGCTACACATTGTATTTTTTAAGTCATTGGTTAACATGCATGACTAGATGCATGACGCGTAGGGCGTAATTATCTTTTTTTTTTTTAAAGTAACGTCTGTACTATATAAGAAGATATGGGACGTCTATCGTGTGTTACACATTGTATAAGACGTCTATCATGTGTTGCACATTGTGTATTAGTCCGTAACGTTTTAACATTGTTTAAGACGTCTGTCATGTGAATCACATAAGACTAAGTCCAAGACTGCTTTATTGATCCTTATGGAAATTTGTTGTGATTACAAGTACTCTTTTCTCATATACAGACAACCAACATTATGTATTATGTATTACATTATGTAAGACGTCTATTACGTGTATTACTTTGTGTAGGACGTCTAATACATGTAATTCTATGTGTAAGAAGTGCGCCACGTCTAAAGTTGATAATCACTTGTGGCGCGAGGAATAAGATAAGACGTTCATCGAACGTCACAGACGGAGTGAGTGAATGATCGAATGATCTGCTGATTGTTTATGCATCGATCAAAATATGAATGCGTCTCCAAGAGAATAAGAGCGCCATCTACTGCTGACGTTTGGATCAGACGCCTGGAAAGAGAAGCAGACGGTCACGCGAAGTCCAATTGAGTCGGTCGCTGATCAAGGGACACGCTCAAGCCGGACGTGTCCTGGAGTGTCAGACGTCTATCACGTGTCACAGCGAGATAAAATCCATGACGTTCATCTCTACCTCTTCCTCATCGTCCTCCTCCTCCTCTTCTTCCTCTTCCTCTGCCTCCGCGTCATTGTTCACGTGACTGCCTTTAAGCCTGCAACCCTCGTCGTCGGGAGTCTCGAGGATGATGTGCACGCCACCGTTTTTCATGTCTAGTCGTGACGTCACTTCCGACATCTCCATGGAACCTGAAAAGAGACATTGGAAAAATGTTTAGAAACAAAAAAAAAATTAAAAATATGACAGTTATATTTGACTTAGACGGCAAAAAGAAAATCTAAATCGACCACCGGGGGACAATGGTTATGCCTGCGCTGGTTGTGGATAAATATGTAGGTCACAGCTGGGGCTGCGTAGACACGGGAAATACAGCATTACTCTTTAATTTTTTGAATCGAAGTGGAGCTTTATTATTATTATTTGTCTTTATTGGCCCATAAGAAATGTTTTATTGGCAGTTATCTCATAGCATTTAACTTTCATTCCTAATTGGCGATACCGTCGTTGATTTGACCTCACTAAATAACATTAATGTTTAATTTTATAAACTTTACTTTATGTTATATAAAAAGAGCAGGCATTCCCCTTTAAGTCTATACCAAATAAATTATTGTCTGATAAAAAACGACAAAGTTATTGAAGCTTAATCATAACAGGGGAGTGGAATAGTAATAAGCAAAATGAATAATTCCCTCGAAACAGGGAAAAATAATTACGGAAAGAAAGAATTAATGCCCCAGTGTATAAAGATAGGAGTAAACACTGGACTGCTCCTATCAACATTTTGGGTTACATGTCAAAACGTGGACGTTTAGTTTCTAATTGATTCTGAACTCAACGCTAGCAACACATGAACATTCCAAATAGACTGTTGTTGGTGGAATTATTATCACAACAGAATGAGACAACATATGTTCGGAAGCTTAAAGTTAAAACTTGCCCTCGTGGAGCATCACCAGAGAGTGCTGACCCTGTTCTTCAAAGCTATATACGTTATCAAGAGGCCCCGAACAAGACTCTGGTACCAAAGCCCTCCTATAGAAGAAAATCTATACAGAGCACTGCCTGATCTGGAAGCCACTGCCGGTTCATCTCAGATATAGGAATGCAGATCTGAGCCCTCCGACATGTACAATGAGAAAGATGGAGAAGAAGAATTATTTTGCTAGTTTTGCATAATGATGGATGTTTTTGTACTGTGCATCGGGCCGGACATAGGTAGCTTGAGGCTCTAGGCGAGGTGAATTTGGTGGCCCCTAAACGAAATATAAAATCAATGTAAACCAAAAATGTAAAATAAGGACTGAAATAAGGATACGCTATTTGAATAGTTATAGACCTATCTGTCTGACCTAGAAGCTAGGGATAGATCTAGTAGACATGATGAAGTCAATGAGCTCATTTAAGTTTAGGTGGCTGCCTAGTCGGCCTATGTCTAAGGCCGGCTATTTATACTATAATTAATACTATCGTATTTAAAGTTGGACATTTATTATAGTTTATTAAGACCATCATAAATATGGTTGTTGAATTATTATTATAGCTTTTATATAGCGCTACTTTTATGCCTATAGCATGCTCAGAGCGCTTTTGGTCCAATCACTTTTGGGGGGGGGGGGTATCTAGGAGCTGGTTTTCCGTGCTGCATTTAGGTGCTCAGTAAACACAGCTCTGCCCGAGTCGGATGTCGAACCTCGAGCCCCCTTCTAGGTATCCAAGCCAAGTTCAAGCGTACTTGGCATCTCGACCACGCTTCTCTTAAGTTACCTATAGAATTGTAAGACAGGAGTTACTTTTACAGCAAGCCCTAACTATGGCATCCATCTCTCGCAAAGCTAATATGGATCATGTAATAGAAATGAGATGATATCCTGGGGGGCATTAGCTGTGGTTGGAATGATGTCACCCACACTGCAGTTCCTTCCTCTCATATGATGTTCCTAAGAGCAACGACAGGTGCCGATACAGTTTCGGATCAGCGCATGACAATTTCTGCCAGGGTGATTGCCAGGGCGATCCCTGTGCTGCCCATTGTGCAGCCGAACTTTACGGGCTCACATAAGTTTCACCAGCCACAAAACCCAAGTGCAAAGCCCTCAGCCCCACTGGATGACAAAAGTGGTCATCATCGAACCACGAAGGACGAACTCTATGTGATGCCAGCTGCTAAGGGTTATCGGCCCCTTAGTCTTTCCTTAGTGTAGGGTTGACTCCTAAAGCCTTTCCCATGTTTGGATATAGACGCAAGGCAGCAGAGTTTCGGATTCAGATTATTCCTTCTCTTAAATGGGTAGCCAGCGTAGGCTAACGATATTAAATTGTTTACATGTATTATGTACATAAAAGGGTGTACATTACACTTATAATGGATGACCTTACCGTACTCGGAGCGAAGCAATTGTTTTTCGAAGATGTCGAAATAAAGTTGATCTTTGAATATGTTCCATATCCCCCCCCCCTCCTCCCCTTGCCTGCTACTTCCCGCGCCCCCAGGTTATTTTCAACCTAAGTCCCACACAAAAATGTTTAAAAGCTTTCAGCCAGGTTGCCATGGAGACGGAAACACCTAGTTACTTAACAGAGAAGGAGTTTCAAAGAAAAGTCAATGCTATTACAGTGTCTTTGAGAATGTTGCCATGCTTTCTTCTCTCTCTCTCTCTCTCTTTTAGCGTTTTTTCCATAAAGCTCTCTTTATATCCCTATCCCTATTATCTCTCTATCTACTCTCTTTTCTCTCTTTCAATTCTCGCACTCTTTCTCCTAGTGACTTTCCGATTTTCTTACTTTTGTTTCTCTCTAGTTGCAGTTACCATGGAGACAGAAAGCAGCTACTGAACAAGAAAAAAAGTTTTGAAGGAAACAAATTCGACTAAGTGAAAATATAACTTTCTCTCTCTTTCTCTCTCTCTCTTTCTCTCTCTCTTTCTCTCTCTCTCTCTTTCTCTCTCTCTCTTTCTGAGAAGTTTTATTTTTTTAAAGTTTTTCATAACCCCTCTCTCTCACGCTCTCTCTCTTTCGTCATCATTATAAGATAATAAGCGAATAAAAAAAATTGTTATCAAATTTAAGTATCTCAGTATCAGCTCTATTTGGTTTGTACGTACTGTTACTTGATATTTGGATCCGAGTCAGTGGGCAGAAGTACACTGTCAATGTTTGTCTCGTGTTTAGGGGTTCAAAATTATTCTTGTAAGATAGCTTTGTATCTAAATAATTATTATTATAAATAACACACAAACACACACTATTGAATTCCATTCTAATGAATTACAAGATTTAGGCTTTGACCCTCCATAATAATCAGTTTCCAGCAATGTCTGCAACCTCGGATTTGGTCCAAAGCCTGATCGGGGATGTGCTGCTCTGGCCAGTCTGTTAAGTTATCTCTATGACGTTTCTGTAGTAATTCATGAGAATGGAATTCAATAGTGTGTGTGTGTGTGTTTTATTGATTTATGTTTTGTTAGTTACAATGAATAATTGTTTAAAGTATCAACTTGATCGCAGAGTTAACAATTTTTTTAGGTGACGAAACCCAACAAATATAGCCACATCTGTGGATACTGAAGCATTAGTTTCCCTTGTCGGTATTAAATATCATAATTTCCAGTATTAATTGTCGAATTGATTACTTTTGTTTTTGATTTTTGTCTTGTCAGCGAATAATTGTACGAAGTTTCAACTTGGTCCGTGAATGGGGGTGGGAGAAATATCATATACACATTTTTATCAGACAGACAGACAATACAGACAAACAGAGTAAGTTAATATAAGCCTTGTAAAAAACATTTGGAATCACGTACCGAAATTTTACTACTAACACATCCGCACAGACACATCCGCACATAACAATTCAGCTACATTCATTTGGTGGAGGGTGAACTGCGTAAAGAGTCTCTGGTGAATCCGGTGTAGGGGATACGGAAGCATTGATAAGCTATACCTTTTAAAATATATCTATATATACAATGCGAGCCGACCCGCTGCGTAGCATACGCCCCCCTCCCCTCTTTTTTTTCTTTTTTTCTGAGCCTCGCTCTATGTCACCGGGAGGTTACGAGGGATAACTCTAGTGCGACTTGCAGAAATAAAAGAGTTATCTTTCCATGACTTTTTTTCATGACCTTCCATGACTTTTGTCAGCGTGGTGTCCCTCATGGTTGGGCCACGAAGAGAATTATATGTATAGATTTGTGGGCCTTTTGCCAGTTCCAAGTGTTTTTCGCTCTTCGCATATAATAATTTCTATAAATTATATGACAATAATGATCTTTCAATATGGCGTCCATGACATTTCAATGTATATATATATATATATATATATATATTATGATAGTTCTTTCAATCAAATTTTTTATTTCAAGGTTGCTTTGTCGGTGTAGATAGTGTTCAGATGTTGAATTTTTATAGGAGCCCCAGAAATAATAGGGCAACATGGAAATTGTGAGTATTATAACTGTTATATGACATGTAAATAAATCGTTGTTTAGTTAAGGTTTATGTTTTAACCTGACCAAGATTAAGTTGAGGAATAATCTGTGGGTAACAGCTGGTGCTAGTGGACAATTGCAATCCTTTTCGATAGTGGGGTCTCTGCCTCATGGAGAAAACCCTCAAAAACTTCAAACTTCCGGGATAGTTCTTCAAGAGACGAGAGTTGAGCCTCAACACGAAGCCTGACTGCACGAAGACTAACTAATGGTGTTTAATGCCGATTCAAGTAAGTATCTACCAATAACAAGCAAAATAAAAACCCTTATAAGTACTCTAGCATATTTGTTTCAGAAGAGGTGTATAAAGAGAATAACATCATGCACATTATCTTAGCTTATATGTTAAAGACGTTACTTTAAAAAGAAAGATAATTACGTCCTACGCATTTCATGTGTCAATCTAGTCATGCATGTTAATCAATGACTTAAACTCGTCGTCGTTGGTTCTCCTGGCTGATTCAGGCAATCCATTCCATTCTCTAATGGCACTAGGGAAGATGAGGCACTTGCACGATTTTGTTCTAGCGTATGGAATAAGAAATGGGCTTTGTTTGTATTTCAATATTCCTTAGTTCGCCAGAAGTCTCTTTCTTGCTCGCCAGAGTCAATTTGTCCACTGTCATGTCCTACACTACTAGGACGTCCTTGTCAGGACATAGAAATGAACATCTCCAGATGGAGAAGAGAAAAGATGTTACAAGATGACTCCAGAGGACCGGGAGGAGGAGAGGGGGGGATGTTACAACAAAGACTAACTCACGTTGATTGGATCGGACAAGAGATATGAAGCCCGTAGCGAGAAACTGTAAAATTAGTCCGAGTCAGAAAACGACTCGAGGACATGTTCGTTGCGTGTGAGTGGGGGGGGGTGCGTAAAAAGAGGAGTGGGTAGGCCTTATATAAAAGATTGGTGATATAACTAAAGGAGGGAATAAGTGACACAACTAAGCCGTTGAAAGTGATAAGGGCGGGGAGGGAAGGAAGAAAGGGAGAGAGAGCTTTCGGAATAAGATTGGAAAAAACAGAACCTTACAGAGTAATAAAGTGAAGACTGAGAGAGAGAGAGAGAGTTGTAAGAAATAAGAACAAACAAGCGAGAGAAAGAAAGATAGAGAGGGAATGAAACAAGAGAGAGAGACAGAGAGAAAGAGAGAGAGAGAGAGAGAGAGAGAGAGAATGAGAAAAATAATAAAGGAGAGAAATTGAAAGAAGCATATTCCATTGGGACTCACTCCCACTAAATTAAAAACGTCTTCTGCATTTTTAAATCTCAAACTCAAACTTTTTAGACAGATAAAGTTAAAATTTATTTCGACAAACAAAATTTAGGTGTTAGTTTGCCTGTTTGTTCTATATGTCTGTTAGTTTGTTTCTTAAGTTTCAGTTTTTAAAAAATTGCCATAATTATTTCTTTTATTGGAGATTTTTACTATAAACTAAACAATTTCAAGGATGCTAAACTTCGAAATGAACTCAAAACGAATTAAAAGTCACAACCAGAAGAGCTTTAAAAAAAATTATTCTGCAGTGCCAAAATGTGCAATACAACCATCATGCAACGTTTTAAAAACATTTTACTTTATTCAGTACACCGGATATGCCGAAAATTTTTTGCTATTTTTAGGTTTTTCGACATTTAGGAAAATCCCCAATATGTCCTGCGTTTCAAGCCTGCGTTTACCCGGGCCCCTGACATTCAATATGCACCTTCGTGCTTAAAATAAATAATTAACTAGATGTTAACAATATAATGTTTAATGGGGTGAAAGTAAATTACAATGGACAAACTGATCAAGTAATATATCATAGAATTTAACAAATAGTATAATATAGCTATTATGTTAATCAAATAATCATTCTGCACCTTGCATGTCACAGCACAACAGTAAGTATTTGGCCTCAACGTAACAACCGTACAACACTGACCCACTGCTGACTCTTAGACTAGTGCAGATTCAACCTACAGCCCATCACTAACTCCCTGTAGAGAAGAACGACATATTGAAAGGACTAATCTAAAACACTATGACAGCGAAACAACTACGAAATACAGAGGTACACAGACAAACCTTAAAGAAACGTGATATCAGTGTCACGAGTCGAGTCTGTGACCTATTTTGACCAGTTTCTAGAAGCTCGAGGTCAAACTAGTGCAAGTGTCCAGCGTAAACAAGTTAATTTTAGATATCCAATCGAAGAAAGAGGTTAAGGGAAAAATAGCACACGTCAGCTTCTAGAAGGTCAAAGTTACTAAAATAATTATCGGAGAAGGTTCCAGGATTCTGGAACGTACGATCAAAGAAAGTATAAATTAAGGGAAAGTGAGTTAGACGGGATCCTCGCATAGTAGTAGTTCTTGTAGAGAGTTGGTCCTCGCAGAGTCTTCGATTAGTAATAAGTTTTATGATATTAGCGGGTCCATTAAGTAAAGTTTTAGTAGTTGAAGTTATACTAAGTGAAGTTTTATGTTTCATTTAAGTTTTATTTATGAAGTATCAAGTCAAGTTGTTATTGAATTAAGAAGTTAATTTGATGTGAAAGTTGAAGAAGTTTGAAGAAAATACAGAGAGATGTTTCTTTCTTCATTTCATTGAATTGTCAAGTTTGATAATATAATCCCCGGCAAGTGTGCTCGTCACAATCAGCATAATTACAGAAAAACTCCATAAACAGAGAATGTGCATTCAAAAATTGTGCACCTAACAAGAATTGGGGCTAGAATAATATAACTTACGCACCGACAGAGACATCCCTTCAGAAAGTCAACATCCTAGCCAAAGCCTACTGCAGAACGGAACCTATAGCACACAACCAGACAGTGTTTTATCTCATTTATAGAGGACATAATCTGTCTTCTTTTGTTCATTATGAAGTCTGGGGTTTTGGGTTTAAATCAAATCATTATTCAACGCTCTATTTAAAGTGTGAGATTAATTGTTTCTTTTAATTACAGGAAATAGACTCCTCTTCATTATACTGTAATAACTGAAAGGAGGCACTCAACGAGACATAGATGTTTATTTACAAGAGGACATGACAAACACATAGGACATCTGCCTTGAGCACAGCCTCTTCATCTCGGCTCTAGACTTGGGCGGTAATGGTTCCCTTCTTCCTAATGTCAACATCCGCTCCTAGTCTGGTTTCTAGAAGAGCGCACCTTCTGCACTAACCTGGATGGCGATGCGCATGGTAGAGTTATAAAAATGCATACAACTTTTGAGTGTGTTTATTTACATGTCATCTTGTCATTAAATGACACAAGCAACAGCATGTTGTCAACTTCCGATTGTTATCATAACAATACAATTGAAAAACATTTATAAATCCAATATAATAAAATAAGCAAACCCACAAAATGAACAAGTAGATAACTTTAGGCTAAAATATATTTGTAGGTCTCTTAGTTTTTATATAAAGTGCAATATCATTTTCAAATAATCAAATAACACATTGAGTCTGTATATTGTATTTTAAAATAATAATACTAATTAGTAAATATAATTTTAGTATCTATTAAAAAGATTACAATGGAAAATAAAAAAATGCAGAAAATGACGCATATAGCGGGCATAATTGTTTGCAGGAAATAGCAACAGAAGCTCAAAATTTATCATAATTTTCTTGTAGGCTGTTCATCCCTTGATAATATTATCAGTTAGTTTTTTTGTGGAATAAAAATATTTAAAAAATCACTCTAATCGTGTTCCAATCAGCTGTTATAATGTATGAAACGAAAGGGTAATTGAAAATGTGTCAATAAAGCAAATGGTCAAGAGTCTCTTATGCCCCTAGGAGTTTGTTCGAGTTTTTGATTGCATTTCTCAACTCTACCTAGGTCCATGCTTCTTATGCGTAGAACCAAACTGAGGGTTAAAAGACAATAGGAGGACAAAAAGAGGACATCTTTCTTTGAATGGAGGACAGAAAAAAAAACAACTCCTAGGCTAACAAAGTATCTCACGAGAAATGTTAACAGATCATAGGCTGTTAAACTACTAAATTATGTTAATATATTTCCCAGATGAACTGACTTCTTACACCAATTTATGGTTCACAAAAAAAAAAAAGGATTGCTTACGTGCGGAAATCCATGTCCAACATTTTCTTACAATAAAACAGAGGGTTAAAAAAAGGTTTCATTGGAGAATGTAATGGTATCTTCATTTTTTTTTAACATGGAAGTTCTTAATTTTGATGAAAAACTCACAGCAAGAATTGAAATGAGAAAACTGCTTTTTATAACTATTTTGATTTTAAAAAGTTCAAATTTCAAGACGAATAAAGTTCTTGTATTCGGTTACAAGCGATTATTTTCCATTTTCCATTGGCGATATCTGTGTCAAATATTTCATATATCAAAATAGATGGCCATGAAACCGTGTTTAACATTAAAATTGAATTTATTCACAATCATCAGAACCAAACGTATTATCAGATTAGAGATCAAGATCTAGTCAAATGGATCCATCTTAGTAGCTGTGTAGACCTCCATAACAATCTTTTCTTTCACCTTGCAATCAACACACTATGAAACATCGTCTGTATTAATATTTTCTTGTCGTAATAAAGTCATCCACACCATACACACTTAGACAGTGAGTCATTTGAAAACAAAACAACTTAAAATAACAGATTTACGTGATTTACATTACTGGGGAATAGAAAAACTATGCCGAACAAATGACTTGCAGAAATAAAAGAATTATCTTTCCATGACTTTTTCGTGGTGTCCCGCATGGTTGGGTTATGAAGAAAAATATATATATATAGATAGATAGATATAGATATATAGATAGATAGATAGATAGAAGATAGATAGATAGATAGATAGATAGATAGATAGATAAAGATAGTTAAAAAACAAGAACAAATAAGAGAAAGGATTGCATATTTACAGCCATATATTTTAATACTATAGGATTTATTTCCTCTTATCTGTATAAAAATGTATCGATTACCACTAATTAATTAGATTCATCTGTTGTTAGCTAGTTCAGAAAAAAGGAAGTGGGAGAAATAACGTGAGTATAATTTGTACTAGACAGACAGACAGACAGACAGACACACAGAGTGAGTTGCTACCTGTATTTTTTGCCATATCTGAAGCAGACAAAGCCCTTTTTAGCCGAGGGTCACTTTCATACAAATATACACATATATACACAGAGCTTTAAAAGGTATACACACAGCTTACAAACTTGTGTTAATGTTACCGAAACAAATAATAAACACAGAGGATATAAAACATGCACACATACATTTATAATCTTTCTTAGTCCTATATTATCGAAACACAGGTTTAAAACGCAATAGTGCAAACATTGCTTGCTGACTCATACGAACAGCTTACATGCGAATATGCAGCTTACAAACAAGCCCATATTTGACATATGCCGAGAACCAATCGTGTCAACGAGCTTTTGGTCTTAACTAACACAGGTTGTGACGTTGCAGGTCAGTGTTCAAGCCTTCTACAACCATCGGTCTCGCATATACACATATACAAATGATGCCTAACTAGCATGAACACCTCCAGTTATAAACACGAACACATGCTTCGGTATACTGACTGAACGTCACTGGATTGCTAAGAACTAGGATTACAACAGCGAAAAGAAAAGAAACAAAATCCAGAAGAGAAAGAATCCTTTTTTTCTGTCGATCTGGTAAGGTCAACCGTAAAAGTACACCTTGAATATCAAGAGAGATAATCAGAAGCAGCCAGCTATTATGTCCAGGACGACGACAAGTGGGGGAGGAGGAGATATCAAGTTGTTCAGATGAAAGTGGAACGTTCTCTGAAGTGTCTGCCGATGGCGAACAAGATCGAAGAATTAAAATTGTGGATGTCAGGACACATAACAAAATAAGAAATAAAAGGAAGAGAAAAAAAAACTTTTTTGTTACAGATCGATAGTATATTGTGTGGAAGAATCATGTCACGAGATTTGAACAGTTTTTTTTCTAGATGATATGGTTCATGTATAATTTTTTTTTTCACGCTATTGTTTATGTTCAGTCTGTCTGTCTGTCTGTCCGTCTTTTACGATTAGTTATAAAAAAAAAAAAACAACTTAAAAGCACTATTGGACATATTCATACACAGACTTACTATAAAAAGCTAGTTTTTGGTTGCATCCAGTTTACAAAATGAAGAGACTATTTTGCAGCTAAGTTTTAATTTTTGTGTACTCTTTTATCTCTGCAGTATCAAATTGTCTAAGCTCTTCTGTTTTAAGTACAAAATAATTTTAATACCAAATATTCTCTCTATGACTTAAAACTTGTATAAAAACAAACGGCTAACTTACTAGAGGTAATAAAGAAGTTAGGATAGGAAGATCAGCTGCCTGGCAATTAGATGTCGTAGAAATTAGAGTTCAATATATTTTTTATAGTTGGCAACACTGGGGTTTAGTTTCCAATGAAAATCATGATTTAAACATACTCGTCTTTTAACATATGCAAAAGCTAATTTAAGTTTGACTGACAACACTATGAAGGTGTCAATTTTCACGTTTGCTGCATTCGTGGCGGCATGTTAATGCTTAATTTTTAACGTCACTCGACATGCGTCATTCTTAATGAATTAATGAAATTACTCATTTTATGTCCATCAAACGATATCTGCTGGGGATTAAATTATACTCTGTCACACGTATGTATTGTAGGACTGGATGTATTGCTCTTATGGTATTGTTGTTGTATGGGTTTTCAGGAAATAAACTTCTTTCTCTTCTTCGTTCTCATTGTTATGTTGGAGTGTTCAGATGACTAGACCAATACATGAGATGAACTGCGCAGTGGTTTCCAAATCTGGGAGCTCTCCATATAGTTTCCTTTCTATTGGGGTGTTTTGGGGCCAATGGAAAAGGACAATACTGAGGTTTCTTTATTGCAGTCTGAAAAAAGTCTCATAAGTACTGTGGACGCTGTAAACATATACTAGGACAAATTCAAGAACTCCTTTTTCCGTAGTAATATTTAGATATTTAGATAATGGAGCAGGTTTCCTGAATCAGTACGTAAATCCAATGGCTAAGCAAAGTTCAAGTCTCCAATAAAAATGTCTAGTCTATAGCCTCCTCCAGTCCCGGAGCGACTAGTACATATACATATATAAAAATATATATATATATAACTTGTCTTTGAGTCCGAAGATTTATGAGGAATGTATAATTTCACGTGGACACGAAGCCCCAGCTGCGACCTACATATTTTGCCAAATCTAGCGCAGGCATAACCATTGTCCGCCTGTAGTCAATATAGATTTTGTTTTCGTCTATTTATAATATAGACAAAATTAACTTGTATTAAATGAAATAAACGTACTACAATAATACAACCCTTCAGTCTCACGTTCTTGAGTCGTCTGTTCTAACTAAGACAAAGTGATGACAACGCCAATAACGCCACCTATATTGCATGATTCACAACCATTCGCTAACCTCCTTCCACCGCCGCCATAGAAACACACACAAACTCCATAACAGGAATACACAACATACATACTGCTGACATACCCATTTCACTATTTACTTGTATTGATCAGTCATTCTCATTCAATCGATGGATTAACTTTTAGATCATGGTTTCCCAAACAGTGTTCCTCGGAACTCTTAAGTGTTCCGCTAGGCCTGAACTACTGGAATAATTAACCAATAGGCCGCAACTTGAATTAATCTCTTGGAAAAAAAATAAGCAAAATATTCCGATACATTCTCAGAATGTGCGAAGTGTTCCCTTGAGGAAAAAGTTTGGGAACCACTGTTTAATTAAGATCATTGTAAAAAATAATTGAGAATGTGTCGGTGAAGGTGGCTACCTACCTGTGTTTGGGTAAGTAATCTGCTGCTTGACCCCGCTGTCGTCTGTGAAGATGATCTTGACGGGGTCTTTGGTGGGCGGCAGGTTGCTGGAGTCCGTCTCGATGTGAAAAGACGGCGGCTGGTGGTTTGGGGCTGCCCGGCACCCTCTTTCGCTGGACTGGTCCGAGTGGTCACGGATGAGCCTCTTCTTGCAGTACTGCCAAACGTTGACTCCGTGGACAAAGGTCACGATGGACAGTAAGAGAAGCAAGATGTGGACCTGGCAAGAAAGAAAGAGAAAACCAAACCCTGAATAAAAACTATACAAGGTGTTATAAATAGAGATGTTTAGATATATTACAACGACTGGTCAACTACAGTTGACTTTTGATAATCCGACACTCTTTACAAAGCTTATATAAACTTTGTCTGGTAACACCTTTGTACATATTATTTCTCCCACGCCTATTCTGGAATCAAGTTGAAGCTTTGCACAATTATCCATTGGCATAGACAAGTCATGAATCAATAATTTAAAAAACTAATCAATGAATCGATTAATAATTGGTTATAGACTCATTGATTAAATTTTAAAATATTGGTAATTAATTATTTTGCTTGATACCAACAATGGAATATAAACCTTCAGTATTCACAGATACGCGAAATATGTAGTGTTTCAGCCCTTGAAGTAATTAAACATGTTTATTCTCCCATACCCATTCTCTGATCAAGTTGAAACTTTGAAAAAATAGTTATTGGTAATTAATTATTGTGTTTGGTATCGAATAAGGGAAATAAACTCTACATTATTTAGAGATATAGTTGTAAGTGCAGAGTTTTTTCCCTTAAATGACCTTTTTTTTTTTAAAAAAAAAAATGACTTTTATATTTTTCTTGTATAAAAATCTAGCAGATAAAACTTATATGTAGAAATCAGAAAATTGGTCATAAGTTAGTTTGTAGTATGGGATTTGTTACCTGTGTAGAGTTAAAGTTCGATTCCCCATGTAATTGGAGATTTGACTTAAGTTATGATTGCTGAAAGCCAAAATGCAGCAAGAAAACCTTTAGTTAGATAACCCCTCGCATCACTATTGGACCAGAGTGATTTGAGCATGCTTTAGCTGCATAAAGAATGCGTTATACGAGAGAGATAATAATATTCATGTATTAATGTAGAATTTTTAACGTAATAGCTTTAGTTCATAACATGAACTTGTGACCATCAAAGTAAAGGGTATGCAATGACTACATTACAGCAGAAGCTGAAAAGGTTATTACACAATTGATATGATTTATATCGATTCTTTTTATTTTACTTATATGAATGACATTTAAAAACATTTAAGAACCAATTGAAATAGTGACCTACCGGTAACATGGTATTATATTTCTGTAATAAAAACTTCCATATTGGGAACTGAAAGGCAGAAAATAAGGCGCTGACTGCGCATGTCAGCCCGTAGAACTTGCCTAAGTGTTGATGGTTGAAATGGCTGCAAATAAATGTAAGCTCTCGTTACAAAATGATTAATTACACTTTTTTTTTTCCAAACATAATATTAGAACAAGCTTTTATAATATCCCGCGGGCCACACATTGCCCGCCCCAGATTTACATGGATGTCTACAGGTTTCCAAGGGCGTTACTACACACAATATTGCGACTGGAAACTCTAATCTTTAGTCTCATTTTGTGTCCAGTCAATACAGCAATATTACTGGTCAGAGTCTGGTCTCGGCTGTCTGAGAGGATTCTGAATAATAAATCAGGCCCAGGGCACCTAGTGACGTCTCTGTGGCAATTCAGAAGGCGAGATTCAGAGCATGCGAGATGGTTATTTTTTACCGTAACTGCTCATGGCGCTTGACCCCCCCCCCCCCCCCCCCCCAACCGTTATTTTGTGGCTTAATGACCTACGGATTTGTTCTTCGTCTCGTATTGTTTGCAAGTGATATAAGCCTTACAGCAACGACCTTAATTACTCGTGACATTACGGGATGTTATGTATACAATGCACTGTTGTAGAGTTCGTGAGTAAAAAAAAAAAAAGCTTATACAAAGTGTAGTAGTATCAATTAGTTTGGATCAGTTGTGTCATTAAGTTGGCAACAGATCTAGATGTAATAGATCGAGATCAACAACAATAAATCTTATGTGGTTAGAAATATTTGTACAAAAATTATATAAACTCACTCTCTCTGCCTGCCTGTCTTAACTCTTTCTCTCTTTAATTGACGATGCCAACGTTGATTTGAATCCATTAAACTAAACGGATTTTTTAAAAATGTTTAAAATTCAATTTTTGTTGTGCATTCTCCAACAATTCGATACCAAATATAATATTTTCTGACAACAAACAAAAAAATTAATTGAAATTTAATCATAACAAGATAGTGAAATAAATACACAAGAGCAAAATGAATAGGCCTAATAGTCTCGGAACGAGGAAGATAATTGCAAAGAGAAAGAGTTAAAGCTGAAACTTTGCACAATTATTTTTTTTACCTGACAACACAAGAATCAATTAAAAAATAGTTAGTTCATTAACTATTGGTAATTAATTATTATGTTTGGTACCTTGAACAAGGGAAAGAAATCGAACTTAGCGGGAAACACAACTACGACCCAATGAAGAGCCCTTGCCGAAGATAGGCGCATACGAGACGTCGAAAAGGGCAACTTCTTTAGACCACCGGCGGACTAATGCCATGTCTGCATTACATGCGGCAAAATATAAGGGTCGCAACTGAGTTTGCGTGGTCATGTGAAATACTGCACTCAAACTTAATCTTCTGAATCAAACACAATTCCCTATACAAACACATATATATATTTGATATAAGGTTCGGCTAGGGTGAAGGAGCGCCAAACCAACAAAAAAGCTGAGAGAAGAAGCAGGCCCATCTGCAACTGACCAAGCATACTTAATCCACGTATGCGGCCGGCTTTTCAAAGCGAGGATAGGACTTCACAGTCATCTTCGAGTCCAAAGAAATGAGAAATGTGCTCATCTTTGATCACGAAGGAGGATATATATATATATATATATTGTTATAGCTCTGCCATGAGCACCGCCATCCAGGCTAGTGCAGAGGGTGCGCACTTCTTGAAACCAGATTAGGAAGGATGTTTACATTAGAAGGAGGAACGATTTCCGCCCAGGTCTAGAGGAGATGATGTGCTCAGGGCAGATTTCCTATGTGTTTGTCATGTCCTCTTGTAAATTAAAACACGAGTCTTGTTGAGTTGCCTCCCTTACGTTATTACAGTTTATATATGGGAGTTGTGCAAAGCATATACAATAATACGGTCGTCATTAAACAACAAACTGAATTCATTAAGGTACAATGGAATGCCTATGTATCCTGCACAATGCTTATATAAATATATAAATAAATCAACTTAAAAGCTTCTTTATATCTAGACTAAGATGTAACGACGGCCTATGCATCTCTGTGTATCTAGGCACTCGATTTGGGGACTCCAAATCTAAGCGTAGCCGTATGGATTTGGATTATAACGTGCCGTTGTATATTTCCTATAACAGAATTGAGTTGAAATGATAGAATTGGTTTTCACACAGAGTATTCCAAAGTAGAATGCATTAAAGATAAATAGCTAAATAACAAGATGTAGGCTTGTGGAGCGGCCCCGATTAGTCTGTTGTCTATTTCCTCCGACTTTATTGGGCCCTTTGGTTAGGGGGATGAGCCGGGTATGTCCGCGGGTCGTAGTTTGAGCATCATAGATACTAATGATATGTTCCTTTCTTCTTATGAGTTACGTCTTGATGGTTTAACAAATGACTTATAACAAATGACTTAACGGGTTGCTGCACGAATGCGGATGTGAGTTAAGTTAATGCCTATTATATCGTAGCAGGCTGGCCCTATTGAGGTAAGGGCATCATAATTAATCTTTGGTATTACTGAGATGTTCCGGTCTTACAAATTTAATATGTTAATTTATTTCAATAAATATTGAAGTTACTGATTTAAGGTGTCAAGACATTGTGCTGCGTCCAAAATACAAAATCGGCCAGTTCGCGATATGGCCGACCAATTTGCGATCTGGTCACTATCGCTTCACATTGACCGGCTAATGCGTCAAATGGCCGGTCATATTTGTTTTTCACTACTGGGCCAACCAGTTCGCAAACTAACCAGAGGTGATCGGCCAAAGTTGACAGGAAATGTTCATGTGCAGATTCAGTGTTGTTTTTTTTTTAATAAATACCATAATGATAATTTCGTGATACAGGCTACTAACACACTTTCAACTTACTTTAGTTTAAGAAAATGATCCAGTGCTTTTTTGTGACGGTACGCACTGGTACGAAGTACCGGCCACCTAATTTCAGTGTAGGGAAAAAATTTAAATTTCTTGTATTTGAACGATTATTATTAATCTATTAGTAGTTCAAAGTTAGGCAATCTATCATTGAGTACCGGCACCTATTTTTTTTTTTTTTTACAAAAAAAGTCTTGAAATGATCAATATCTATTATTACTTGTTACAAGATAACATTTATGACATTTCGAAAAGGAGACCAGATTTTGATTGTAAATCTGCATCGATTTATATAGCACTCGATAGTGTAGTAGTATCGGTTTTAGACTTGGCCTCCGGTCAGCGATGGTAGAGACGCGATGGTACGAACTTTGTTGGTCCGCATTAGTGAATATAAGTTAAGTCAGCTTTATAAAACAGTCATTACCGTAACTTTTTTTTTTGGACACATCCAGCATGACCTACCTTCTAACACGAAAGCGTGTTTACAAGAAATATACCAACACGAGCGATGGTACACAACATTTATCGCAACCGTTTTGGTACGGGCCATTTTGTAGTTGACAATGCAACATCGTTGTATGTAGCATACATTCTCCCTTCCGCCCGCCAACATAAAAAATGTTGTTAAAAAGGTTTTGACTATTGGAATACATATTGCAAACTATGATACATTATAATCATTCCTAAGAAAAACATTCATTCCCTCCCCCTTTCCTCATTATAATATAGGTCATAGGTGAAGTGTGCAAAACGCACAGGATAAAATGTAAAAGTTTCATTTTATTTTAATTTAGTTAGAGATATCATTAAAAAATTGTAACCATTCTGTGCGTAAACAAAACAAAAAAAAATATGTATCGATTTTTTAAAATCACTGGTTCATTTTGTTTGTGTAATGCTTAAATTGAAAGACAAATTTCCTTATTTCCGCAAGATTTTTAGAATGGTCTTATTCAATCCCAGTCGTGGCCATGCAGTACAATGTACTCAAATTTGGAAAAAGTGATGCCCAACAATCGACCCGCAGGCCACATCCGGTCATTGAAATGGTTCTGACGAGCCTTATCAAACAACTTCGCATTGTGTATAATGAGACTGAAAAAGCTTGGTTCTATTGGACCCGACCATTTTTAGCAATCATGTGGTCCGTGATACGCGTATCGGAAATGTCTAAGTCCCCCAAATTGGGATA
Organism: Biomphalaria pfeifferi; assembly: GCA_030265305.1. NCBI lineage: Eukaryota > Metazoa > Mollusca > Gastropoda > Planorbidae > Biomphalaria > Biomphalaria pfeifferi. The sequence continues at coordinate 760,047 of JASAOG010000080.1, read as the reverse complement.
CCACTGCTAAGGAGCTATTGTAATAAAAAAACAACACAACATGTAAAATAAAATATAAATATACTGGAAAAAAAAACCAACTAATTTTGAGTGAAGGGAGAGCATCAGTCAATTACTGCCAAATATCTCAATATTGAAAGCTTTATCTCCACTTTTTAAAATATAAAACACTATTAAAATTATTATGACTTAAACAAACAATAAATAACTATAAAGCCTTCTATTTTCATAAGCACTTCCCTGGCACAGTGGTTAGTATAATAAATTCTAACAACTATCAAATAGATATACATTTAATACAGTCAAGCAGGAATGTGTGCTCGCACCTACTCTGTTTCACGTATCGTTCTCCTGTCTACTGCATTATGCGTACAACGACATAAACGAAGGTGTGTTCTCCATACAAGATCCTCTGGAAAAATATTTAATGTATTAAGGCTGCGGACAAAAACCAAGGTTAGGAAGCTACTCGTCAGGGAACTCCTGTATGCTGATGATGCAGCTATTGTGGCTGATTCTGATATTCAGCTACAGTCCCTGGTTGACAAACTATCTGCTGCTTGCCAGAAGTTCGGCTTAAACATCAGTCAAAGCAAGACTAAGATGCTTGTCCAAAACACAAACACTGCACCTCAAGTAAGCATTAATGGCCAACCACTAGAAATTGTTGTTCACTTTTGTTACCTTGGCTCTATCATATCCAACAACACTCTACTGGATAAAGACATAAACAACAGGATAGCCAAGGCAATGTCCACCATGTCACGGTTGCAGAAAAGATTCTGGGACAACATATTGCTGACTAGCAGTACTAAAGCCCTAGTCTACCGGACCTGTGTTTTGAGCACCTTGCTGTACGGAAGTGAAACATAGTCAAACTACTCATGGCAGGAAAAAAAGCTGAATGTTTTCCACCTCCGATGCCTAAGGCGGATCTTTAAAATAAGGTGGCAAGATAAGATAACCAATGAGGAAGTGCTACAAAGAGCAGGGTGCCAGGACATCCGCTCTTCAAAATCGACACTGGCAACTGGGAAGAGGTGGCACTGGACAGATTAACATGGAGAGAGAGTGTAAAGGAAGGGTCACAGATTGCAGATGTCATACACAACAGTAGCAGAAAGAAGGGTGAAAATGCAACGGTGCCTGGTGATTACATATGCCCAAGCTGTGTATCAAGGATTGGCCTCTTTAGTCACACAAGAAGTTGCAAAGGGAAAAGATCGTCTCTCGAGACGTAAAATGCCACAGAGACAGTCTAGATCAAGGTGCACATTTTGTGGTTAGACAATCTGATATTCAATTGTTTTAGTGTCTGTACTAAATTCAATCGTCCGTAAAAATAATAACAGTCTTGGTTGGCTGACCGAAGAGGAACTTAAAAACATTTCGGAGATTTAGTTGGTTAAGGACAGCGGTCGGCTTATGACACGAAGCCCTTTCCAAATAAGGGGCTTATTGTATTATACAATCACCCGATGTCGTCCTGTAAGCCACTAAATTTTGAATTCTCACAATATTTATAGCCATTATGTTATTTCTTATTGTAGTTTAATAAGATAATGTTTTTTTTTTCTAAATATATAAAATAGAAAACTAAATTCCAGTTATTTTGTTAGAACCCCCCCCCCCCCAAAAAAAAAAGAAAGATTTAATTTTATAGATTCAAATAGTTATAAAAATATTTGTTGTATAAAAGGAACACTTTATTAAGATCTAGACAAATATTTACATCAAATTTCTCAGTACGATTATTTCCCTTCGCAGTATGAAGTACTATGGTGGTAGATTTCAGCTGAATTTTAAGAGTTTACTTAATCTACTTTGAAATCTAAGAGGTGCTTCCTAGACATCTTCTTTAATGGAATTCTTCCCACATTTAGAGAGTATAATACAGGACCGGATTTAGAATTGAAAAGGCCGTAAGCTATCTCGAGTTATGGGGCCCTTTATATGCCATTGCTAGATATGATTTTCGGATATGTAGAGGGTCTTACTTATATGGTAAATAAAAAAAGTGAGCTATTATTATAATATTGATATTAAATCTTTAATTTAAAAAACGACTCTTTTTAAAAACAAGTTTACAACAGAGGCGGCCTCAAGGGGATGACAAGAGGGGCAACCGCCCCAAGCTCCATGACAAAGGAGCCCCGCAAAAACAGATTTTTTAAAATCTAGTTTGTTAATTTTTTCTAAATTTTCTAAATCAGTAGTTACATTGATTAAAGGCAACTTAATCAATATCAGGAGACTGGGGACAAAATCATGTCCCACCTGCAGAGCAAGTACATAGTAAAACTGCCGATAGTACAGCACCAACATGAGGTACTGTGTTTTGTAACATTAAGACCAACAGGGGCAGTAAACGCGTCCGTCAGCGTGACGGAGTACAATATTAATAGTCTACGCTTACGGCTGACGGACCCGTGTACTACACTTGCCCGGGCCCCCCGTGAATGACACACGCCCCTGGTCCCCGCGCATGGCTAATGCCGCCTCTGTTTTACACATGCTTACTATCAATTATAAATCCCTTCATGTTATAAGCAGTGCTTTTTTTTTTGTGATGCTACGCACCGGTACGCGTACCGGCACGTTTTTAAATGTGGGGGGAAAGTTATTATTTTTCTTGTATTTTAACGTTTATTAATAAATTTATTAGTAGTTAAAAGTTAGGCAATCCATCACTGAGTACCGGCACCTTTTCTTTTACAAGAAAAACAAACAAAGCACAGGTTATAAGGATAAATGAATTATAACGCAATCGAATGTTTTATGTCTTGTCTGGCAGCACACAGTCACCAATACATGTGAATAAAGTAACCCCTATGGGACGGTTCATCTGTTCCATTGGTTAACGAGCAGGGTGCCATGGTGCCAGCACAACGACCAACTGCCTTTACTTGGATTGACTTAGGGGCGTCCCAAAAACGAAATTCGAAATTCAGGCTTTCGCCGAGATTTGAACCATGGACCTCTCAGTTCAGAAGCCGAGCTCGTTACCTCTCAACCACCTGCCTGGTTTGTGACTTTTCTATGCACATTAGACATAAGAAACTTAATTTTGTCTTCTGTAAGTGCTGTTCTAAATACATTCTTTTAAAATAATCTTCAGCGGAGAAACTTCTTGATTAGATAAAACTTAAGGTAAATTTCATTAACAACTATACACATATATCTGAGGCATTTTAAGACTCGATAGACGATCTTGTCTCTTCGCAACTTCCTGTGTTTATATACTCACGACGATAACACGTCTATTCTGTTACTCGTCAAAAGTCTAAAGTAAAGTAAAGTTCCCCTTTCAGACCTACTGGTCTATAGGACAGATGATGTAAAGGTCATTTGTTTCTGTGGTCTAAGGTTAACGAGGGTGTCATGTGGCCAGTGGGGGTTAGTCAATCAGTCAATTAACTTTTCCTTAACTCTTTCTCTCTGTAATTATTTACCACATTCTGGTGGAATCAACGCTGGTATCGTCAGTTAGGAGAGAAGGAGTTAAGTTTAGAACTTCCACGTTTATATTCCACATTGCCTAGCAACAAAATGTGTGGCCAGTATTCTTCACTTGTTAACAAAGCTTATCAGTAGAGACGCTCTTCAGATGCGGAGTTTAAATATTACCTTCTTATTCATACTATCTACCCTGCACTATTAAATAGTGAATAGTTGTAAAAATGGAGAATTTTTTATGACAAAGCAGACATTTCACTGATAAATGTACTTCGATTTCGCGCTCAAAACTTCATTAGGCAGGTTAAAAGTAAACCTCCAGTCAAAACTAAGACTGCTTTATTGATCCTTATGGAAATTTTGTTGTGATTACAAGGACTCTTTTCTCATATAAAGAGAACACAACAGAAACATACACATAAAGAGAACAGACACAACATAATGAGTTCATTCAGCGACTACACACAGGCATCTTGGTCCTTTTCATGTTTCCTGATCAAAGGACGGCGTTGATAAAGTCTGACCGAATAAGGTACGAACGAGTTTTGTAACGCTCTGTTCTTGTCTTGGTTGACAGTAGTCGCCCACTTCGCAACGAATTCATGTAGTTATTGTGGAGCGGGTGTTTGTTGTCTTCCAAAATTTTCCGACGTTAGATATCTAGACTCCAATTGATAGCACATTCCATGCGCTTGGCAACCATTCACAAGTCACAAGGCTAAATCACTGCATGATCCCCACATTAGTCGAGATGCATATAGGAAATTGCACGCTTCATTTTCGTATGTTGTTAAATGGTGTAGGCTGTTAAATGGTGTAGGTTGTTAAATGGTGTAGGTTGTTAAATGGTATAGGCTGTTGGTGTAGGCTGATAAATGGTGTAGGCTGTTGGTGTAGGCTGTTAAATGCTGTTGGTGTAGGCTGTTGGTGTAGGCTGTTAAATGCTGTTGGTGTAGGCTGTTGGTGTAGGCTGTTAAATGCTGTTGGTGTAGGCTGTTGGTGTAGGCTGTTAAATGCTGTTGGTGTAGGCTGTTAAGTGGTGTAGGTTGTTAAATGGCGTAGGCTGTTTGTGTAGGTTGTTAAATGGTGTAGGTTGTTAAATGGTGTAGGCTGTTAAATTGTGTAGGCTGTTAAATTGTGTAGGTTGTTAAATGGTGTAGGCTGTTAAATGGTGTAGGCTGTTGGTGTGGACTGATGAAATCACGAGCTGCTCTGTCATAGTGGCTGTTAAAATAAGTCACGTGGGGGATAGTTGGAGTTTTTTAAAAATTCAATTGATGTGTGACAGGCTCGGAGGCTGAACGGTAAGGCGCTTGGCTTCCCAGCCGAGGTCCGGGGTTTGAATCCTGAATAAGACTGGGATTTTTAATTTCGGGATCTCAGGGCGCCTCTGAGTCCACCTAACTCTAATGGGTACCTGACATTAGTTGGGAAATATAAAGGAGGTTGGTCGTTGTGCTGGCCACATGACACCCCCGTGGGCCACGGAATCAGGTGACCTTTTAGATTATGTGCCTTATCGGCAAGGTCTGAAAGGGGAACTTTTTACTTTACTTTTAAATAGACTAATAGGATGGCTGCCTGGTCGTGCGGTATGCTCACTCGAAGGCCTTAACACTGACCTACAACGTCGCAACCTGTGGGCAGTGAAGTTGAAGCTTAAATTTTAGAATATAAAAGTTAGTACATCAGCTTATTACCATGATATGAAAGGTGCCCCTAATTAAATAAGAGCTTCCATAATTGGCTTTGAAACATTATGCAAGAAGTGTTTCCTCTACACAACATACACATTTCAAAATATATAAATATAATTTTAATATTACAAAGTTACGGTCCAATACACAATCACTACTTAATGTTAAAAAATAATACGACTTTTTATTTATTTCGCTATTACGAAAATAGTGTTTACTTCGCATCAATTTCAAGTGAACTTGATCATATTTGAGGTTTTGAAAGCTTTACACCCCACAACTAGGAATTGAAGCATATACGGACACCTTATTTAAGTTGAACAAATATCTACCAAATCGAAACTCAATGCATAAATCAGATATACCTAGAGAAGTCCCACATATAAGTGTATATGCTAGAATTATATAGGCCCAAGGACACCTTATTTAAGTTGAACAGTTATCTGCAGTGTGTAAGAAAATGCAAGAAAAGAATGCCGTAGATGCAATGTGGGATTACATCTGGAATGCTTTAAAATTTGGCATCAAGTATAGACGGTATGTGTCATGATCCCCATTTGGGGATCGGGCTAAAATTGCAAATTTTGAGAAAAGTATTTATGCTGAAATTCAAAATACGTGTTTTTCTTACTAATGTGATGTAGGGAGACCGAAATAAAGTAAAAAATTCTCAGAAAAAAATTTGGCAGTTAATGGGTTAATTAAGTTGAATAAATATATGCTAAATCTAAACTTAATAAATCAATCTATTGTCTACATCCAGTATACGCTAGAAGCATAAAAGGACACCTTATTTAAGTTAACAAATATCTGCTAAATCTAAACTTAACCCTAAAATGCGTAGATGTATTACCATCACACTTCTATTGTATATGATTCTATTCTCTATGGTAACAGTGAGAAGAAGGTATTGGTTGGTGGCTACGCAGTGTGAATGATGCAAGATAAGTGGCACCGTCAGGCGAGTCCAGAATGCCAGAGTGCAAAGTCGCATTTTTGTAGTAAGTTAGATTTTGTTTAAATACCATTTCATATTATTACTAAACTCTACTACATGTATTTTATTTAATATTAAGTTCAATTGTCCATTTTGTAATAACCGTTACATTTAGTATTGTTCACAATGAAGTTATTTAAGTTTTATAAGTTAAAATACACTACGCCTACAGCGGTTTAATTGTCTACCAGCAGTTTGGTGCTACACGTCAACGACCGCCACCAACACCTCTTCCTGTCAATATTTTGTATTTAGAAAATGAAAAATGTAATTTATCTAACACTAGAACAGTGGTTTCAAAACGTGTGTGACCCATGAACTCTCTTTATAGTCAAAATCTTTTCACGGACAACACTAAAAAAACAAATACATAAATGCATAGTATAAAAATTACAATTAAAAACATACAAAAACAAAAACACAAGGAGCAATTATTCAAATTATAGATTTGGTTTAAAATAAAATGAAAAATTCATTTTGATGAGTGTATTTATGTCCTGTTCAAATTTGGGAGTAGAGTCGAGCGCTAATTCCTAGTGTTTTATTTTCCTTTGACTTTAATAATGCCATTGAATCTACATTCTGCCTGACAGGAAGACGGAAAAATGGTCAACAAATCCTGTACACTAACTTATGCTAAATTGGGATGTTTTTGTAATCAAATTTTTGTGGTGTCCTTGTTAAGACATTGGTTTAAGTTACCCATTTTAGGATATTTCAATAAACTACTCCAGTACTGGCATGTAGCCTACTGGTGTTTGGGATGTTTGTCCACGCGTACAAAGAGTTAACTCTTTCTCTCTTTAATTGGCGATACCAACGTTGAATTGACCCCATTAAAATAAATTGAATTTTCGGATTTTTAAACATTAATTTGCGTAAAAGAAGAACACGCATTCCCCTATGAGTCGATACCAAATATAACATTTTCTGATAACAAACACAAAAAGTTTTAATCATAAAAGGATAGTGAAATTCAAATGAACAAAAAGGAATAATTCTATCAGAACGAGGAAAGTAACAGACTAAGGAATAGGTAAAAGGTAAGAGACATGAAAGAATTTCTGTTGGTGTGGAAACCATTTCTCGCAGAGTATACTGAGGTTTAGGGTTTGTTCTGTTGTGCAGCGACCTTGTCCGAAACTCACTTGTTCCTCTGATATAATTACGTCTGATATCGGTTTACAAGTGCATAGTATCATTTTTAACAGGACTTTGCTTTGATTGTTTATGAAGCTGATAGTGCAGTAGGTTTGGCAGAGTTGAAAATCGCCTTTCTTTGGCAGGGAAATGATGAAATTGGGGGGGGGGGGGGGCATTTTCCTGACTGCCGAATCTTGTTACAGGTCTTAAAAAGTGCGTTTATCAAGGTTTCTCTTCCAGCCTGTAGAAGTTCACCAGGAATGTTGTCACCTCCGGTTGATTTTCCTTTTTTTTAGGTATTTCACCGTTGATACTAATTACGAGCTAAGTGATGGTCGCTGCTGGGACTTTTAGTAACTCTGGATCTCTCGAAGTTTCAAAGCTATACAACTATGAAAAGTATTTCGTCCATTTCCTTGGCACACCTCTTTCCTACATCCAACATAAGAGAGGAGAGAGAGAGAGATAGAGAGAGAGAGGGGGAGGAGAGAGAGAGGGGGAGGAGAGAGAGAGGAGAGAGAGAGGAGAGAGAGAGAGGTGCATTGAGAGGGGAGATGGAGATATTGATATAGCGAGAGAAAGAGAAAGAGAGCGAAAAGAGAATTAGCGAGAGAGAGAGAGAGAGACAGTATATAAAAATGGTTATAAACCTAGTGGGGAGATGCCATTTAATGTACACTAACTGGAGACTGTGTACAATAATTGAGTCCGTGCTTTACCATTGATTTAAGAAACTGGACCAAAGTGGCATTATCTAATATAACAAAAACACAGGAACTGGACAGAATCATTGACATCTGTGAAAAATTGCTCTTGTGACAAATAGAGTTCAGCTTTGAAATAGTCTCGAGTCAAGACAATAGTCTCTAACTCTCTATTTAAAAAAAAAGATGACCTCATCATTTAATTTATTGTAGGCCCTATTTCTGCCATTGCAAAACTTTCACAAGTACTTTTATGTTTATGATCCAGTGAGTGTACCAACCAGAAAGTTCTTTGTGTTAACTCTTTCTCTCCGTAATTACTTACCACATTCTAGTGGAATCAACGTTGGTATCGTCAGTTAGGAGAGAAAGAGTTAACATTGTTTTGGAATTACCAGCAAGATTACAAGTAAAATATGAAATTACTTTAAAAAAAAAACAAAGATTACGTAAAGGAGAGAACCAATCAATTACTGCCATTTATCATAATACTGAGAGATTTATTTCCCTTTTTTCTGTATAAAGACAAATTAATTAATTAATTTCTAGTAATTAATTAAATAGTCTGTTTTTTTATGATTCATATGTCGCCATCGAAAATGAATAATTGTGCGAAGTTTTTACTTTATCCTAAAACGGCTATTGGGAGAAAAAAGATGTACAAGAATCCTGACAGACAGACAGACGGAGTGAGTTACACTATTCGTTTATAAAAAAAGAAACAGCCAAGCCTCGTTTGGAAGTTCTCTAGAAAGTGAATATTGTGCATTGCAATACAATTAAACATTGATTGCTCGAAATATAAGGCATGGCATGGACTCTACAAACTCAGACCTTTAATACCAAAACTGCATGGATAAGACAAAAAGAAAAACTTGGAGTAGCCGGTGGGCAAATTTCCAGATGAAATACATATCTTTTTGTATCGCTTCCTCCTGAAAGAAATATTGAATTTTATAAAAGGATTTAGTTTATCAGAATCTATTATGAAGCATTTATACTTGAATCTTTGCACCTATGAAACTGGTAATATAATCTCTAAATATAATTAAAAGTAAAGTTCCCTTTCAGATCTTTCGATCTATAGGGCAGATAATGTAAAGGTCATCTTATTCTTTGGCTCACGTTTAACCAGGGTATCATGTGGCCATTTCTAATGTCTGATACCCATTACAGCTGGGTGGACTTAGAGGCGCCCTAAAGATCTCGAAATTTCTAAATCCCAGTCTTCACCGAGATTCGAATTCAAGACCCCAGGTTTGGAAGCCTAGCGCTTAAGCTCTGCGACCACTACCTATAATTTACAAGCCTGTAATTTGCTCATAAAGAAGCCCTTTTAACATCCTTGACCTATTGAACGCTAACTTATTGTTATATAAAGTGTATGTGCGTGCATCGTGTTCGCATTAACTGATCAAAGTAATTAATAGCTAAAAACAACTTTAAGACTTTATCAAGTAGTGCTTATATCAGATTCAAAGTATTGCATCTATTATAAAATTCCGACCTGTCAAATAATACACCAGTCTTGGTATACATTAATAATGCTTGACCGTCAACAAGTTCTGTTATTATTTCAACAGGTAAAGGAGGAACACAAAAGATATGGATTGGAGATGTAAAAATCAGCAATATATGAAAATCATTTTTATATTTAAAAAAAAACAAAGCTTATTAAAAGGGGAAGAACTCCGTCCTTCAAATTATATCTACCATAATGTAGAAAGTATTTCCCTTATTCGATATCAAGTTAAATAATTAATTGCCAATAAATAAATGACTAATTGAGTATTTCTGTTTATTGATTCATGTTTTGTTTGGTGCAATAAGTCATTATTTAATGGATCAATTTGATTGGAGAATGCGTGAGAGATTAATAGTATTTAATTTTTTAACAAATATAGCCATACTGCTGAATACTGAAGTATTCGTTTCCCTTGTCGCTATTAAATAAAATAATTACTAGTAATTAGTTGTCTAATTGGTTTCTTTTTTATTGATTCATGTCTTGTCTATGCCATTGTATTATTGTGTAAAGTTTCAATTTGGGACAAATAACGTGTCCCCACTTTGTCCCAGCCAGACTGACAGATTTAGTTCATATAAACTTTGTAGCAATACAATGTGTTAATAAAGACTCTAAACCATGTTGTATTTTTCTTACTCGCTAACTCTGCGATATAAAAATGTACAGTAATGTTTTACAAATTATAATTTTAATTTAATAAATTATATTTCGATATTGAAATATTTACTTTTTTTTTTTGAGCGCTAAAAAAGATTATCAATGTTAAGAGAAAATATTAGTTGTTGTAAACTTTTCAAGACGAGACGTATGTGAATCGTTTGAGAACCATTGGAACGATAAAAAAAAGAGGATGTCCAGTGAGTAGACACCGCCACCACACCGCCACCACACCCCCACCCTTTGTCTTTCTTTTATGTCAAAAGCCGGGTACTCTAGGAACAAATCAAACTGGCATTACTTGGACTGGGGGCGGGGAAGACAAAGACTCGATTTCATTTGTGCTGGGAACACATGGCCAATATGACAAAAAGCCCCCCCCCCCCCTCCTAAAAAAAATGGCATCAAATACTATTATGATAGAATCGATACGAAGCTTTGTAGAAGCGAACAGACAACAAGAATGGAGGAATTGGGAAAAGAGTACAAGAAAAGAAACTCACACACAAGAGAGCGTTTAGAACTCTTTTTTATTTTCTGGGGGAAAGAACAATACAAGTTTTTTATTGGAAGGCTGGTGAGGAAGACAGAGGGGAGCGATGTGAAGACAACATAAAGGCCTGTCAGTGAACGAATTTTCTATCAAAGGCAAAGGACACAGAGAAATGGAGAAATACTTTTGACAGTTCATGTATGGTGCCCCAGATTATGGGTTGGGTTATGCATAAAACATTGAACCATAATCTTCAAATACAAAAACAAAATCTAATAAAATACTCAGAAAGACACAAAAATAAAGGCGCAATCCTTATTCCATATGCTAGGACAAATTTGTACAAATGCTCCTTCTTCTCGAGTGCTATTCAAGCATGGAATGGGTTACCTGAGTCAGCTAGGAAAACCAACGACTTGGCAGAATTTAAGTCATTGGTTAGCAAGCATGCTAGATTGACCAAGGAACACGCGTTTTAAGTAATGTCTGTACTTTATAAGATAAGATAGGTGAAGGCTGTTAGGTCGAAATTGAAGATGGCTGCTCGGTGGTCTGTTATGTGCTCTGAACGGTCGTCTCGATGATCTCTGGTTCGAACCCTGCCCCTTCAATCCCACGACGTCCTGCAGGAGGTTCGGATAGAATGTAATAATCTTCAATTCTAAAGGAACATCCGAAACATAAAACAAACAAACTATCAGATTTAATGTCATTTCTGTAAATAACGCTTTATTGTTATCGTAAAATGTCTTCCAGCTTTCAGTACAGCCTAATATATATATACATCAATACTAACCGGACATTACCCACAGCCTGCGGACCATAGTTTGTGTTAACCATAGACTATATATATACAGGACTGCCAACTGTGCGCACCACGCCTATATTATTCAATTAAATAAGTCCCGTACAACGAGGCGTCCTTGGTTGCAGTGTAGTGTTAGAAGAATGACTTCCGGTGTCTGTTTACTATATAAAGAAACCATCACTAAAGATAAACACTACGTTCAAAATATTTCTTAGTCATAATTTTGGTGACAGTGCTATAGACATAGCCAGATTTTTATAAGAACAAAATCTGTTTACCAACTTATAAAAAGAGCATTTACATAGATAGTGTTCTAACTAGTTGATATATATATATATATATATATATATATATATATATAATTAAAAACCCATTAAGCCATTTTTTTCCAAAAACAAATTATAGTAGTGTGTATGGTCGTATATGTAGATATAGTTTATAGCCATAGGTCACTAAGTCTGGGTCAAAGTTTACATGTTTACTACGTGTACAATTAATTTTTATTGAAGTAGGAACAATGATTATAGAATTCTATTAGGGGAAGACAAATTTGGAACAATCTATTTTTTTATGGCTTTTAGAATAATTGGATGTTATTTAGGATTTAATTAGTTTAAAAAATTAATAACTTGCAGAGCTGAAAGTTTTATGCATATTTTTTAATTAGTCATAAATACACTATTGCTTGTAATTTTTAATGGCTTCATTCTCCATTAATTATATATATATATATATTAATAGTATACAATGTAACAAGAAATTGTCAAATGTGATGAAAAGAGAAATATAGCATCCAAGCTGGCATTATTATTCAAACATCGTGAATGTCATAAAATAAGTTTATACCGGAAGTACATCATCTCACATTTTGGAGTTGAACGAAACTTATACTTAGTTACCCTTAGTGTTGGCAGTCCTGTATATATATAGTCTATGGTGTTAAGTAATCTAGAGGATTCGATTTAGATGTATGTTAAACTAAGATTTCTAGTAAAGCTGTGTTTACTGAGCACCTAATGGCAGCACAGAAACAAATGTGATTGGACGCCGAACCAACAAAAAGCTGAGAGAAGAAGCAGGCCCATCTGCAACTGAACTTACCCACCCATGTCAAGTATGCGGCCGGCTTTAAAAAAAAAACAGGATTGTACTTTACAGTCATCTTCGAGTCCATAGGAAATGAGAAATGTGCTCATCTTCGACCACGAAGGAGGAGCAGGCATACATATATTTGATTAAAATATGAAATGAATAGACTTAATTGTGTATGTTCATGTGTGAAATTATAAAGTAGATCTTAAGTTAGACATAGATCTAGATCTAGACTAATCTAGAGTTAAATACTGGCATGGAGAGTTCATTCTGCGCTTTTAGAAGGCTTTGCTCTGCGCAAGCTGACCTTTTTTAGTACGCGATTCATGAATGAATATATCTCAACGCGGCTTCGCAGCTTTAGTGAACGAATGAATAAAAAAATGCTTTAGAAAAACAAATTTGAATGCTAATTTGATTAAAATATGAAATGAATGGACTATAATTAGTATGTTCATGTGTATAAAACTATCTTTGCTAAGAGAAGTTTTATCATCTTAGACCTAGGAATAGTGTAACATTTCGCGTAATGTCTAATGAAAGAATGTACGTCAGAACTTCTAAATTCACAGATATAAGGAACGAATTTAGGTAAAAATGTTTTTGAAACACAAATTTGAAGCTTAATTTTATTAAATAAGGAAATCAATAGACTATATTTTGTATTTTAATGTGTCAAAGTAAAAAACTATCTGCGCAAAGTGTAGTTCTTAAAATTAGATCTAGATCTAAATCCTTCGATCTTTTCTCATGTAAACATGGTATACATGGCCTAGATCGATAAAGTTATAATGCTTTCATAGAGTTGGTCAACTTTTTTTTGGAGGTCTTAAGTTTTTTTTAGGGCTACAATACATACACTACGGTCTAAGTTAGTACCCAAGGAACATTTACGCCAAGTTTTATCGGGATTGGTCAAACGGTTTTGATTTCTATTCGGCACACAGACACATACATGCATACGTGCATACATGCATACATGCATGCATACATACATACATGCATGCATACATACATACATACATACATACATACATACATACATACATACATACATACATACATACATACATACATACATACATACATACGCCTTACATTCTACTTTATAGTATATATATATATATATATATATATATATATATATATATATATATATATATATATATATATATATATATATATATACAAAGAGAGAGAGAGAGAAAAAGAGAGAGAGAGAGAGAGTAACTGAGAAAAACAAGTGTTTTGTGTAGGAATGTACCCATCTTCTGTTGCATTTCTAAGTCTACAGTTAGAAACAATAAAAGCACAATGATAAATTTAAGATATAAACAAAAGCAGGGGATTCAGGATTTGCCTTTAGGCAAGACTAATTTTAATTACGGGCTTCTTTTTTTTTGGTTTCTCCAAAAATTGTCATAATCATTTTGTTAGGAATAAAAAAAAATATAAAAAAAATAAGCTAATAATTATATCTCAGTTTCATCCTCTAATCATGCGAATATCATATTTAGAACTGACATATAATACATCTGGTCTTATAACAAGCACTACATCTCAAGTAACACAGAACTTCACAAACAAAAATTCGGTCTCGTATGAAGGTAATAATAATAATAATAGAATATGCATCCTCCATTTGGGACCCCTCAACTCAAGAAAACATTAAGAAACATGAACAGACACAAAATAGAGCAGTGAGATTCATTACAAACGAATATTCGCATTTGACTAGAGCAACACCATTAGTAAAATCACTAAATTTAGAAAGCCTTCAGGACAGAAGACTTAAAAGTAAAGTAGCAATTATACATAAAACACTAAACCATAATCTTCAAATACAAAAACAAAATTTAATCAAATGCTCAGAAAGACACAAAGATGAAGAAACATAGCCTATCCCATATGCTAGGACAAATTTGTACGAAAGCTCTTTCTTCCGCTTTTAGATGCTGGAATGGGTTGCCTGAGCTAGCCAGGAAAACCAGTGACTTGGCAGAATTTAAGTCATTGGTTAATATGCATGACTGAATGCATGACGCGTAGGACGTAATCATCTTCTTTTTTGAAGTAACGTCTGTATCATATAAGATAGGAAGAAGAATTAAAAGCAAGCTCGTGTGATAATAACTTAATATAAATCAAGGCAATCAAATCTTTGGGTCGTTAATTAATGTCCTTCTTCAACAGAATCCACGAGATGTATCTTCAAAGGCTCCTTTGACATTATCGCTTGAAGGGAACTTGTTAATTTAAATCCATATTACATGTTAAAATAGAAAAGATATCCAAGACATGTTAGTATACAAAACGATATTCCTGAAATGTTGTTGGAAACACTAAATAGATCCCCGCCCAAGCTCTAACATAACAAATATACTTACACATGCATGACGAAGGCGCACATTGTGGTGTGGGTGAAGACTTTATGCAGAATGTTGATAAGGGTGGAGATGGCTTTGGGGGTCGCCCCTGGAATCATGTCGATGGCTATCTCCGTCACGGCCAGAGCCGACGTCACTAAAATGGCTGGAATGATTCTCTGCATCTGCTGCGTGGCTGGACTGGTACCTACAGAGGAGAATGGAGTTTAACGGTTTGAGAATCAACGGAACTACGTCCTTTGTTGTCATAGCTTGATTGTTTTGGGGGCGGGGGAGGGGTAGTAGAGAGGTAGAGGAGACGAGGAAGGGAGACAGGGGGAGGGGAGATAAGGTCAAGGAAATAAGAGACTGAAGTGAGGGGTTAGAAAGATGTAATAAGCACTAAAGGAACATTGAAGAGTAACCTAAAACAAGGCTTTATTAAACTAGAACGACACATGAACTGACGAAAGAGACTTGGATAGTAGCACACTAAATCAATGTTGTGAACACATTCTCACCACGTTACACAAACATAAACAAATACTAACTATTTCACCACAGTCACCCCGCCTAGAATTAAATGTAGAAAGTATAGTAATATAGTAGGCCATAGCATAAATAAAAATAGAATACCAGTGCCTGTAATACAATAGATCAATAAATAGTGTCGAAATACTAGTTTCTCTTGTAAACAATAATGAGGAGTGATACAAAGAAACCTAAAAACCAGTATCTGTAGTATGGCTTATAAACAATTATTAGTTTCTGTTTTAAGCAATAACAAATAGTGTAGTAAGTAAACATGTACGTAAGTAAGTGAAAAGCAAACTCTAGTATCAGTAGCAAGGGATAAACAATGCCAGTTTATGTAGTCAGTATAAGTAGTGCAATAGAGCAGCGGTTCTCAACCTGTGGTCCGCGGACATTTGCCTGGTGGTCTGCGAGCAAAACCCGAATCGCATGCTTTTTAAAAAATAAAAAATATGAAAAATAATAGAATTAAAGACATGAAAAAGAATATATGAAGTCAGTTTTAAAATTATTGATTGTAAATCGCTAGATGGCGATAGCGCAAAAGTGCGTTTCGATTTTATGTTTACTCTAAGTTTTAGTTACATCGGAAATCAGATGGGCCCTGGCGTCTTCCCGTTTATATTTACATTCAAAAATACGCTTTTTTATTTGAAAACTAATCAAAATGATTAAATTGATTGAACTCATGGATAAATTTTCAATAAAGAAAGCAACCGAACATAAGGACAATGATGATGATTTCTCTGACTCATCTTCACAACCTGAGTGTGAATCAAATGCAGTTCCGGAGAAAAAAAGACGAACTCCCATACGACGGTATGATGAAAAGTATTTGCGCTTTGGGTTTATATGCGTCTTAGTAAATAATCAACCCAGACCACAGTGTGTAATATGTTCACAAATTCTTGCAAATGAAGCGATGAAACCTGCGAAACTCCGAAGACATCTTAAAACGAATCATACTGACTGCTCGGAGAAACCATTGGAATATTTTATGCGCAAGAAACATTCACTTGGTATTCAGAAGTCTTGCATACTCCAAGCAACTAAAGTCAATGACTAGGCTTTAAGAGCATCATTTTTAGTGGCTATCCGAGTTGCACAGGTCAAAAAGCCTCACACAATTGCAGAAACTCTGATAATGCCTAATAATAGATATGTGTCGAGAGATGTTTGGTGATGCCTTGGCAAGTAAAACTGAAAACAATTCCACTTTCAAACGACACAATTCTACGACGTATAGCATTGGCGGCAGCTGACTTTGAAGAACAGTTGATTTCAAGGCTGCAAGATTCTAAACAATTTGCTATTCAATTGGACGAATCAACGGATGTTTCCGGCCAGGCACAATTAATGGCTTATGTCAGATATATCTGGATGGATGAAGCTGAAGAAGATTTTCTCGTCTCTTTGCTTCATTATGTTCGAATATGGATTTTGATCATGAGCAGTTACTGATGCACACTGAAGTTCGCTGGTTATCAAGGGGAAAAGTGTTTAACAGACTGTTTGAATTACGTGATGCTGTGCGAGAGTTTCTTGTTAGTAAAAATTCACAGCTAGTTGTTCATTTGAATGAAAATTCATGGGTCGCTGTTCTGGCTTACTTGGCCGACATTTTTGAACAGCTGAATAAACTCAATTCATCTCTGCAAGGGAAGCACACAAACTTAATTACCCTCAGTGATAAAGTGTCTGCTTTTACGAAAAAACTTGCTCTGTGGAAGACAAGATTATTTCAGGGTAACTTTAAAATGTTTGATCAATTGCATGAATTCACCGAGAAACCAGAAAATGCTGAAATCAACAAGCCCGAGTTGGTGAAATAGATTTCTGAACTTGTTCAATCATTGCTGGATTAATTTAACTTCTACTTTGGTGATTTGAACGATGAGTTTTTCGTGGGTTTCCAGTCCGTTTCTTGCACACATTGATTCATTAAATTTACCACCATCGGAATTAAACCAATTCATTGAACTGACCAGTGATACTACGTTGAAGATGATGCATCCGAGAGTGAGCTTGATGAAGTTTTGGACACAAGCTTCGCATGAGTATCCAGAACTGTCTCAGAAAGCTTTCAGAATAATTTTACCCTTTGCAACATCATATCTTTGTGAATGTGGTTTTCTGCACTTGTTACAATTAAAACAAAATATCGTTCACGGCTTGAAGTCGAAGGTGAACTCCGACTGAGTCTTTCAAGCATTACACCTCGTTTGGACAAGCTGTGCTCAAATTTGCAAGCTCAAGGCTCGCACTAAAATTAAATGTAGCATTGTTTCTAATCCGAACTATTGTTAGCAGTAAGACTGATATTTGTTCATTACAAAAGGATGAAAAGGTTGAAACATTTATTAAAATATATAAATATCAAATTTATATTTTTTTTTATAAAACTATATAAATTTCTAGTGCGCCAGTAGCAAAATTTTTAGTAGTGGTCCGTGGCTGAGACACACATTTTTAAGTGGTCCTTGAATCTCAAAAGGTTGAGAACCGCTGCAATAGAGAAATAACTCTAGTATCTATAGTTCGGTCTGGTTCTTCTCTCTCTTAAGTTGTAACGGGGTTGACTATCATGCTGTACAGTTTGGGAGTCACTAATGAGTTCCTGAGCGTCAAGTGGGGTATGATGGTTCTGTGTATTTTCAAGAGGAAGCGCTCGGAGATCCTCAGAGCTTTCCAGGGGTTCTTTCCTTTCTTGTATCACCGTAGGGGTGTTGACTGGTACTTCCATGTTTTGAGCTTATGGAGGATATTCATTATCCTCACCCTGAGCGAAGAACGAAGGTTCACTTGTTGTTGTGGATGGGGAGGGGTTGGGAGCCAAGCGTCTTAGAGAGACCGTCTCCTCTTTACCGCTGGGCAACCGTACCACGGCATATTGGGGGTTACACATCAGTAATTCGACTTCTTCCGTGAGAGGATCATACTTTGAAGATCTGTTCTCTCTTCTCAGCAACACTCGACCTGGGCTGGATAGCCAAGTTGGGATAGATATCCCGAAGGAGGATTTCCGGTTGAACCGGAAAACTCTCTCATGTGGAGTTTGGTTTGTTGCCGTAGATAGTAATGATCTAATCGAGTATAGGGCCTGGTTCAAGACAAGTTACCATCTTGAGATCGGGAGATCGAGGTCTTTCAGTGCTAAAGTAACAGCGTTCCATAGAGTTTTGTTTAGTCGTTCAATTTGCCCGTTGCCTGAAGGATTAAAAGCGGTTGTTCTACTTGTAGCTATTCCCCTCTCGTGCAGAAAGGATTGCACCTCCTTCGACATAAAGGACGTACCTCTGTCGGAATGGACGTACTCTGGCATCCCAACTAAGGAAAACAGCTGATTTAAACACTTTATGACAGTAGATGAGGACATATCGGGACATGGGTAGGCAAATGGGAAGCGTGAGTATTCATCCACCATTGTTAATAAATATTTATTGTGAGTAGCAGATGGGAGTGGCCCCTTAAAATCGATGCTTACTCTCTGAAATGGTTGGGTAGCCTTGATGAGGGTGCCTGAAAACTGTTTGAAGAATCTAGGCTTCAGTTCAGCGCAAGTTTTACATCGCAGGAAAAAGGTACGTTCTTAGTCCGAACGAAATGGAAGAGTCTCGTGACCCCTGGGTGGCAGAGGTTGTTGTTTAACAGTTTGAGTTCTTCTCCAGTCATTGCTTACGCAAAGGGGTTTCTTGAAAAGGTATCCGCCGCAGCGTTTTGTTTCCCGGGTCGATATACGACGTCATATTGAAAACAACTAAGCTCCAGTCGCCATCTTTGTATCTTTTCGTTTTTAATCTTGCCCTTGTTTTGCTGGTCAAACATAAAAGACACTGAGCGTTGATCTGTAAACAATGTGAAGGGTCTACTGATAAGGTAATGTTGCCATTTTCTCAGGGCTTCTACGATAGCGTATGCTTCCTTTTCAACTGCAGAGTGTCTGCGTTCACTATTAATGAGTGTTCTTGAAAAGAAGGCGACAAGAAGGCCGTCTTGATTAAGAATGGCGGCGATCGCGATGTCAGAGGCATCTGTTTCGACTGTTAGTGGTCGATTATAATCTATCGTCGACACAACAGCGTTTTCAAGTTCATGTTATAGCTGTTTTAAAGCTTCCTGTACTTGTTCAGGGAGAGGAAAGGTTTTGTTGTTCACCAATAAATGGATCTTGTTTTGAAATTTGGGATCCATTGAGAATAATAGGATAGTAGTCCAATCACCCGCTTTTGTGATTTCATGTCTTGTGGTGGAGGTAGATTTCTCAACGCTTGAAATCTTTCGGGGTCTGGTCTTAATTGCCCTTGTGAGATTTCGTAGCCTAGGAGGCATACTTTATTAGTCGCAATAGCACTTTTATCGTCGTTGAAGGTGATACCGTACTTCTTAGCGGCGTTGAGAAATCTCTGTAGATTCTGGTCGTGGCTATTGGAGTCACGTCCGCAGATGGTAACGTTAACCACGTAAGCGAACGTATCCTGTAGCCCTTCCTCCTCAATTATTGTGTTGATCGTCCTTTGAAATGCAGCAACTCCGTTTGTCACTCCAAAAGGAATGCGGCAAAACTGATAAAGCTTTCCGCAAGCCTCGAACGCCGTGTACTGCTTTTCATCATCCCTGATAGGTATCTGGTGGTAAGCGCTTTTGAGGTCAAATGTACTGTATATTGAGTATTTAGATATTTCCTGCACCAGTTCATCAACTTTTGGCACGGGGTACGCGTCGAGGTAAGTGAATCGATTGATGGTTTGACTATAGTCGATAACCATTCTCTTTTTGTGCCTTTCATTCGTTGTTACAATTATTTGAGCTCTCCACGGGGACGTGGAAGGCTCAATAATTTTGTGAGATAGAAGTCTCTTGATTTCAGTTTGAATGAATTTGGAGTCAGGCATAGAATATTTTCTAGATTTAGTGGCTATGGGGTGGCAGTTAGGAGCAAGATTAGCGAAGAGGTGAGGGGCTTCAACTCGTGCAGCTTCCTGCGTACAGACCTGAAGAATGCTTCGTTTTCCCTCAAATGGGATCATCAGTTTTTCATGCTGGCTGATGAAATCTATTCCTAATATTACATCAGATACTAGTCCGCCTAGTAGTGAGAGCTTCACACTT
Source organism: Biomphalaria pfeifferi (assembly GCA_030265305.1). NCBI lineage: Eukaryota > Metazoa > Mollusca > Gastropoda > Planorbidae > Biomphalaria > Biomphalaria pfeifferi. Next base: position 739,463 of record JASAOG010000080.1, on the reverse strand, counting down.
TCGTATTGTTCGTCTTTGTACTTTATTTTGGCGAAAATATGTCCGTGAGTAGTGCGAGAAAGATGTGTAGAGGCCATGTAGATTCTGTTTCTGGACATTTCTAATTTCCATTTGTACCTTTTAGCAATTGAAGAAGATATATAGCTTTCACTGCTCCCCGTATCTACGAGAGCCTTCAATGGTACTCCATTGACCAGTATTGAAATAGCAGATTTAGTATGGCCGGACGCTGGTGTCGATGCCCAGGAAGATCCAACGGTTTTAGTCCGTGACGTCTCATCATCTGCTTTCACTATGGCTGAGGTTATAGATTTGAGTGTCTGTCTGGTCGATCTACAGACTTTCTGGAAATGACCCCTCTTGCCGCACAAGTTGCATGTAGCGTCACGGGCTGGACATCTAAAGCGTTGATGTGGGCTGTTTCCACAAAAGAAGCATCTTTTACTAGTCGCCGCACTCACCTCGTGTTCTAGTTTTGTTGTTGGAGAAAGGCTCTCCACGTCGGCGCTGGCTCCACATGGAGTTTCAGAGTAGATGTTATACGCCATGGCATGGTTATGGGCATATTCAAGTTGTCTTGCCTCTTCATAGGCGCACTGTAGAGTTAGAGTAGATTTCTCTAAGAGTCGCAGCCTTTGCTGTTTGAAGCCAGTCCAGTAATGAAGGCGTCTCTTACGAAGATATCTCTGTGTTCTTCAGCGGTGACAGCTAAGCAGTAACAGTCTTTGGCCATACTTTTAAGCTTAAGTAGGAAGGAGTCGACGGTTTGTCCGTTCTCTTGTCGACATAGAGTTATCATGTGCCGTGCAAAAATTTCGCTTTTAGGTTTCACGTAGACATTTTGTAGAACTTTGATTGATTCTTCGAACGTTGTACACTCACTTATGTACTGAAATACGCTCGAAGAAACGTAGTTTTCAAGTAATTTCTTTTTGTCAATCTCGCAATGAGAGACTGAAGAGATGAAATTCTCAAATGTTCTGAGCCTATGCAGCCACTTCTCGGCAGCCACTTCTCGGCAGCCACTTCTCGGCAGCCGATGGCGTGCTAGGCTCTATGTCTAGCTCTTTTGGCTTAAATAGACGCTCCATTTGTATTACAATTTTTACTTACAGACTGAGAATAATGTTGAACGAAAATCCAAATAAGATACACTAGACACATAGATCCATAGAAATGAAAATTTCTAGTTTAATAAATTGTAATAAGAAATAAAGGAACACTGAAGAGTAACCTAAAACAAGGCTTTATTAAACTAGAACGACACATGAACTGACGAAAGAGACTTTGACAGTAACACACTAAATCAATGTTGTGAACACATTCTCACAACGTTACACAAACATAAACAAATAGTAACTATTTCACCACAAAAGAAGAGGTGACGGTAGCAAGGCGATTAGGTGAAAGAAAAAAGGGTAGAGGATATGACAAGAGTAGAGGATAGATGATACAAGGAAGAGGAGATGATTGAGGAAAAGGGAGAAGAGATGTGGAGGAGAGGAACATAAGAGGCGATGAGAGAGGGGAAGAGATACGAGAAATCATAATGTAGGGATGGCGATGCATAGCAATAATATTTGTAACTAACTCTATGAGTTCAATCTTATCAGAGATAATCCTCAAACAGCTCTAAAAAGTACGCGAAGAATTAGAAACAAGATACATGTATTTTGATGCATCCGCTGGCTTAGCATGGGCAAGGTAATAGAAGAATATAAAATTTCATTGGAAGGACTTTTTATGCTCCCTTAAGGACATTTACTGTGACTTTGTTAATAATATTTCTAATAATTATTGCAACGGGGTATTTGAAATGTAAGTGCATGTTAAATCTTTTAAAAAATAGGCAAGCAAGTGAAAAAAGGTTTTGTCATATTCCTTTGTTGAAAGTTGAAACTATTTATAGTGAAATGGTTGAACGTACAAGAATTATTTAGATTCCTTAATTGTGGCATTTATAAAAGCAAGTAAGACGTCAATAACCTGTTTTCAATACCATCAGCTCCAACATTTAGCGCAGAAGCTGATTCAGGTGAATGTCTAGAGTCCGAATTTCAAGGGAACAGTGCAATATCCTCATTTGTCTCTTTCCATTCCCGCTGACCCCAATCTTAAATTGTCAACCACGCATAGTCTTAGTGTATGTCATTCATCTACTTTCTTATGCTTTTAATTGTGACCAAAGGTCAGTGGGATCAGCTCGAAGATACTGAGACAAAAGACATGTTTAGAAGACACAAAGGTAAAGGCACATTCCTCGTCCCATATCCTGGGACAAATTTGTACAAATACTCCTTCTTCACTAGTGCTGTTAGAGCATGGAATGGGTTGCCTGAGCTAGCCAGAAAAACCAGTGACTTGGCAGAATTTAAGTCATTGGTTAATATGCATGACTAAATGCATGACGCGTAGGACGTAATCATCTTCTATTTTGAAGTAACGTCTGTATTGTATAAGAAGACAACTCTTAAGTGCTGTAGATCCTGCATGTGTTATCTTTCTTTACTATTTTAATTTGACGTTCTCAAATTGAAACATTGGAAGGATTATAGAAGTGAATAGATAACTTAATATAATAATATTAATGATATAATGCAGTCTGATATTGAAACGTCTTTCTGTAACTTAATATAAGTCTATCAACTCTCTTGTCTTGCCCGGCAGATTGGAGTCTGTTTCTTTGCTGTCGGGTATTTAAAACATAATTCATTGCAACAGTTGATGTAACCTGACCCCTTTTTGAACTCGTATACGAGTTTCCTGGCCATAAATGAGATCAGCTTGGACCAATTCCTGGGAGTTATAATATTTTTAAAAATCACAGAAAGACGTGTATTGATGTTTTATTTTATGATAACATCATTTGTATTATTTCCTTCTATGAAGTGATTTAGAAAATATGTCATTGAAGTTAAGATATATTTTACTCCACACAGACTTTAAGAAAAGTGAAAAAAAAAATGCCTGCAATCGTCTTCATGACATTTTCCGATAAAACAAAGTAGTCCTATAAGCAGGACAAGATTTAGACATGATAAGTGTTATGGAGAGAGAGAGAGAGAGAGAGTTTCTGTGGTGATGCTGAGAAGAAGTTAGAGATTAGTTGGTGGCTATGCAGTGTGAATGATGCAAGATCAGTGGGACTGTCGTAAGTTGTCTTGGGTACGCGAGACGAGTCAAGAATGCCACAACGAAAAGGCGTGTCCCGCACAGTTGGAACTCTAGGCCAGCAAAAGTGAACAAGTGCCCCCTCTCACCAGCCTGAATAAGAACAGCGTACACTGTTCTGTCTGACAGGTGGGTCAGACTCGCGGCAAGAGGCCGCGTACACTAAAGACCCCTGCCATTTTCCTTTTCTACACCAGGCCAACTGTGCGGGACACGCCATTTATGTAACGGCCCCTTGAGGAACAACGCCTGGATTGTGACAAGGTTGTGGAAGCTTTTTTGCAACTCCGCGCAGTGCAATGAGGATGCTCTCGCACCCCCTTAGGCACCCCCAGGGGAGTCTTGTTTTGCTACCCTTTAGCCTCATCGTTTCTTCCTATGATCGTTTCCACCCGGGGCGCCACTACGAGGCAGGGTAACATGCCCGGGTTTCAAGCTATAAAAGTTAAAATATAATACGCCTACAGCTGTTTAGCTGTGCACCAGCAGTTTGGTGCTACAAGTCAACGACCGTCACCAACAAGGTTTTAATCAATATAATGCAAATTATTTCTTTGCTTTTTTCTTCAACACGTTTATTTGAGTTACTAAGGCAACCGAGGGTCCTAAGCTCTAGCTTATGTACAGGTAAATCCAGCAGGCATAAAAGATATGGAGCGCCAACTATCGGGGGGCGCATAGCTCACATTCTGTGTAATGTTTCGATCAAAGAACTCTATACGAATGAGTCAGTACCATTAGGTCACAATGAGCGTGCGTGGGAAAATAACCTCGATTTCCTTAAACGTGACGTAGATCAGAAGGCTGGCAGAATCTACTATCAGTGACGGAACACTTCACACAATTTGACTATATAACGGACAACTTTGCTTGTTTTTTTAGGAGAGATTAATTCACGTGGTGGCCTACTAGTTAATAATTCCAGTAGTTTGTGGAACACCTATTCAGGCCTCGTGGAACACTAGGGTTCCGCGGAACATAGTTTGGGAATCACTAGCGTAAAGGATCAAGAAAAGTATTCGTACGGAAATATATTAGCAGCGTAACACTAGCAATCGAAGTTGCTAGCCATTGTTCACAGTTGGTTATTACATTGTTCGCAGTCGATAGTCGTTGGTCATTGTTTCAACTAGCCTTTGTTACAAGTATTCTGTATTTGATTTTTTTTTTTTATCTAATATGTACCGTAACTTTGTAGAATTTCAACTTTATATTTCTATTAAAGCTTTAAATGTATAAGTAATTTCTATTAGGAAATTGCTATTTTAATGTCCGTTATAAAACCTACGGGATTCTGTTGTTCACAGCCGTCTCAGACTTCTGCGCCACTGTGGACTGCATTTAGTTTAAAAAGTGGTATTGGTCTGCGCGAGCCAATTATCACTTTAAAAATACTTTGCGCAGGCTGGAGGCAATACTGAACTAGATCTAGTTAAATAGTAGTTGGCATCACAAGAAATTAAAAAAAAAAAAAAAAAACTAAAAAAGAGTTTGAATACATAGAAAGTCAATTTATAAAAAAAAATCAATCCTTTAGTTGTCGGTTTCAAACACCCACCTTAATAATTAATAATAATAATAATTTTATTTATAAAGCGCTGTTAACAAACAAAATGTAGGCTCAAGGCGCTGTAACAACATTACAAACACAAACACAAGAGCTAACATGACCAACTAATCTAAAAAAAGTTTTAAACAGATAGGTCTTAATGTTCCTCTTAAAAGTGGTGTAGCATTTTGTCTGTCTGAGATCAATGGGGAGTGAGTTCCAAACCTTTGGTCCGTGAACTGAAAAAGCCCGTAGACCGTAGCTTTTGAGGGAGAAACGTGGCACTACTAAAAGCGTTGAGTCCATTGAGCGCAGGGCTCTCTGGGGGACATATGGAGTAATCAGTTCTCTAAGGTACAAGGGCATCTCGTTGTTATATATACACTGATGACAAAGTGTGGCGACCTTGTAATCGATTCTCTCTTTCAGGGGAAGCCAATGGAGCGTAAGCAAGATCTTAGTAGCAGAATCTTGTCTATTTTTTTTAAGGACTATTCGAGCGGCGTTGTTCTGTATACGTTGCAGCTTGGCTATTTTGTCATCAGGTATACCTTCTAGCACGGCGTTGCAGTAGTCAAGGCGGGAGAGTATGAATGCCACAGCTAGCGTTTTTGTTGACTCCGTTGTTAAATATGGTCGGATCTGGCCTAATCTGCGCAGCTGTTGATATAGACCTTTGCAGAGCTGACTTATGTGTGGGTCGAAAGATAGTGTTGAGTCGAAGAAAACTCTAAGATTCCGCACTACATGGACAAAAGGAACATGGCAGTTCGTGATAAAGAGAGAATCTGTGCTTTCAACTTTTGAGACATTGTTCCTAGTGCCCATCTTAATTATTTCTGTCTTGTCTTCGTTCATCTTGAGTTTATTTTCAACCATCCAATCGCTCACCCTTACAACGGTACTACTGATTTTCTCTGCCAGATGCGACACCTCTATGGGTACTGATGAATCGTATAACTGTGAGTCATCGGCAAAGAAATGGTATAAGATACCGGTTGGCCGTATGACACCGCTGAGTGGATATGTGTACATAGTGAACAGTACTGGGCCTAGAACTGATCCTTGGGGGTACTCCGTACTTCAAAAGTAAGCTTGTTGATTCCGTCCCGCTAACAACGACACTTTGGGTGCGTTCCGTCAGGTAGGATCCAAGCCACTTTAGGACGACTCCTGCTAAACCAAAAGTTGCAGAGAATCTGGCCATCATAATTTCATGGTCTAGCGTATCAAAGGCTGCGGACAAGTCCAGCATGGAAAGAATTCATATATGGCCTTTGTCGGAATTGTGAAGTAAGTCGTTTAGTACCCTGACCACTGCTGTCTCTGTGCTACGGCACTTCCTATATGCAGATTGAAATTCTTCCAAGAGACAGTACTGTTCAAGATGAGAAAGAATTTGCGCTAACACGATGCGCTCCAGAAGCTTTGACAGGAAGGGAAGATTTGATACCGGGCGATAGTTTTTTTTTTGACATTCCGGGTCAAGACTGGATTTCTTTAATAAGGGCCTGACAAGTGCATGCTTAAATTGCTTTGGTACTATGCCTGAAGTCAGTGAAGAGTTCAGAATGTTAGTAATTTTCCACGAAACCGTGTTCTTTGGCTTAGACCTTATACATATAGATGAAAGATATTTTGAGTATAAGGGTTAAATATTTCTCTTAAGGGAACTCTTCAGCATTCGAGTGGGTGTTAGGGTCTGGTTGGCTTAATTTCTTTTTCGAATATTTTAAGATTTTATTCTATAAATAGCATAATCACACATTGAAAAGTTATATTTCAAAACAGAAGGTTACAACTAAAACTAAGCCGTCTTAGTGTAGACAGCTACTTGTCTAGTTCCTTGGGGTAGTGTCTTTCAGTACGCCCTTCTTACCTAGTTTCGTTGTGGTAATGTCTTTCAGTACGCCCTACTTACCTAATTCCTTGGGGTAATGTCTTTCAGTGCGCCCTACTAACCTTGTAATTGGGGGTAATGTCTTTTAGTACGCTCTACTTACCTAGTTCCTTCGGGTAGTGTCTTTTATACGCTCTACTAACCTTGTTACCTGGGCTGGTGTCTTTCAGTACGAGTTTGAGTTTTGAGTTTTTGGCACATCGGCACAATTTAGGCCATGTCGTGCCCGTTATCCTTTAAGGATCATTCTCCCTTCATATCACCAGAACTAAATTCCATACAGTTAAATCATTAAAAGCAAGGTCTACTTTCAGTACGCCCTACTTACCTAGTTCCCTGGGGTAATGTCTACTGATGAGTCCTATTTATCCCGTTTTCGTATAGTGTCTATCTGCACGCCTTACTTACTTAGTTCCCTGGGGTAATCCCTCTATAGGCATGCTTTACTTACCTAGTTCCCTAGGGTAAAATTTGTCTTTCTGTACGCCCTACTTACCTAGTTCCCTGGGGTAATGTCTGTCTATCAGCACGCCCACAATTGGTGAAATGACGATGCCGAGGAGTTGGATGACACCAAAGTACGTCTCGTAGTCTGAAAAGAAGAAAAACAGACGGATAGTGGGGACGTACATTTCGTGTCCATGGTGAGATGGATTATTACACCGAGAAAGTCGAATATAAAGCACTTGGAGCCATTCTTACTGATGACGTCGTAAGACACGACTAGTGGAAAACGTTTATTATAAGCCTCCAGTTACAGAGCAAAATTTAACCAATGATAAAAAATATAAGAAAATTGAAAACTAACATACAGGTATGTGTAATGACAGAGACGCAGTGGTCGCGATGGTCAAGGGGTTCCTACCCTGACCGCTGTCATCCACCGTCGTCCTGCGGGAGGTTATGACTAGGAAGTACATCTTCAACTCTGAAGGAACATCCAAACATGTCAAACATTTTACAAACAACCGTATAGAAGCCTTCTGGACCAAGCAAAAACATTGCATCTTCTATACCAGGGGGTTCTCAACCTGTGGCTCGCGACCCCCTTGGGGGTCGATGGACGATTGTCCAGGGGTCGCCTAAGACCATCGAAAATATGGATTGTTATTGTCTATTCTTCTATTGCTGTAAGTGTGTGTGTGTGTGGAGGGGGGGGGGGTCGCGTCAGAGTGGGGGATTGTAAAAAAGGGGGTCGCCGAGCTAAAGAGGTTCTATACAGTGGTTTACCCTTTTGATTATTATATCGTGTTATATTTTTCAGACATACAAATGTGCATATTGTCAGACCTTAATGACCTGTAAAGGGGGCGGGGTCATGCCAGACTGATAGGCAGAACTAAGACACAGTAATTGATAGCATGAATTGTTGAAATATTTTTTTGTTTTATGTTCGAATGAACAGTTTCTCAGGGAAATGTTGGCATAGAATCTATTTAAAGGTTTTAGTTTTATTCAGAAAGTTGCTGCTAGTCACTTCACATTGAAAAGATAACAGGTAATGTCCCAATGTTTTTTTCCTTTCTTTCACCTACTCACCCCAAAGCAACTGAAGTCAGTATAGCTTATAACAGCTTCTCAAAGCACCTATCTGTATTCATAAAACTATTTTATAGCCTAATAGTGACCTTTCAATTTTAATAAAGTTCACCAGGTCAGTACGAGGAAAATATCCTGCTACTTAAGTAATGCGCTACTCTATTTCAGCGCTTGAACTGAAAGGGTCTTATGAAAATTGACATCCGAACATGGAACATAATGCAACATATTGTACTTGTTAATAGAAAGGACGTTTTAAAGATTCTAGAGTAATAAAAGTCACATAATAATTGTGTGCATTTACATATTCACACAGGAGAGACATACTTTACACGTGAAGGTTAAATAGCAGTAAAAAAAATAAATTTCCACTTTCAGACCTTTCGATCTATGGGGATGATTAAAGGTCTGTTTCTGTGACCCACGGTTAACGAGGGTGGCATGTGGTCAGTACAACAACCAACCGCCTTTACTTTTCCCCAGCTCACGTCAGGTATCTATTAGAGCTGGATGGACTCAGAGGTGCTCTAAAGATCCCGAAATTCAGAATCCCAGTCGTCAACAGAATTCGAACCAAGGACCACCAGATCGGAAGCCAAGCACCACTCAGCCACCGCGCCTCCATTTCACTATCTATATACATTTGAAACTATACATCCGTTTGACGCTCTTTGAGGTCTACATGGCATCTCATCTTTTGTGGATTCGCTACATGGCAGCTCATTTTTTGTGGATTCGCTACATCGCAGCTCATTTTTGTGGATTCGCTACATCGCAGCTCATCATTCGTGGATTCGCTACATCGCAGCTCATCATTCGTGGATTTGCTACATCGCAGCTCATCATTCGTGGATTCGCTACATCGCAGCTCATCATTCGTGGATTCGCTACATCGAAGCTCATCATTCGTGGATTCGCTACATCGAAGCTCATCTTTTGTGGATTCGCTACATCGCAGCTCATCATTCGTGGATTCGCTACATCGCAGCTCATCTTTCGTGGATTCGCTACATCGCAGCTCATCATTCGTGGATTCGCTACATCGCAGCTCATCATTCGTGGATTCGCTACATCGCAGCTCATCATTCGTGGATTCGCTACATCGCAGCCCATCATTCGTGGATTCGCTACATCGCAGCTCATCACTCGGGGATTCGCTACATCGCAGCTCATCATTCGTGGATTCGCTACAACGCAGCTCATCATTCGTGGATTCGCTACATCGCAGCTCATCATTCGTGGATTCGCTACATCGCAGCTCATCATTCGTGGATTCGCTACATCGCAGCTCATCATTCGTGGATTCGCTAAATCGCAGCTCATCATTCGTGGATTCGCTACATCGCAGCTCATCTTTCGTGGATTCGCTACATCGCAGCTCATCTTTCGTGGATTCGCTACATCGCAGCTCATCTTTCGTGGATTCGCTACATCGCAGCTCATCTTTCGTGGTCTCGCTACATCGCAGCTCATCTTTCGTGGATTCGCTACATCGCAGCTCATCATTCGTGGATTCGCTACATCGCAGCTCCTCATTCGTGGATTCGCTACATCGCTGCTCATTTTTTGTGGATTCGCTACATCGCAGCTCATCTTTTGTGGATTCCCTACATCGCAGCTCATCTTTTGTGGATTCGCTACATCGCAGCTCATCTTTTGTGGATTCCCTACATCGCAGCTCATCTTTTGTGGATTCGCTACATCGCAGCTCATCATTCGTGGATTCGCTACATCGCAGCTCATCTTTTGTGGATTCGCTACATCGCAGCTCATCTTTTGTGGATTCGCTACATCGCAGCTCATCTTTTGTGGATTCGCTACATCGCAGCTCATCATTCGTGGATTCGCTACATCGCAGCTCATCTTTCGTGGATTTGTTTTTTTTTTCAAGTGGCTTAAGGACGCTGTATTGTAAATATTGCAGTGAAATGTAAACAGAATGTTAAAAGACCAAAGTATTTCATTCAATCCATTAAAATTTCATAAATTCTTTCTTTTTCTGCTCTTGTTATCTCATTGTCAGCAAAGAAGAGTGCATGCATTTTCATTATCTTATATTTAGATTGTGTTTCTCTTCTTTGTAGTTCATTTATTTATTTATTCTAGATGTTCATACTTTGAATGATGTGGAAGACCCTGTGCATCCTCTTGGTGTAAGAATAGGTGTGTTAATTAAAAATAATGTTTTTTTATAACTGTACTGGAATAGCAGTTTAATTATTTTTTTAAAAGTTCCCCTTTCAGACCTTGTGGTCTATAGGGCAGATGATGTAAAGATGATGTTTCTGTGGCCTACGGTTTAAAGACGCCAGCACAACGGCCAACCGCCTTTACATTTCCCAACTATTGTCAGGTACCATTACAGCTGGGTGGACTCAGAGGCACCCAATGATCTCGAAATTAAAAAGCCCAGTCTTCACCAGGATTCGAACCCGGGGCCCCCGGTTCGGAAGCCAATCGCTTTACCACTCAGCCACCGCGCCTCGAGTTTCATTATCAAGTAATACAATGGTCACTTACTAAGAATGCCTAACAATGAATCAGTCGTTAAAGCATTTATTGCCAAATTATCACATTACAAAGCCAGTGTTATGCCCCACCAGAAAGACATAGCTTACACCTAGCAACTGATCGCCTGCTTCATATCCCCGCGACACCTCTATCGTAAAAACGTATTGACAATTGTTAGTGAATTAGTAACTGCTGACATGACAACATGACAAATATTTACCTAGTGGACCCATGATTTCCAGATCTGCCATCTCCACCACGCCTGTCTCGTAGATAGCCTCGTGGAGCCTGTGGATGCCGTACCAGAGGAGGGACCAGACGAAGAGCGGCTGGACTGCGGAGGGAGTGAAGCTGGGCGGAGGACGTCTGCACCTGACCATACCGGCCTCTGTCGAATCGTAATCGGTAAGTTGGGAGGAGTCAGGAAACATTTGTGGATCAATGTCAGGGTCAAGGTCTTCTACAGAAGAGTGAGAGAGTAAGTCATCCTCTTTTGAGGTCCTTTTTTTTTTTTTTTTTTTTAGTTCTTTTAAGAAGCTTAATAATGAGATATTAAGGAGCTTACACAATGAGCGACAAACACTTGTGGCCTAGAATAAGTAGCATTAATATCTAGAAGTCCTAAACAAATACATGTTTCTCAGTGCGAATGTCTTAACTATGAATGGCAGTTCGTTGCAAAACAGTATAGTCCTTTTTCAAGACGACACAATGTGCCACTTTATTTACAGCTGTGGCTTTATGATGTCAACAAATGAACTCATACAGCTGTCATGACAGCCGGGCCGGATTTAAGGAAGGGAATGGAGGGGTTATTTTCCCGGAGTCTCCACAAGAGAGGGGCTCCATAAAAGAAACGTGTAAAAAAACATTCGAATTTTGATGTCTTTTTGTTGTTGCTGTTGTTGTTTTTCATTTGCATTTGGTGTTTTCGCATTTTTACAGACACTACTTTAAACCTAACAGTTGGAAACAGTGTCGTGGTCCGCCTATGACGTGCCCGTAATATAGAAATGCACCTCTGGATTTATGACGCTGGCTCAGGGCCTTACCCTCTACAAACCCCAAAATATACTTTTTTAAAAATTGAAATATGCATATCAAATATAAAAAAGAAGGAAAATTATATTAAATTAATAAGTAGGACTACTCTAATTGTCATTTCTATAATATGACATGCTTTTAGAAATAAGTATTATTATAAGTAAGTACATATTTATTAAAACTTTCAAAAAAAAAGTAGCGGCCTCCACAAGATGTCTCTCGTGGGTTCTCCACTTCCTTCAATTCGGCCCTATACGATTAATTGTGGCGTATGTTCAAACTGAAACGTCTTGCAAAAATGTCCAGCGATAACTAAGTCTAAGCCTAAATGCTTTCAATATCAAAAGTCCTTGGGTACAAGTTGAAGGCCACACAAGTGTAGCGCTCTTAAGTGCACTGACCTTTAAACTTTTAGTTATTCTTATTTATTGTCATGTGATTATACATCTTTTTGTTACTAGGATTATCCGATTTGTACACAATATATAAACATTTTAACATATTGCATAAATAATCAGTGGCGTCAACAGAGAGGAGGTCACTAAATTATATGACAGATTTGCAAATTAAAATGGACTTTAAAAATACAACATTTTCCTTTGGGCCTATTTTGAATTTTCATTGCTGCTTTTTATTTCTTTTCTTTTTTCTAATACGATCAGTAATGTATAGAATTAGAGAGAGAGAAAGAGAGAGAAGACACAAGAAAGACTGTAATGTACACCAAAACACAGTGAGACAGATACAAGTGAGAAACCCACAGAGAGAGAGAGAGAGAGAGAGAAAGAGAGAGAGACGAATCTTTTAATATCTTCTATTTTGTTTACCTGGTCCAAAAATGTCTACTATTTTGTTTACCTGGTCCAAAAATGTCTTCTATTTTGTTTACCTGGTCCAAAAATGTTTTCTATTTTGTTTTTACCTGGTCTAAAAATGTCTTCTATTTTACTAACCTGGTCTTAAAAATGTCTTCCAGTTTGTTTACCTGGTCTAAAATGTCTTCTATTTTGTTTACCTGGTCTAAAAATGTCTTCTGTTTTGTTTACCTGGTCCAAAAATGTCTTCTATTTTGTTTTTACCTGGTCTAAAAATGTCATCTATTTTACTAACCTGGTCTTAAAAAGGTCTTCTAGATTGTTTACCTGGTCTAAAAATGTCTTCTAATTTGTTTAACTGGTCTAAAAATGTCTTCTGTTTTGTTTAACTGGTCTAAAAATGTCTTCTGTTTTGTTTACCTGGTCCAAAAATGTCGTCTATTTTGTTTACCTGGTCCAAATATGTCTTCTATTTTGTTTTTTTACCTGGTCTAAAAATGTCTTCTATTTTACTAACCTGGCTCTTAAAAATGTCTTCTACTTTGTTTACCTGGTCTAGAAATGTCTTCTAATTTGTTTACCTGGTCTAAAAATATCTTCTAATTGTTTTACGTGGTCTAAAAATGTCTTCTGTTTTGTTTTTACCTGGTCTAAAAATGTCTTCAATTTTACTAACCTGGTCTTAAAAATGTCTTCTAGCTTGTTTACCTGGTCTAAAATGTCTTCTACTTTGTTTACCTGGTCTAGAAATGTCTTCTAATTTGTTTACCTGGTCTAAAAATGTCTTCTGTTTTGATTACCTGGTCTAAAAATGTTTTCTGTTTTGTTTACCTGGTCAAAAGAATGTCTTCTGTTTTGTTTACCTGGTCTAAAAAATGTCTCCTATTTAGCTAACCTGTTTTTTTTTAATTCTCACTACGTCCTATTAAAACTATTTTTGTTCTAGTACCTACCTGACATACGCCTCTGCCAAGCTCTTTGTTTCCGTATCAAATTCTCATCCAGGGACTGATTTCTGCGCTTTCCATAATCCGCCGGAAGTGGCCAAGGGATGTGAGTCTTGGGCAGGAAGGCCACCGTGGAGACCAGCATGGGGACAATACCAATGGTCAAGAACATGAAGGACGTCTGGACATTGACACCACTGAAGTGAGATAACTGCAGAGAGAAACAGAACTGACTACACATTGAATTCAAACACGGGGATTTGGTCGAATCTATAAGTGGAAAGTGATGATGGTCAATGCTTGTAGCACTATTACAATTTGTACTTGGCCTAAGTTCCGATCCTGGAGAAGACTAGGATTTTTATTTCTGGATCTTAATGGCGCCTCTGAGTCCATACATCTTTAATGTGTATTTGACACTAGTTGGGGAAAAGTAAAGGCGGTTGGTCGCTGTGAAGGCCGCATGACACCCTCGTGGACCGTACAGACCTGCGACGTGGCGATTGGTCTAAACTGCCCTCAGGTTGTGACGTTGCAAGTCAGTGTTCAGGGCTTCTATAACAAGTGGTCTCGCTCATACCCACGATCTGACCTGACACTGGACACACTGGTCACTGGTCACATCATCCCCTGGACACCATCCATGCCAGAAATAAAAGTGTTTGACAACGATAACTCATATCAATAATAAATAATAAAAATGCACACCTGGTCCTAACATAGAATTACATCGCTAGCATCCCGTTTGAGTATTTGCTGTACAATTTAAATATTCAATTACTCTGAATTGAACTTATGTTCTCTGGATCTAAAACTGATGAAAGAAAAACTGATGACACTAACTAAGAAAGAATTAAATAATACTAATTAATTAGAAATGAAGTAAAATGTCTTTTTTTTTATATTTATGATTAATTTGTTACTTTATTTTTTACAAATTTTTACATTATTTCTCTCTAATTTAATCTATCAGTGTGTTGTGTTTTTAATAAACACTCATTTTAGTTCAGATTTGTTAAGTTGGATTTGATTTTTTTTTTATAAATATTGTCTTTTAAAATGTTTGCTCTAATACTAAATTGTCAACAAAGTTAACAAAACCGAATAAACAAAATCTTTCAAATTAAACATCTGTCATTCCGAGTCCAAAAGATCAAGGACGTTTGCAGAAGTCGACGTGACCTGTAGCCTGCTTCTTCTCGTCACCCAGGGACCAAAAGTAGGATTCCTTCTCGGTTGTTTTCTCCTGTCCTTGGAGGTAGCATAAAGCAACCAGTCAACAACATAGGCTTATGTAGAATGAGCTTTTAAAAATATTCTTCGTATCTATTTGTTTCACTTCTGATACAGATGGATGTGTCTTGACAAAACTAAAAAAAATTCAAACTGTTTCTAGGCAAGAAAACAACATTAAAAAAATATCATTTCTCTTCAGACTTTTTGACCTTCTACTTGTTGCTACGCATGTATGTGTAGATGTGTATGAGTGTGTGTGTGTGTGTGTCATTCGCTCACTCCTCTTCCTCTCCCTTCGTTATTATCTAGCCACATCGCGTTAATCTTCTTAACACACCAGAGATAATCACGTTGGCCTATGCCAGTGGTGCTCAAGATACGGCCCGTGGGTCATATTTGGCCCATGACGCAGAGCTATTCGGCCCCTCAATGCACAATGAAGCCGAAGAGGGTGGGCCTCGAGACTACTTTTTAGGGGCGGGGCATGTGGCCAATGACACAAGTAGTGAAATTCAGCCAACAGGCTGAAACGTATGGGCACCACCGCAGACGCCATCTTGTCCTAGATCTACTTCCGTGTTGAACGAGGTTGATAAATGAAAATAGTTTTTTTTTCAGCGCTTTGATTACCGACTTGTTGAAACTAGAACAAACAAAACAAAGGCAAGAAAAATTCAAAATCAAATTAAAAACAATTTGAAAAGCATGTCATGTCAAAGGCTTGACGTCAATATCAACAAGCAAAACTGATTTCTGATAGCTGTCAATCAAGTTGTACTTTTTTTTTTCTGCGAATAGTGATGTGATTGTTGGGATCGTCCTGGGCTTTGAATCACATCTGCTGACACCCGTCAGGGACTAACAATAAGGTGATACAACATCATAACAACGAAATGTACTATAATAAATTGGTTCACATTTCGCAATTGTATACCGTCAATGAATGTATTTATTTAAGTCTTTGAAGTATGCTTCAACATAAGAGTAAACTAACAGCAAGACTTTAAAATAAAGTTTCTTTTAGAAGTACCTATTGCTAATCGCACCGAGTGACACCAACCTGACTGACGCATCTGATGATATGCTCGTTTTTACCGAAGTAATATGAACCAGCAGAAAGACTCTTGGAGACTTTTTAAATGTCTACATAATTAATAACGTTATTTCCATGAAGTGCCTGTCTATGTCATACTCATCACATATACTATTGTAACTGGCATTTTACGTCTCAAAAGATAATCTCTTCCCTTTTCAACTTCTTGTGTGACTAATGAGGCCAATCCTTGTTACACCACTGCGGTCACAGGGTGGACATATGTAATCACCAGGCGACTTTGCATTTCCACCATTCTTTCTACTACTATTGTGAATGGCATCTGCCATCCGGGACCCTTCTTTTATGCTCGCTCTCCACGTGGATCTATCCAATGCCCAAATCCATGTCATTTAGTGCTTCTTCGGTAAACACAGACTACTTTTGTCGAAGTGTATTGAGATACAAGTCGAATCCATAAGTCAAAAAATGTGCGCTGTAGTGAAGTGAATTGAGAAGCGAGTCAAACCATTGGGAGACTAAGTCTACGTAATTCTTGCGCGCCTTAGTAAAAAATAACAAATTCAGTCTAAGAATCAATCCCACGAGTGCTTAAAAATCATTTCGAATGCCCAATCCGACTCACAAACTGGTTAGTTTGACCATATTTTTAAGAGAACTGGAACTTTCAATCGAGATTGATATTTAGAGGTCAGTGGCGACATTTGGGGAGTACTCACCTTCATCATCCATGTAATTACGCCGTTAGAGTAGGCGGCGCCCACGTACAGGGAGACGACCACGTGTCTTTTCCTTCCAAACAAGTTAGCCGTCTGGAGATTGGTTAGTAAGACTGCACTTCCTGCAACGCCGGTCAATGCCAAGGCAGGGACTATAAGCCAAGGAAAGATGCCGCTTGTAAAGGTCATCATTAAAGTGCCAAGTACGAAAGTCAACCTGTAATAAAAGAAAAAAAAAATCTTTCTCTAAATCATAAGACTTTATTTTAGAAACAAAAGATGGAAATGATTTCAAATGAAAAATATTGAGAATACAAGTTTGTGATGACCAGTTAATTTTATTGTACCTTTATTCACATAACATTAAATACAAGAAATATACAGTTTTCCAAACAATTTATATATATATATATATATATATATATATATATATATATATATATATATATATATAATTATATATATATAATTCTCTACGCCTTCCAAACATGCGGGACAAGACGCACGCAAGCGGGTGAAAAAGTCACGAAAAGATTATTCTTTTTTCTTTCTGCAAGTCAGACTAGAGTTACCCCACGTAACTTTCGCTGCGACAGAGAGTGCGGCTCAGAAAAAAAAAAGGGGGTGGGGGAGAACAAGTAACATTTTCTGTAAATTTAATTATCTAATTATCTGCGTCGCCCAACCACCCACCCCATAAGGACAACTGTGTCTTTCAGGAAGTGTTCACCCGTCATTAAATAGCAGCGTATGCTACACCAAGGGTCGTCTCGTAATTGAATAGTAACTATTGGATTCCTTCATGATTACTTTTGTCGAGAATTACCTTGCTATAACCAAAAGTACAAATAACAGGCAACTTGAACCTGAAGGTAAAATAACAAATAACAGGCAACCTGAACCGGAAGCTAAAGTAACAAATGACAGGCAACTTGAACCTGAAGGTAAAGTAAAAAATAACAGGCAACTTGAACCTGAAGGTAAAGTAACAAATAACAGGCAACTTGAACCTGAAGGTAAAGTAACAAATAACAGGCAACTTGAACCTGAAGGTAAAGTAACAAATGACAGGCAACTTGAACCTGAAGGTAAAGTAACAAATAACAGGCAATTGAACCTGAAGGTAAAGTAACAAATAACAGGCAACTTGAACCTGAAGGTAAAGTAACAAATAACAGGCAACTTGAACCTGAAGGTAAAGTAACAAATAACAGGCAACTTGAACCTGAAGGTAAAGTAACAAATAACAGGCAACTTGAACCTGGAGGTAAAGAAGAGAACAAGCGCATTCATATTCAACGCAGACGGTAAAATGGCCGTTTGGCACCTTGAAACAACCATGTCTCGACATCCGGCTCCTTTGCCACATTCGGTGGTCTTCGTGACCAAATAGACACTTGCCCATTAGTCAGTCGTATAACGAGGAGAGAAGTACCAATCATAAATTTGTCATCTTTTGCAACACTCAAAACAAATGAAATGTGAATATCAAGAAACGACAAGGCTAAATTTTGTCCAATGTGAATGCTAGAATGACACACGTTCAAAAGTCGTCATTATGTTTGTGTGTGTATGTGTGTGTGCGTGTGTGTGTGTGTGTGTTTGTACAGTGTGGTTGTTTTTAGGCCAAATCTGTGTAGTGAGATACTTACAATGTTAAGCTCCTCATTGTTACTACCTTGGTGAAAAATCTTCACAGCAACAGTACAATTAGACAATGTACAATAACATTCCTTTTAAGATCTTGAGATCTAAAGGGCAACCAGAGGGTGACACTTCAGAGTTCCAATGGGTGGCGAGTACAAGCACACACCTAAGGCCAGTTAAATCTTGATTTAGAGAGTCTTGGTTGTACTTAGATACTTAGGTCCAGATCTGAAGTCATCAATAAAATTCTTACGCCACCACCTTGATTAACTTATCAAACATCCTCCCGCAATGTCAAATAGAGCACAAATTTACACATTGAGAACAATTATTAATTTGTCTTCAACACTTATAGCGTCAAAAACATATTCTATATTTAAATTTATCCAAGAAAATATTTTTGATCTCAACCGGAAGTTGTTTTCATAAAACTCCACTCCGATCCCGTCAGAAATGGAAACAAGGAATATTTGAAACTGTCAACAAGATTTAAGTTCCATCTGCACGAGATATCAGGGCAAAAAATAGCACAAGGGCAATAAACAAAGTATTAGATCGAGTTTACGAATAGCAGACATGCGACATTTGTTTCCTAGCCTGACCAACATGGACACGATGGAGGAGTTACACTATTGTTTTTTATTCAGGCTTCCATTACCAATAAAACAACAGCAAAGGATAAATTGCTATCTAAATGCACTTTTATAACATTGGGTTACCCAAATCTCTAACGTTACAAATTTATGTCTTTGAATCAAAAACATCCATATACATCCTCACGAATAGTCCATCCATTGTGGTTCGATTATAACTTATTTATAACCCCCTTTACTGTACAGAGGACCGCAATTTGTAAATGTCTTACAGCTAGTGTTCAAAGTTTTTTAATTTTTATTTTTTAATGCATTGGGTAACAAATTAATTCTATAAATTGAAAATCTATTTATTTATGAAACCCAAAATTTCCCACTTAACCATAAGACAACAAAAACGTCCTCGAGTCAGAAGATTAATGAGAAATGCAGTATTTCCCGTGGATACGCAGCCCCAGTTGTGACCTACATATTTTGCCACAACCATAGCAAGCATAAGGGAGCGCTAATCCCGGTGAAGACTGGGATTTTGAATTTAGGGATTTTAAGGGCGCCCCTGAGTCTTTAGACGGAGAAAGTAAAGGCGGTTGGTCGTTGTGCTGGCCACATAACACCCTACTCGCTAACTGTTGGCCAAAGAAACAGATAACCTTAACATCATCTGCCCCCTAGATCGCAAGGTCTGAAAGGGGAAACTTTACATTTTTTTAAAACTAGAGCAAGCTTAACCTACACCAGTAGTCGATTAAGATTTCGATCCTAAATGAGCTACTAGAATTCACGGGCTAGAAAGTGTCCTACTTTGGAGGGTGAGAGTTTAATGGACTGTCCGTTCTTTGATGTTGTCTTCCCATCGCTTTCTCTGGCTTCCTCTTCTTCTTCTACCTGGTACTGAAGGAAGGTCTTTGCGATCCCTGAGGACCTTGTGATGTGGCCATAGAGTTTGAGTTCACGTTTTTTAACAGTGGTTAGCAGGTCCGATTGTTATGCATCATTAGGCTCTGGTTCCGCAAGGTTGTTAACGCCGGAAGTGGTAATGGTCTTAAGCCCATCATTACCTACAAAGTGCTTCCAATGGCATGCGTCTCAAATAGCCTCTGACAACCAGTCCAACTCCTGGCCTTCACGTGTGGCTCAGTTACTGAGCCTGGTGGAACCGTTACCACAGACAGGAGAAGGGGCAAAGGCGAGCAACTGGCGCCTAAACCAGTAAGCTTTGGGCAGAAGGGGCTCGTTAGCCTTGGTTGGCTACCCATCTAGGAGAAGGAAAACTCTGAATCCAAAACTCCGCTGCCCTGCGGCTATACCCAAACACGGGAAAGGCTTCGGGAGACAACCCTGAGGAAAAATCAGGAGCTGGTGACCCTTAGCAGACTGTGGCACACCGTTCTACAGCCTGGCAGATCCTGCGGCGCTACTGATCCCAAACTGTACTGGATACTCCGTTCCTTTGGTCACATCAGCTGCGCGGAGAGGGGGGAACTGCTGTGTGGGCGACATCGTTCCGACCATAAACAATGCCCAGGCTTTCATCTCACTTATTCAAAGCCCTAACCCTAAAAAACTGGAGGGGACACTCCAGCTTCGCCTTTGGCGTCGGCCAAACAAGGGAAGTGGAAGTCACCGGTTATAAGCTCAAATGCTTAATTGACGTAGAGCAGGGCGCCAGGGGCCACTTTCGTCGGTGGGAGGGATCCTAGGATTCCAATGGACAGCTACCGCCCGCCTCAAGCTGGGCAGCCCCCAGCCAATAAGGTGCTGTCCCGTCATGCCTGTCTTCCACGTTTGGGTACACGAGGATAGGACAAAATCTGAAAAGCAGGCACAAAGCCAATGTACCAGTCGACATGAAGAAAAAGAAGAGGAGCTCCACTCTTAAACTGGGCACGTGGAATGTGCGTACTCTACAAACTGGACTTAATGAAAACCTACCAGACATAGAAGATGTCAGAAAATCTGCAATAATAAACGATGAACTGTCCAGGCTCAAAGTAGACATTGCCGCCCTTCAGGAAACTCGTTTAGCTGACTCTGGTTCAATCAAAGAAAAAGACTACTCCTTCTTCTGGCAAGGCAAAGCCGAAAGTGAAGTAAGGGAACATGGCGTTGGTTTTGCAGTTAAGAACACACTGCTGAACACAGTAGAGCTGAAGTGCAACGGTTCAGAAAGACTCCTATCACTACGCCTTAAGACATCTATTAGACATGTGACTTTGATATGTGCCTACGCTCCTACTCTGAGTTCCACGCCAGAGGCCAAAGATATGTTTTATGACAACCTTTCGTCTGCTCTTAGCAAGATCCCAACCACGGAACAGGTTATCATCCTCGGCGACCTCAATGCACGCGTTGGATCTGACAACTCTGCATGGGACAGCTGTATTGGGCGTTTTGGTGTCGGAAAAGTATATGAAAACGGACAAAGGCTCCTCGAGGTTTGCTCACTACACTCCCTCTGCGTCACTAATACCTATTTCAAGACTAAACCGCAGCACAGAGTATCTTAGCGGCACCCTCGCTCCAAACACTGGCACCAACTAGACCTAATCATGGTAAGACAAAAGTGCTTAAAATTTGTCAAGCTTACCAGGTCCTACCACAGTGCAGACTGCGACACAGATCACTCCTTGGTATGTTGTAAGATCAATCTCCTCCCCAAAAAAATCCACCATACCAAGCAGATTGGAAGACCCCAATCGGATGTAAGCAAGATGTGTCAACCTGATCTCCAGACACAGTTAGCGGAATCTTTTGAACGCGAGTATAAAAATATCTCTGAGAATATAGCAACTGAAAAATGGGAACACCTCAAGTCCACCATACAAAAGACTTCCCTGGAAATCTTTGGAAGAAAAATTACAAAACAAAATGATTGGTTCGACTCTAAAGCAGTTATTTTAGCACCTGTCATCAGAGCAAAAAGAAATGCACTCGCTACTTACAAGGCAAAACCTACCCATCGCAACCTGCTAAACCTGAAAGAAGCTAGAGCCAATGCACAGAGGACAGCAAGGATCTGTGCCAATGAATACTGGGTAGAGCTCAGTGAGAGTATTCAGCTCGCAGCCCAAGTAGGCATTATAAGAGGGATGTACGAAGGAATCAACAAGGCTCTCGGACCCTCCCAAAACAAGACAGCATCTCTGAAATCAACCACTGGGGAAATTATCACAGACAAGTGCCAACAAATGCACAGATGGGTGGAACATTACTCTGAGCTCTACGCCACAACAAGCTCAGTCTCTGATTCAGCCCTTAAAGCCATCATACAATTACCCACAATGAACGAGCTAGATGAAACACCCACCCTTTCAGAGCTTAACAAAGCCATAGACAACATTGCTGCCCGCAAAGCACCCGGATGCGATGGTATCCCCCCCAGATCTTCTAAAACAATGCAAAACTACTCTAATCCAACTTCTACACGAACTGCTTTGTAAATGTTGGCAAGAAGGTGCTGTGCCACAAGACCTGCGGGATGCTAAAATCATTACACTGTATAAGAACAAAGGTGACAGAAGCGACTGCAACAATTACAGGGGAATCTCCCTCTTAAGTATTGTAGGCAAAGTCTTTGATCGAGTGATACTTCCCAGGCTACAAAAACTCGCTGATTGGGTCTATCCAGAATCACAATGCGGCTTCCGCTCAGGGAGATCAACGATTGACATTATTTTCTCCATCCGCCAACTCCAGGAAAAGTGCAGAGAACAAAGGATGCCTTTGTACATTGCGTTTATTGACCTGACAAAGGCCTTCGATCTAGTTAGCAGAGATGGCCTCTTTAAAATTTTACAGTTAATAGG
The DNA here is from genome assembly GCA_030265305.1 of Biomphalaria pfeifferi. Classification (NCBI taxonomy): domain Eukaryota; kingdom Metazoa; phylum Mollusca; class Gastropoda; family Planorbidae; genus Biomphalaria; species Biomphalaria pfeifferi. Next base: position 716,932 of record JASAOG010000080.1, on the reverse strand, counting down.
CTGTCCACCCAAGCTACTAAATGTAATCATATCTTTCCACCAAAATATGATGGGCACAGTGCAATTCAACGGTGCCAGCTCTGAAAGTTTCAGTATAAACAGCGGAGTTAAACAAGGATGTGTCCTGGTCCCAACCCTCTTTGGAATACTATTTTCACTGCTAATCCACAACGCGTTTGACAAATCCACTGAAGGCATCTATCTCCATTCCAGATTTGATGGCAAACTCCTAAATATTAACAGACTGAGGGCCAAAACTAAATTCAGAGCCACCCTCGTAAGAGATATGCTATTCGCGGATGACGCAGCGGTAGTGGCACACACACAAGAGGAACTTCAGTCACTAATGTCCCGCTTCTCTCAGGCCTGTAAAGAATATGGCTTGACTATTAGCACGAAGAAAACAAATGTTATGGGACCACCTACTACAGCACCACCCTCCATTCTCATTGACGATAACAAGCTGGACGCCGTAAACGAATTCTGCTATCTGGGATCCACAATTACAGATGACCTGTCCCTAGAAGAGGAGATGAAAAAACGCATAGGGAAGGCTGCCTCGACATTCGCTAGACTCAGACCAAGAGTTTGGGAAAACCATAAGCTAACTACGGTGACCAAAATGGAAGTCTACAAGGCATGCGTTATGAGTACACTGCTGTATGGCAGTGAATCATGGACCACCTACGCAAAGCAAGAGAGAAAACTAAACTCATTCCATTTGAGATGTCTCCGTAGGATCTTGAATGTCACATGGAAAGAAAAAGTGTGCAATACTGAGATCCTTGCGTGATCAGGTATTCCCAGCATCTTATCAGCCCTCAGACAACGCCGTTTGCGCTGGCTTGGACATGTTCGCCGGATGGAGGACAAGCGCATCCCGAAAGTCATCCTATATGGTCAACTCGCGACTGGCACAAGAAAAACTGGTCGCCCCCACCTCCTTTACATAGATGTAATAAAGGTGACCTCAAATCAATGAACATCAATACTGACTATTGGGAAGACATAGCTCTAGACCGCAACAGGTGGAGAGAGACAGTGACAAAGAAAGCTATGGACAGTGAAAGTACATGGGTCTCAGCCCAGGAAGAAAAACGCACAAACCGAAAAATGGCCAGCTCCTCTACCACCGAAGCAAGGGGACCCTAACCTGCGCTATCTGTGGACGGGAGTGTCTCTCCAAAATAGGGCTCCACAGCCACATGAGGAAGTGTGCTCTGAGATGAACCATAGTCGTCCTACGACTGAAGGAGGCCAATCAATTAGGCTCTAAGCTCAAAATCTAAATTAATGTATTGTTTTGTTATGCTTTAGCATCGCATAGTTTTTGTTTTTATAATTTTTTTATAATTATAATTTTTTCTTGTTTACAAAATTACTTCCGTGAAGCCAATGTTTTTTGTTTACATCAGTACCTAAGACATACATCTAGATCAATCATTATCAAAAAAGAAAAACATCATTTATCTAAAAAAATATTACTAATGGTTTATCACTTTCTGAGATGGCTTTTAGCTGTCCTCTCATCTAATACAATAAGTAAGTTCTAGTCTAGTTCTAGACAGACTCTAGATAACTCTAGATTACGTTGCGTCTAGATCATCATTAAACTTGTAGATCTAGATCTATCCCTGTCTAGGTATAGAAAAATGTTGTTTTTTAAAGAAAGTTATTAAGATTACGATCTATTGCGATCAGTTGAAGTCAATGAATAACATGCTTGACTATATGGACACATGAAGTAACGTCAGTAATATATAATATATCTTCTCTTTTGAAGTAACTTCTGTAATTAATTCAATAAGATTCTATCCCGTAGAGCACTCGTATCTAAATATAATGTTAACCGAATGGTATACGAGATTCGAGGGTTATATGATAGTTATATCTATAGACCAGAAGAAACTCGTTTGCCAGTCCGCCAAAAATAACGTGGAAGCCGATACGAGGAACGTAAAAACAGACCTTGTATATCTAACATTGGGTCGAAGCCCTCATGGGGGACCTGAAAGCAGTGGGCATTAATTGGTAAGAGGGTATGGAAATAAACTCAACGATCTCCTTGAAAAAAGCTTGACTCCCTACGAGCTAAATGTTCCGGTAAAACCTAAGTCTAATTTTTGTTTTTGATGATATGATGCAGTTCAAAAAATGTCTTCATACTGTAATTTCGACTTATCAAATGTTATATAGATGTACACTCGCACATACCTTTTCAGTGAAAGAAATCGATTGCCTTATACGGTTAAAGTATTTTTGTTTATTGTTTTCCACCGGGCAAACACAAGTCTTTCGCGAATATGGTATGAATAAAATAGTTTCAAAACTGCTAATTGTGCAGCATTAGTAAAACACGAATATTCACATTTTACTAGAGTAACAATTTAAGAAGAATTACTAATTCTAGAGATACTTCAGTAACTTCTAATGTAAAGTAGCACTGAACTATAACTTACAAATCCAAAATGGACCCAAATAGAACCTAGCAAATACTCAGAAAAACATAACTGTAAAGGCACTTTTCTTATTCCATATGCTGGGATAAATTCGTAAAATTCCACATTTTTCTCTAATGCTGTTTGACAGGAGAACCAATGAAATAGCTCAGTTTAATTCTCTAATTGTACTGTGCAATATCGTAGAACGTAATTCTTTTCTCTTTTCGGAGTGTTTTACATATCCATATAAATAAGTTACTAAAAGATTTACTTATGTATTCATAATAGTCAAAATGATGGTCACGAGACAATTGCTTAGTCGATTCTTTAATTATGAAATGTTGATGCAACGCTAGTTTTATTATCTCCCTTTAGTGAATTATTTTTTCTTCTTCCAAACCCCTTTGCCTTTAATTAAAAGCCATGCTTGAAACTGAAATTGTCCTTCTTGAATTGACTCAAAGCGAAGCTAATTCTTTTTTAAATTTAACATTGACTAAAGGTATATACACTGTCACATGTGGGAAGGAGTTAAATCATTGTCTGATGGCTTTCACTAGTTTAAATAGAAAATAAAATGCACCCTAGAACTAAGGATTTGGTCGTCTGAATCAGCGTTTTTGTTTGAAAGACAACTCTATTCTAAAGTACAAAAGTCCTATGAGAGTTGCTAGCCTTGAAACTTTTGAGTATGAAAGAGTTATCGAGGTAGAGAGTCCACAAATACAACAGAAAACCTTGAGAACAGATCAAGGTCTAGAGGAGACAGACTAATAGACATGGGCGTAGCCAGGATTTTTTTTCGGGGGGGGGGGGGGTTTGGGGGGTGGATTTTTTCTCCCTCCCCCCGACCCCCCCCCCCCCGCGAATTTTTTAAATATGTATTTATGTGTGTGTGTGTGTGTACATAATCTTTATTGCATTCTGACCCTTCATTCTTTCGGAAGACGTTTATTGTGCCCTAGAGTAGGTTGCTCCATGAGTTAGTGGAAAAATTATAGATTCCCCGCCATTACTAGCAAGGGTCTGGAGGAGCGCTAGGAGTTCCCCCAGCGCGGAGCGGAGCCCCGCCGCCAAGCACTATTTCTGGTATTGAAAGCCAGCAACATGCATGTTTTGAGGTATCTACAGTGCATTTTCCTGCTATTAAAAAGTTTGATGTCCTATTCTTACTGATTTAGACCCTCCCGCGCCGTTCGGCGCATTTGCCGTCAAGCTGTTTCCACAAAATTCTGTCACTGGTAATGTCTAAAGCCTCTTCCCACCTGCTCTTTGTACTTCCATGAATCTGTGGCGCCAAGTTGTACTAGGATGTCTTAGCAACTCTTCTTATGCGTAATTCATTTTGTCGAAGAACATGTCCCGCAAACCTAATGCATTGCTCTCTCACAATCTTACTAAAGGATCGACTCCCAGTTCGACATAGGATTTCCTTGATTTAAACCAGATCTCTATAACTGACTCCTAAAATCTGTCTTAGCCATCTTTGTTGAGCCACATTTAGTATTTTTCAATTTCGGCAGATTCACTGCAGATTCACTGCAGTTTATTAAGGGAGCCCTGCCACTGATAAAAATGTGTTACCTCTCTTGAATACGCTCTTGGAATTAAGTGACTGTAGTTTGCTTTAGATTTTATATCGAAAAGAGAAGTTTTATCGTCAAAATCATCTGTTGGGGGTTTTCCACCTCAAAATGCAAAATGCTCTGTAAGGGGAATCTTAAACTCAAAACCATCCTTAGGGGTTTTAAACTTTTAAAAAAACGCCATCTGTAGAAGAGGGGTTTAAAACTAAAAACCCTCCGATTGGATTGGCTACGCTTAAGTAATTTAATGTGTAATTTGCTTTTTTTTTTTTTTTTTTATTGAAGAGGTATTTTTAAGCAACAAATCCATCTGAATGGGGGTTTAAACTCAAAACCCCTTTTGGCAACGCTCATAGCATTTTGAGTGCGTAATTTGCTTTTTTTCTTACACTGAAGATGTATTTTATAGCTTCAAACCCCCTAGCGGGGAGTTTCAACTCAAAACCCCTTTGGCTACGCTTATAGATTTTAGAGTGAGTAATTTGCTTTTATTTATATTGAAGTGGTACTTTTTAGCTTCAAACTCCACTGGAGGGGAGTTTAAACTCAAAACCCCTTTGACTACACTCATAACATTTTGAGTGTATAATTTTCTTTTTTTTCTTTTTTTTTTTATTAAAGAGGTATTTTTTTACCTTCAAACCCCGCTGAAGTGGGGTTTAAACTCAAAACTAAGTCAAAACCCATTTAGCTACGCTCATAACATTTTGAGTGCGTAATTAGCTTTTTTTTATATGGAAGAGCGGGTTTATCGTAAATTTAGGGGAGTTAACCGCAAAAACCCCAAGTAGGGGTTTAAAACTCAAAACCCCTGGTAGGGTTTTTTTTAACTCGAACCCTCCTGGTAGGGGGTTTTAAACTCAAAAGCCCCTGATAGGGGGTTTTAAACTCAAAACCTCATTGGTTGTACTGGGGCAAGTGATGGTTTAGTATTAATATCTCACCTAAAATAAACAAAATCAAAGCAAAAAATCATTCACTAAATTTCGATCACCCCCCCCCCCCCATGGCTACGCCCATGCTAATAGATATAGAAAAACATCTCAGAGGAACACCGAGAGAATACACATTACACACACACACACACACTTTCTCTCCCTTTCTTTCACTCTCTCTCTCTTCTCTTTCCTCTATTCTCTCTCTCTTCTGCCTCTCTCTTCTCACGCTATTCTCTCTCTGTCTCTGTTCTCTCTCTCCTCCCTCTCTTCCTTCTTTTTCTTCTCTCTCACTCTCTCTCTCACTCTCTCTCTCTCACTCTCTAAATCTAATATAAATTACATTAGATTCTAGATCTAGAAGTAAATCTAGACTAGATCTTTAGAAATCGAAATCTAAACTTTAGGTCTAGTGTTACATCTAGATATCCATCGCACACATTTATTCCTCGCTGGTCGAATCACAAAATGCGTATTTCCAGCAGCTGACGGTGTCACGGGTTCGATACCCGATTGGACCCTCCCCCCCCCCCAAAAAAAATGCATCAATTTTTAAAAATTATTTTATTATATTTATCTAAAATATATATATATGCCAGCTGAATTGTGGTCGGTTGTCTAGAAACTCCCGGGCTCATAGGACTACCATACCCTCCGCCATCCTGCGTCATATTATGGGAGGTTTGGACAAGGAAGTAAACTATCTTCAACTCTGAAGGAACATCCGAAACATGTAAAACATTTACAAACAAAACATAGCTGTAATTAATTTTAGTTTTAGTAACATATAGCGCTAATAGATGAATGCCAGGTGGTATGAACTACGGACTGTGGTCATGATGGTCCAGGTTCGAACCCCAGTCTTTCAGCATGAACTCCTAATTAATCTGTCCGGAACGTTCGAAACTTGTAAAACAATTTTTAAAAATGTTGTTGTTTTGAAATATGTTTTCACTGCTTCGTTTTATTAATCATTTTTCAAACCTACATTACTAACCTTATGCTAGATTAATAATTTACAAAAGTAATAGTAATGTTCCCACAGACTTAGTGATATATGGGGCAGATGATGTAAAGGTCATCTGTTTCTGTGGCCTACGGTTAATGAGGATGCACAACGACCAACAGCCTTTACTTTTCCCCAACTAATGTCAGTTACCCATTAGCGCTGGGTGGATTCAGAGGCGCCCTGAAGATCCCAAAAGTAAAAATAACAGTCCTCACCAGGATTCTAACCCAGGTTCGGAAGCCCGCGCCTCCAATTGATCATTTTAACTAGGATGAATTCAAGGTGCTCGCTGAGCCTTGTTTTGATTTGTGAGATAGTGCATGATAGATAGACATAATTGAAAACAAAGTGAACACATGGGAAAAAGCAAGTAGCTTTATATAGCAATAAAGAAATCGAAATCTGTAAATTAATAATATTTCACACGAAAAGAATTTTTTTTTTTGGTTGAAATCTCTAAATTAACGTTTGTGATGAACAAAACGGATGGGTCAGAATAAAATTAAGCATAAAAACGAAAGTTAAGAAGAAAAAAAAAAAGAGTGTACTCTTGCAGTTGTTTCTGTGTTGGTGATAGATTGAAATCTAGCTTTACAGAGTGCATTACAGTGTTTGATTTAACTGTGGGTTTCGTTCAACATTAGTTTATTTATAGACCAAACAAGGGGGATAATTTAGCGTTGCGAAATGAAGTGCAGTACTTTTTTCAAGAGGCGAGCTTCTGTCACGCATTGCTATGGCTTTTAAACTCTAAGATAAACATGCACACCTACACACACACACACAATTGCATGCTGAACACAAAGATTAGCATATATTTTTTTAAAACAACAAATATTTGATGCTATTTTTTTATTATCTCCCTTTTATTTCCGAAGCTCTTTCCTTGAGTGCCCTGGTGAAGATGGATCCCGTCGTGCCTTTCGAGGGCAAGATGTATTACATCCGGTGTGTACTGGAGTAAGTCGACATTTTGAAAATAATAGCTGCAACACTTATAGAAAGAGCTACATTCGTCTGATAAGTAAATATAAGCCTATAATGATTGCAGATAGAATTGACCGTACAGACTCGTTGACAGATGCGTTGATTGTTTTTTTTCCTTCTATTTTGACAGGACAGAGCTGGTTGAGTTGGAAGAGCTTCGTCAGACTCCCTTCAGGTTCCAGCTGAATGAAAAGGTCGGGTTCAGAAATACCTTCTTTACACAAATATGAGACACACCACGTATACACGCAGAAACACACACACAAACAATGATACACTTACTAGCACATGGAACCACAAAGAAATGCACATACATACACAAGAGTTAGTAACAGAGAAAGAGAGGAGGAGAGAAAGGAAAAGAGAGGGTGAGAGATAGAGAAAGAGAAGGCGAGAGAAAAAAAGAGAGGGAAAGAGAGATAGAGAGAGAAGGAGAGGGAAAGAGAGAAAAGAGGGCGAGAGAGAGAAATAGTAATAGAGGGAGAGAGAACGAGAAAGAGAGGGAGAGAGAGGCAATTATAGAGAAAAATAAGGCGAGAGAGAGAGAGGCAGAGAAAGAGAAGGAGAGAAAGAGTGATACATACTGTGTCACTGTATGTAAAACTTCCAAATGTAGCTCTACTGGTAGGCTCTTAGCCTTAAAGCAGTTCGCACTTTCCTTGATTGGACAATATTTCAACATTCAATAATCTCTTCTAGTCCCAAGCCAAGCTACTTAGGCTTCGGTCCGGCCCCCCCAAAAAAAGTGTTCATTCAAATACTTGTATTTCTAACCTAACCGAAAGATTCGACCAATTGTTCGCTTGTAGATCTGTGAAGTGCCGTCTTGGTTAAAGTGTGACAGTTCTCCGCAGAGATTGAAGGACTGGGACTGCTACTGTTACCGGAAGTACGTCACAGAAGAGCTGCTTATGTTTGACTTTTACCTTTTCATTAAGACATTTCCAGGCAAAGTCGTGGTAAGTAGGTAAGTTTGCAGTGGAAATATTAAATGCCGGATACGCTTTTTTTTTTAACGCCCTATGCTATAAGTAAGTGATGCCCAAAACTACGACAAGAGGGCATATCCGCCCATAACGCGATAAGATCCTCGAAATTTTCGGTCAAGATGCATAATGAGGTGTCAGAAAATTGGTTTTGTTGGGGATGGACGGTTGCATTGAGGCGATGCGGTCGGTAGCACGCGCGTAGGCTGAGAACGATTGACCATCAACGCTAAAATCACATAATTTCTTCCCCTTGGAAAAAAAACTGTTGGGATTTATTATGTACCATTATAAGAATAATAATATACATTAAATAATTAAATAACTTTTACATTTTATTGTAACTTCTTAAAGCTTTAAAGCTATAGTCACACTCGTTAAGACCCTGTAAGTCTTTTTTCCCCTGGCGCTTTATTAAGAATTTTCGTCTCTAGCAACATGGTCAAGGTTGGCGGCAGTCCTTCTCAAACTGTCCCTGTCTCTGTACATGGTCATCTCACCTGACCATGCTGACCAGCTATTTCTGTCACAGGGTATTACTATTGTGTAGAACCGAGTATTCAAATAGGAAATTGTCAATATTTATTAACAGAGGTCCAGAAAAGGCAACATTGAAAGACACTAGTTTAGATCTAGACACATGGATTCGAACCCAGGACCTCAGGTTCTGAAGCCAAGCGCTTAACCATTCCACCACTGCCCCACTCTTACTATTAAAAGCACACTTTATTTTGCTCGGCTTCCGAACCTGAGGTCTGGGCTCGAATCTCGGTGAAGGCTGGGAATTTTAATTAGGGATTTTTAGAGCGCCATTAAGTCCACCCAACTCTAATGGGTACCTGACTTTAGTTGGAGAAAGTAAATGCAGTTGGTCGTTGTGCTGGCATCATGACACCCGGCTTGTTAACCGTTGGCCATAGAAACGGATGACCTTAACATCATCTGCCCCATAGATCGCAAGGTCTGAAAGGGAAACTTTTACTTTTTACTTTACACTTAATTTACAGCGACATACTTTGGAAATGATTGTCTCTCGACATCTGTCAATACAAATGTCGGATATACTTTACAGCGACATACTTAGGAAATGACTGTCTACTGCTTTCTATGCAAATGTTGGCTATTTGGTTAAGTGGCCTAAACTTAAACTTAAGAGGTTCGAGTTCGAATCTCGAAATATATCATGTTTTTTAAACTGACATTCGACTCTTAACTAAGAAGTGTTTGCTGAACGCCAATAGGCAGCAAGGAAACCTTCTCCCCTACCCCGCGCCCCCCCCCCCCCCCCAACGGGTCCACAAAAGAGATTGACCCGCAGCGAACGGATCAAGTTCTAACATTAAAGACGACCTATACATAAGCAAAATAGAGCTTCCGATCGATGAATTAGTCCCTAGCAAGTAAACAATAGATCCTTCGTCCCAGTTCAATATGTGCAGTATTTGCTTCAAGTTTTTTTTTTTCATTCTAGTTTTAAATCAAAATCACCGAAAATGTTTTTTTTATCTGTGGGACATTTGCAATTGACACCCAGCCCTGTTTATAGAGAGTTTTAACATCAACACTGACATGTTTAACTATTAAGGCTGGAACTGCATTCATTACAGCCTGCATTAAGCTAATCAAAGTGTAAGCTTTTGTTAGATCGAGGTAATTACTTAATAGATTAATAGCCAAGGAAGTTGAGACTGTATTCATTTTATATGTACCAGAAAAGAAAATGTATTTACATCGAGTTGTCATTAGTTTTAATCAAAGTTTTATTCTACACAGAATCTGACAAGCTGCGGACTCGAATACTACGCCAGTGACAAAAGAGAGGTAGAAACTGTTGGTGAGTGGTTGGTATCGATTACTGTTTAATGTATCGCTTAGTTTTAAAAGATCGTATCGAAATCAAAGAAAACGAAAATCCTTTTCACACACACCCTGACATACATGAAGACAGTCAGACGACATCATGGGGAGTGGAGAGGAAGGGAAAGAAATCAAAACACGATACCCACACAAATACACACACAGACACACAAACTTGCCCACACACACAAGCCAGCATGAGCACAAGTATAACATAGAAACAAGTAAAGTACATACAGAGAAATGCTATCTATTACTTCTTTGGTGTGGTTTTGTGTCTGCTTGTGTGTCTTGTTGCCGTTGTTGTATATTGTTATTTCTTATGTTATTTTGTATGATACTGTATGTTGTTGAATGCTGAATGTTTCTGTTGAATGCTGTTGAATGTTTCTGTTGTATGTTGTTGAATTGTTCTGACATATGTAGTTGTTAAATGTTTGTCCTCTATGTTGTTCTTGTTGAATGTTTCTGTTGTATGTCGTTGAATGTTTCTGTTGTATGTCGTTGAATGTTTCTGTTGTATGTCGTTGAATGTTTCTGTTGTATGTCGTTGAATGTTTCTGTTGTATGTCGTTGAATGTTTCTGTTGTATGTCGTTGAATGTTTCTGTTGTATGTTGTTGAATGTTTCTGTTGTATGTTGTTAAATGTTTCTGTTGTATGTTGTTAAATGTTTCTGTTGTATGTTGTTAAATGTTTCTGTTGTATGTTGTTAAATGTTTCTGTTGTATGCGTTTTGTTGCTGTTGAATGATTATACTTTATGCTGTTATTGTATGTAATTGTTATTTGTGTAATTGTTTTGTTGCTGTTGTTATTTAAAATGCGATTAAAACCTAGAAAGAGGTTACAACATTCATGCCAAAGTTCGGGTGTTTCAGGGTCTTTCGTCGTAACCGATAAGTACCTTGTTTCCAAATTCATCAAACGCTGATTTTGTCTTCTTATATGTGTGCATGTTATCTGCATTTGTGTCAATATTGTTATTGTTTTAGTCATAATGTTGAAGTCTAATCGAATTTCCATTTTTTTAGACCAACAAAGTTATTGTTATCGCTTTACGATGTGTTTTTTAGGTACACTTCTATTTTTTTTTCTGTAGCTCCATTCTTCCAATTGTTTATAACGATAGACAATGGGTGATTTTTTGTATATTAAGATTTTCTTTTTTCCCCCCTTTTATTAACGAATGTGATTAAGGAAGTTAAATGAATAAATGAAGTCATCTCTACTGGAAACATTATTATTAATTATTTTTTCATTTTAACTTTTTTTTTTTTTCAAAAACCATATTTTTTTTTATAAAGCATGTTAACCTTTAGGGCGCCTCTCCACCCAGCCCTAATGAGTGCCTGTCATTAATTGGGGGAAAAAATAATGGCGGTTGGTCGTTGTGCTGGCCACATGACACCCTCGTTAACCGTTGGTTACAGAAACGGATGGCCTTTACATCATCTGCTCTATAGATCTCAAATTCTGAAAGGAGACGTTATTACTTTTTTAGATGTAACAAAAAAACATTAGAAAAAAAAAAAGAAACAATTCTCCCTCTCCCCACATCCCCCCCTACCAGGTGGAACTCATTTGATATGAATACATTGTGTTCATTCACTTTTAGACTTTTCTGTTGTTCCTGGACCGGCCATACAAAACTGTTCTGATGGGGAGATGGTGCTGAACTGGGGGTTTCATCCTCAAAGCGACTTTGTCAGGGTAGGTCTACTGAGTCTAGCCGCACAGCTTTCCAAGGCTTTGTTGTTCTATAGTTGACAAGTATCTCAGACGCTTTAAGAAGTTAAGGCACCCGATCTGTATTAGTATTGGTAATTAATTATTTCCTTTGATCTCAAAAGGGATATAAATCCTATAGTATTGAGATTGATGACTAAATGTAAAGTTCTTCCCTTTAGATAAGCTTTTGGTTTATACTTTGCTTGTTTCATTCTAGTGCTACGAATTCTACCATTTCAAGGCAAAAAAAATAAAAATTATATCTAGATCTAGTTCAAAATGAGAGTAACACAAATACAGCAATAAGGTTTCTACTTTTTTTTGGTTTCAAAGCTCAAAAGACATTTTTTTATTTGTGATAAAACTAGGAGCTAATGAGACCGAAGAAAATCGAATGGTTCTTACAAGATCGACCACTGGCAGACTACGTTGTCAGTAGGGTGAGTTCAAATCTTGGCTTCGTTAAGTCTTATATGTTATACACAGCTTAAGCTTATTGAATGTATGAGTGTACTTGATTGTATGAAAGTCTGCAGATATTTTGGCATTTTGTATCTAAAGCGTAATAATAACTTTGTTGTTCGTTGCGCAATTTTCGAACATTCCTCAGACATGGAGATTACTTTTACAAAGCTTATATCAACTCACTCTGTCTGGTAAAATGTTGGCACACTTTATTTCTCCCACACCTATTCTCGGAACAAGTTAAAACTTTGCACAATTATTCATTAGCATTGACAAGACATGAATCTTTAAAAAAACAAATAATTTGTCCATTAATTGCTGGATAAAAAAAAAGAATATAATTTATACCAACATGGGAACTTAATCTTTCAGAATTGCCATATACGGCTAAATATGTAGGGCTTTGTCCCCTTAGATATTGAAAAACCTTAATTTTCCCACACCGATTGTCGGATTAAATTGAATCCTTATAGAATTATTTATTTTATCTAACAAAATATGAATAAATTAGAAAAAACTTTACTAATTGAAAAAGTGAAATAACTTCTACATTACTGATACATATAGATGTAAATGCTTATTTAATTCCCTTAGATAAGCTTTGCTTTAAAAGAAAAAAGATTTTAAATATTTAGCTTGTGTTCAAATCCAAACCTTCTATAGAACAGAAGGAGATGGCCGTGGGTCGAGGTCAGACCATCGTGACGCAGTTTGAAGCGGATACCACACGACCAGGCAGCTGTCCCTTTTTATTTATTCATTTCTGCCAACTTAAACCACTAAGGAATCTGAAAACGATTATGAAGTTTAAACTTGTACAAGAAAGATTTATTGTAAAGAATTATTTTAAAAGATTGAAAAGTCGTATAAAGGTGTTCTTATCTCATGATATAAAACAATGCACTGATCAATACAAACATGCAGCCCTTCCAAAATCTAAAAAGTGAGGTTTGTAAATTTTCGTATAGATTTATGTCCATAGGTTTTGTACGATAATTTATTAATTATAAATTTTCTTTCTAATAAAAGGTTATGTTAGCCTATTTCGTTGGGTAGTGAAATCTAGGCAGGTAGAGCATCGAATACAGCAGTGATTCCCAACCTAGCTCCACCTGCGGGCCAATTTTTTTCCGACACTCATGTCGCGGGCCACATGACCAAACAGGAGCAAAAACGAAAAGAAATTGACCTAAAACATTTTTATTAGAAACTTGTGGATCTAGTACTTACTACTTACTGTACTTACAGTAATTAATGGCATATCTGAAATAGTTCTTTCTTTTTTTTTTATGCGTCGGAAACTGCCTTCATTTCTCTACTTAAAATGTGAGCAAAATTGTAGATAGCTAGCCAACGACACATTGTCTTGACTTTTTTGGTAAATATCCCCATCGATCCTCTGATTTCTAGTCGTACTTTTAAAATATTTTTATTTGCGGCTCAAACCAAGAATGATATCATTTTTGTTTTAGAACGCTGTTTATCTGTTGTTAAAAAAAAAACACGGCTACACTTTCTTTACAAATCAAACATGTTGACTTATTATAGTTCCAAAAAAAAATCCGTTCACTTTTGCTGGTAGATTCTAAATTCCACTTTTTAACTCCCATTTCATAAACGTTAAAGGTCGTGGTGCCAATCCATCAGAGGGCCCTAACGTAGGTAAGATACATTTCTCAACTTTTTTCTTTGGAAAAAAAAAAAAGGAAGGGGTATTTTCTACTTATTCAACCGACGTTTCGGTGGGCCTGATGAAACCACATTGCGGGCCGGTTTTGCCGGTTTTTTTATTGTTCTTATTCTAACGACGATCTCTGAGCATTGCCCTAATCTAAACCAACCATTTGCATGCCAACCTGCTCAATGCACTTAGGGTAATCACAGATATTTCCTGTCTTCCATTTACAGGCAAACGTGAACGCTTTTTTTGTTTTTATTGGTTACAGTGAATGAGAGATATAGCCATGATTTTTTTTAAATGGTAACGTTTCAGGGTTCACTTGTTAAGTAATAAATCGCAAAATGTGCATTTATAGGTAGCGGGTTGTTTTCAACCTCATCCAGAGCCAGTATACGCCACTGTCGTCAAATAAACTGTCTGTATGTGTGTGTGTTTTGTCCGCAGAAAGTCTTCGTAAGTCACGTGAATCAATGTTGTGCCATAGTCAAAAACGGACTCATCCCGCTGTTAAAACTGAAGAGATTGACCAATACGTCCAGTGGTGTCTACTCCATCAATGTCATCTTTCATGCGATTAGGTATGGGTTTCTTTGTCTATTAATAAAATCATTTTAGGAGAGGAGGTTATACTTTTGAAGGCCCTGCTAGTCCAGGATTTTTCTCCTTTTGCAGTCTCTGTTAGTCCAGGATTTGTATCCATTTTTAGGGCCTGTTAGTTGAGGACTGTTATCCTTTTGAAGGACCTGCAAGACCATGATTGTTATCTTTTTTGCAGTTCCTGTTAGTCCAGGATTGTTATACGTTTGAGGGCCAGCTAGACCATGATTGTTATATTTTTGCAGTTCCTGTTAGTCCAGGATTGTTATACTTTTGCAGGCCCTGCCAGACCATGATTGTTATGCAGATCCTCACACCGCTTTGTCTTGCTAATGTCCATACAATCATATGGTGACTTCAGAGTCTTTAAGACAAGTGACAGGGGCTCGGATCATTCAAGACCAACATTTGTCTATTGTGTGCTTTGTACCAATGTGTGTTGCGATGTCTGTAAACTTGTTTCACTCTAGTACAATGTATTGTGTATTACAAGAGTTATGCTCATTAGTTCATAGGAGAAATGTTCCCTTGTTTTAACTGGCAGCTACCAAAAAATGGCCAGGTTTTGTTCTGGATCGTATTTAGATAACCAACAAATACACTTTGGCATTTTGATTTATGGTCTGGATATGAGTCTTTATATATACAGCAAGGACACATTGGTTTTGTTTTCCCAGGACAAAGGCCGGCAACACACGACAGGACGTAAGTAAACTCTAAATACTAGAGAAGTTATAAGTTAACTCGTAAGGTCTTTTAATGCTAAATCGACCACCAGCGGACAAAAATGGTCAAATCTCTTTTTGGATGTGGCAAAATGTGTAGGTCGCAGCTGGGACTTCGTAACCATGTGAAATACTGCACTCCTCATTAATCTCCAAACTCGGACACAAGATATTAGCTTTCTGAGGAAATTTTAATAGAAGATAATTTATTATGTTTCATCAATCGCATGTGGTGTTTCAAAATTAGGTTTCTTCATGACTTTTGATCAGAGAACGTTCGGATCTTACGTAACACCAAACAATCACGTTTTTTTTTAATTATCATTTTCCCAACATACATTTTTTTATCATGGTATCTATAGAAATGAAGGGATAAGTCTCGACTTCTATCGGAGCTTCGATGACGTATTCAGTTTCTTCCCCCAATCGTGCACAGATACATCGGGCGGCTGGGTATTATTATTATAGCTTTTATTATTATAGCTTTTATATAGCGCTACTTTCATGCTTATAGCATGCTTAGAGCGCATTGGTCCAATCTCATTTGTGGACCAGTGGGTCAGTAAACACAACTCTGCTCGAGTCGGGTGTCGAACCTTGAGCCCCCTTCATTGGTAACCCAAGACAAGCCAAGTTCAAGCGTACTTAGCCTCTCGACCACTTTAATATTTTTTGAAAACCTGTGTGTGATGACTTTCTAATTGTTATTGAACAACAAACATGTAATCAAAGTAACAAACTTGTCTATCTCTATTTAATATCAATCTGCAACACTTTATTAACTTCTAAGTTTTCTATCTCACAACTCCACCGACAGGCCTCCGTTCAACCGTTGTTCTGCATTCCTGACCTCAAGTTACACCAACTAGGCTGACACACTCGACCATTGGTCAGGTACATGACACCTGCGTAACTTAAGAATGACACATACTCTACGACAGTGATGTCCAACCTAATTCGACCTGCGGGCCAGTGCGGGCCAATTTAATTTCTGACACTCGTGTTGCGGCCACATGACCGAAAATGTAAAAAAAAACACACAAAAAAAACGACATTGACCTGAAACAAGTTTAGTAGAAGCTTGTGGATCTATTACTGACATCAATTAATGCGATGTTGATGGTCAATCTTTTTTTTAACGAGTCGGAAACTGACTTCATTTCTCTACTTAAAATGTCTCTTGTTGGTAAATATTCCTATCGATCCTTCAGTGGTAGTTTAATAATCTTTAATTCGCGGCTCAAACTAAGGATCCATTATATGTTGTGCTTTAAAAATTTTACAAAACAAATATGTTGGTTTATTACATTGTTCCACAAAACAAAGGAAATATCCATTCCTTTTTCCTGGTAGATTCTAAATTTGGAGTCAACTTTTAGTTTCTTCGGCTCTGACATTTCATAAACCTACAAATTGTAAATGTCATGGTACCAATCCATCAGAGAAAAAGTAAAGACCCTAACCTAGTTTAAGATACATTTTCAAATTTTTTTTAAAGGGTTAGGTACACTTTATACCGACGTCTCGGTGGGCCGGATATAATCACGCCGCCGGCCGGATGTGGACCGCGGGCCTCATTTTTGGCATCACTGCTCTACGACAAACACACGCACACCGAAATCCTTGTACAAGTGTGAGTCGGACCGGCGAAAGTCAAGGGACCATTGTATCTATTAGAATTTAATTCATATCTACACGCTAGTTCAAATGACAAAATGATCTAGGATTTGTTATTTCATTTTGAATTTTTTTTTTTTTTTTCGCTATGTAACAAATCTTTGGACCCCCCCCCCCCCACTCCCCCTTGTAATAAATTGTATAAAATGTGTATACACCCCTGCTGCCCTCTTCAGCCGTTAAGTAATATCTTAATGTTCCTTGGTCGTGTTCTCTAAATCTCAGAGCATAGACCTGTATGGAGACGAGGAAGAAACGGCCATCAGGATTAAGAGAACTTTTTTTGACATGGAGAGTTTCGGCGGTAAGGGACGACATACCAATATGTGTCTAGTCTGTGTCTTGTAGCAATGTGTGACGCTGAATCGTGCTGTAGGTAGCAAAAGTGTGTTGTGTGCTGCAAAAGTGTGTAGCGTGTTGCGAAAGTGTATTGTGTGTTTCAAAAAGTGTGTAATGTGTTGCAAAAGTGTGATGTATGTTGCAAAAGTTTTTTGTGTGTTCCAACAGTGTACCATGTGTTGTGTTTAACAAATAGTGAGACATATGTAAAATCTCACTGTGTGTTACAACAGTATGAAGTGTGGATGACTTCCTGGATGTGTGGTATGTGCTCTGGACTGTCTACTAGATGGATGCAGGTTCAGACCTTGGAACTTCCTGTTTTCACTTCTCTTGCGACCTTGAAGCGTACCTTGACGAATACACTAGGTGGCAGGCAGAAACCTATTTTCACACAACAGCTTGAAATACCAAAAAATAATATGTGCTCTGGACTGTCGTTGTCAGGGGCGATTCCGCAGCGTGACATTAAAAAAAAAAGGGAAGCCAGGAAGCCCTACTAGGGGATCAAATGAGCTTAAGACGTATACATCGCCCAATCTGGACAGCACGTGAACGCCGTCTGCTAAGAAGAGGTGGCGGAGGAATATCTAGGCAGAAATAAAGAAACTAATAACACCGACAAAACTTTGACCCGACCGGAGGTTAAGTTCACATTTCATCAAACTCAAGTTACGAAGTTGTAGTCTAGTTGTAAAGCGCTCAGCTTCCTAACCGTGAGTTCAAATTCCGGTGAAAACTGGAATTTGATTACGGATTTTTAGGACCCACGATAAAATATACCCGAAAAAGTTTAATGTCAAATCAGTAAAATATTATTAATAAGAGCTAATTTTTTTTAAAAAAAGAAGCTAAAATATAAAAGAGATAGAATACGAAAAGTGCATAAGTTAAAAAAGGGCTAAAGTATAAATAACATGAGCTAAAGAGGACAAAAGCGAAAAATTAATGTGTATTTTGTATTCTCAGCTTTTCCAGCCAACACAACGTCAGCTGAGGAATATGACTACGACCCGGATGTAAAACTGATGCCCTCGTTGGATGAAACGACCACATTACCGCCCATTCCCGTGGCTCAAAACTCGCTGAACGGGTTAACAAAGTTGATGGTCACTTGTAAGCACCCATCACCTGTGTTTGTATGTTATAGGCCTTCAATGACGATTGGTCTCGCCCCAACTCCACCGTATTGTAGGAGATCTACTTTTGAAAGTACAGAAACAGAAATCCTATTAAAACATTTTTATTCAAAAAGTCAAGTACTAATTCTTTACCTTGTTTGACATACCAAACAAAATAATTTATTGCCAATAGTTAATTAACTAATTGGCTATTATTTTTATTGATTCTTGTAAGGGGACTAATTCAGCTTATACCACCACTCAGGCAAGTACAAATTCTTTACCTTGTTTGATATACCAAACAAAATAATTAATTGCCAATAGTTAATTAACTATTTGGCTATTATTTTTATTGATTCTTGTAAGGGGACTAATTCAGCTTATACCACCACTCAGTCAAGTACAAATTCTTTACCTTGTTTGATATACCAAACAAAATAATTTATTGCCAATAGTTAATTAACTAATTGGCTATTATTTTTATTGATTCTTGTAAGGGGACTAATTCAGCTTATACCACCACTAAGTCAAGTACAAATTCTTTACCTTGTTTGATATACCAAACAAAATAATTAATTGCCAATAGTTAATTAACTAATTGGCTATTATTTTTATTGATTCTTGTAAGTGGACTAATTCAGCTTATACCACCACTCAGGCAAGTACAAATTCTTTACTTTGTTTGATATACCAAACAAAATAATTAATTGCCAATAGTTAATTAACTAATTGGCTATTATTTTTATTGATTCTTGTAAGGTAAAAGAAATAAATGCGCGAAATTTCAGCTTGATCTGAGATTTGGAGAAATAACGTGTAGAAACTTTTTTACCAGACAGACAGAGTTCATATAAGCTTTGCAAAAAGATATTTTTTTAAAAGGCGACTGAGAGCTCATTGTGATTATTTCAGACCCTCCCAACAACGACGTCTGGTTCAAAATGAAAGGATTTAAAACTTTGACAGGCACCATCCTTGTCAGGTGCAGTGTCTACAACATCAGCTATTTTGGTCTGCCAGAGGTCAACTTAACCCTGTGGGTATGTTTTACAGATGGCAATCGAGACCATCCCATAAAGCTATACACCTGTTCTGTTAAATTTTATGATCCAGTTCGGTTCGATAATAAGTATAGTTTTGGTTCGGTTCGGTTCGGTCAGATCTGAAGTTTGAATTACAGTTCAGTTCTCAAGTATGTATATGTTTTTTCTTAAAATGTTTTGCATGTTTCGGATGTTATTCAAATTCTGGAGATAATTAAATCCTAGTCCAAACCTCCCCCGCGTAGACGGGGGATGACAGCGGGTAGGGTTTGAACCCGTGACCTTCGAAAACACCGAATGAAAGTCAAAAGCGCTTACACACGTCCAGTATATATACAACACTCTTTCTTAACACCAAATAAACATGTTTTCTCAGAATACATATAGCTCTAGGGGGGCGGTGGCTTAGTGGTTAAGCACTTGGCTTGCGAACCTGGGATCCTGCATTCGAATCTTAGTGAAGATTGGGATTTTGCATTTCGTTGACTGTTGGTCATAAAAACAGATGACCTCAAACATCATCTCCCCCATAGATTGCGAGGTCTGAACGGTGAACTTTTTACGTAGAGCTCTAAATTGAAAGTGCTGCACTAAATGAAGCATTAAATACCAGAAAATCACATTCGAAATTGTGGCTTCTGTCTGGAGGGACACTGTTTGGCCCCAAATGACTACTGGTGTTAGGCCTAAGTGCTATATTTTGAGTTGCAGCAGAATCTGTCGTTGCTAAAAAGGCCAATTATGGAGTGCCAAACTTAGCAACAGTTCAAACACTGAAGTGGTTCTGCCTTAGTTAAGGTATCACTGATTTACAATGTTCTCAACATGGAGAATGTTTCCCTTCACATATTAAAAATATTTTGCCACGAAAATGAAAGTAGAGTGTGAAAATGGGTTCACCAGTTTATCCGACATATTGATATCAAGTATAAAATACTGTGTCTTTAATAGAAATTTTTTTTTTAATTGTTGGGGTCTTTCTGTTGTGGGAGGGACATTAAACATACACAGTACAGTCTCCGCCCTGATCTAAGGAACATTTGTGCCACGTTTTATCAAAATTGGTCAAATGGTTTTGATTTATATGCGGGACATACATGCATATATACATTCATTCTCCTTACATTCTAACGTATATATTAGATTGCACATTTAATTCTCTTTCCTCTTTTGAAGGCTGGCTGGCTTTCGTTTACTATTGATAAAACGTTTACTTTTATAACGTTGCAAGACGGTGAATCCTTACTCGCTTATAGAAGTCAACCTCAAGTATAACGTGAAAGTCTTGTCTAGAAGTTTCAATTCTGTGTGCCCCAAAGGACACGTTTCTCCTAATAGTTTAACCATTACCTTGTATTTAGTTTAAAATGTCAGAGCAAAAAAAATCCGATACCTGGAGACCCCTTTACCTAGTCCTGTAAGAGCGCTCCCTGTAAATTATTCACTTCCGCGTCTAGTATTTTGTTTCAGGAGATGTCCAGGAGAGTCAGATCTAAGCCGGGGGAGTACTCACTGGTCTACAGCGAGGCTATTGGCGGGAGACGCAAATTTAACTTCTCCTGTGGGTAGGATTCAAATAGAATACATAAGATTCGTTAATATAGACTGTAGAGTAGAGTGATTCGTTACAGGGGTACTCTTTATTATGCAATAGATTGTACTTGACTGAAGTAGTCCCCTTTATAGGTCGCCTCTTTAAAGCCAGTTTGAAACTAACAACAGATAAATATACAATCTTTTAGTTTCATAACCACCTCACTAGCAGGGTGGTTAGAATGTCGGCTTGAGGAGGCGTGAGTTCGACTTCCGCCCTACTCTTTTTTTTTATCCTTTTAAAAAGCTGTAAAATTCACCCGAATATCTCTTTCTCCCCCCTCCCCCCGTCATTTTCCAACTGGTCCAGATAAGTGAAAAGATCATAGCTTATTGGCAAAGCTAAAAGGACGATACAGCGCTAGACAAAAACAATTGGTAAAAAACTTATTTCTTATCACACAGATCTATTGTTATTGGTCTAGATCTATTACAAACTTAATGACATGACTGGTCCATTCTACTACACAACTACACTTCGTATAAGATTTGTTTTTTGTTTTTTTTTAAAGGATTTTTTAAAAATGTTTTTTTTTTTTTTTCCCCCATATTTAAGACTAACCGGAGTGGCTCTTCAGTGCTTAGACTCAGAAGACCCTAGGTTAAAGCGCGTCTACTTAGATGGTAACTCGATATTTTAGTACAGTGATGCCCAACCTAATTCGACTTGCGAGCCATTTTAATTTCTAGTACTAGTGTCGCTGGCCAGATCAAGAAAAGGTACAAAAATGAAATAAAATTGACTCAAAACTATTTGATTAGAAACCCGTGAGGATCTAGTACTTACATTTATTCATTGGATATTTAAAGTTTATCTTCCTTTTTTTTTACGCGTCGGACAATGTCATCATTTCTTGACTTCAAATGTGAGCAACATTGTAGCCAACATTACCCATTACCACCGACTCATTTCCTGGTCTCTTTTTTTTTTTTTTTTTGTAAATATATTCATGGATCCTGAATCTCTAAACATAGTTTAACAATCTTTTCTTCTCAGCTGAAACCAAGAATTCCGCCATATTTGTTTCATAATTCCGTTTCGATGTTGTTTTTCAACTAGTTACATTTTCTTTATAAAAACAAACATATTTGCATATCATCTTGTTCCACAAAAAGATAAAGATCCGTTCACCGTTCCCATGTCTCAAAAGTGCAAATGTTAAAGATCATGGTACCAATCTATGAGATAAAAAGTAAAGCCCCTATTAAAGGTAAAGACACGTTTTTCAATTTATTATTCTTTTGGTGGGAGAATTTTCTACACTCTGTGCCGACGTGTCGGTGGGCCGGATGGAACCACGTCGCGGGCCGGATCTGGCCCGAGGGCCGTATTTTGGGCATCACTGTTTTAGTAGATAGTAGAGACTTTTTCTAGTGCTTAAGCTTTAGTACATTAGTTTGTTTTGTGTTTGTGTGTGTTAGGTAGTTGTATCGGCAGCATTATAAAATATATTGTTAGTGTTGTTATGATGTCTTTATAAGTAGCGGCTCTAAGTGCGGCAACTGTCCCAGTCTGAGGGGGCCTAGCGATCGTAGATTTCCTTGGCACCTTCAGCTTCGCAATCCAGATCAGTTCTCATTAACTAGGACCTGTTACTTAATATTTCTGAAGCTTTCCCGGCATTGTTAACGCTATTTCTCCCTCACGCACTCTCCAATCAAGTTGATACTTTAAAACAATTATTTATTGTACCTAACAAAACATGAATCAATAAACAAAAAACACTCAATTAGACAATTAATTACCGGTAATTAATTATTTTGTTTGATATCTAATAAGGAAAATAACTTATACAGTATAGGTAGATATAGTTTTATGGACGGAGTTCTTCCCCTTTCGATATAACCTTTTTTTTTCTTTAAAAAAAGGATTTGTTATATTTTGCTTGTTTATTTTATATACAGAGATTGAGAGTGAGAAGCCCCCAAACAACTTAGTTCCAAATATCATGAAGATTATCTTTGGCATCCAGACGGTGCTGTGCATTGGGCTGATGCTCTGGCTGGTGTCGCTGATGCTGAAACACGTACTGGTCGTCATCAACAAGGAGATGCGGATGAATCAACTGGCGGCGAAGATGATCAGCACCAAGGCAGGCCAGAACATCCTCATGCAGGCCATGAAGGACCGTGGTGACGTCAGCGAGAGGGAGGACACGGATGTAGACGAGGATAGCCGAGTGGTCACTTTTTCTGAAAAGTTTGAGAAGACTAAATAAAGACTTTTCATCAGATTGTATTTGTATCATATTGTATCATATCGTATAATTTTTCTGAGTCTTCTTCGTTCTCATTGTACATGTCGGAGAGTTCAGATCAGTAAGGCTATATCTGAGACGAACCGTGCAGTAGTTTCCAGATTAAGCAGTTCAGATCAGTAATCCTATAGCTGAGATGAACCTTGCAGTGGTTTCCAGATTAAGCAGTTCAGATCAGTAATCCTATATTTGAGATGAACCGCGCAATGGATTAGGCAGTTCTCCGTATAGTTTTTCTTCTATATGAGGATTTTGGGGCCAGAGTCGTGTTCGGGCATCTTGATATAGTTTGCAGCTTTGAAGGACATGGTTAGCATTCTCTGTTGATGCTCCGCAAGGGCAGGTTTCGCTAGTCCCGACTTTTAGCTTCCGGAACATGATCATTTGTTGTCTCATTCTGTTGTGCCCGGTTCTGGGTCGAAAAATTATGCGACGGTCATGTCGAGATAGCTAAAAAATAGGCCTCCTTTTCTTGTAATTGGGATGTGAGCTGCTCCAATTCTTATTTATTCCACACTCATTTTTGGAGTAGATTTTTTTAAAGTAATTAGTTTCTAAATTAATATAGTAAGGCTTCGGGAGTCAACACTGATGAAAAAACAAGGAGCCGGTGACCCTTAAACAGTTTGTAGCACACACCCCAGGGCACTGCCTGACGTTCTTTAGAACAGGTGGGCTTGCTGAAGAGCTGAACTAACTAAGTGGGAGATGTCGTATCGACCATAGCTATGGCTCAGGCATTCATTTTATTTCTATGAGATGATTCTTATGTCTCTTCGTGATTGAAATATTCACTTTAAGCCTAGAAATTAAAATTATAAATCTTAATCTAGTATAAATCATGGCTGTCTGGTAGTGCTGTTTGCGCGCTGGACTGTCGTTTGGATTCATCGATGGTCCCATGTTCAAACCCTGCCCGCTCCCATCCCCTGTCGTCCTACGGGAGGTTTGGACTACAACTCTGAAGGAACATATGAAATATGTAAAACAACAAACATTCTAAACTAGACCAAGAAATTCTAGATCTAGATTCTATAATGATTTTAATTAGAACTTAAATCTAAATCTAGTTTTAAAAATCCAGCTCTAGTGTAAGAAAAAAAAATCTAGATCAAGTGTAAAAAATCTAGATCTAGTGTAAAAAATCTAGCTATAGTGTAAAAAATCTAGATTAGATCTAAATCTAGCTATTGTGTCTTTTAAAATGCGAGTCAAATTACGAGGTTTAATAAACATTACTATACCGAGTTGTTTTAGCATTTAAAGAATTTATTCCATATGACGTAAAAGGAAAAAAATCCACTACGTCACACGGCCTAGTTAGACTAAAAAATATCTATACGAGCAGCTTGTTGAGGGTTCATAGACATTGGTGCACCGAGTTTGTTCTTTTAGCGTTTTATTTAAAGAATTAACTCCATATGACGTCAAAGGAACAAAATTCCATTACGTCACACGTCCTAGATAGACTAAAAATTGTCTTCTATACGAGCAGCTTCTCGAGGGTTCATGGACATTGATGCACCGAGTTTGTTCTTTTAGCATTTCATTTGATGGGCTAGTTAGACTTAATATATATATATATAAAGATTAAAGACGCTTTTTTTTAGTTTTGTCTGTCAGTCTGTCTGTCCGTATGTTAATAGCAAGAGAAAAAAAGACTAAAAGCTATTGAAAATCTGATTAAAATTTAATTTCCCTTCCTAAACATCGCATTAGTTTTAAGTTTCTATAATAGATTGTTCCGGGTGTTTATGTATTTATAGTGAGAGAAAATAAGAATTCCAGATTAATCAAATGTCTTAAATTAAATTTGTGGGATGGTATGTTATGGAGATTTTTTCAAACCATACTTTGGTGTTAGGAGGTTGTTTTCCTTAAAAATCAGAGTATAATATTAACGATAATTAGATTTTCTAACGTTTTAGCTAGAAAGTTAAATGTAGTGTAAAAGAGAAGTGCGATTTTACATAAATAAAGTTAAACTATTTTTCATAAAAAATCCGGAACAACCAATTTTCGTAAATGAGAAAATTATTTGTTTTATTTATTAGAAGAGGGATTTCAAACATTTATTAGCGTTATTAGATTTTTCATATAAAATTCGGATCATTTTTGGCGATTTGTAAGAAAATAAGGTAATGTAGGTCGATTTCTTTTTCGAAACAAAATCCGGAACATTCTTTACCGATTAAACAACTTTTATTTCGGCAAGAAAATTAACTGGTAAAATAAGTCTAAAAAGTGATTTTCAATAATCGTTTCTAGTAAATGACTTTCTTATGTTTAAATCCCGAATAACCTACTGTCGATATTTTAAAAAAAAATAAAATTATTTAACATAAATTTGTTTTAAATTAAAAATTAGGAACTATTGATATTGATAAATAAACTATAGTGACGTAGTGTCAAAGAATATAAGTGTAATATAAGTCAATTATGCGATTTCAAAAATCATTTGACATAATTTATTTTTTATAAAACAATATCCGAACAGCTTTGTAGTTAATGAAATATAAATCAGATAGATATTTTTATTAAGCATTTATATGCTATTAACATTAAAAAACTGGAACAATAAATTAAAGATCACGTGTTTCTTGCAACGTTTAAACATGGAAATAAAATGTACTATAAGTTAGAAGAGCAAACAAATATTCATTGGCATTGATTTGTTTTTCACAAAACATCCGGAACAAGCTATTATAGTTACTAAAAACTATTGCAATATTTCTGAATGAAAAATTAAAGGTTAAATCAGATTTACAATAGCCTCTATTGTAATCTAATCGTGACGGACAGACCGACTAACAGACTAAACGCACAAAAATAATCTTCTTTTATTCCGATGGGTGGACTGATCAAAGAGACACGTGACCTCAGGAGAGAGGGGAGTAAAGAGGTGTGGGAGGAGGTGGAGGGAGCGTGGGGGAGGGAACTAGGGGATGAGAGGGAGCTTCCAAAATCAGGACCTCGAGCCTAACATTACGCAAGAAGCAATGGAATACGTTGAGGCTGTGACCTCCCAATGATCTAATATTGATTCATTAAAAGCCATTATCTTGGCTTTTAGATGCGGAACAATGTTCTTTTTTTTTTATTTCTACAAAATTAATGTTTTTGTCTTCATTGACACATACAAGAATTTCCCTTGAAATAATTTCCTTTTTTTGTGGTCACGTTAACAAGATGTGGCAATGTCTTAGATCTGATCTTCTAATCTGGTTCTAACAAAGATAAGTTGAAAGTCAGGGTGTTTTCTTTGAACCTATGTACTACTGAGATTGTTTCTAACACTCCTGAAAATCCTATACTCCAAAACGAGAAATTCTTCGATAGATAGATAGATAGATAGATAAATAGATAGATAGATGATAGATAGATAGATAAGGAGACAGAGAGAGAGACAGACAGATAGATACATATATATTTATATACATTTTATACTGAAAACTTGCAAAACGGCTCTAACGATTTTCTTTAACATTTAAGAATATATGAATATAAAGTAGAAAAAAATCGTAACTTTTTGGCCACATCGGGCAAACAGGAGTTGACCGTTATAAAGACTGCTTTATGCCAGTAGGCGCCTTGTGTGATATTTATAGCGCTTCCGGTGGAGTCACATCTGTTATACCGAACTCCTTCAAGCTCGCCTAAAAATAATTCGTTAGTAAGTTGTCATCTCAAATACGGAATAGTTGTCCCACCCAGAGCTGCTGTCGAATGCTAACTAGTGCTTCTATACTGTCTGCACCAACCTCCATCAGAACATGTCTATTTGTAATGTAGTCTTCTCAGCGTATGCCCATTATGGAATGAAGTCACCTTTAATGAAATCGTTCGAGGAGACGTGCCCTCTAAAGCAACAGGTCTCAGAGCCATACTAAAAGAGTAGTGAGAACCACTGCTTTGTAGACATTGATTCTCGTCGATAAGCGAAGAGACCTACGCCCCCAAACTCTCCTTTGGGGGAGACCTAAAGCGCTGTTAGCCTTAGACAGAAGTTTATCTATTTCTTTAGACAGACACCCATCGTTGGACACTGCATCATAGGAACGCAAAGTGTTTGACATGTAGGTTTATTTTATATTTAGGATTACTCTACAATTGGGATTACTTTATATTTAAAATTATTTTATATTTAGGATTATTTTATTATTTAATTTAAGTTAATTATTTAAACTGTAAAATATTTTAAACTAAAAAAAAACAAAGAACTATTAACTACGTTAGTGTTGAAGACATTAGTTTTAAGCTTAAGCTGTCGTCTGACAGCAACCATTCCCACAATGCAAACGTATCCGGTTCTAAAGAACACTTGAAGAAAACAAAAAAGTGAGAGAGAGAGAGAGAGAGAAAGAAGAAGAAGAAGAAGAAAAACTCAATTCAACCAAAGTTCATAAAGTTTAAATAGATAGTTTAAGCTTTCTTCCAATTATTGAAGAGACCAATCAGAACTTGGAGAGCGTTGCAAATTACTTGCAGAATTCCGGAAACTGTCAAGTAGTCTCTCGTCACCTGTCGAAGTTTCCCCACGCAGAATCTTGAAGTTCCGGGTAATTAGTAGTTGGGGGCTTGTAGTTACTTTGTATGAGATTAATCAAAAAGAGAGAGAGAGAGGGGGGGGGGGAAGAGGTGGATAGAGAGACATCTGCTGCCCTACTGGAAGCCCCCGGGTGACAGACAGATGGAGGTGTTGCTATGTTATTGATGAGAGAACGAAGTGTAAACTTGTGATACAAATGACTGTAACAGACCAGGAAGACAGGCGAGGGTGATAAGATAGGTTGGGGTATCTGGTCAGGTTTGTCGTCAATGGAATCGACCTAATTGACCGCTATGAGCGATAGATAGATTAGATCAGAGGTGGGGTGGGCAACCTTTTTCCATTGAGGGCCGCATTAAAAATATTTGGGAATGGAGGGTTACAGATGAACAATACCCAACTCATTAGTTGTTACATTTGCCATCTTGTTCCTAGCCAGGACAACACTTTCAACACAGTTCTTCATAGCGTTGAATTAATAAAGGTTTGAGTTTGTGTCTTGGACTGAATGTTTCGAAATATTGCCAATAAGAGTTATCTTCTTTTATTTAAAACTTTTTAGAATGACGTTTAGAGACAATGTTTCTTTAGCCTCTTCATCATAAGTGGTAATAATCAGAAGTTTCGGTTAATTTCGGTAAATATTTAGAATTATTTATTTTAATATATTTGCATTTATTTATTTGTATGATTACAGTATGATCTGTGGGCACACCGAATTTCAGTAGGTGTCCGAGGGCAGCATAAAAAAACCCCGGAGGACCACATGTGGCCCGCGGGACTTAATTTGCCCACTCCTGGATTAAATAGATAGATAGATATGTTGGTAGGTACTAGGTAGATAGATAAATCGAATGAGAGAGAGAAAGAGAGAGAGAGCCCTATTGGCTCTAAAGGAAAAAACAAGGAATCCTTGGATACAGTATTAAAACTTGCTCACCAATGAACCCACGTGTTCTGTACTTACACTGTCAGCAGACGTGTCCTTGTCGTGCCATACATGTCAAAGGTGTAGCCCAGGGGAAAGGTCAGCACATCACGGATGATGATCACCAGGGCGAACATAATGCGCAGTTTCTCCCGGCAGTGGCCCATAGCCTCGTCGCGCCCTGGGTCGAAGGTTGATGCAGCGGCATCATGGGACGACACGGTGACGCTGAGTGGAGTGGTGAAAATGGAAATGTTGCTGGGTTCTCTCCTCTTGAATCTACAACATGGAAGGAAAAAACAACAATGTAAATATTAGACTGTCTCTTTCTCACTCTCTCTGACTCTCTCTCTCTGACTCTCTCTCTGACTCTCTCTCTGACTCTCTCTCTCTGACTCTCTCTCTCTGACTCTCTCTCTCTGACTCTCTCTCTCTGACTCTCTCTCTCTCTGTCTCTATGACTCTCTCTCTGACTCTCTCTCTGTTTCTCTCTGACTCTCTCTCTGACTCTCTGTTTCTCTAACTCTGACTCTCTCTCTCTCTGACTCTCTCTCTCTGTTTCTCTAACTCTGACTCTCTCTCTCTCTGACTCTCTCTGTTTTTTTTCTTGTTCTTTTTCTTTGTTCTATTTCGCTCCTTCGGCATTTCTTTCTCTATCTCTTTCCCTCTCTCTTTCCCTCTCTCTTTCCCTCTCTCTTTCCCTCTCTCTTTCCCTCTCTCTTTCCCTCTCTCTTTCCCTCTCTCTTTCCCTCTCTCTTTCCCTCTCTCTTTCCCTCTCTCTTTCCCTCTCTCTTTCCCTCTCTCTCAGTCCCTCTCTCTTTCCCTCTCTCTTTCCCTCTCTCTCAGTCCCTCTCTTTCCCTCTCTCTCTTTCCCTCTCTCTCAGTCCCTCTCTTTCCCTCTCTCTTTCCCTCTCTCTTTCCCTCTCTCTTTCCCTCTCTCTTTCCCTCTCTCTTTCCCTCTCTCTTTCCCTCTCTCTTTCCCTCTCTCTCAGTCCTTCTCTTTCCCTCTCTCTCAGTCCTTCTCTTTCCCTCTCTCTCAGTCCTTCTCTTTCCCTCTCTCTTTCCCTCTCTCTTTCCCTCTCTCTTTCCCTCTCTCTTTCCCTCTCTCTTTCCCTCTCTCTTTCCCTCTCTCTCAGTCCTTCTCTTTCCCTCTCTCTCAGTCCTTCTCTTTCCCTCTCTCTTTCCCTCTCTCTTTCCCTCTCTCTTTCCCTCTCTCTTTCCCTCTCTCTTTCCCTCTCTCTTTCCCTCTCTCTTTCCCTCTCTCTTTCCCTCTCTCTTTCCCTCTCTCTTTCCCTCTCTCTTTCCCTCTCTCTTTCCCTCTCTCTTTCCCTCTCTCTTTCCCTCTCTCTTTCCCTCTCTCTTTCCCTCTCTCTTTCCCTCTCTCTTTCCCTCTCTCTTTCCCTCTCTCTTTCCCTCTCTCTTTCCCTCTCTCTTTCCCTCTCTCTTTCCCTCTCTCTTTCCCTCTCTCTTTCCCTCTCTCTTTCCCTCTCTCTTTCCCTCTCTCTTTCCCTCTCTCTTTCCCTCTCTCTTTCCCTCTCTCTTTCCCTCTCTCTTTCCCTCTCTCTTTCCCTCTCTCTTTCCCTCTCTCTTTCCCTCTCTCTTTCCCTCTCTCTTTCCCTCTCTCTTTCCCTCTCTCTTTCCCTCTCTCTTTCCCTCTCTCTTTCCCTCTCTCTTTCCCTCTCTCTTTCCCTCTCTCTTTCCCTCTCTCTTTCCCTCTCTCTCAGTCCCTCTCTTTCCCTCTCTCTTTCCCTCTCTCTTTCCCTCTCTTTTTCTCTCTTTCCTTTTCTTTGCTTGTATTATTCATTCTCTCTGTCTCTCTGATTCTCTATTTTTTAACAAAAGCTTATACTAAGTCACTCCGTCCGTCCGTCCGTTCGTCTGTCTGTCTGGATGGATTCTTTTACACGTTTTTTTCTCCCACTTCCACTTCTCGGATCAAGTTGAAACTTTTCATTGTCGAAGACAACACATGAATCATCGAGAGAAGAATTTGCCAATAGCTAGTTAATTAGTTTTTATAAAGAAAAAGGGCAATAAATCGTACAGTAATTGAGTGGCTCTTTCCTTTTATAAGGTTGTTGTTGTTTTTTTTAAGTATTTTAAAACTTTTGTTTGTTTCTCTCTCTCTCTCTCTCTTTTTTGCATTATATTTCATATTCTTTGTCTTTTATTGCGCTATCTCTTTATCTCTGTGTCTTTCTTTCAGTCTGTCTCTCTCTCTCTCTTTCTCTTTCTCTCTCTCTCTCTGTCTATCAATCAAGCTGTATCTTCTTCTCTTTAACTTACTTAATCTATCTCTACATCTCTGTCCTTTTATCTTCATGTTCATGTCTCGCTCGGTCTCTCTCTCTGTCTCTCTCTCTCTCTCTCTGTTTCTCTCAGCCTCTTTATCTCTGCCGCTCTCTCTCTCTCTCTCTTTCCCGTTTCCTTATCTTAAGCATTTCGTTCAAGCGTGCCCATCCTTGCGTTGACCCAACTGATTCTCTCTACTTACAGTGGCTCAGTGTCTGCTTCATGTCAGTCGTATCACGTTAAAAACATTGGACACAAGTTCAAACGAGAAATCCCAAAAGTGCATTACTTGCTGGCATTCAATGTGACACTTTGCACTCAAAACAAAAGTAATGATTCTATTTACAAAGCTTATAGCAACTCTCTCTGTCTGTCTGTCTAGGAAGATTATTTGACACATTTTTCTCCTAAGTAGGCTATTCATAATCGAAGATAATACATGAATCACTCAAAAAATATCCAAATAGTTCAACAATTAGCGGTAATTAATTCACTTAGTTTTATATAGAAAAAAGATGAAATAAACCTTCATTAACATTTTTTAAAATCTTATATAAAAACATTGGTTTAGCAAGGTTGTAATGGCTGGAAATGGTAACGGCTATATTTGCTTTATTACCTGTGAAATGCTAACTATTGACAGAGGGGGCATAAGGGTGAAACATGTTTTACCTATATGTAAATGTTAAGCAAAAGTAGCTCTTTTCTGCTTTGCGACCTATGGAGGCAGACGATGTCCAGCTCATCTGTTTCTACACCCGACCTTTAACTAGCATGTCATGTGGCCAAAACAAAAAAAATATTCGCATTTGATCTCACAACTTGTATGCAATAAAGTTGAGCGTCCCTAAAAATTCCGAGGTTTAAAATCTTCACTGAGATTTGAACTATAGACCCCGCCTTAGGAAAGTCAAGCGCTACAACCATTCGGCCACCACGCACCTTTTACATGTGTATAATGTAACTATATGTAAGTTGATGTGTGTGTATGTATGTGTGTGTGTGTTTCTGCTAATAAAGGCGACTCGGGGCGTTTCATTTCATCTTGTAGATTTCTTGTTTAACATTCTCAACTCTAAACATACTGAGCTCAACAGGTCAGTGTGACCTAGATTACTCACTTAAGTGCAAGCCTGTTAGTCTGTTTACATCAGGACCAAAGTATATTATTCAACTAATTCAGTGGCATCGATTTGCTCTGCGTCAGGGAACCAATAGACATTGGGTGGAATTTCAAGCTAACGCCTGGTCTAGTGGAGACAACATCTAGTCTAGTGGAGACAACGCCTTGACTAGAGGAGACAGCACCTTATCTAGAGGAGCCAGTAACTAGTCTAGTAGAGCCAACATCTAGTCTAGTGGAGACAATACCTATTCTAGGGGAGCCAGTAACTAGTCTAGTGGCGCTAGTAATTAAGATAATGGAGCCAGTAAACAATCTAGTGGAGCCAGTAAATAGTCTAGTGGAGCCAGTAACTAGTTTAGTGGAGCCAACACCTTGTCTGGTAAAGCCATTTACTAGTCTAGTGAATCCAATACCTAGTCTAGTGGAGCCAGCTACTAGTCTAGTGGAGCCAACACATTGTCAAGTGGAGCCAAAACTTTATCTAGTGAAGCCAACACTTTGTCTATTTGAGCCAACACCTAGTCTAGTGGAGCTGATAAGTGGTCTAGTGGAGTCTCACAATAGTAAAAGTATAGACTGCAAAGGTTGTAATTTTTATTACAGCTTATCTTACATATTACAGACGTTACTTCCTACGCATGTCATGTGGCAATCTAGTCATGCACATGTTGATCAATGACTTAAACTCTGCTAAGTCGTTGGTGTTCCTGGCTGATTCAGGCCACCCGTTCCATTCTGTAATGGCACTAGGGAAGAAGGAGCACTTGTACGAATTTGTTCAAGCGTAAGGAATAAGAAATGTGCCTCCATCTTTAGTACACAAATAGCTAATATACCAAAAATCCAAAAACAAATTTTCAAAAGACATACTTTACATCTTCAGATCACGTGACAAAATCCACAGACTTCATAAGCAATATGCCATACTTCTAATACC
Organism: Biomphalaria pfeifferi; assembly: GCA_030265305.1. Classification (NCBI taxonomy): domain Eukaryota; kingdom Metazoa; phylum Mollusca; class Gastropoda; family Planorbidae; genus Biomphalaria; species Biomphalaria pfeifferi. The sequence continues at coordinate 684,071 of JASAOG010000080.1, read as the reverse complement.
AGTTCCAGCCGGAAGCTAAAAGAATCAGAAGATAATGAAGACCGTTCGATCATATCAAAGATTGAAGCCTACACCATAGTAACTCAAGTCGGCCAGGGCTAAGAAAAGTTGTGTCGGTGGAGGTATCATGTTTTAAGAGTCAACCATTGTTCCCTTCCAAACTTCTCCTTAGGCAGATTGTGGCACACCGTGCTACAGCCTAACAGAGCCTGCGGCGCTACTGATCCAAACTGTATTGGATATTGAGTTATAAACGGTATGCAGAATTTAAAAAAAAAATTAAAACAAAAGTAATATCGTGTTTATTTATGTTTAAAATTTTAAAGATTAAACAAAAAATATCTGAGTTGTCCTACATTCAAGTTAAGAAATACAATTTACTATCTTTCGTTATCGCCCACGACAAGAGGAAGAATTAGTGATCTGTGAATCAATCAGTGCCTTTCTAAATATAATATAGAGATATTACTAATCTTTATTAATTGGTTATGTGTGTGTGTGAACTTATCAAAATTAAGTATTTAATGAATAAAAAAATGTCAATGTAAAATAATGAATATAATATAAATATAATTATAAATATAATGTAAAGCATGATATAATGAGGAGGCGCTGAGCGGCGAAGTGCTTGGCTTCTGAACCGGTGGTCCCGGGTTCAAATCCTGGTGAAGACTGGGATTTTTAATTTCACTCAGCTCTAATGGGCACCTGACACAAGTCGGGGAAAAGTAAAGGCGGTTGGTCGTTGTGCTGGCCACATGACACCCTCGTTAACCTTGGACCCAGGAACAGATGACCTTTACATCATCTGTCCAATAGATCTCAAGGTCTGAAAGGGGAAATTTAACTTTTTTTTATGACTTAATGAAACATGTCTATCCACTTGTTGGTGACGGTCGTTGACCTGTAGCACCAAACTGCTGGTAGACAACTAAACCGTTGTAGGCGTAGTGTATTTTAACTTGTTAAATTTTTGAAATAACTTGAGTAACTTAATCGTAACTTTTTTTTGTTTACAATATAGAAAGATTTTAACCTTATATGAAATAAATACGTAAAAATATTAACATTGTATTTTGAACAGAATCTCACTACAAAAATACGTCTTTTCACTATGGCAATCTGGAGTCGTCTGTGGCCTACCCAAGACAGCTGACGACAATGCCGCTTATCCTGCATCATTTACACTACATAGCCACCAACCAATCACTAACCTCTTCCACACACACACACACACACTCTCTATAAAAACCACTCACCTTTCCAAAGTGTGTGCGTCAGCCACTCTGAGAAAGTCGATCTGATAACTGTTGGTGCTGGCTGCTGGTACCTCATCCCTTGGCGCCCTTTTTCCTTTCAGATTGCACCTCCTCGGCGTGGTCTTGTTGAAGGGCGCTCTTGAAACACGGCAGCGCCCCCCGGCTTTCGACACCACCGTTGACGCAGTGGTGGGAATTTCTGTCGCGGCAACATTCAGCAGTGAGTCGTTCTCCAGTGTCCGGTTACAGTACTCCGGAAAGTAGCCGTCGCTCCGGAAGACGATGGACATCCATGTCCAGCCTAATACGACGGACGAAAAGAACATGCACTCCAGCAGGGCCCAGGCCAAGGCTATAGCCTTCTTTGAACACTTCCGGGTCATCTTGTATGGAAACGAACACTTCTAGATCATTACTGCATTTTCATATACCTTTCCGTTGTTGTCGCTATATTTCAAAGCTCTTTGTAAAACATTGGCTTCCATCATGTTGGCGTACATCTGTAGATACATTGAGAACATAACTAGGAAACTATTGATAAAATAATCGAAAATCATAAAACCAAATATGAGCTGTTTTGGAGTCTATGTGGGTACTCTGATGAGAAAGGTTAGTTGTACTATCTGTTTACAAACCAACGAATGAGTACAGTAGTACATGGTTTAAAGAAAACTTATATGGCGGTGCCACGCAATAATTTAATATTGAAGTGAAGTAAAAGATACAGTGGAGCAAACAGTGGCGTAGAAAGTCCCTCTAGGCCCACACTTGAGCGGGTCCCCAAATGAATGTCCTAATTTTTTTTTTACGTTGAATATTAAACATTACGTGACTGTCATGTTATCTTGGTATTCACGTGAAGTCAGAAATATAAGACAGCATTGATCTAGATAATGCTATAGATGCCTTAGCTGCACAGTGTTTAGAATGGTATTCGTTTAGTCGGGAATTTCCTTTTAGCGGCGCGACTTTAAATTGCACTTTATTTTGGACGGAAGTAGTTCTGGGATTGTAACGACAAAAGGAGACGCCCTCTTGTAGCTGAAGCAAGACGTGAAGTTTGTTAGGAAACGATGACATTTGACTGTGCCCCCTTCTTTATGTATTAAAAGGTATATACAAGTTGAAAAGTATTATTAAGTCCTTTCTAGATTTATTTTATGTTGTGTGTGTTATCGAACCGCAGTACCTGAGTGTGAGTAAGTAATATTTTAGATCTACATGTAAAACATCTAATAATAATAATAAGGCTAGTCTTCGAGTCCGAAGATTAGTGAGGAATGTGGTATTTCCCGTGCGCAGTCCCAGCTGTGACCTACATATTTTGCCACATCCAAGGCAAGCACAACCATTGTCCCTAGGCGGTGGATTTAGATTATCTTTTCACCGTCTGTGTTTGTCCTCAGCAGCAGATTGTCTTTTGGTCTCAAATGTGAATCCCGCGGCCTTCGTGAGTGACCTCCAGCTGTCTCGTTCCGACGCCGCATGCAACCAGGTGCTATCTTCTATGTCAGCCAAGGAAAGTTGACGCCCAAGCTGGTCTTTGAAGCGTTTCCGTGGGGCGCCTCTGTTACGTCGACCACCTTTTAGCGCACCAAAAAGATTGCCTTTGGCATACGTTCGTCTCCAATACGGCATACGTGCCCTGCCCAGCGCAACTGTCGGACCAAAAGAAGTCCCTCTATACTAAAGCACCTAATACCAACACCACAACAACAGAAAGCACGACGTGAGGCGATATGAACTGAGATTTGTCACCTGTGTATTATCTCGCCAATAAAGAACGGCATTAATTAATTTTACGTATGCACTGAAACCATTAAAATTTAGACTTGTATACTTATTAAGTACATTATATCATGTTATGATGTCGAATGTAAAACTGTATTGGTCCTTCTAAACGTCATTCGCCCCGCCCCCCTCCCCCGGCTCCCAAATCCCTAGCTACGCCACTGGGAGCAAAGCGTTATTCGTAGTAGCCTACCATTATTGAAAGAAATAATCGCTGATCTTTCTCTGCTCAGTAGCAAGACCATTTCATTACCATACTGTTAAACAGAAAGGTAGGTAGAAGTGGCAGTCTGAATATTTGATGTACCGGATAAACGACGTTCTACTGTTCTCGTTTGTTTGTTACTGATATATTATAGCTCTGCTAATTAAACCCATCAGGATAAAGAATGGTTTTTACCTTATGTTGCTAAACAATTTCTTTTATTCTTTCGATTCTGACATTTTGACATGTTCAAACCCTAGCAATAAATACTGCCTTCTTGGAAAGGTTTAAATTTATTAGCTTCCCTTGTTTTAAACAATTATTTTAACCTTATATGGTTAAAGAATATCTTTTTTTTTTAAATTCTGGCATTTGAACATCTGAAAACACTGATATTGATTAGTATAAATAAATGTAAACAGTTTTAGTACACCAAACAAAAAAGGAGGTGGACTTCTTAGGATGTAAAGTTTTAAACATCAAATCATTAATGAAGAGATTTTGTGATACACGTCTGCTGTCAACGTGTCACACTTCTAGAGCTGCAAGATTAATGGTGATGACGTTGAAGATTGTTTACGCAGTTTATGCCAAAGTCGTCTTGCAGAACCAGAAAACGGATAGCGGGGTATAATTAGTGAATTAGGTCAAAGAAGGTCAGTTTTTTTGTTTTTTTTTAAGTATTAAGAATTTGTTTCTAGATAAACCTGTTTAGAATACTTATTATTACATGGTCAAATTTACGGCAGCACAGACAGTGCAGGCTCAAAGGGCATTATCCTCAAAAGTTTAATAAGCAAAATATACAAAAAATACTTTTTAAAAAAAGACGTATATTATTATCAATTAGTTTGGATCTGTCATTAAATTTTATTTCTACTAGAGCTAGACTAACAATAAAAGAGCATCTTTAAAAAAAAAAGGAAAATTAATTGGCAAACAATTATTTGGTTTGGTATTTCGAGCTTGACTGAGGTGGCGGTATAAGCAGAATTACTCCCCTTTATAGATCGTCGTCTGATTTCGAGCTCATGGGTCAAGCCTTCTCAGGCTTCTGAAGCCAACACGGTATCCACTCAACTTGTGGAGAGCTTAAGAACATGGAAGATTGTATAGTGATCTATTGCTTCTATAGCCTCGTTCTTTTTTTTTGTTTTTGTTCAGGTTGTGTTCATTAAAACTCGGACGGAAGGAAAATGTTTTGGAGAGACAGGATTTCACCACCAAAATTATTGATCAATTCGCAAATTAATGAAACTTTTAGAGCTTAACACGAGGTCGTGTTTTTTTGTCCAAAGACGTGCGCTCGTTTCATTCTTTGCGTTTAAGAGAACAGAACTATGAAAATAGTTTTCTAATGAACCCAGATAAGACTGCTCTAGTATGTGATTGTGTGTGTGTGTGTATTCGTGCGTGTGTTTGTGTGTGTGTGTGTGGGGGGTGTGTGTATGTGAAGTTGCTCACCGAGGGTATCTCTGTGTTATCGTAACTCCAGTCTATCTGCGTGTCTGTCAGTGTGAGTTTGTAAGTCCATGACATAATCAGAGCCTTTTTCCCCATGGGGCGAGGGGGGGGGGGGGCGCGCCGATTAAAAAAAAAATTGAAGTTATCTTTTACAACAAAAAAAAAGCGTGAGCGGTGGGAGAGGTCACGTGACATATAGGGCGGCGTCACGTGACATGGAGGGTCGGCATTTTGTTATAAGGCTTGCAAGATATGGTACAAAAACGAATAGCAAAAGTGGTGGGAATGATGCAGGAAAACGAATGCTACTAGCCAACAAGTGACATGACAGTCAACAGAAGCAAAACCAAGAGCCGACAACCATAAACCTTCCGAGACTAGAAATGTCTGAGTGTGATAAAAGGACGAGTCAAGGTTCTCATTCTGTGGGAGGCCAGGTATTTAGAAAGAACATCTGAATAGCTTATCTTACAGAACTTTGTTAACTGAGATACTCATCTCTTCATGTTAATGAGAGCTACAGCCGAGTTACAATTCGGACGGCTGGTCCAACTGAACATTTGCACTTACTTTAAAGTTGACACTTGGTTGGTTGGTTTTAATTTTTTTAAACAAGATAACATTAACTTGTATTCATACAGTTTTCTATGATGTAATAACAAATTATATGTTTTAGCCACGCTGAGATTAGACCGCATTGCTGCATTCCTGGGCCTTAGATAAAGGGGTCATGCGTCATGGTCCCTCTCTCGACCTTGCTGATGAGATCCAAAGACACGCTTCACGTTACATTTGGCACAAACTCAGTTGCAGAAGCTGCCGGGGGAAGTTTCATAGTTGATACTGCCAACGCATAAAGGGCTTCACTCCTGATTTTTCCTCCATGTTGTCTCCTGAAGCCTTATTACCACAAGGCAGCGGGGGTTTGAAGTTAGAGTACCCCTCTCCTAAATGAAATGCCCTACTAGGCTGACGAGCTTCATCTGCCCGAAGCTCCTTGCTTTGTGGCGCCAGGTATCCACCTTCACCCCTTAACCTGTTAGTAAAAGCAGTTTCGCCGGGCTTAATATCTAAGCCACACGAGCAGGCCAGGTGCTGGACTTAGTTTTCAGAGGCCATCTGAGACGAATGCCATTAGGAGTATTTTATAGACAATAAGAGCTTATCCCAATAGACACCCCCGGCCATGACAACCTTTGAAACCAAATAAGGTACCTGAATATTGATAATCTTTCAATTTTAGTTCAATCCACTTCGTGCAACACTGTGATCAACCCACTAAATCCACTGATTTGTCAGTAAAATAAATATCTACAATTCTAGTAGGTCTAGTAGTGAGAATCTACTAGGGTAAGTACTCGTACTAAGGAAGGGTATCTTTCATAATAAAGATCATGTGTCAGGCCAAGTGCTTATGTCCTCATAACACGTCGTCATAACATGACCTCATAGCATGACCTTATAACATGACCTCATAACATGAACTCACAACATGACCTCAGTAATTTTTATAACCAACAATGCTGCGTCTAATGTAAATAAATAAAAACATATCCAGAGACCCAGAATGCCAAAAGTAAAAAAAAGTAGAATGAGTTAATCAAAAACATAATATAAGGTTGTCCAGTTTTACAGAATTTGCCTACCTAGGTGCGAAACTAATTCACCAGCACATTGGCATAACACCTTACAGTGAAAGATACGCTTCAATACCACAGACACTTGCCAATGAAGATTTACGCGCGAACTAATCAACTACTCTATTTGTAAACAACTATTTTACTGACATGACTGTGGAGTTTAATCGACAAAACTTTGACATTTAGAGAGTATGGACTTTAAATAACAATTTAACCTGTGGTTATATAACTCTAGGGATAACCACCACTGACTCGGCAGACACCTTCGAGGCCCTGAACATTCCTAAGAAGATTCTTGTTACCTGTCAGAAAGCTGTACTTCTACAGACATGCCACATCAGCTGCCAATTCCTCATTTTACAATGTTAAGCAGACTGCAATGAATTTCTTTTCGTTCTAGCGAAGCTCGATTCTGTGGGAGGCGAGAAATTTTAAAAGAACAATTGTATAGCTATAGACAATATTACAGAAAAAAAAAGTTCGCCCATGGTACATTTACTTCTATTAGTTTTAGGAGCTACCGATGTGGTGGAGACTTTCACAGAAACAGTTGTTAATATGTAAGATTCTAGTGAGAGTCACTGGCTTAGACTTTTTAGTCATTAAATTTATGATTGCTTCTTCAATCGATAACTCCATAAAACACAAAGTTTTATCATCATGAGAATGAGTAGAGCTTTGTTCCTAGTAAACAAGCTTCCAGCATATTGACCACGTTAACCACATCCACTACATTCATTACAATCACTACATTTTCCACATCCACTACATTCATCACATCAGCCACATCCACCTCATTCACCACATCCATCTACATTCAAAACATCTACCTCATTCACCACATCCACCTCATTCACCACATCCACCTCATTCACCACATTCACCTCATTCACCACATCCACCTCATTCACCACATTCACCACATACATCTACATTCAAAATATCTACCTCATCAACCATTTTTACTCAATTCTACACATTTACTACATTAACCATATCCACAACATTTACCACATCTACTACATAAACAATATCCATGTACATTCACCACATCAGCCACATTCACATCTTTTAATAAACCCTAATGCTTCGTTTGATTTTTTAATAGTTCCGTAAGTATGGGAATTCCATGACAGTTAATTATTTATTATAACACCTAGGTATTTTGCATTTTTAGTTTGTGCTACCTGTGTACCATAAATAAGATAAGTTGAATTTATTTGTTTTAGTTTTTTAGTTACTCTAAATAACTGACTGTTGTTTTTTTTTTAGTGGAAAGACATTCCCCAATTTGATTTCCATTTCTGTAAATCATCTAATTTTTTTTGATGGTGCATGATTCTCTTCGAATAGATATTTGAATTGTAATTTTAAAAAACGCGTAGGAAGTTTACCACTTTGGATATATGTCCTTCAAAATAACGCCATATGCTCAACTTAACTACACCCAAATAAAACCTAGCACTAAGTTTTGGTCCATTCTTGTAGGGTAAGGGTCAGTCCGAATGACCTGAACACTGTGTGGTTCACTGGGACGGCTGAGGAATGGTCATCAATCACAGATGACCTACGGATGAAATTCGTGAGTAGACTACGTAGAGGTAGTAGAGTAGACTTACACAAGGGTTGAGACGTCCTCTGGTTTCCTCCTGTTATTTATCTTTGTCTTATCTCAGACATCCCTGCCTTCTTTGTTATTACAAAGCTTACATCCACTCTGTCTGTCTGTCTGTCTGTCTAATAAAAAAGGTTGTTCTCATTATTTCTGCCACACTTATTCTTGGACCAAGTTAAAACTTTGCAAAATTTGTCATTGACATGGACAAGACACGTATCAATAAAAAAAAGATTAGTTATTGGTATGAATTATTTAGTTTGATTTAAAAAGGGAAAGTAATCCTTCTAAATCATATATATGGCTAAATATGTAAGGATTTGGTTCCCTTATACATTTGTACACATTATCTCTCCCACGCGTAATTATCTTCTTTTTTGATGTAACGTCTGTATTGTATAAGATATTGTATTCCACAGAATGGATGATCCCCCCATCCCTAAACGACTTTTGTATGGCCAACTAAGCGAAGGAAAGCGCTTGCAAGGCGGCCAAAGAACGCGCTTCAGGGACACCCTCAAAGCTTCTCTGAAGGCGTTCAGCATAAACCCAGCAACCTGTGAGACAGAGGCATATGACAGAGCATCATGGCGTCGCGCTGTGAAAAGTGGCGGACAGGTTGCTGAGGAAAAGAGAACAACGCTGGCAGAAGAAAAACGCCAAAGAAGAAAAGCAAGGCAAACGACACTAGCTCCAGCTGTAATAACCTGCCCAGTGTGCAGCCAAACATTCCGGGCCCACATAGGTCTCACCAGCCACATGAGGAGGCATAGAACCCCAGTGCAAAGCCCTCAGCCCCATGGATGACAAAGTGGTCATCATCAAACCACGATGGACGAACTATATATATATATATATATATATATATATATATATATATATATATATATATATATATATATATATATATATATATATATATATATATATATATATATATATATATATATATATATACCACCTGAATAAACTGTCCACATAACTCTGTAAAACAATGAAATAGGGTGGTCAATAGTAGAACCGGAGGTAGTAATCTCTTAATGTCCAAAATTTATTGCACAGTGGTTTGTGCAGGGGAGTGCCTTCCGTGTAGACCTAGAAATATGCAAGACCCCACAAAAACTAAAATGATCAGAATTTTTTTGCGGCCCCTTTAAAATGGAAAGCGAATATTTGTTTTGTGCCGTCTGTCACGTTTAGATCAATTAAACTAGAGATGCTATTTAAAAGCTGATTTCTTCTTCTTGGCAAACAAATTAAATGTAATTCAAGTCAGAAATCACATTATCGATATTAGGTAGCTCAGTTTGTTTTCATGTGAAAAACAATTTGGAACGATTCTTTGAAATGTATTTATTTAGATAATTGAAAACAAAAGTCCATCCTTCCGGATCTCGTTTGCGCCACATGTGGACAATCTTACAACCCACACAAACATTTTGATGTTAGTGATATAACATTATGTTGTGTTACAGAGTTATTGTAACTGAGCTTGTGTTGATTTAAATGACGTAACTTCTACGACGCAATGATATCCGGTTCTTATAGTTTCAAAATAATTTCCGCTCCTTATTGTAATTTTTTATATATGTAAATATGGCTAATAAACTATCACTAACTAAAAACATACAAATCTAAAATTAGCAAGTTTAAGTTGAAAGACCACATCACAAACCAAGAGATTAGAGACAGGGTTACTGCAGCGATTGGACCCAATGATGACCTGCTAACTGCCGTTAAAAAAAAAAGCAAGCTAAACATCTATGCCCATTTTATAATGTCTTCGGGGCTCGCAAAGACCTTCCTTCAGGGAACAGTACCAGGAAAAGAAGAAGACGTAGACAAAGAAAGCGATGGGAAGACAACATAATAGAATGGACGGGCCTGCCATTGAACGAGGTTCTAACAGAGAGGAATGGAGAAAGACGGCCGACAAATCTTGCATGGTCCCCCAACGGTCCAAGAGACGAAGGGATAGGTAGATGTAAAGGTAAAGGCCTAAGTTGAACCCAAAATCTAATCGATTTAAAAAAAAACACACACTTTCTTTCTTTATTCAACTTAAAATAATTGTGAACGCAAGGACATATATATATATAACATAGATATAACATAGATATAACATAGATATAACATAGATATAACATAGATATAACATAGATATAACATAGATATAACATAGATATAACATAGATATAACATAGATATGGATCATTCTATTGCCAAAACATAGTAAAAGTAGATAATTAAAACATGCAGTAATAATAGACTCTGGACGTCCAATATTAGAAGTACATAGAAGTCTTTTTCTAAAGCCCTGGTTATGGGTGTGTATGTGTTTTTTAGTGTGTATGTGTCGTTCGTATGTGCATCTATATTGTGCATCTACATTGTTATTGTACAGTAGTTACGCTGAGGTTGTCAATTGTAGCCAAACTGAATTTTTATTTTTACTGGATCAATAAAAGTTATCTTATCTTATCGTATCTATCTTATCTAAAAAAGCATGTACGAGTCGACTTACAATTTAGTCCCAAAATGTCCTCTCAAAACGTAGGCCTCTAAACGACTACTGCACCAAAGCGTCGTGCGACAAGGTCATATTAAATCTGGAGATTGTGATTGCAACGGCCAAATTTATTTCTGTGGATTTGTTATAAAAATTAGTTTATTTTTGGTGTATACTTGTTCGGGCTTATGTCAAGTCTCTCCGTGTTAATATCATTCCTAGCTTAAGCATTAGCGGATCCAGAACTTTGGAGTGGGGGGGGGCGATTTTTTTTCCAAACCCTAACCCTAACGCCCAGTAAACCCTAACCCTATGCATAAACGTGCGTAGAGTGTGTGTATGTGTGTGTACTGATCTCGATACTTACTCACTTTCTCTCTATCTCTCTTTATCTATCACTCTTTTTCTTTCTCTATCTCTCTCTTTCTCTCTCAATATCTTATTCTTTCTCTCTCACACACACTTTTTCTTGGTTTCTTTTCCCTTACCTGTCTCATTTTTTGAACTAATCTTTCCTGTTTCCAGTGTCTTTTCTCTTTTCAGTGTCTTTTCTCTTTTCAGTGTCTTTTCTCTTTTCAGTGTCTTTTCTCATTCCAGTTGTTTTTTTATTCCAGTGTCTTTTCTCATTCCAGTGTCTTTTCTCATTCCAGTGTCTTTTCTCATTCCAGTGTCTTTTCTCATTCCAGTGTCTTTTCTCATTCCAGTGTCTTTTCTCATTCCAGTGTCTTTTCTCATTCCAGTGTCTTTTCTCATTCCAGTGTCTTTTCTCATTCCAGTGTCTTTTCTCTTTTTAGTGTCTTTTCTCTTTCCAGTGTGTTTTCTCTTTCCAGTGTCTTTTCTCTTTTTAGTGTGTTTTCTCTTTTTAGTGTCTTTTCTCTTTCCATTGTCTTTTCTCTTTTTAGTGTCTTTTTTCTTTCCAGTGTCTTTTCTCATTTCAGTGTCTTTTCTCTTAAGAGTGTTTTTTTCTCTTTCCAGTGTCTTTTCTCTTTTTAGTGTCTTTTCTCTTAAGAGTGTCTTTTCTCTAAAGAATGTCTTTTCTCTTAAGAGTGTCTTTTTTCGTTAGAGTGTCTTTTTTCTTTCCAGTGTCTTTTCCCTTTCCAGTGTCTTTTCCCTTTCCAGTGTCTTTTCTCTTCAGAGTGTCTTTTCTCTTAGTTTCTAGAAATTTCTTTTTATTAAGCTTGCTTCTGCCCTAATGCGACTCTTAATTAACTTGGCTATTAGCCCCTATGTGTGAAGGTGTATTGCTTGTTGTATTTATGCAATTTAGCTAAAATCGACAAATTGTCATGCATAAAATTACGGACAAAGGTCGGCGTAATTATGCATTCTGGATGAACTGAACACGTCAGTGCCATGAAAGAGGGCGGCTGGCTGCCATATGGGGGTGGACAGCAAAAGATTTTGTTCACTGTTTACAGTGGCGTAACTAGGGATTTTGGGGGCCCGGGTACTTGATCTCTTTAAGGGCGTCATGCATTTTAACATTCGATATCATGAAATGAGATAATGGCTGGCTACCAACTGGGGGTGAACAGCAAAAGGCTTTGTTTACTGTTTACAGTGGCTAGCTAGGGATTTGGGGGACAGGGGGGGGGGGCTTGACTTCTTTAGGGGCCCCATGCATTTTAAAATTCGACATCATGACATGAGATAATGGCGCAATATTTAATGTACCCACAAATTTAGGATACTAATTTGGGGCACCCTCAAGCGGGGGCCCGGTGGTATTTTCAGATTTTAGCCCCTCTCCTCCCCCCCACTAGCTACGCCAATGACTGTTTAATATTGTCTTAGCTATTTCATGAAACTGTATACTGATTGGGACTACAAACATTGGCTCTTACATTCAAATTTAGTTATAGGTACCGGTATGTCCAATAATTGTATTCTCATTTAAGCCTATTTGAAGCGTTTGCTTAAAACGCGCGTATATATATATACCCCCTCTATGACTTAATAGAATCAAGCGTAATAAATACTCGTAATTGATACATTAATGGAAAATGCGTCTTATTTTTTTTAAAAAGGAAACCTCAGAATTTGCGCAATTCAATACTTAGCTTTATCATCATAGGCCTTAGGCCTCTTTTCTTTTCTTTGCCTCTTTTTTGGGCTTAATGTGCCTCTTGTATGGGCCATCTTGCCTCTTTTGTGTTGTTGTTTTTTTTTCCCAATATGTTTTTATTTGTAAGTTCTCATAATTCACAAGTATTAAATCATAAACAATTGAAAATTGATTAACCTAAAAATACAACAATAGTAACAGAAACATTACTTAATATCAAAGACATACTACCTAACCATCCTAGCCATTGAATCCATAAAAGACAGAACAATGATACAAGTATCCTCTACCCCAAAACAATCAACACAATATCAAATATCCCTGACCCCCATCACCCCATTTCTGGAAAACTACCTGAGCATTGTACAAGTATATGAAAATCAAACTAGATAATTCTCTACCCTAAAATCCATTATTTTTCTAAATGTCAATTCTAAGTGATTAGGATGAAAAACCTTATTATTATGTAGAGCTTTGAGCCAGCTAGCCCAAACAAGGTTATTGTATTCGGAAACAATAATTAAGTTGAAGTTATGTATCATTTTATTTTTTAGTTTTGGCAGCTTGTTTAATACAATTGACAAGTTAACATTTACATAGTTGCCACAGTTTGCTTCTAATAAGTCCCTTACAGTACTTCTAACTTGAAGGAATAATGGACATTCCAAATACATATGTTTCTTATTGTCAGCATTTTCAAGATGGCATAATATACAGGCACGTTCATTTGCTCGTCTTCTAACCATAGGGGTCATCCCAAAGATAAGTCTATAACTTATCTCTCTAGCTTTTGGTGGGATATGTTTTGAAGGGTTTATTATTTTTTTTTTAGTAACAGAAACATTACTTAATATCAAAGACATACTACCTAACCATTCTAGCCATTGAATCCATAAAAGACAGAACAATGAATGCGTCTTAAGTATGTAACAAACTGTGGAAACCTTATGGCAGGACAAAGACCTGTTAATAACATTAACTAAAGCCTGATTTTTTTAAACACATTTCTGGTAAAATAATTATGCATAAGTGGACTTAGAATTAGAGAGTTTTCTATGTCTCAACAATACCTTCACTGAAATGTTCTCATGAGCTACCTCCCTTTATGCTAAGGTATTAATTTTGTATTTTAAAAACAATTTTCTTTTAAATAATCATTAACTGTTCTTGAGACACGGTCCTCAGAGCTCGCAATAACCTTCCTTCAAGGAACAGTACCAGGAAAAAGAAGAAGATGCCGACTGAGAAAGCGATAGGAAGACAACAGAAAGGAATGGACGGGCCTGCCATTGAGGGAAGCTCTGTTCAAGGCAAAAGACAGAGAGGAATGGAGAAAGACAGTCAACAGATCTTGTGTGTCGACCCAACGGTCCAACAGACTATGGGATTGGTGAAGGTAATATACATTTTTATGGACTAATAAAACGACAAAAAATTACTATTATGAATCAATTATGACAACTATACAGGTATAGTATAGATCATGAATTATTATTCATGCTCATCAATACTCAGAACAGGCACTGAGGGGAGCCCTTATCTGAGCCCGAACCCAAAACTGATGACGATAGATTACCGGCGATTTTAAGGTCTGGGTAGTGAGTACTATAATATGACGAATATAATAATTATAGTGCCAGTTAATTAGATATGTACAGGTTATTATAGATACACGGTGCCAGAATTGTTTATTACGTAAAAATATATCGATCGTAAACTTTTTCTTTTTGTGTGTTTTTTCCTGCCATATCTTTGACATTTAAAAACAAATGTATTTCAACATTAAACGTGGGTCTGTACGTTCAGTTCAGTGTTTGAACTATTTCATCATACAATTAATATTAAATCTTAGGCCAGCGGAGAATTTCTCATTCGTTTAGAGGGGAAGCAGGGCAAAACTGCTGTTGAGTTGCCAAAAAAAACAGAGTTAATTGCACTGGTGGTGATGGCAGAGAGTCAGCAACTGCCCTGCCAATTCACACACCATTCACACACCACCATTCACACACCATTCACACACCGCCATTCACACACCATTCACACACAACCATTCACACACCATTCACATACCATTCACACACCATTCAAACATCATTCACACACCATTCCTCAAGAATCTATCTCTTGTATTTATGTTTAATATCTGTGTTTCTTTCTCTCTCTTACATCTGTGTTTCTTTCTCTTACATCTGTGTTTCTTTCTCTTACATCTGTGTTTCTTTCTCTTACATCTGTGTTTCTTTCTCTTACATCCGTGTTTCTTTCTCTTACATCTGTGTTTCTTTCTCTTACATCTGTGTTTCTTTCTCTTACATCTGTGTTTCTTTCTCTTACATCTGTGTTTCTTTCTCTTACATCTGTGTTTCTTTCTCTTACATCTGTGTTTCTTTCTCTTACATCTGTGTTTCTTTCTCTTATATCTGTGTTTCTTTCTCTCTCTAATATTCGTGTTTCTTTCTTTTCTTGATATCTGTTTATTTCTACCTTTAATATCTATGTTTATTTCTGCACTTCATATATTTTTATTTCTACCTTTGATATGTGTTTAGTTCTACCTTTGATATCTTTATTTCTTCCTATGATATATATATATATGTTTCTATTTTTGATTTCTGTGTTTCTATCTTCTAGTGTTTGAACCTAAGCCTATTATTTCTAACTAAACATCATTCTCATCTCACAAGACACTATTATCGATCAAGGGCTGTAACCCGCCATGCGTAAGCTGTAAATAACATGTTTCTGCGTGTTCTTCATGATGGCGACCTCTTCCTCTCCCCCCACCTCATCGACAGATACTTCAAAGTCAAGGACTTAAACCAATGTACCATTTTGTTGACCACAGCGTCACAGGAAAAGAGTGGCAATTACGGCAACGACTTCAGAAAAGGGCCCTTTAATTTGGCCAGTAGACTGTGTTTTAAAATAGGGCACATCTTGTCCGCGTTTGCAGTTCAGTCTTGAAGATGTCAAGAGCGTCTTCCTCAGATTGGAAACAAACCAGGCAGAAGAAAGGACACTAGAGAAATGAATTGAAGTGTAGCACTCAAAAACAGAAACAGTCCACAAAGGTGTCTTCATTAAGATTTAGTGAGTATAGCCATTAGGAGAGAGGCAATATAGGACCAGAAAGACAATAAAGGTTGATAGCAGACGACCAAAAAGAATGCCAAAAGAAAATCCGCTGCAAAGGACAGACGTAGAATGCCAAAAGAAAATCCGCTGCAAAGGACAGACGTAGAATGCCAAAAGAAAATCCGCTGCAAAGGACAGACGTAGAATGCCAAAAGAAAATCGAAACCAACCGCCGACGGACAATGGTTATGCTTGCGCAGGGAGTGGCATAAAATATGTAGGTCACAGCTGGGGCTGCGTATTCACCAGAAATGCTGCATTCCTCAGTAGTCTTCAGACTCGAAGACAAGCCTTATTGTTTTCTAGAAAAATCGTTACAGTCGTTTTTGAGATCAGCGTCCTAGTTCCGCCTTCATCAAGTTCTTACTTGAATAGATGTATTGAACTTAAAAATTCTATATAAATATACTATTAATAGTTTTACTTGAGCGAATTTCGTTCCTGGCACTTCTAAAAGAAGTTGTTATGATCTATTTTTAGTTGTATAGTCTTTTGCGCACAACCCAATTCTCAACACATGTCAATAAAATACAACTAGTTGATTAATAACTTCTTTTTTTTTTCTTGTTGTGTTTGTTTCATTGATTCAATTGTTGTCATCGACAACGAATAATTGTGCAAAGTTACAAGTTATTTAAGACTCAGGAGTGGGAGAAGTGACGTGTAAACGACTAAACCCAAGACAGAGAGTACGTTTATGTAAGCTTTGTAATCATCTCCGATCTTATTTCTTTTAGGGCCTCTTATTCGTGTATCGGAAATCAGTTGGACCCTTCACATTATTGCTTAAAATGCAAAAATTGTTTGACTTATTTTTAAACAAGTTATTAAAATGTAAATAAAACTAAAAATTTATATAACGTTATGGTACAGTCGTCTCTCTTAATATCGTACTGTTGACTGCTGAATACTAGCTTTCAACTCAGTCCTATGACAAAACAGTAAACCAGTGTTCCAAAACGTTGTGCTGTGAACCATGGATAGGTGTGCCACAGACTACAGGATAATAAACTACTAGGCCACTACGTAAATTAAACTCCTAAAAAAATGAAATGTAGTCATCAACTAATGACTATCAGTTGTCTCGGGGCTAGTAGAGAACACATCGTTGCCAAATCTTGTCGAATAGGTCACATTGTAGATGAGTAGCGAAACGCTTGGCTTCCAGAACCGAAGTGTCTCGAGCCTGTCATTGAATGAAGGCAAAAGACAGAGAGGAATGGAGAAGACAGTCAACAGATCTTCAATGGTGCCCCAACGGCTCAACTAAACTAAGGATAGGAGAAAGTGAAGGTGAAAGATCATAGCAGATTCACCTACATGCTTAAAATTTCCGTAATAAAGAATTAAAAAGATAAATCTAAATCTATTTTATTTCTCTACCTTCAAAAGAACCGAGATAAACGATTACAGTCAGTAAAACCAAATTGATATTCCTTTTTATTTTGAGAACAAAATATCAAAATATATGTAGCTATGGGGAACGTGACTGGGGCCTTCCATTGGGGTCATAGTTTTTTTCTAGGCCTGAAACTGATGGTACGTGGAGGCTTATACAAGGACTGCGCAAAAAGGAACGTCCTCGTGTAACAGAATAGGGTTTCCAGTGAGTGAGCGAAAACAAAGAGAGGGGCAGATAGATAAGGGCCATCAAATTTCATTGCAACAGATACATTAATTCACAAGCTAACAAGGTTACAAAGACGGTGTGGAAACACAAACTCAAAATCGGAACCAGAAAAGATCCACTTTAAAGTCTTCACCAGGATTCGAACACGGGACGGTTCAAAGTGCTTTACCCCTCAGCCACAGCATCTTCATATATTCATTTAGCGTTCACTTATTTTTTTTTAAATAATAATTATTAACCTTATCCATACATTCAAAAGTAATAACACGTTACATGTAATAAAGAGAAACTAAAAAAGATTCATTCTTTGAGAAAAATTAGATAAATTGGCAACACGAAAGAAACAAATAAATTTAAACCTACTTTAAGCTACAATTGTGTACAAGTGACAAGACTTTCCCTTCGCAAATAAAAATTAGTATCTCCATCATCGTTTGTCATACAAACTAGACAAGGATCTAGCTAGATCTAGACCTAGTTTTAGATCTAAATCTAGTTTCAAGATCTAAGTCTAGATCTAGAGATAGATCTAAGTATAGATCTAGATCTAGAACTTGATATAGAATCTTGATATAGACTTCTCTGGCGCTCCAGCGTGTTTAAACCAAGCGCTTAAGGCTAGTTTCAGTTATTGTGTTGAGGACGTCCTAGCGGTGTGCTGAAGTTGATAAAAAGGTGTGTAAACGGTCCAGTGTACCGAAAAATGTTACTGCATACATTTCAGCTTCAGCCCGAATTCCAGCCAAACTCACAGAATGAATTAAGATGATGTCACTAAAAGACTACAGATTTTGTACCCCGTCATTATCCATGACAACGTAACCTCTACATTTGAAAACATGGATCCAGTTTTGTGATGTCAGATGAACTGTCAAAAAAAAAAAAGAAAAATATTTGGCTCATTATCAATCCAATATTACAGTAGGCTCGTTAAGTATTTGTGGAGACATGTAAGATTTGGTTTGGAACTAATCTTGGTTCGGAGCACATGTTCTCTCACGAGTAGATTGAACTTGGATAGTAATTTCACAAACCCCTAGAAATGATCTAGATTTTGTCTTTCTCATTCTTCTTCATCTTGTTCGCTATGCCCATTAAGTCACAGATCCTGCATTTATTTATAAGCTCTAAATTTAGATGAAACCAGCGTACCAGCGTAAATGAAGTAACTAAATGTGCCCCAGAAGAAAGTGGGCGTGTAAAAGTGCGTTGAGATTTAAACAAATCTAGCAAACTTGATTCAACCTGGTTAACAACTTACATTTAATTTAAAAAAGAACAAAAGTAGCAAAGTAAATGAATTTCTAGTTAACATTTCAAATTCAGTAGTTTTGTCTCTGCTCATGTATGCACAATGCGTGGATTTTATTGTGAAAATTAATCCTTAGTTTGATGCCCCCACATCTTGATGTTCCTTGCGGCCCGAACCACTCGCACATTGCTAGCTAAGCCACTGCTTTAAATCTAGACTGACAAGACGACGCGCAAAATTTGCCTGAACATTGATTTACTAAACTCTTGAATCAATTATGCTTCACATTCGGAACTTCCACAACTCGATAGTTCTTTCAGGAACGCCATTGTCCTTTCAAAACAGATGTCGGCTCTAGATCTATTACACATGTCAAATTTACATTTATTTATTTTTACTTTGAAAAATGATAACGGTTAGACTAGACTTGGTGCGGCCAACGAGCTAGTAATTCTTTTTTCAGCGATACACATCAACCGCTAACTTTCTATGAATATCAATAGAGCCATTTTTTAAATCAGCGTAGATGCAGGTTCCTGAAGGATCCATAAAGTTCTGACTTGAATAGACATATTTTGAAAAAAAAAAAACTGGCATTAAAAATTGTTAACATTTCGAGATATAATAAATAAAGTTTTTCAATTCATTCGGTATTTCTGTAATAGTTTGGCAACATCGTTTTCAACAAAAGATAATGATAGCCTCAAGGCGTTTCTAATACATTTTTTTAGCGTATTTAGCTTCTAAGCGGCTCATAGTACTCTTACAAACAATTAATGCCCCATTAGGATTTTATGGAATATTACTGTGTCGTATACGTTATCAGCAGCAGACGCCTTGGCTGGCTTGGCCACGTTCGTAGTATGCCAGTACGTCGACTTCCACGGGACATTCTGTATGGCGATCTAATAGAAGGCAGGAGAGCCGCTGGTCACCCACTTTTACGGTATACGGATGTATGCAAACGCGACATGAAGCTCCTCAAAATCGACACTAGCAGCTGGGAAGAGGTGGCACTGGACAGATCCACATGGAGAGAGAGCATAAAGGAAGGGTATCGGATTCACAACAGAAGCAGAAAGAAGGGTGAAAATGCAACGGCGCCTGGTGATTGCATATGCCCAACCTGCGATCGCAGCCGTGTATCAAGGATTGGTCTCTTTAGTCACACAAGAAGTTGCAAATGGAAAAAGATCGTCTCTCGAGACGTAAAATGCCACAGACGTATACGTGAGCTTCTGTTTGTGTCAACATAACTTTTGTCTTTGTATGCATCTAGCTTCCATTAACTGTCATTGAATAAAATTTATTTCTATGACTTCATATCGGTTGTAAAAAGAAGGCATTATTTGATATGAAGGGCTGATCAATGTACAAATTAGACACTATGCTCTGTTTAGGTGCTACCATATGCTGGTCACTATTTTTTTTCTCATAATAGCGAAAAATATAAAGTTACCTCCCTACGGAAAAGCATTCTGTCGGTTGAAAAACACCGTGAGTGTTGCAGGATAAAGATAGCAATTTCAGATGAGTGTGATTTTCGTACGAAGGGAAACGATTTGTCAAAGGCCCGAATTATCACCCCATGTCTTTTTTTTCCCCACTAGCATTATCACCCCTTTCCGTTAAGGGCTGAAAGAAAGCGTGTGGTCACCAATTGCATGGTGAGGCTGTAAACCCGGGAGGTACTCGATTATTCATTGAAATGTAATCTGTTCTTCCCTTCTGTCTCATGGTATCGCGTAAACGTCACCCTGGGTATCGATCCCCTATTCATTAGTCGTGTGTATCGCATGAGAAGTGTATGGGCGGGAGAGAGAGATCTATGGACCACTGGACCATCATGATGCTGTTCGCTATTTATAATTTAATGATGCCATGAATGCGGTGGTGCTGCCCCTTTATTTACGACACTATAAAGAGATTGCTATGTCTGCTAAAGTGAAGAATAGAGAGACAGTGGGACAAACGATTCACTTGTGACATAGCAAAGCGGCAGAACGTAGTCTTGTTTCAACATTAATATTAATACACATACAGCCTTGATATGATACAATATCAACATGGTAGATCAACACAGTACTATATCAACATGCTAGATCAAAACTATCAACATGTTAGATTAACAAAGTACAACATCAACATGGTAGATCAACACAGTATACAATACTATATTAACATGGTAGATCAACACTATCAACATGTTAGATCAACAAAGTACTACATCAACATGGTAGGTCAACACAGTACACAGAACCATATCAACATGCTAGATCAACACAGTACTCAGTACTATATCAACATGGTAGATCAACACTATCAATATGTTAGACCAACATATTATATCAACATGGTAGATCAACACTATCAACATGTTAGATCAACAAAGTACTACATCAACATGGTAGATCAACACAGTACACAGTACTATATCAACATGGTAGATCAACACAGTACACAGTACTATATCAACATGGTAGATCAACACAGTACACAGTACTATATCAACATGCTAGATGAACACGGTACACAGTACTATATCAACATGCTAGATGAACACGGTACTATTTCAGTTGACATGCTAGATCAACAATGTACTATATCAATACCAATACTTAAATTCTATCTTCATTTTCTCCGCTTTGGAATTCAAAAGATATAGATGTGGAAGTCACATTTCTGGGATGTCAAATTGATTTCTAATTTGGTTTACTTGCTCATTGTATTTGTTATCTTATTTATTATGTCAACATTTTTTTGGCTCTTACTTTATCCATTTTTTTTACCTCTATTCAAGTAAAAATTAAATAAACGTTAATTTGGCTACAGACTAAATCTAGGTCTAGATCCAAGATCTGTTTTGAAAGGACTTTCGAGTTCTTGAAAGGACTATTAATAAATTTATGTTCATGAAAGTTTTTATGCGTCACTTGTAAGTCTATATCTATAAGCTTATCACTGGAATATTATAAAGTGTACTAGATAGTCAAGTCATACAATACCAATTTCGAATTGCGACAGAAAAAACTCAGACAAGCAAAACAAACATTAATGAAAAATTGCAACTCACTATGATCTGCCCCTATAAATAGAATTGGAAGATGTAGTATCCAATAAGAAAGGTTTCGTTCGTTACATACAGTTTGTTTTCATTTAAACATGATTTGATCTTCAATCACTGTACTCGTACCTTTGGCCGAGTAGTCTGACCATGTGAAAAATGTACATAATGTATGCGCTGACAATGACGTTAGATACAGGCAGTGCTTCTCTTCTAACAACAGGGAGAAAACCAATTAACAACAACAACCACCAGAAAACTTGTATCATATTCTAGGCCTTGGCCAAATATACAAATCAAGGTTTTCACTCAGGCGATGGCATGTAAAGAACTTTCTCATAGCTCTTCTATCATAGACTGGTGGACGTGTTCATCCTGCTATTGCAATAACCACAACTCTGCAAGACGTAAATACATGTACCAAGGGGACTGCACTCTTCAATCTTGGTCAAAGAAACTTTCACAGATATCACTTCGAAAGTTAGCCGATTAGAAAGGAAAATTAATATTATATTCTAGTCCTTTAACAAATATAAAAAAAATAAATATAATTATTTGCAAATGAAAACAAATCGCCACGACTCACATGCTAAGGAATATTGAATTGCAAGCCTATAAAAAAGCGTACATGGTCGGACATGAACTACAGATTGCACTATTCTAGTTTATTACAATAATAGCTTATCTTTATTTATTATATTTCAGTGGAAGCACTACATGTTAAGTTTCTTCCAAGATAAAGTACTGATTTGAAAGTGTAAAAAACTGACCAAAAGTTGGCTACTTAAAATTAAGAGGGGTGCACGTACATGGTCAGCCATCAATTCCTGATAAGACTAGGCTAGTCTACTACAACTGTACTCCAGTCCCCCAGTGGAAGCACTACTTGTTCAGTTGCTACTTAGACTCTAATTGATCTGATGGTGAACAAAAATGGCTAGAATTTTGCTACTCAGAAACCAGGGGGGTGCAAGTGCCCATTGGTAATTGTCTTCTTTTTTTTTGAAGTAACGTCTGTAATATACATAATAAGATAAGATGGAAATCTACAACTCTGTTTTTTAAAAATACATTTCAATATGAGAAAACAACCCAGATCTAGTTTGATTTTTAAAAAAAATAAATCAATATTCAAAAAAGAATAGAAATAGTCAACAACAACAAAAAAAAGTTCGCCCATCCAAAAAAAGAAATGTGTGACTGTTCCTAAATCTTTTGTCTCTCGCTATTTGCTGTTAATAAGAAATTGATTTCTAGATAAGGTCACCTCTCTAGCCTAGTCCGTGGTTCTAATATAATGTCCTGTTTGCTATTCCGTTCTGCATGAAGCGTGCCAACGTGGCCTGATCCTTAAATCACAGCAGGACAAAGATTTAATGCGGTTATAGTGACCCACTGCCCAGTTTTCTTTCTCTGTTTCAAAACATTGTTACCACGCAAAACACTTGTATCTACAGGAGGCTAAGTCATAAATAATATGCATTGATTGAATCGGGGTCTGCGGTGACTAGCGGTTTCCGGGTTCCATTGGCGATGGTGTTTAGAAGATGTGTCGATGGTATTGTGTGGTAAGTACAATGCCATAATCTGAGACCTGAAGTCGGATGGCACAACACCAAATGTAGATGAGGATATTTAAACTGAACCAATAGAAATCTACTTTAAACAACTGATTAAATGATCCACATTGAAACCATTAGATTAACTAGCCTGTTTGTTTCTTTATTACAACTGGACTCAGACACCAAGATGCCATGCTAACTAATGTAAAAAAAATAATAATTTTTTAAACATTTTTTTAAAAGCTTATATAAACTCACTCTGTCTGTCTGTCAGACTGGTAAAACGTTTGAACCGTTTTTTTCCCCCCACATTTCTCATTCACGAATGAAGTTCAAACTTAACACTTATTTTTTTAGCCTGACAAAACATGAATCAATTAAAAACAAAAACAGTTAAATAATTGTTGGTGATTTATTGTTTTGTTTTATTTCGAAATAAGAGGAATTAATGTTATTTAATGATAGATCTGACTATACATAATATACATATGGATTTAGTCCCCCTATTACGTTTTGTCACGTTTTTTTCCCACTTAATATTCTCGAATCAAGTTGAACTTTTGCATGATTATTTATAGTCCATAACAGTACAGGAATCAATTTAGAAATTAATCAATTTGTTAATCATTTAGTACAAATTAATTAATTTTTATTTTATATGACAAAAAAGGAGCTCTAAACACTGTAATTTTAGACAAATGGCACTTATTAGCGCTTCTTTACCTTAGATGGGCTTTTTTTTTTTTTAAAGTATTCTTTTAACTTTCAATAATCGGGGGGCTACATTTTAACGCTCCCCCTAACATAATTTTCAGCACTAGAACCTGTATTTGTTACAATGAAATGCTCCCCTCTCTCTCTCTCACTCTCTCTCTCACTCTCTCTCGGAATTATATTTCTTCTTTCACTTTGACCGCCATTTTTTCATGCTTTAAATAACAAAATTATTTTAAAATTTTTTTATACATTTTTTATAGTTTTATTAAATTTTATAACTTTATTCTAACTGTCTGGCTACTTTACTTTTTATCCTTTTCAGTTTACAGATTTTTTGTTAAATTTTCATTTCATGTGATTTCCGAGAATGAAATTCTCGTTCCTGATGTTTGAATTATCTCCCTTTACATTTAATATTCCAATGTTGTTTTTTAAATAGTTCTATATTTTCTTTCTCTCTCTCTCTCTCTCTCTTTCTTTCTCTCTCTCTCTCTCTCTCTCTCTCTCTCTCTTAATCCACCACTCTCACAAGCAAGCTTTTTCTTTGCCCCTCTCTATTTCTCCATCATCTGATTCGACTTTTCACAAAACATTACGATAATTGATTCTTAACTTCGTTCATTCACTAAATAATTCATCGCCAATTTTTTTTTCAGAATAAAATACAAAAAGTCAGCAATCATTAAAGAACATAACTTATAACAAAGAGATAGGAAAACCCACAAGGCAACCCACTTTTAATTCTAACCACACAAGACATTCATTAAGATTAAGGTAATCTATACAAGGGGGAGAAAAAATATGTATGGCAAAGACAACTTGGAAAATAATGTTTTGTTATATTAGAAAATATTTCAACGGCATGTTGAGACCAGGGATTACTCAAGGCCGCATACAAAGCCGGCGTTAAAGGTGGGCGAGCAGAGCAGGCACCCAAACCCCCAAGACCTCACGCTTGGTAGGGGACCCTACGTTCACTTAAAAATCTGTTCATATATAGTGTGAGAAAGATATTGTGCTATGCGTAATAGATAAGTTTACATGTAGTATATATATTTCATATGTCTTCCACCTCCGATGCCTAAGGCTGGTCTTTAAAATAAGGTGGCAAGATAATATAACCAATGAGCAACTGCTACGAAGAGCAGGGTGCCGGGACACCCGCTGTGTTATCAGCAGCAAACGTCTTGGCTGGCATGGCCACGTTCGTAGAGTGCCAGTAGGTCGAGGACATTCTGTATGGCGATCTATCAGAAGGCAGGAGAGCCGCTGATCGCCCACTTTTACGTTATACGGATGTACGCAAACGCGACATGATGCTCTTCAAAATCGACACTAGCAGCTGGGAAGAGGTGGCACTGGATAGATCTACATGTAGAGAGAGCGTAAATGAAGGGTCTCGGATTGCAGATGCCATACAGCTGAATAAAGGGTGAAAATGCAACAGCGCTTGGTGATTACATATGCTTAACCAGTGACCGCAGCGGTGTATCAAGGATTGGCCTCTTTAGCCACACAAGAAGTTGCAAAGGGAAGAGATTATCTTTTGAGACGTAAAATACCACAGAATATATTACCTTTATCAATATGTCGGATAAACTGGTAAACCTATTTTCACGCTCTACTTTTATTTTCGAGGCAAAATTTTAAAAAAATGTTAAGAGAACATGCCCCATGTTTGACCTTGATCTAAATCCAATCCACCAGGTCAGCAATACCCACACACTGAGACCACAGGCCGCGGGTCATATCCGGCTAGTAGACAATAAAGGAAGGAAACAAGCAGAGTTTCAAATAATCAATACGGTCATGTCTTATTTACTTTGTATTCGGCCAGGTTTAATCATAGTTTCTTGTAGACGCAATATATTTAAGTGGAAATTAACTTTTGAAAATTAAAGCAAAATAATTCCAATAACAGATTAAAATTCAAAAGATTAACCAAGTTACAAATCATATGTGTGTATGAGTTAATTCCATTAATAACTACATATAGAAACTACCATATCTTGACTAGAACTCGTATGAATTTACATGTTTAATCTTAAAATTACTAGTCCTAAGCCAATGTTATGATGATGAATAGTAGGCCTTTTGTTACCGGGTAATAATGTACTATGCTGTTCGTATCCAATTCATTTCTTTATGTGATACTATTGTTTACATAATAAATAAATCTACAGACCTAAGCTGTCAGAAGATAAGTTATTGCCTTAATATTTTTTAAAAAATTATCAATACATTTATAATATATATATTATAAATATATCTAGATCTGGACTCTATTTAGTCCTATCAGACTGTCAAGTGTAGGCCCCTATAATGAGGATTTGTCAAAACTGCGCGCTATAAAAGTAATTTGTTATTTTTGAAACTTATAACTAGAACGAAGTTACGTATCAAAATTTTTTTTTTAAAACAACATTTGAATAAGTATTGAGTATAGTCAATAAATGGAAAATATATTTTATAATGAACCATTTACACTCTTACCATTGTGACCTTCGATGCAAATTTTTCGTACCAATTTTCGAATCTATGAATGAAGCTTGTGTTATTAATGGACAAGCCCATTTAAAAAACATAAAAAATTACATCCCCTGAAGTTTTTAATTGAAATGTGTAATTTTTTGAAAAATCTGCTTGCATATATAATTTAAAAAATCAGATGGTTTACTTTCGGAAATGTAAAAGTAGCCGTTGCATCAGAACTTTGAATGATCTAAAATATCATGATGTCCGACTTTCATTTTCTCTTCTAGTTTCTGAGATCTAAACGGGACGGACGGACGGACAGACGGACAGACATGCCACACAAAACTAATAGCGTCTTTTCACCATTCGGGGGCCGCTAAAAAGATAGAACAACGACAGAGAGGTGGGAAGGGAATGGAGCTAAAAATACTTTACGACAATCACGTGGTTTAGAATATAGTACTTCGGGACATGCAAAGACACATCCAAGACAAGCACACACACACAAAACAACAAGTCTTAGTGTTTTCTAAAAAAAAAAAGGCCTCCAGACACGACCTTGCCCTTGAAGTTTCTAACGATCTAAAACACCCATCTCCTTCCTTAAAAAGTAAAGTCCACTTTGAGACATTGTGATCTATACGGTAGATGTGTAAAGGTCATCTGTTTCTGTGACCCACGATTAACGAGGGCGTCATGTGGCCATCACAACGACCAACCGCCTTTACTTTTCCCCATCTGATGTGAGGTACTCTTTAAAGCTGGGTGAACTCAGAGGCGCTCTAAAGATCCCGAAAGTAAAAAATAGTAGTCTTCACCAGGATTCAAACCCGTAACCTCCTGCTCAGAAGCCAAGCACTTTATTACTCAGCCACCGCTCCGCTATCCCCGCCCTTAGTTCTTCTATTATCTTCCTCCACCTCAGTATATGTCTAGAAATGTGAGGCTTATTTTTGAAATGATAATAATCTAAAACTTAATAAACGTTTCAAGATCAGCCTGGGAGAAGACCTTCAAATCGATTTCAGATTCTGTGAAACAAGGTCAGGACCCAGAATCGTTATAGATGAGCATACATAACTATACCTTTATAACCTTTGACTAGAAACTGGGTTGATGAACTCGAATCGTGGGTATACAATGGAGGAGGCGGTCCGGCTGATAATGAGAATACTATCTTATCAAAGAGGAAAGGAAAACGTCTGTTTGATCATAACTTTGGCTACTGAGTTAGACTTAAAGAGTTAAAAATCCAATGCATTCATATTAAGCCGCACTTACTTAGCTAAGATTTCGTTATGCCAGTCTTCAAAGGGAGACAAAATATTTACTTACAATAGAAGGAATGTGTCAATTCATAGTACTTACCCCCTACCTGAAGCATAACATTTTCCTTTTGAATTTTTACTTTAAAAAAAAAAGTGATATTTAGATTATATACGCGGTCGTTAGGCTATAGCTTCAGACAGCTAGTCAACCTTTGTTATATTATAGCTTCAGACAGTTAGTCAACTAAACCTTTGTTAGATAGACAGTTAGTCAAACTAAAACTTAGTTAAGTTGTAGCTTCAGATATTTAGTCAAACTAAACCTTTAGGATATAAATACAGACAGCTAGTCCAACTAAACCTATGGTAGGTTTTAGCTCCAGCCAGGTAGTCCAACTAAAACCTTTGTTAGGTAACCGCTTCACACAGTTAGTCCAATTACAAAGTAATAACATCAATCCAAACACACACAGGAAGGCGCGGTGGCTGAGCGGTAGATCGCTTAAATTACGAAATGGTAGTCCCGGGTTCGAATCCCGATGAAGAGCTCCTCTAAGTCCATCTTTCTCTAATGGGTACCTAACATTAATTAGGGAAAAGTAAAGGCAGTTGGTCTTTGTGTTAGCGACATGACACCCTCGTTACCTGTGGGCCACAGAAACAGGTGCCCTTTACAACATCTGCCCTGTAGATCGAAAGTTCAAAAAGGGGAACTTTACCTTTTACTTTAAACACCCACAAACACCCACATATAACAATGATCACCAATCTACACGGTAACACCAAACTCTAAAGATAGACTTTTTCCCGGTGTGCAACAAAATTCCTCTGACAAGCTACTCACTAATGGGACATTATCTAATCAAATGTTCTACTTTAAAAAAAAAAACAGCAACATTGATTTGATTACATCAGCATGTAAACTATCGCAAAGAACATCACAGACGTGAATTAAGGAAATTGAAATTTGAGGTAAAGAGAACCTAATAAGTCAGCAGACGTCAATGCTGTCAGGCATGCGCAATCAAACCACAAGATCGCGTTGGCTCTAAGCCATAAAGAAAATCTCACATTGCTGTGAAGGATATGACATTTAGAAGGTAATGTGCCTCCCGAGGTCAAAGTCTATATAAACATGAAAATAAATCAAAAACTATTTTCATATGTGCTTAGCAAAATTGGTATCAAGCTATGCAATGCAATTTCCGCGTACAGCATTAATGGGCTATAATATAGATGTAATATTCACTATCAAAAAAGATATTTTTCCAAATCTAAAAGTATATAGAAAGGACATATGAAGAGTTATTTACTATATATCTTTATAAGACAATATGTTGAACCTTTGTCAAGTCACTGCGCTGTTTATAAGTACAACCATTGTGATAAAAGTGCATTAAAGAATCAATAGCTCTCTCCCTCTCTGTCTCTCTCTCTCTCTCTTTCCATCAATGAACTAATCCTGTCTCTAGTCTCTTCATTTGTGATACATTTCCAGATTTGAAAAGCATTGTTAGCGGAAGAGTATATATCAATTTTCACTTGTCTACATTATAGGATTGCGAGATTCAGGATAAGGGTTAGCTTTGTCTTGTTTCACATTCGACACTCTCGAGAATAGGGCCTGATTTAATCATTGCGGGGCCTTATGCGAAACGGATTGCGCAGGGCCCAGTTTGGGTAGGAATACGGATAATAAGTGACAATTAAGAAGTTTGTATTAGAAAATAAGTTCGTATTTGCATTTTTTTTAATTCTTTACTACGTACAGAATTACTTGACGAGCCTTGCGTGTAGCAAAGTCATACAGTAGGCCTATATCATAAAAATTCTGTTTCCTACATAGATCACGCTAAGAATTACCAAATATTTCAATCTATCTCCGAGAATTGTTGCCCTCAAGTAATTTTTCATCAGTTTGAGGTGCGAGAAGCTTTTTTCACCATATTCTACAATTACGGGTATTGTATAATGCCTTTTTTTTTAATCGCGCGTAGGATTGGCGTTTTCCATATTGAATGATACCCCAAAATGACAATTTTGTCTATATTTCAGGAGATTTTTATGAGTTTTAAAAAGATTTTAATAACTTCCGGAGATTTAAAGGACACTTTCGTAAATTTTGCAATTTCAAAAGATTTCCAGGATCTGCTGGTAAATCAGGAGGCCGCATAAAATATGTTATAAATTATAAAATGGTTTAATTTAATAATTTACACCTAGAATTAGCGTGAATTAATGAAAGTAGGGGCCCACTGCGGTCGCATAGGTTGCAGTGGCCTGAGGCGGCCCTTCTCAAGAACATACATTTCATATAATGTCATATGGCGGAAAAAAAAAATGGGCGGTCCTGATGAGGGTGGGTTTGTTGAATGTTGGGTCCGTGGTTCGTGCCCCTGGTCAGGTCTGTTTATACGTAAAATGTATGCATCAAGGATAATATGTGTACATTCAAGGATAACGATAGTATTAACCCTTACAGGAACGCTTCTGTCAACTGATAACTCAATGTTGACATACAATCTTGAAGTGTATTTATGATTGTGGGACTCGATGAGGATGTTTGCTAGACACCACCTCCGTCCCCCGTCTGTGTGTGGTCAAACATTGAAATCTCGTGGACGCAGATATTAGTGAAACGACCTCCGAGAGTCAGGGCTAAGTAGTGTTTACACTGCAATTACGAGAGAATTGACAGGCTATGGTATAATAAGAGAGTATAGATGATATTAGAGAGGCTGTGGAGATGAAATTAGAGAATGGAGAGGCTGTGGAGATGATATTAGAGAATGGAGAGACTGTTGTATAGTAAGAGAGTATAGATGATAATGGAGAGGCTGCGGCATAGTTAGAGAGTATAGATGATATTAGAGAATGGAGATGCTGTGGTATAAAAAGATCGAATAGATGATAGGGTAGATGAAGAGGTGGGGGGGGGGGGGGAGGAGAACGTATGGCAGAAAGTCTCAAAGCTAAACATGGATTGGACTGACTAGTGATAATGCTATTAAAGTTAGATGGAGGGAAGTTGGAAAAGAATCCCTGACGTCTTCATGTCCTGCCTCAACTGTCGTTGTTTTTGTTTTTTTCAAATTATTTCTTCTTTACAAATTTAATAAAGGTGTTATGGACATAGCACTGACCCTAATACTGCCCATCTGATGAAGCAAATCGCAAAACATTTCCGTATAATTCCCTTCCCCCCCCCCCCCAGGTCCCCCCCCCCCCCAAGTTCCATCAAGGATGACGTAAGCATTTCGTATCCCATTACATCTATCTAGGATCAAAGAGACGGAGGTGAATGCAAATTTCGTCCATTGAATTTATACGACTGAAAAAAACAACTGACCTTTGCTTTTCCTTGTTATTTATATTGATACACACAAATATATAAATAGACACACGCACTGAAAACAAGCACTCACACGCGCACATACATACACACACGCGCGCACACACGCACACACGCACATACACACACACACACGCAAGCATATACACACACACACACACACGTGTTTCTGAAGAGACTCGAAAGACTTAGATCAAGAAGGTGGCCAAGTCATAATTTGAAACAAAAAATGGCCGAAAGAGTATTTCGTTTCTCGTGATGTTTGGTTCTTGAACTAAAATGTTCGTGTTTCCAAATCTCTTAATTGGCAATATTCCACAACGCTATCTTAGGAATCTGGATCATTTCTCTATAATTTACCTTTCTGTCCATCTAAGATGGGGGTCAAGAACCCTTATCGTGCAGTTCCGATTTTCTTGTTCCCAAAACAGGACAATATCCTAATAAGAAATATCATAATGATGAATGGTGAATGCTAGCCATCAAGGGGCTTCCATGGTAGCCTTGGCCGAGTAGTTTGTCCATGGTAGTATTATGGTTCTTCTGTATTGAAATTATTTGGTGCTACAAACGGAAGTTCTTGGAAAATTAGATTCTGCAATTTTTAAAAGTGCACCCAAGTATAAAATACCTTTAAATAAAAACACATACCTTAGCAGCACCTCCTTTAGTATGTACACCGGATACACCAAAAATTAACTATTTATAGTTTTTTTCGCCATCTATGAAAACCTCTAATAGAAAATATTTCTCCTTCATTTAGCTACGCTTTCTCTCTCTCTTATTCTCTCTCGCTCTCTGTTTCTCTCTATCTCTCTCATGCACATACGCACTCAGTTGAACCTACTTACACACACTAATGAATATAACTTCTGGTGTACGCCAGGTTGTCAAAGCTTTTACAAAGCTTATATTAACTTACTCCGACTGTCTATCTGGGAGGATTCTTTTATATGATTTTTTTTTCCACTTTCAATTCTAGAATCAAATTAAAACTTCACACAATTATTCAATGTCGATGACAAAACTTGAATCAACAACAACAAAAAAAACAACTACATAATTTTATTAATTTATGATAATTAATTTTTATTTTGTATTTAGGGAAAGAGATAAATTTCGCAGTGTCCAGGCATATGGTATTAATTGTGCGTTTTTTTGTTTCGCTTATATAAGTTTTTTGTTTATGTAAAGTATTTTTCTTATAGTTTTGTTTTCTTACAGTTCCACTGACCGGTCCGCCCCAAGTAGACACAGGGAGTAAGGTGTATGTGTTCGATCAGGACGAGACCAGCTGGTCTTCCAACGTTACTTTGATCTTTATCAATCAAAAGATTTCCACCAGGGGACTGAGCTGATTGGACTTGACGGGGGAGGGGAGTGTTGACATTTTAGATAGGTCTAACTAATGTCAAGAACACACGCGATCTGAGGCTTCTTCTTTTTTAAACTTTGTTTTCAGAGATATCAAAGCCATATAGAGAACTAGACGACTGTATAAGATTAATCAAATGTGAGCATTAATCATTGATGGTCTGTCTGGTCTGTTGTAGCATGGATTAGACTAACAACATCTCTCTAAATTAGGAATATATATATATATATATATATATATATATATATATATATATATATATATACAAGTAATGAAGACATGTTGCAATATAGAAGACAAGAGTAATGGGAGATTAGCTATGGTTGGAACGATATCAGACAAATAGCAGTTCCCCTCCCTCCCTCCTCAGCTTTTGTATCCAAAGGAACGGCAAGTGGAGATACAAATTGGGGCTCTGCCAGGGTGTAGCATTCCTGTTCAGAAGTCGAGCGCTTTACCATTCAGTGTTGAGAGATATGATGAGGCGCGGTGGCTTAGCGATAAAGCGCTTTGCTTCCGAAAGTAAGTCCCGGGCTCGAAACCTAGTAAAGACTGATTTTCAATTTTGGAATCACTGGGCGCCTCTGAGTCCACCCAGTTCTAATGGGTACTTGACATTAGTTGTGCTGGCCACATGACACCCTCGTTAACCGAGGGTCACAGAAACAGATGACCTTTACATCATCTGCCCTAAAGATCGCAAGGTCTGAAAGGGGAAACTTTTTGTTTTATTAAGAGATTTGACAATAAGTATACAGTTCTTTCCCTGTATAATCTGTTTCTTTTATTTATTTTTTTTGGTTTGCTTGTTCCTATAGCATTCATTATCATTTGTTATCATGCATAACTATCATCATCATAAATATAATCGCAAATTTTGTTATGTTTTAATTCTGTATTCACGCACAGTACAAGTGATCATTTGACTTGACACAAACTAAATGAATCCGCTGAAGAGTCGACAGCAACAAACAACAAAATCGCTGGTTCACACACACACACACACAGACATACGCCGACACAGATACACTCTGCACACTCCAATACATCTCTATACATAAGCAGCATCTTTTTAAAAAAATCCCATTACTCTTTCTTTAATTGCCCCCTTCTCTGAGGCATCTGTCCTCCCGTTGGACGAAGAAAAAACAACAACACAAAACTATATTTTGAAAACTAAAATCGGTTAAAGGTAATATATCAAAATGTGTTTTACAAAACAAAAGATTTTCGACAAAAGTTATGAACAACAGGATGAATGATGTGAGTGTACTTCTGTCAATGGTGATTTCAAATGAGGTCAGGCCATCAATTCTGCTGCTCATTAGAGCTGACTGATCGGATCTTCTGGAAGTTTCTTGCAGGGACCTGCGTTTCTTTAATATTGATTTACAAGTACCCAGGTACCGTGAGAGATACTGGCCAGATCGATTTGCGATACCCTATGGGACATTTTCTTTTAGAATATTTTTATTAGGAAAGGGAAAAGGGCGTGCTGGTTATGTGGTAAAGCGCTTGGATTCCGAACCGAAAGGTCATGGATTCGTATATCGGTGTAGACTGGGATTTTTTATTCCGGGATGTTAAGGACGTCCCTGAGGCCCCCTCAACTCTAACGGGTATCTGGCTTTAGTTGGGAAAGGTAAAGTTGGTTGTTGCGCTGGTCACATGACAACCTGCACGATACATTGCAAGGTCTGAAAGGGGAACTTTACTTTTTACATTAAACACACATATATAAGTAAGTATTTAAGTTTTTATAAGAAATCAGAATTGAGACTACAAAGATCTAATGTGTACCTAAGATTTAATTAGGACAATGTAACATAGCTAAGAAACTCTCTTTTCCTTGTTGTGACATATGGTCTAGTCTAGAGTTGTTGTTCTTTTTGTTATTTATAGTAAGCTTAGCAATAATTAACTCTGTATATCTGTGGTGAATTTATATTTTTTGTAAAAAAAAAAAAAAAAAAGTAGGTGCCGGTACTCAATGATAGATTGCCTAACTTTAAGCTACTAATAAATTAATAATAAACGTTAAAATACAAGAAAAGTAATAATGTGTTCCCCACATTGAAAAAGGTGACGGTAGGCCGTACAGGTGCGTATCGTCACAAAAAAAAGCAGTGTATATATATATATTCTCGGATCTTGTTGGTGAATTAATGAACAATTAAACAATTAATTCTTCAATTAGATTTGTTTTATATAGAAAAGTGGAGATTAAATGAGCACTATTGAAAGTTATGTCAGCATTTAAAGGTGCTCTGCCATTTACTCAATATAATCTTTGTTGTTTTATTCTTTGTATTTTTTATTCTGCTTGTTACCCGTACATTTTAAATATCGAAATTTTTCCACGTGATTCGTTTGTGATTTTAAAGAAAATGACTTATATAAATTAATAAATTAGTCCGATGCCAAGGCATTTTATTTTTTAAGGATGAGACACATATGTGTGTTTGCTTTAGTTCTAAAGCTAGATGACAGAAACTGGGTCATGATGCATACTAGAAGGAATGGTCTGTTTTTCTATTAATTAGATTGTTATGATTTTAGAAAGAGCTGTGTTGGTGTTGGAGACATGAGCTACTATTACAGACTTGATGATCTACTAAGATATATATGTTTTTTGTTTGTTGTTTTTTTTTTGGGGGGGGGGGGGGGGGTTGTGAGAGGGGAATTTCAGTAATCCATTAGTGCGCTTTCATTTTGTTGCAGGGATATTTATACTATATTTCGTTGTTTCAATAGTAAAGACTTCAAAGTAAAGAAGCAAGTATGCATAAAACACTGAACCATAATCTTCAAATACAAAAATCTAATAAAATACTCAGAAAAACACAAGGATAATATCACAGTAGTACCGGATAATAATTTTTTTTTTTTATAAATGCTCCTTCTTCCTTAGCGCTATTACAGCATGGAGAGGGTTGCCTGAGTCAGCCAGGAAAGCCAATGACTTGGTAGAATTGGTTAACATGCATGACTAGATTGACCTAGGTACACGATTAGGACATATTCATCTTTTTTTTTCTTTTTTTAAGTAACGTTTGTATTTTATAAGATAAGATAAGATAAGATAGACCTACATATATTTTTTTCATTATTTCTTAAAAGATTTGATAGATCTCTGAGTGACCTCTGAATGGCGACAGAGCAGGAAGGACTACATCTCCTCTAGCAGGAATCTGGGCAGTGCGACGTAGGACCTCGTGACGGCATTGGGAGTTGACTTTAGCTTTTAACCGTGCAAAGTATGCATAGACAGAACAGTAGACCGGTCCTGCGCTGAGCAACAGTGGATTGTTCTGCCCTTCCTAGCTACCATCATAGTTTATCACGGTCCAGGTGAAGCATATGATGCCAGGCTTTCTTGGTTCCTTTCAGAGTTTTCTGATTGACCAAGGACTAAAGAAGAGACGCGGTAGCTGTCGAACATGGGGTCCAGGATTCGAATCCTGGTGAAGATTGGGATTTTTAATTTCGGATCTTTGGGCGCCTCTGAGTCACCCGGCCCTAATAGGTACCTGACATTATTTGTGAAAAGTAAAGGCGGTTCGTCGTTGTGCTGGCCACATGACACCCTAGTTAACTGTGGGCCACAGAAACAGATGACCTTTACATCATCTACCCCATAGATCGCAAGGTCTGAAAGTGGATTTTTACTTTTGAGGACTAAAGAGCCTATAACTCAGCTGCAAAATAAGCTGGCTAGGTCAAGAGCAAGAATAGAAATTGTTGATTCGTTAGAATACCACAACAGTTTGAATGCTACTATATGTGTGTGAGTGTTTGGGTTCCCTATGTGAGTGAGTGTGTGTTATATATGAATATATATTTAAAGTAAAGTTCCCCTTTCAGACCTTGTAATGCCTAGCGCTTTTCCGCTCAGCCACCGCACCTTCTAACATATACATGTGTGTAGTTGTAAAATCTTTTTTCAACCTTCATAAACTATGACAGTGTCTTGCTGCTGTTGTTGTTGATAATGAGGTTGACCTTATAGATGATGCTGTTGATGATTTGGATTTAAGTGTTGATGTTTATGCTGATGATAATATTGATGTTTATGTTGCAAATGTTGATGTTTTTGTTGGAAATTGTTTTCGTTGTTGATGATGCTGATGTTATTGTTGGTATTATTATTGTTGTTGATGTTGATATGTTGTTGATGTTGATATGTTGTTGATGTTGATATATTGTTAATGCTGGCATGTTGTTGATGTTGATATTTCTGTTTATGCTGTTGTTAATGTTGTTGACGTTAATGTAGTTCTTGATGTTGATATCAATGTTGTTTGTGATGTTGATATTACTGTTTTTGTTTCCAGTTCTAAATGGCCTCAAAGAACAACGATGTGCCCTTTGAAAGATGAGAACGCCCAAGCCAGGGATAAACACAAACATTATTAATTAACAAAACTGAGCTTGAGAGATAATATTTTAAGAGCAGGTAATATTTTAAAAGCAGACGACACTGTTTAACGGCAGACGACAAATTGCCAACTCAAAATAGCTCAAAGCCTTAAATAAAGAAAACAGCAAATAATAAATCTGATATACTTCAACAACGCGACAGACGCATTACCCGACAGGGCAGACTCGTAGAGAGCATAGCCAGCGCCCGGTGCAAGGCACTTTATTTTTTTTTTTGAGCCCCACTCCCTTTCTTTTTCCAGAAACATCACATACTAATATAAGTTAACAAACAAGCAAAATGAAAATAAAATACTTTCAAACAAGAAAGAAATCTAAGTGTTAAGTGTGACTCCAGGACGCACGAGCCCAGCATTCACAACACACTGATATTAATGCACGATTCTACATCTTAGTGACCAGTGCTATGTGTATTATTAATACCGCGTCAAAAGATCAGTTACAATGATTGGCGAAAGAAATAACACACACATTATGACCAACAGCCATCAAAGCTTTTAAATAGACATTAGGAGGTGAGAAGCTGGCAAATGTTGTGGCATGGCTGCTTTTCTCATTGTATATATTGTTTTTTTGGTAATTACATAAATATTTTTGAAGCCTTAGCTATTGAAAAAAAGATAAACAAAATCCAATATGGAGGCCGTTGCAATGACAACCATTTTTAATGTGGCTGCTGACAGGGACCATACATGTTAAATATTGATAAAATTGATTGATACATTTAAAAAATATAAAAGGGTGTCCAGTGTCCCACATAGCCTTAAATACCTTGGACCTATCGTTTCAGACGATAAAACGAACCAGAAGTACTGGCCAGAATTTCACCCCCCCCCCCCCTCTTTTCCTCAACGGGATGAGATTACAATAGGAGAAAAAGAGGACGATGTATCTATTTATGTCCATACAGAGTACATAAACACATCAATTAAAGATTCGACCATCCAACC
The DNA here is from genome assembly GCA_030265305.1 of Biomphalaria pfeifferi. Classification (NCBI taxonomy): domain Eukaryota; kingdom Metazoa; phylum Mollusca; class Gastropoda; family Planorbidae; genus Biomphalaria; species Biomphalaria pfeifferi. The sequence continues at coordinate 646,303 of JASAOG010000080.1, read as the reverse complement.
AGAGTACATAAACACATCAATTAAAGATTCGACCAACCAACCAGAGTACATAAACACATCAATTAAAGATTCGACCAACCAACCAGAGTACATAAACACATCAATTAAAGATTCGACTAACCAACCAGAGTACATAAACACATCAATTAAAGATTCGACCAACCAATCAGCGTACATAAACACATCAATTAAATATTCGACCAACCAACCAGCGTACATAAACACATCAATTAAAGATTCGACCAACCAACCAGAGTACATAAACACATCAATTAAAGATTCGACCAACCAAGGACAAAGAAACAACTTTTAAAAAAAAAGACTAAGGTAAAAAAACAATGGTCGATCAGTCAGCTAACTGTTTGCAGAACTTTCGCTATAGTTGACCAACTGAAATAACATTGTTACAAGTCTGTTTTTGTTTCGTTAAGTGACAACTTGAGAAGCAACGCGGTACAATGGAGTAAATTAAAAAAATTAGAAGTTAAGCGCTTCAAGCCTGCGTGCTCAGCAGGACTTTATTGCGGTCTTGTCCTAAGAGATTTGTTTGTATTTGTGTTTTAAATTATCATTTACGCAGAGGACTTTATGCACTACTGGAAAACGAATTGTATTGCCCTGTTTCTTTTCTAGCTTCACGGTGTCAATCAATAGAAAGAGAAACAGAGACTTTTTTTAGTCCTTAAGGGAAAAAATGAAAATAATATCATTGTCTGAGGGGGCGGGGGTCTTTTTTTTTCTTCTTCCTTTGTACACTCCAGGAAAACCCAGAAATACCCAAAATTACTTCAGGAGATCCATTAAACAAATACTGCTGGCCTGTTAGTAATCCAATCTCCCTGGTCACAGCGACTAACGTTTTCTGGAGGGTGTCCACATCCAAATACGTGTATCCGTTTGTGTATAAATAGAATTACTGTGTGGAGAAGCGCTGGATGGGGAAAGGGGGGGGGGTACATTTGTTATTCATTGTCGATGTTTCTACGGCATAGAAATGTCAATAAATCATCATTTACACGATGTATGCATATTATGTGCACCACTCTTTAATCATTGAATAAAAATGTAAAGAAACACATAGAATAAGTTATAAAATACACCAACCAAATGCAAAATTTAAATTTCCTCATACATTTCAGTTATGGAAACCTAATGGTATCCATGAGTATTAAAAGAAATGTAAAATTTAAAAATAGCAGCATCAAGGTTATTGAAAGAAGAAGGAGAAGAAAATATGGCGAAATATAGATGGGGAGGGTTCGAATCTCTGACACGGCATCTAGCAGTGACCGGGCGAGAGGCCAACTACAGCAAATTCCGCTTAGCTCTTCAAGAAAGAGCGTTCAATTGACTAATGTTATCTGTAGCTTGGTAAAGGTTACGATAGCTTTTCAAGGGTATTGAACAGTTACGTAGACTCCATTTAAAAATAGATATCTTTGTTTTTTGTGTAGTCTGTCTGTCTGTCCGTCCACCCGCCCTTCCTATAATTCAGATTTATATCTCGAAAAATAGAAGAGAAACGGAAACGGCGATTGTATGACATTCCGCTGGGTTTAGTACCTTGGTACTTAAACTTATGTAAGAATCGGTCCTAATATCTTTGGATACGCACCGAAGGTTTACCACTCAGTCCGTCTATTTTGATATAGTGTCAAAATAAAACATTTGATTTAGAACTGTATACTATTTCAGGCGGATGGAAATGGAGCGACGTCAAATAACAGAAACAAAATACTAACACGCAAACTAATCAAATACTCAGAAAGATACTAAGATACGATAAGGGTTTATATGTAGTTCGATATGCTAGGACTTAGCAGAGATGGAGTCTCTTATTCACATGCATGACTAGATTAGAACATAGACGTATGGACGTAATTATATTCTCGTTTTTGTAACGTCTGTAATTTATAAGATAGTAAAATTAGTTAAAGTATTTCCCCTTTCAGACCATGCGATCTATAAGAAGGATGATATATTGTAGTCTCTTTCTGTGGCCCACGGTTAACGAGACTGCCCAATGGCCAGCACAACGACCAACCTTCTTTACTTTTTCCTAAATAATGTCAGGTGCCCATTAGAACTGGGTGGACCTAGAAGTGCCCTAAAGCCCTGAAATAAAAAAAAATCCCAGTCTTCACCAGGTTTCGAACACGGGTCATCTCGGTTAGGAAGCTAGGAGCCTCACCACTCAGCTTCCGCGCTTCCAATTTATGGGAAGACAAAAATATTTGTAATAATATTTTAGAAGTGAAAAGATTTATACAAAGGTGAAATAAGGAAAATAAAGCATTACGATAAGTTTTAGACTTGAGACAAAAATCTCTCTATATAATTCTCTTCGTAGCCCAACCATGCGAGACATCACAATGAAGTCATGAAAAGATAACTCTTGGATTTCTGCAAGTCGGACTAGAGTTACCCCACGTTAACTTTCACGGTGACAGAGAGCGAGGCTAAGAAAAAAAAGGGGACGTGTACTACGCCGCGGGTCGGCTCGTATAAAATATTTGTTGTTGTTTTTTAAAATCCAGTTTTTTTTTCTAAAACCATAGAAAATATTTTTTTGGCCAAATCGATTCTATAACGTCGTTGATTTAATAGTCGTGGCTTGAGTGGAGGAAAGATTGTGAAGGACCTGTTGAAGTGGATTTCTTCCGTTTGTCTCTGTTTTGTGTCTGTGTGAAGCCATAGTTTGTTGTGTGACATCCACTAGAAGTATGTCTGTCCCCCGTCGATTGAAGGCCAGAGCCAGAGATTGAATAACAAAAAGACTGGAAACTTAAACATTCTGAACAGCTTTTGACTGGGAAGAATGTACTTTTGGAGTGTGCGTTTTCAGGAGTCATTAAGTGGACGTCACAAGTGAACGACACTTACATAGGCGATCACTAAACTTGGTGAACTAGGTGGGAGGGGGATAATGTGAAAATCCCTACGAGCCCAAACGAGTGTTTTTTATATTAGAAATTAAATAGTACGCAAAATGCAGGGACCCCCCAAAGATGTCAAGTCCCCGGGCCCCCAAATGATGGCTAATTTCTAGCTACGCCACTGTGTGTGTTGGTATTTTGTTTCTGCAATTCGACTTCGCTACTTTTCATCGGTCTGTATTAGTATAAAAGTACTAAATCAAATGTAGTCATCTCATATTTTGGTTTTCAAAAACACCATCTTTTATTTTCACATTATATCAAAATAAAATGACTGATTGGCAGAATTATTTTTCTGCTTATCCAAAGATATTCAGACAGATTCTTTCATATGTTTAATTTTCAAGGTAATAAACACAGCACTATATCAGAAAATCGTTATTTCCTTTTCTTTCTTTTTTTCTTGAGATCCAAAAGGGAATAATGTACGGACGGACGGACAGACTCCTAAAAATTAACAGCGGATTTTCCTCTCTCTGAGACCCCTAAGAAATCAAAATGTCATGTATCTGTATATGTTAGTCAGTATCGGTGCATGCCTATGCGTGTAGATCAAACTATGAGTCACGCCCTCAATATAAACTTTCAAAGTTTTCAATGACGTGTTTTTGAAAATCCTTTATAAGCATGCCTAGTACGCATGGGCTAATCTCTTTGACTGGCGTTTGGGGAAAAGAGGGGGGGTATCATGGAGAAGTTTTCGTGTTGCCTTGGACGATAATCAAACATTGCCCAGCTCGAATCAAATCTGAAACATGTTCAGTCCACATCGAGATTTTAACTCCAGCCCCTCACCCACACCCCAGTTGCAATCTAGCCCATTCCTAAATCACCTTCCTCTTAACCTGTTGGCTCACTGGGGCTGACAGTGGGTCTATCTCCATTCTCTTGTCTTTTACCATGGAGTAGAGTCTTCTTTAGGCTCGTCCATTACCTTGATGTTGTTCCCGCATCGATTCAGTTGTCTGCCTCTCTTTCTTTTCCCTGTTACTGTTCCCTGCAGAAAAGTCTACACGATCCCTGAGTATTTCGTTCTAAGGCTGAACAGTCTTAGGTTGCGTGTTTTTGACAAAAATATTTTACTTTAAATTTTAAAACCAGACAAGCAGTTTAATTTTTCATTTATAAAAAATCTTTGCTGATAAACTAAGAGGGCTCTCCTCTCATTCTATCTATCTATCTATATCTATCTATCTATCTATCTATCTATCTATCTATCTATCTTCTATCTATCTATCTATCTATCTATTAATCTATCTATCTATCTATCTATCTATCTATCTATCTATCATCTATCTATCTATCTATCTATCTATCTATCTATCTATCTATCTTCTATCTAGCTGTCTTTCTGTCTGTCTATTAAAACAATAAATCTTTAGGCAAATATATACACACACACACACACACACAAAATGGGAGACAGCAGGGGCGGACTATGTTTGAAAATTCGTCCTGGCATTAGTATTCTATCTTAATCTAGCCAACTAATTTCCGTACCATTATGATAAGTACACATTCGTATAAGACTTTGAGAAATATAGACTTAAATCATAGTTTGTTAATCCCTTCATAAAACTGAGGCTCAACAGAAGCGGTCTAAGTTATATAAAAATTACTTTAAATGTGTTAGGCTAGTTTTGGCTCTGTAAGATCTGTAAAAGATCTCTTAGGAAAAGCTGAAGCTTATTCGCAACTATCCGTAAGCGCCAATAACATGATCGTTTATAGTGTATAGTGGAGGCGTGGTGGCTGAGCGGTAAAGCGCTTGGCTTCCGAACCTGTGACCGGGTTTCGAATCCTGGTGAAGACTGGGATATTTTATTTCGGGATCTTCGGGCGCCTCTGAGTCCACCCAGCTCTAATGGGTACCTGGCAGTAGTTAGGGAAAAGTAAAGGCGGTTGGTCGTTGTGCTAGCCACATGACACCGTTGTTAACCGTAGGCCACAGAAACAGATGACCTTTACATCATCTGCCCTATAGACCACAAGGTCTGAAAGGGGTAACTTTTACTTTACTTTACTATAGTGTATAGTGGTTACTCTAATTACTAGCGGCGGACTTACTGGCCTATAAGATAGCAGCTACCAGGCCCATGGGCGTAGCCAGGGGGAGGTTGGGGTTCAACCCCCCCCCCCGCCCCGAAATGAAATTCCCCCTGCGGGGGGGGGGGGGGGGAATCGGAATTTAGAGACTGATTTTTTGCTTTGATTTTGTTTATTTTAGGTGAGATTTTGAGACTAAACTATCACTTGCCCTATCACAGCAAAGGAAGTTTTGAGTTTAAAACCCCCTATTAGGGGTTTTTGAGCTTAAAACCCCTACCAGGGGGTTTTGAGTTTAAAACCCCTACCAGGGGGGTTCGAGTTAAAAAAAAAACCTACCAGGGGTTTTCGCAGTTAAATTCCACTCTTCTATAACACAAAAAAAAAAAAATGCAAACTACAAACCCCCAAATTTCACGAGCACAGTTAATGAAGATTTTCATTTTTAAACTGCAATTATTTAAGTACTACTAAATGGCTGCTTCTCAGTATAACTGACAAATAATTCAGTTAAGCAATGCTCCCCTTACCCAGTGATACCCAACCTAATTTGATCTGTGGGCCACCTTTGGGACAGCGACGGCACGAGCGACATCAATGAAAAGATACATAAAAGAAATGAATTGATCTAAACGAGTTTTAATTTTTTTAAATTTATTGCTTTACCTTTACCTTTGCCTGCCCCTTAGTCTGTTGGACCGTTGGGGCACCAGGCAAGATATGTTGACCGTCTTTCTCCATTCCTCCCTGTCTTTTGCCTTGTTTAGAACCTCTTTCAATGGCAGGCCCGTCCATTCTTTTATGTTGTCCTCCCATCGCTTTCTCTGTCTGCCTCTTCTTATTTTTCCTGGTACTGTTCCCTGAAGGAAGGTCTTTGCAAGCCCTGAAGATTTTGTAATATGGCCATAGATTTTGAGCTTGCGTTTTTTCACTATAGTTAGCATCGCTGCAGACTGATGCGCTCCCTGGTCATGGCCACATTTGTATATGCTTGTGAGTCTTGGACGCTGACTGCAGAGCTAGAGAGGAGGATCCTAACAATGGAATTGAGATGCTACAGAAGGATCCTTGGTATCACGTTCAAAGACCGCATCACAAACCAAGAGATTACAGACAGGGTTAAAATTTATACTTATATTAATTAATAAGATAAAAGTAAAAGTTCCTCTTTTAGAACTTGTGGTCTATAGGACGTACGATGTAAAGTTCATCTGTTTCTGTTTCTAGTGTTGGAATATTTGTAGTTAATCTTTGTTTTTAACGCATCGGAAAGTAGTTTAATTTCTCTACTTAAAATGCGAGCAACATTGAACATTGTAGCCACGGCACTCGTTGCTGATGCTTAGTGTACGTACAAGAAAGCACGATCCCTAGCCGATAACCAAAATTGTTGCTGCTTCGTTTAAGGGTCGTAAATCTCTGCTTTCAGATCTTGCCATCTTGCAGATGTGGCACACGGTTAACGAGGGTTCCATGTAGCCAGCAACCTTCACTTTTTCTCCCAAAAAATGTCAAGTACCCATTAGAGCTGGGACTCAGAGGCGCCCAAAGATCCAGAAATTAAAAATCCCTGTCTTCACCAGGATTCGAACCCGGGACCTCGGTTTGGGAGCCAAGCGCTTTAGCGCTCAGCCACCGCGCCACCTAAGTCAAACATAAGACAAACTTCTCTAGCAATAAGTCATCTGGAGACAAGCAGGGCCGAAGAAAGAGAAGTATTTCGTTTTCGTTAAGGTAATTTGGGACGCTCAATAAACACAAGTAGATATTTAGGGTTAGGGTGGGGACATTTGTTGCAGGGTCTCTTTGTTAGTTTGAGAATATTTTCTTTTTCATGGCATTCTGTTATCTATTTGTATAGAGGTATATCTCACGCTCTATCTATCTCTCTCTCTGTCTCTCTCTCTCTCTGCCTTTCTCTGTCTCTCTCTCTGTCTATCTGTCTCTCTCTCTTTCTCTCTCTCGCTCTCACTCACTCTTTCTGTACCCAATCAATGAAAACGCGCCTTTCATTTCTACATATTTATATAAGTTCTCCCAAGTGATGCCTCTGGCCAAGAGTGACCACTGACCACTACCCAGTCTATACAACTGTCCACTACAAAACAACATTGCTTGATGTCACAGCTTCGTCTTTCTAAATGACGATTGTTAAGCCGAAAACGAATTTTTTTCCCCTTTTGTTTTTCGCTAGCCACCAGTTTCTCTGGACGTGAACGAAATCTTGTTGTCCAAATGTTGACCAGTGAATAAATGTGATTGGACGTGCGGGTCCCTCCACTGACCATCGCGTGAGAGAGGACCATGAGAATAAATGTCTTTCTGGTTCACGTGCTGGAAATGTTACCCCCGTGAAAAAGTAAGAAGCACAAGGGAAGATAACTTCTAAAACTTCGTTTGGACTTTTCGAAATATGTCTGATGCTGTTTCTGTTTGGCACAGATTACGCCCTACTATGAAGACTTTCAAAAGAATTGACATTAAGTAATTTTACAAGTGATAATGGTTAAGACGTTTCGACTCAGAAAAACATTTAAACTTCTACTTTGTGAATCTCTAAACTTTTTTTGATCTGAACTCTTTCTTATTTCTAAAATATTTATTTTTATATCTGCCAGATACTCAACGAAACATACCTTGACCAGGTCAACAAGGTAACATTTCACGAATTACCGCTGTTTAACTTAATAATTACTCCTAAAAATGTGCATGATAAAATCTCCAGACTGGTGTCGGTGCGTGGTTGGGTCTCAGGGTTGTCTGGTGGAAACTTCAAAACGAAGCTTGACCTACTTCTTCGAATGGCGTGATTATAGAAGAGGCATTATAAGAACAACGTTGATTGGTTTGTAAAATAATTAAATTTAATATTCATGCGCAAAATAAAATTCTATAAAGAACTGTTATTAAACATTGTTGTTTTGCCCAGTTGCGTCTACAATTAATTATCATATAATAGTTCGTAATACACATATAGTGTAGTGAGTGGTCAGTTCATTATTATTCCAATTATCCGATCGGATTAAATTGGTTTGAGCGAAAAACTTATTATAATTGCATATAATTTTCATCTTTCTGTTGATCCCCTATGGTCGTCTCGTGGACCCCTGGGGGCAGGGCCGGTCCTAATAATTGCGGGGCCCTATGCGAAACTGATTGCACGGGGCCTAGACTGGGTGGAAATAAGGATAATAAGTGAAAATTAAGATTTTGTATTAGAAAAGAAAATCGACTTTGAATTTTATTCATTCTTTACTAAGTACAAAATTGCGATCAAATTCACTTTACCTTACGAACATTGCAACCTATTGCATATTTATATGCCAGTGACTATAAAAGTAAATAAAGTATTGGGACTTCCGATTAAGGTGAGAATTCGCCCGATTATTACATTTTATTACATGAAAGCTGACAATGCCTTTTTTCTTTTATCGCGCGTAGGATTGGATTTTCCGCAATAAATGACACGCATAACTGACAATTTTATCTATTTTCAGGAGATTTTTATGAGTTTTCAGGAGATTTTAATAAATTCAGATTTCCAGTATTTTTCGTATATATTTTGCAATTTTATAATTATACCTAAAATTAGCTCGGGGCCTATGAAAGAGCGATGCCCACTGCAACCGCATTGGTTGCAGTGGCCTAAGACCGGCCCCTGCCTGGGGATCTACGGACCACAGTTTGAGAACCACTGCATTAGAGCCATGAACCAGCCACCTTGAATCTCTAATTAACATGCACGACTAGATGGACACATGGAAACGCGTAGGACGTAATTATCTTTTTTCTTTGAAGGAACGTCTTTAACTCTTTCTCTCCTGACGACTGACGATACCAGAGTTGATTCCATCAGAATGTGGTAAATAATTATGGAGAGAAAGAGTTAATTTATAAGATTTATTTGGGCGAGACAATAATTATCTTGAAGGGACGTCTGAAACTAACTAAACCTTAAAAGTAAAAGTAAAGTTCCCCTTTCAGACCTTGTGGTCTATAGGGCAGACGGTTAACGAGGGTGTCATTACTTTTCTCCATTAGAGCTGGGTGGACTCAGAGGCCGAAGATCCGAAATAAAAAATCCCAGTCTTCACCAGGATTTGAACCCCGTTCTCCTGTTCGAAAGCCAAGCGCTTTACCACTCAGCCACCGAGATAAGATAAGATAAGAGCCACCGAGCCTCCTACTAAACCTTGCTGATCGATGATTTATGTGATTTTCCTCTGATTTCAGTCAAGTTTTTTTTTTTTGTTATATAATTCATGCAATCATTGGGGAACAAAATCTACAATTAATTTTTTTTATATTATTGATGCTTTTCTAAAAGACCAGGGTCTAGATTTCCTCTCATCTGTTTCTGTGTCCCACGTTTAACGAGGGTGTCATGTGGCGAGCACAACTATTGTCAGGTTAGCCCTGGACGTCCAAATATCCCAAAATTAAAAATCCCAGACGTCACAAGGTTTGAACGAGGAACCCTCCGGTTCGGAAGCCAAGCGCTGTACCAGGCAGGCAAGATACTCTCTAGTAATATGTAAACACAGTAAGATTAGAAGATTCTATTGTCATAAGTTCTTGAATCTTTATCACAAGGAACTTTATTCATTGTATATTGTTCCAGAATTTAAGAGGACACTAGATCCTGAGCCAGCAATGAAAGACTATGCTACATAAACATAACTGTGTTTCTTGTAAATGTTCTTAAATAGGTTAAAATTGATATGAATAATATTTAACTCATTAACTATATTGTATTACGTATTAAATTAGCATTACATTCCTACATAGATTATATTATTCTATAGACTATATAGACAATGCCTAGTTCAGGCGTTCAGCTCGTAGAACACGTTTTCAAGACTAAATGCATGACGCGTAGGACGTTATCATCTTCTTTTTTGAAGTAACGTCTGTATCATATAAGATAAGAGCCCTATTTTGGAGAGACACACCCGCCCACACTTATCGCGGGTTAAGGTGGCTTTCGCATTGGTGAAAGAGAAGCCGGCCATTTTTCTTTTGGCACGCTTTTCTTCCAAAGCTGAGGCCAATATTTTTTCACTGTCCATAGCTTTCTTGGTCACTGTCTCTCTCCATCTAGTGCGGTCTATGGCTAAGTCTTGCAATAATCAATATCAATAGTCACTGCTTTTAGGTTCCGTTTGATTACATCCAAGTAACAGGGGTGGAGCGACCAGTTCTTGAGCCTGTCGTGAGTTAAAGAATGACTTTCGGGATGCGATTTTCCTCTATCTGGCGAACATGGCCAAGCCAGCGCAGGTGTCGTCTGATGATTGCGAAGATGCTGGAAAGACCCGTTCGCTCCTCTCGCCATTGGATTCTCCACATTTTCGTAGTCTCTTGCTTTGCGAAGGTACTCCGCGATTCACTACTCTACTGCAGCGTGCTCAGAACGCATGCCTTGTATAGCTCTATTTTGGTCGCTGTAGTGAGCTTCCGGTTTCTCCAAACTCTTGACCTGAGTCTAGCGAAGGTTAAGGCAGCCTTCCCTAGGCGTCTTTTAATTTCCTCTGCTAGAGACAGGTCATCTTGAATTGTGGATCCAAGGTAGCTGAATTGTTTACGGCATCTAGCTTGAAGGATATTGTTTAGCAGTTAGCCTCATAACGTTTCGTTTTTTCTTCTTCGTGCTATTGTTTAGCCCATACTCTTAGCCCAAACTTTTAGCCCATACTCTTAGCCCATACTCTTAGCCCATACTCTTAGCCCATACTCTTAGCCCATACTCTTAGCCCATACTCTTAGCCCATACTCTTAGCCCATACTCTTAGCCCATACTCTTAGCCCATACTCTTAGCCAATACTCTTAGCCCATACTCTTAGCCCATACTCTTTAGTCCATACTCTTTAGTCCATACTCTTTAGTCCATACTCTTTAGTCCATACTCTTTAGTCCATACTCTTTAGCCCATACTCTTAGCCAATACTCTTAGCCCATACTCTTAGCCCATACTCTTAGCCCATACTCTTTAGTCCATACTCTTTAGTCCATACTCTTTAGTCCATACTCTTTAGTCCATACTCTTTAGTCCATACTCTTTAGTCCATACTCTTTAGCCCATACTCTTAGCCAATACTCTTAGCCCATACTCTTAGCCCATACTCTTTAGTCCATACTCTTTAGTCCATACTCTTTAGTCCATACTCTTTAGTCCATACTCTTTAGTCCATACTCTTTAGCCCATACTCTTAGCCAATACTCTTAGCCCATACTCTTAGCCCATACTCTTTAGTCCATACTCTTTAGTCCATACTCTTTAGTCCATACTCTTTAAACCATACTCTTTAGCCCATACTCTTAGCCCAGACTCTTAGCCCATACTCTAAGCCCATGCTCTTTAGCCCATACTCTAAGCCCATGCTTTTAGCCCATGCTCTTCAGTCCATACTCTTTGCCCATACTCTTAGTCCATACTCTTAGCCCATGCTCATTAGTCCATGCTTTTAGCCCATACTCTTAGCCCATGCTGTTAGCCCAATCTCTTAGTCCATACTCTTAGCGCATACTCTTGGCCCATACTCTTAGCGCATACTCTTGGCCAACACTCATAGCCCATACTCTTTAGTCCATACTCTTAGCCCATACTATTAGCCCATACTCTTAGCCCTAACCCTTAGCCCATGCTCTTAAGTCCATACTTTTAGCCCATCCTATTAACCCATACTCTTAGCCCATGCTCTTAGTCCATACTCTTAGCACATGCTCTTTAGTCCATACTCTTAGCCCATACTCTTAGCCCATACTCTTAGCCCATACTCTTAGTCCATACTCTTTAGCCCATACTCTTAGTCCATACTCTTAGCCCATACTCTTAGTCCATACTCTTTAGTCCATACTCTTTAGTCCATACTCTTTAGTCCATACTCTTAAGTCCATACTCTTAGCCCATGCGCTTTAGTCCATACTCTTAGGCAGTACTCTTAGCCCATACTCTTAGCCCATACTCTTAGCCCATATTCTTAGCCCATACTCTTAGCCCATACTCTTAGGCCATACTTTTAGCCCAAACTCTTAGTCCATACTCTTTAGTCCATACTCTTTAGTCCATACTCTTTAGTCCATACTCTTTAGCCCATACTCTTAGCCAATACTCTTAGCCCATACTCTTAGCCCATACTCTTTAGTCCATACTCTTTAGTCCATACTCTTTAGTCCATACTCTTTAAACCATACTCTTTAGCCCATACTCTTAGCCCAGACTCTTAGCCCATACTCTAAGCCCATGCTCTTTAGCCCATACTCTAAGCCCATGCTTTTAGCCCATGCTCTTCAGTCCATACTCTTTGCCCATACTCTTAGTCCATACTCTTAGCCCATGCTCATTAGTCCATGCTTTTAGCCCATACTCTTAGCCCATGCTGTTAGCCCAATCTCTTAGTCCATACTCTTAGCGCATACTCTTGGCCCATACTCTTAGCGCATACTCTTGGCCAACACTCATAGCCCATACTCTTTAGTCCATACTCTTAGCCCATACTATTAGCCCATACTCTTAGCCCTAACCCTTAGCCCATGCTCTTAAGTCCATACTTTTAGCCCATCCTATTAACCCATACTCTTAGCCCATGCTCTTAGTCCATACTCTTAGCACATGCTCTTTAGTCCATACTCTTAGCCCATACTCTTAGCCCATACTCTTAGCCCATACTCTTAGTCCATACTCTTTAGCCCATACTCTTAGTCCATACTCTTAGCCCATACTCTTAGTCCATACTCTTTAGTCCATACTCTTTAGTCCATACTCTTTAGTCCATACTCTTAAGTCCATACTCTTAGCCCATGCGCTTTAGTCCATACTCTTAGGCAGTACTCTTAGCCCATACTCTTAGCCCATACTCTTAGCCCATATTCTTAGCCCATACTCTTAGCCCATACTCTTAGGCCATACTTTTAGCCCAAACTCTTAGCCAATGCTCTTTAGTCCATACTCTTTAGTCCATACTCTTTAGTCCATACTTTTAGCCCATGCTCTTAGCCCATGCTCTTTAGTCCATACTTTTAGCCCATACTCTTTACCCATACTCTTTAGTCCATACTCTTTAGTCCATACTCTTAGCCCATGCTCTTAGCCCATGCTCTTTAGCCCATACTCTTAGCCCATACTCTTAGCCCATACTCTTAGCCCATACTCTTTAGTCCATACTCTTTAGTCCATACTCTTAGCCCAGACTCTTAGCCCATACTCTAAGTCCATGCTCTTTAGTCCATACTCTTAGCCCAGACTCTTAGCCCATACTCTAAGTCCATGCTCTTTAGTCCATACTCTTAGCCCATACTCTTTAGTCCATACTCTTAGCCCATACTATTAGCCCATACTCTAAGCCCATACTCTTAGCCCATGCTCTTTAGTCCATACTTTTAGCCCATACTATTAACCCATACTCTTAGCCCATGCTCTTAGTCCATACTCTTTACTACATACTCTTTACTACATACTCTTTAGCCCATACTCTTAGCCAATACTCTTAGTCCATACTCTTAGTCTTTACTCTTTAGTCCATACTTTTAGCCCATACTCTTAGTCCATACTTTTACTCTATACTCTTAGTCCATGCTCTAAGCCCATGTACTTAAGTCCATACTCTTAGTCTTTACTCTTTAGTCCACACTTTTAGCCCATACTCTTAGCCCATACTCTTTAGTCCATACTCTTTAGCCCATACTCTTTAGTCCATACTCTTTAGTCCATACTCTTAGCTCATGCTCTTAGCCCATGCTCTTTAGTCCATACTCTTAGCCCATACTCTTAGCACATACTCTTAGCCCATACTCTTAGGCCATACTTTTAGCCCAAACTCTTAGCCAATGCTCTTTAGTCCATACTCTTTAGTCCATACTCTTTAGTCCATACTTTTAGCCCATACTCTTAGCCAATGCTCTTTAGTCCATACTCTTAGCCCATGTTCTTTAGTCCATACTCTTTAGTCCATACTTTTAGCCCATGCTCTTAGCCCATGCTCTTTAGTCCATACTTTTAGCCCATACTCTTAGCCCATACTCTTTAGTCCATACTCTTTAGTCCATAATCTTAGCCCATACTCTAAGCCCATGCTCTTTAGCCCATACTCTTAGCCCATACTCTTAGCCCATACTCTTAGTCCATACTCTTTAGTCCATACTCTTTAGTCCATACTCTTTAGTCCATGCTCTTTAGCCCATACTCTTAGCCCATGCTCTTAAACCATGCTCTTCAGTCCATACTCTTAAACCATACTCTTAGTCCATACTCTTTAGTCCTTACTCTTTAGTCCATACTCTTTAGTCCATACTCTTTAGTCCATACTCTTTAGTCCATACTCTTTAGTCCATACTCTTTAGCCCATACTCTTAGCATATACTCTTAGCCCAGACTCTAAGTCCATGCTCTTAGTCCAAACTCTTAGTCCATACTTCTACTCTATACTCTTAGTCCATACTCTAAGCCCATGCACTTAAGTCCATACTCTTAGCCCATACTCTTAGCCCATACTATCACCCCATACTCTAAGCCCATACTCTTAGCCCATGCTCTTTAGTCCATACTTTTAGCCCATACTATTAACCCATACTCTTAGCCCATGCTCTTAGTCCATACTCTTTAGTCCATACTCTTTACTCCATACTCTTAGCCAATACTCTTAGCCAATACTCTTAGTCCATACTCTTTAGTCTATACTTTTAGCCCATACTCTTAGTCCATACTTTTACTCTATACTCTTAGTCCATACTCTAAGCCCCTGCACTTAAGTCCATACTCTTAGCACATGCTCTTTAGTCCATACTCTTAGCCCATACTCTTAGCCCATACTCTTAGTCCATACTCTTAGTCCATACTCTTTAGTCCATACTCTTAGTCCATACTCTTTAGTCCATACTCTTATCCTATACTCTTTAGTCCATACTCTTAGCCCATGCTCTTTAGTCCATACTCTTAGCCCATACTCTTAGTCCATACTCTTTAGTCCATACTCTTTAGTCCATACTCTTATCCTATACTCTTTAGTCCATACTCTTAGCCCATGCTCTTTAGTCCATACTCTTAGGCCATACTCTTAGCCCATACTCTTAGCCCATACTCTTAGCCCATACTCTTAGGCCATACTTTTAGCCCAAACTCTTAGCCAATGCTCTTTAGTCCATACTCTTAGCCCATATTCTTTAGTCCATACTCTTTAGTCCATACTTTTAGCCCATACTCTTAGCTCATACTCTTTAGTCCATACTCTTTAGTCCATAATCTTAGCCCATACTCTTAGCCCATGCTCTTTAGCCCATGCTCTTTAGCCCATACTCTTAGCCCATACTCTTAGCCCATACTCTTAGTCCATACTCTTTAGTCCATAATCTTAGTCCATACTCTTTAGTCCATGCTCTTTAGTCCATACTCTTTAGCCCATACTCTTAGCCCAGACTCTTAGCCCATTCTCTTGGCCCATACTCTTAGCGCATACTCTTGGCCCATACTCTTAGCCCATACTTTTTGCCCAAGCTCTTTAGTCCATACTCTTAGTCAATACTCATAGCCCATACTCTTTAGTCCATACTCTTAGCCCATACTCTTAGCCCATACTATTAGCCCATACTCTTAGCCCATACTCTTAGCCCATGCTCTTTAGTCCATACTTTTAGCCCATACTCTTGACCCATACTCTTAGCCCATGCTCTTAGTCCATACTCTTTAGTCCATACTCTTTACTCCATACTCTTTAGCCCATACTCTTAGCCAATACTCTTAGTCCATACTCTTAGTCGTTACTCTTTAGTCCATACTTTTAGCCCATACTCTTAGTCCATTCTTTTACTCTATACTCTTAGTCCATACTCTAAGCCCATGCACTTAAGTCCATACACTTAGCACATGCTCTTTAGTCCATACTCTTAGCCCATGCACTTTAGTCCATACTCTTAGCCAATGCTCTTTAGTCCATACTCTTAGCCCATACTCTAAGCCCATGCTTTTTAGCCCATACTCTTAGCCCATGCTCCTAGCCCATGCTCTTTAGTCTATACTCTTAGCACATGCTCTTTAGTCCATACTCTTAGCCCATACTCTTAGCCCATGCTCTTAGTCCATACTCTTAGCCCATACTTTTAGTCCATACTCTTAGCCCATACTCTTAGCCCATACTCTTAGCCCATACTCTTAGCCCATACTCTTAGCCCATACTCTTAGCCCATACTCTTTAGTCCATACTCTTTAGTCCATACTCTTAGCCCGTACTCTTCGTCCATTCTTTTAGTCCATACTCTTAGTCTATACTCTTAGCCCATGCACTTTAGTCCATACTCTTAGCACATGCTCTTTAGTCCATACTCTTAACCCATACTCTTAGACCATGCTCTTTAGCCCATACTCTTAGCCTATACTCTTTAGTCCATACTCTTAGCCCATGCTTTTGAGTCCATACTCTTAGCCCATACTCTAAACCCATGCTCTTTAGCCCATACTCTTAGCCCATGCTCTTAGCCCATGCTCTTTAGTCCATACTCTTAGCACATGCTCTTTAGTCCATACTCTTAGTCCATACTCCTAGCACATGCTTTTTAGTACATACTCATAGCCCATGCTGTTAGCCCATTCTCTTAGTCCATACTCTTAGCCCATACTCTTAGCCGATGCTCTTTAGTCCATACTCTTAGCCCATGCTCTTTAGTCCATACTCTTTAGTCCATACTCTTAGCCCATACTCTTAGCCCATACTCTGCGAATAGCGTATCTCTTAAGTGGGAATTTTTTGTCTTCGTTATGGCCTGGTAATATTTAGAAGTTTGCCATCAAAATGGAATTGAGAAAGATGAGTTTTATGTATTTTTTTAAAAGCGATGTGGACTAGCATCTAAAAAAAAGAGGGTTGGGGCCAGGACACATCCATTTGTAACTTCGCTGTATATACGGAAACTTTCGGAGCAGGCGCCGTTGAACAGCACATCATATTTTGGTGGAAGGAGACAATTACATTTAGTAGCTTGGGTGGACAGCCTATCATCTGCAACATTTTCATTTGTCTCAATGAGAAACATTTTTTTTTTGCCAAACATATCAATTCACTTCATTAGTCTGTCTGGTTGAAAACCTTTACACGTTATCAGTGGCGTCACTAGGTAGGTGCTGGGGGTGCGGTCTGCACCGGGTGACACCGACCCTAGTGACGCCACTACATGTTATTTGTCCGACTTCCCGTACTTGAATTGAGTTAAAACTTTGTTTAATTAGTCAGTGTTGATGACAGCACATGAGTACATCAAAAGATTAACCAATTAATTGATAAAATGGAAAAGTACTAAACTAGAGGGAGGTGAATCTTGCAATAATGAGATATGGCAGCGATTAAACTTTATCTCACCGTTTTGTTTTATATAGTTTTTTTCTCTGTTTTTATATTGATTTTTTTTTGTTTCATGTTGTT
This sequence comes from Biomphalaria pfeifferi, assembly GCA_030265305.1. Taxonomy (NCBI): domain Eukaryota; kingdom Metazoa; phylum Mollusca; class Gastropoda; family Planorbidae; genus Biomphalaria; species Biomphalaria pfeifferi. The sequence goes on along the minus strand of JASAOG010000080.1, from coordinate 628,913 downwards.
TTTTTAAAAATGTTTTTATGTTGTTTTCTTATGTTTCTAATGTTTTTGTTTTTCTGTTTTTGTGTGTTTATATATAATTTTTTTTATTATTTAGTAGTTGTTGTTTTTTTCTTTTGTGAGTCTTATCCTTCTCTGGATGTGTATATGTCTGGTAGCCCAATTATGACGCAATAACGTTCAGTCTTTATCCGATCTCTAGACTTTGATTCTTTCATCTCTTTCTTTCTACACGTGTAACTAAAAACGAATTCCCTACTTCCTAGATCCCAATATACACAGAAAGAAATTTCCCAAAAATGAGAGAGAGAGAGAACAAAAAAAGATTATGGGGCTGGGTCAGATAACTAAAAATAGCAGGGCCGCTATCAAGATTCTTGATGTAACGCTCCGTGGTGGTGTTGATTTTTAAAGATTAAGGCCAAGATGGCTAAAGTACAAATTGTTTGTTTGTTTAAATCCAAGTAGTAGTACAAGAAAATGGAATCCAAAAACTATTATCCAACACCAAACCAAATAAAGCATCTGGACCTGATGGTATTCCAGCTAGATTACTCAAAGAACTAAGCAATGAGCTAGCCCCAGTGTTCAAAATACTCTTTCAGGCATCGCTTAACCAGGGCAGAGTACCAAAGGACTGGATAGAAGCTAATGTCACCCCCCTATTTAAAAAAGGAGAAAAATCTGAAACTACAGACCAGTATCACTTACCAGCATCACATGTAAAATCCTAGAACACATAATATGTAGCAACATCATAAACCACTTAGACAAACATAATGTTATCACCCCATACCAACATGGCTTTAGGAAATATAGATCATGTGAAACACAACAAATAGGACTAATTGATGATTTTCAAAAGGTTTAGATAATAGTGAACAAATAGATGCTATTTTACTAGATTTTTCCAAGGCTTTTGACAAAGTTCACCACCATAGTTTGCTTAAAAAATTAAAATATTTCGGCATTAATGGTCCACTGCATCAGTGGATTAAAGATTTTCTGATAGGGAGAGAACAAACTGTAATAATAAATGGCTCTAAATCAACACCAATAACAGTAAACTCAGGTGTACCTCAAGGATCAGTCTTGGGTCCACTACTATTTTTAATTTACATAAATGATTTACCAAATTGCATTAGTTCAGGAACAAAAGTCAGATTATTTGCAGATGATTGCATAATATATAGAACAATAAAAACAACACAAGACACAGATATTTTACAAAGAGAATTAGATGAATTACAGAAATGGGAATCAAATCGGAGCATGTCTTTCCACCCAGAAAAATGTCAGTTGTTAAGAGTAAAAAAAAAAACTAAAACAAATTAATTCCACTTATCTTATTCATGGCAAACCAGTAACACAGACTAAAAACGCAAAATACCTAGGTGTTATAATAAATGAAAAACTGTCATGGAATCCACATATTGATGAAACTACAAAAAAATCCAACAAAGCATTAGGGTTTATTAAAAGAAATTTCTATAAATCAAATAAGAACATAAAACTAAAATGTTATTTAACCTTGGTTAGGCCAATAATAGAATATGCATCCACCGTTTGGGACCCCTCAACTCAAGAAAACATTAAGAAACTGGAACAAACACAAAATAGAGCAGTGAGATTCATAACAAACGAATATTCACATTTGACTAGAGTAACACCATTAGTAAAATCACTAAATTTAGAAAGCCTTCAGGACAAAAGACTCAAAAGTAAAGTAGCAATTATACATAAAACACTGAACCATAATCTTCAAATACAAAAACAAAACTTAATAAAATACTCTGAAAGACACAAAAATAAAGGCCCATTCCTCGTCCCCTATGCTAGGACAAATTTGTACAAATACTCCTTCTTCCCTAGTGCTATTAGAGCATGGAATGGGTTGCCTGAGCTAGCCAGAAAAACCAGTGACTTGGCAGAATTTAAGTCATTGGTTAATATGCATGACTAAATGCATGACGCGTAGGACGTAATCATCTTCTTTTTTGAAGTAACGTCTGTATTATATAAGATAAGATAAGTAATGTGACGCTGAGTTCAATTCTCATCTCCACCTCTTGTGTTTGACTGGATTCCTGTGGTATAACTTACGTTAACAACTAGTATAGTATTAGCAGTGGCGTCACTAGGGTCGTGAGGGGGGGGTGCGGCTGCATCGTCTGACACAAAGGCGGGGGGGGGGGGGGGGGGAAGCAGAAACGTAAAATAGAAGTAACAGTAACTAGAATCACGAACTTGTGTATACACATTTATTACTTTGAGCTACATTTTTTTTAACTTTTTTTCCCTTGCTACAAAAAGAAGACAAACTAACTTACACTTTGCGGACAACATAAATGGTATGGCAGGAACAGAAAAAGAGGGGTATCTGACTAACAGACAGAGTCAAGACTTCGCAGCAGATTGTAAGCTCTCTACAAACAACATCTTAATTTTGTTTTCAAAGACTACTGACTTGACTGTAGGAGAGAGGGAGGGGGGGGGGGAGAAATGGACAGTGGGAGAAATGGACCACCCCTGTTATCTTTAAAACTAGTGGACCAGATTTTTTGGACCAGATTTTAAAAAAAAACGTTTCCTTTTAATTAATTCTTATGTACGTTTTTGTATTTGCATGCGAAACTATTTGAGTCACAGTGCGCTGATTTTCTTCACCATATTAATATTTCATTGGGTCTACTTTAGAATTCATGATAAGTTTGTATTTTTGTAAAACCAACATTTCTTTATAATAATTTATTACTTTTGCCTTACAAATTTATTAAATACAAATTTTTCTTTTTTTTTTTTTGCTGACAGTACAAGATACATCAAATGAGATACATCAAATGAGATACATCAAATGAGATACATCAAATGAGATACATCAAATGAGATACATCAAATGAGATACATCAAATGAGATACATCGTTGAAAAGAAAATTATTTCTTTTAAGCTTGTGTCTTCTGTGGGTGGTCCATTTCTCCACACAGGTGATCCATTTCTCCCCACAGGTGGTCCATTTCTTCCCATATTGGGGTGGTATTTTAAATTATTTTTTGTTTCTTATGTATGATAATTTTTTTATATACTTTATTTTGAAATAAATGACTACTTTATTCAGAAATTAGACATATGTTACCCGCGACCCCCGGGTCTTTATTTGAGCATTACTGTCGATATAGTCATAATTAAACGAAATAATAATGTAATAAGTAAAGCGAATGTGTCAATGTAAAAATAGTGTGAGATGCTATCAAATCAAAATAGCTAATAGGCTTAAATCCATTTGTTCAAATTAAAACATTTGCTTGTAGGCCTACATATATTTGATTTAAATTTGAGATGAATAGACTTAATTTTGTATATTCATGTGTTACAGTATAAAGTAGATCTTCAGGTAGACATAGATCTAAATCTACACTAATCTAGAGTTAAAAAATGACTTTTATAGAGTTCATTCTGTGTTGCGCATGCGTGACCTTTTTTTCATGAATGAATATAGGCCTATCTAAACACGGCAACGCAACTTTATTTATCGAACAGCGAACGAATACATTAAAAATGTTTTAGAAAAACAAATTTGAATGTTAATTTGATTAAAATATGAAATAAATGGACAATAATTAGTATGTTTATGTGTTAAAGCATAAAACTATCTTTGCGAAAAGAAGTTTTATCATCTTAGAGTTCAATAAGAGTTTTAGACCTAGGCCTAGGAATAGACTCAGTAGAGAGATCTGTTAATCACTGTTAATGTGTAACCATTTGGTAATGTCTAATGAAAGGATGTTCGCCAGACATTACCCGCGGCCTGCGGGTCTAAGTTTGTGTTTACTAATCTATTGGATTGGATTTAGGGTTAAACTTAACTAATGATCCTTTCAAGTTTTTTCTCTTTCGCTACGAAAATAAAATTAGGTTTGCGAAAATGGGTTTACCCGAAGCCGATACATTCATATCTATTAAAAACGAAAAGAGCGATAGCTTTGTTAAATGAATGGGATTATAAAGTGAACAATTAAACGAAATAATTTTTAGTACGCGATTCATGAATGTAGATCTAGGCCTATCTCAACTCGGCTTCGCAGCTTTCGTACGCGAATGTAGCTTTAGAAAACCAAATTTGAATGTTTATTTGATCAAAATATGAAATGAATGGACTTAAATTAATATGTTTATGTGTTAAAGTATAAAACTATCTGTGCGAAGAAAAGTTTTATCATCTTAGAGTTGAATTAGAGTTTTAGATCTAGGGATGGGATTATAAAGTAAACAATTAAACGAATTAATTTTTAGTACGCGATTCATTACGGTATTGTCTAATGAAAGAATGTTCGCCAGGAAATCTGTAGTCACAGATATCAGGAACTAATTAATGTAAAAAATGCTTTTGAAACACAAAATTAAAGGTTAATTTTATTATATAATGAAATAAATGGATCATCTTTTGTATTTTCACGTGTCAAAGTAAAAAACTATCTGCGCAAAGTGTATTTCTTAAAATTAGATCTAGGTCTAAATCCTTTCGATCTTTTCTCATGTCAACATTGTTAATCCTGGCCTAGATCCATAAAATACTATAGCTGTAATAGAGTCGGAAAACTTTATTTTTTTTTGAGGGTCTTAAGTTTGTTTTAGGGCTACAATACATACACTACGGTCTAAGTTAGTACCCAAGGAACATTCCTGCCTAGTTTTATCAAGATTGATCAAGCGGTTTTGATGTCTGTAAGTAACATACATACATACATACATACATACATACATACATACACCTCACATTCTACTTTAAAAAAGAAAAAAGAACATCACTGAGTTGTTGTTATTTATGTTTTTATGTAACTTTAGTAAAAAAAGTAAAAATGCCAGTCAGGGCCGGTCTCAAGCCACTGCAACCTAAGCGGCCGCAGTGGGCCCCGCACTTTCATAGGCCCCGCGCTAAGTATATCTGTAATTGCATAATGATGCGAAACATACGAAAAGTCGTGAAAATTATTTTTAAAATCTCCTGAAAATTAGACAAAATTGTTTTAGGGAAAACACAAATCTTACGCGAATAAAAAAAAGCATTGTCAGCTTTCATATTTAAATAAAAATATAATAATAGTGCGAATTTAAACCGAAACGAGAGTTCCAATAGAACTAGAATACGTTTTTACAACGATCAAAACCCGAAAATGAGAAGATAATCACTTGTAGTGAGACAGCTGAAACAGATTCTATGAAGATGTCGTTAGAGAAGTAGAACATGATGTAATAACTGATTAACATGTCGTCAGAAATAAAGGCAATAATGTAACAACTGATCAACATGTCGTCAGAAATGAAGGCAATAATGTAACAACTGATCAACATGTCGTAAGAAATGAAGGCAATAATGTAACAACTGATCAACATGTCGTCAGAAATGAAGGCAATAATGTAACAACTGATCAACATGTCGTAAGAAATGAAGGCAATAATGTAACAACTGATCAATATGTCGTAAGAAATGAAGGCAGTAATGTAACAACTGATCAACATGTCGTACGAAATGAAGGCAATAATGTATCAACTGATCAACATGTAGTTATAGATGAGCTAAATGTGGTCGATTCCTTGAGAAATCTGGATTATCCTGCCATGTGTCTTGAAAAAATGGAAAGGTCTCGTATTGACTTTATTACAAAAAGGTCCACCTGAGATTACTTTGGAGAATTTTCCTAAAAATAACGATGGTAGACATTCTCTTAAGTGCATTGCAAACCAAACTTTAGTAATGGTGAGAGTGTTTTGCGTCCTTGGCTGATATATTCTGTGTCAGCAGACAAGATCTATTGTTTCTACTGTCGTCTACCGGAAAAACAAAAAAAAATCTTTTTTAAATGAAGGATTTGACCAGTGGCAAATCTGTACCACAAGGCTAGCAGAGCATGAAAAATCGAAAAGGCATTTAGACGCCACAACCAGTTGCTGTGAAGCTGGAGCAAGACTAAGTTAAAAAAAAAAAAAAACTGGCAATGACAATGTTCACAAGGAGATGCTTTATTCTGAAGTTAAACGTTAGACTAGTTGCAATTGTAATATTTCTATCGAAGCGCAATTTAGCTTTCAGAGGGACCATTGAAAGACTTAAAGAGCCAAATAATGGGAATTTCCTGGTCTAGTAGAATTACTCAAAGTTTGATCCAGTAATGGGGGAACAACTTCGAATGTTACCAATGTAGAAATTCATGATCGTTACTTGGGAAAGAAGATTCAAAACGAACTTATTACTGTAGTAGCTGATGCTGTTGTGAATTCTATCCTTCGAGACACCAAGAATGCAGTGATATTGGATTGTACTCCAGACATAAGTCACAACAAGCAGATGTTATCAGTATCTCTCAGATAAGGGTTAATGTGAAAGAGCGTGTGGTTGTGTCTGAACGTTTTAAGTTTCTTCACGTTGTTTCTTCTTGTGACAGCAAAAAGAAGTTGGCTGGAAACATGGATGGTTTTGCAATCTTTCCAGCCAAAAGTCAAAGGAAAATGAAGTATGATAAATCTGTGGAAAACTTCACACATCGAAAAGCTAAATATGGCTACAGGATAAAATGCTACAACAGAATTGTGAACACTGCAATTTACTCCTTGCAGCTGAGATTTGAACTGTAACTGTGGCATCTTTGTGAAAGAAGTTTCTCGCGTCTTAAACTAATCAAGAATTACTTAAGGTCAACAATTCACGATGAGAGATTGAACAATGTGGCAATTCTTGCTATTGAGCGTGATCTATGTAGGAAACAGAATTTGATGATCTACTGTAGGACTTCGCTACACACAAGGCTCGTAAAGTTAATTTGATCATGATTTTGTACTTAGTTAAGAATGTATAAAATGCAAAGACGAATTTATTTTTTAATACAAATTCTTAATTTTCACTTATTATCCTTATCCCTACCCAGAATAGGCCCGCGCAATCCGTTTCGCATAGGGCCCCGCAATGCTAGGACCGTCCCTGATGGCGGTCCATTTCTCCCTAATCAATGATATGTCTTTTTAATTACCTACCAACTTGACTCACTGACTTCTAACTTACTTCTGTACTGACTGACCAAAATCTTTCTCTCTTTCACAAGTACTTCCAGTCATCTAATAACTAAAGTTCACGCTCTATTTTCTGCGTGGTCGAGAGGCCAAGTGCGCTTGAAGGGGGCTCGAGGTTCGACACCCGACTCGGTTGTGTTTTGTGTTTACTGAGCGCCTAAAGGCAGCACGGAAAACCAACTCCTAGATACCCCCTCCTCCCCACTGGTCCACAAATGAGATTGGACCAAAAGCGCCCTGAGCATGCTATAGGCATGAAAGTAGCGCTATATAAAAGCTATAATAATTTTAAAAAAATTAAATATAATAAAGTACATCGAAGCTACTGTTTTATCTCTGTGACAGGGGTCTTTGGAAACATATTTCTTTTTAACGAATGTCAATGTCAAAGGCCGCGGGATACACATTTGAGACCTAAAGAAAATCCGCTGCCGAGGACAGACACAGACAGCCAAAAGAAAATCTTAATCGACCACCGGCGGACAATGGTTATGCTTGCCATATGTGGCAAAATATGTAAGTCACAGCTGGAGCTGGGTAGCCACGAGAAAAACTACATTTCTCATTAATCTTCTGACTCGAAGACATGCCTTATTATTATTATTATTAATCTGTCACACACGCATTAACAGGAAGAAGACATAACATGTTTGATGTAAACTTTGGAGAAATATTATAGTTTAAAGTCTTCATTATAATTTGTTGTTTCTTAAACATTTTCTTAATGTAAATCAAGTTTCGAGATTTTTTTTTTAACTTAACATTTTTTTATAATGCAACTTTCAATAATTGCAGAGGGTCTATGTAGTTAACAGAAGAAATGAAATATCTATTATCAATAATTGGAGTTGAACGTTTTAGTTCTTATCATTGATCCATCTTCGCGTTTTTGGTTCAATCTTCCGGCCGGATTTCCGAATTATTTTCAGTTCAAAAGATGTTTATTTAATCTGTTCCTGATGACGCAACAACACTAAGTCTTAATCAATGGCCTTGATGCTTGATCCCTTAAGTTTAGTTCTTCAGTTCTGAGAAGTCTTAAGACTAAATCGAATTCCCTTTTGGTATCTTCCTAGAGTGCGCCAAAGTAAGTCTTGTGTTTTTTTTTACACGTGTTTAAAAAGAAAAAAAAATGCCAGTTTCAAATTATCCGACGGGACGCTGAGGCTGTGAAGGCGGGTCTGATTACTCAAGATGCCATAGGCGTTTTTTTTCTGAGCTTAGTGTTTGGGCGATGTAAGCTAGACCAGTCTGATGATGCAATTTTAGGAGTAGTTCTCTCCAGGATCCGGAGTACAGAACAGTTCACTAGATGCATATGTAAAAAAAAAAATGGAAAGTTCCCCTTTCAGACCTTGTGATGTTGTAAAGGGCATCTGTATCTGTGGCCTACGGTTAACGTGGGTGTCACTTTTCCCCAACTAATGTCGGGTACCTATTAGAGCTGGGTGGACTCAGAGGCGCCCGAAGATCCCGAAATTAAAAATCCCAGTCTTCACCAGGATTTGAACCCAGGACCTCGGTACGAAAGCCAAGCGCTTTACCGCTAAGCCACCGCGCCTCCATGTGTGGCCAACACAAAACCAAGTACCTAGAGTTCTGGTAACAAATGGGTGGAAAGAGTAGTGAGTGTTCGTTCTCAACACTAGCAAAAACATAAACTTTATGGCCCTTTGACTAAATCCACAGGACTTGCAAAGACCTTCCTTCAGTGAACAGTACCAGGGAAAAGAAAAAAAAAGAGACAGAGAAAGCGATGGGACGACAACAATAAAAAATGAACGGCCTGTCATTGAAAGAGATTTTATTCAAGGCAAAAGACAGGAATGGAGAAGACGGTCGACAGATCATGTGTGGTGCCCCAACTGTTCAAAAGACTAAAAAGTGACATTAATGTATATAGTATGATAAATACATATTCAGGTTTACGAGGGTGATTCTCATAAGTAGAATGAGTCAATAAAATATTTCTTTCTCAACGAAGGGTTAGGTGATCCTTTCATCTGGGTGAAACCATTGAGTGTCAGGAAACTGTTTTCCCCTACAGACATCGTTTATTTCAACTTTCAATTCATCTTTTATTCAATCATTCATATCATCTTTGTATTCATCTTTCACTTCATCATTCTGGTCATAATTATGGCCATCTTTCACTACATCTATTGGTCATCTTTCCATGTTCAATACCTATCAGCCCTCTCACTTAATTATTAGATTTTATAATTATAACAGTATAAGACAATCAGGGTGTATTATATGGAGTAGTGTGATGACTATCTTGTCTGAGGCTGGCTTATTGTCTGACTCTTCTTTGAACCAAAGATTACCAAAACATTGTATGAAGAGATCAGAGCCGGTCTCACGGGATGGCGAGTGGGGTGGCGTCCTTAGGGGGGTCCCCGCAATAAAGAGACTTATTTATCGCCGTATGCCCTTTGTACAAATATTCGTGGCCCTGATATTATACTCGCCCAGGGCCTCGCTCACTCCTTCGACGACCTCTGAGGAGAGGACGTGCGTAGAGTTCCAAAGTGCCTCTCTAGAACAACCTCAGTACAACCTCATTACAACCTCAGTACAATCTCAGTACAACCTCAGTACAACTTCAGTACAATCTCAGTACAATCTCAGTACAACCTTAGTACAACCTCAGTACAACCTCAGTACAATCTCAGTACAACCTCAGTACAACTTCAGTACAATCTCAGTACAATCTCAGTACAATCTCAGTACAACTTCAGTACAATCACAGTACAATCTCAGTACAACCTCAGTACAACCTCAGTACAACCTCAGTACAACTTCAGTACAATCTCAGTACAATCTCAGTACAACCTCAGTACAACCTCAGTACAATCTCAGTACAATCTCAGTACAACCTCAGTACAACTTCAGTACAATCTCAGTACAATCTCAGTACAACCTCAGTACAACTTCAGTACAATCTCAGTACAATCTCAGTACAACCTCAGTACAACCTCAGTTCAATCTCAGTACAACCTCAGTACAATCTCAGTACAACCTCAGTACAACCTCAGTACAACCCGAACTGTGAGCTCCTTTGACGACTGGCTGTTAGTAAAAGATCGTCGGACGGACTCCATTTTATTATTTATGTATATTTTCTTAAGTATAAAGTTGTATAATCTTCGCGCGCCTCTTGTACAAATATTACGCTTTTGTAAAGATTAAGTACACACAGTTAGATACTTAATATAGTTTAATGCATAAAGGCTACAGTCAAGTCTCTGTCCGTAATGCGATGTTGCCACCTTGAATTCCTAGTATCTACTAGTGAACAAACTAATACTAATGTAAACAGTGTAAAACTCACTAATTCTTGTCGTCGCATTCAAAGTCGCATTCAAAGTGCGTCAACTAAGATGCGTCTCTATACTACCAAAGAGTGTAAAAACTTTCAATCAGGATATAATGTATCAGGTCATCTTTTGTTCTCCTCTGTACAGGACATATAAGGAGTATGAAAATCGGAACCGGTCACACTTGAACCCGAGAATGCCGATACTGTTCCGCAAGTTTGCTTATTGCTTCAGTAGTCAAGTCAAGGTCAAGACACTGGTCCCAAAAACATGCTCTCAAATTCTAGACCAATTTATTTTTCAACAATGTAATGTCCAGAACCCTTTGTGCAGATTATCACATTTTAAAGTCTATCAACAAGGTCCAACTAATGCTACAATTGAGAACGAAGACAAAGAAAAACGGACCAACAAAAGCAGGAAAATTAATAAAGAAAATTTACTGTATTTTGTATTATAAACATTGGGGCTTAATATCAATGTACAGACATCAATGTGAACAGGAATTAATTATTTATTACAATGAGCCAAAACCACAATCAGTTTCATTCGCTTCAGAAAACGTCCAAATATTTCTTCTCATTCTTTGAGATCCCTATTTTAAAAGCATGAGCTGATCATGAGTGGGTTAAATAAGCAGTGGGGTGAAATAGCTTATTGCTCTTTAAAAAGTGAGATTTCACAAGAAATGAAGGAAAACAAACATTGAGAGAGAAAGAAATAGAAAGAAACAAGAAAGAATTTTAATTTAGATTTTGTATTTTAGCTTCAGGCGATGATCAATTTGAAATCTTTGAAAGGGCTACTTTTTTCCTCGCATGTTACAAAGAAATAGTTCCAGTCTCATTATTATTTTCTCTCCTAGTTAAAAAAAAATTACTTGAGAAAAAAACTTTGAGCCTGCCAAACACACGCACACACACACCCATACACTTCCTTCTAGCCAACCCTCACACACAAACGCACTGTAATTTACATCCAACGAGGTATCGTGACAAAATAAAAATAATTCCTTCATGCTAAGGTCAATGGTCAGAGATTCTTTCTAATTGTAGATTATTGTAAATATTTTTTTTAGGTTGATAAATTTGTAGGGATATGTTAATCTTCAATTGACACAATCAAAGAAACAATGACAGGAGTAATACAAACCAGAACAGAAGTGACAGATTTATGTTCTTTTCATTGATTTGAAAACGTTCGTGATGTTTGTTCGTTGTGCGTATTTTTCATGCGCATTTATCTTATTTTGTGATCCCTCGTCATTTCGCGATTCAGCTTTGGCGGCTTCGTTATGTCGCGGTTTTTATAAGTAATTAATTGAAAAAATATTTCGCGGATATTCGCTTTTTCAAGGAGTATCTGCGAATTTCATATATATAAATATATAAATTCATATATATATATATATATATTAAGAATGTTTACATGAAAAAAATCCAAAATATACCGGTATACAAATATATATTACTACATTGTTATTATTAATTCCAACATGAGACACTACACTCCTAATCACAATTGTAAATACATGATTAGTTACTTTCTTGTGTTGTATCTCAACGCCTGATTTGCTTAGTTCAGAGTTGTGTGTGTGTGTAATAGAGAGACACAGAGAGAGAGAGAGAGAGAGAGAGAGAGAGCTAGGCATGTGCTACTTACTTGTACTATTGGTACTGTCTTTTGTAGTTATGTCCAGTACACGACCCAATTTTCTATGGAGTACAAACAAGAAGAGAGGGGGGGGGGGTACTTAGAGCCTTACATAAAAATACCGTTTTTCTTGAACGCATTTCCCTCGATAAACGAGTAATCACTGAGGTTTGTTTTGTATTGTCATAGCTCAAGACATTCTGCAGAAAAAAAAAGTCTTGAACAGATTTGAGCTGCTGACCTTGTTGACAATTGTAAGTGCCAATCTCTCTCTCTCTCTCTCTCTCTCTCGTAACAATGTTTGTTGGAATAGCATTCAAGTAAAACGCTAGAGATTTTTAGACCATTGATGTCCAACCTACGGCCCGCGGGTATAATCCGGCCCTTATCAACCACTGGTTACAGTGCGCAATAAGTCCTCAGGGGTTTGATCCTGTTAAAATCGACAATTTCTTGAGTTGATGCGACCAATGACGTCACGTGTATCCTGTAACCCTTTAGCTAGAAAAAGTTGCTGACCACATAGCTAGTGTGACACGTGAAGTCCAATAGCGGTCAGGTAAAGACGATTTCTGAGGTCAGCCATTTTGATGTCGTCTAAAAATAAGAAAAAGAAAAGGAGACGTCGGAAAGAAGATGTATTTCCATTTCAGTCATTTAGATACTAAAAAAGCGATCACCCAGATACCCCGTTCTTTCTCCCCCTTTCCAATCGGTCTAGACAAGTGATAGGATCATAGCGTATTGAGAGCTTCTAAAACTTGAAATTATGCTAAACAAAAAATCGAATAAATTTATTATTGTTAGTCTCGATCTGTTACAAATGTAATTCCATCACTGATCCAAACTAATTGATACACATGAATATAAGCTTTGGAGGCGCGGTGGCTGAGCTGTAAAGCGCTTTGCTACTGTACCGGGGTCAGGGGTTCGAATTCTGGTGAATAGTGGGATTTTTAATTTCAGGATATTCGGGCGGCTCTGAGTCCACCCAGCTCTAATGGGTACCTGACGTTAGTTGGGGAAAAATAAAGGAGGTTGGTCGTTGTGCTGGCCACATGACACCCTCATTAACCGTGGGCCACAAAATCAGATGAACTTTACATCATCTGCCCTATAGACCACAAGGTCTAAAAGGGGAATTTTAATATAAGCTTTATTTTTTTTAAAGTATTTTTTAAAAATATTTTACTTGTTCTATTCGTGGTGACAGAAGATGTCTTTCATCCACTCTACAACTGTTTCAAATAGACATTGGTAACGAAAGTGCATGTCTCGTGAATCTTTATCTACATAAAATCTCTACACTTTCCAACAAAATTTCAAGCTCCGCAAACAATAGTTGGGTTTAACTATAGCACCGTGACAAGAAAACTACGACTCGCGTGCCCTATCTGGCCCGTGACGCGATGTCCACATTATAAACTTCTGTCCAGAGTACAAAATGAGGCCGCAAGAGGATCTAGTTCCATAAGAGTTTTCGATTTCTTCGAGCCGATGGGCGAGTGGGAATAGTGTAAAGACCCAGACTAAAAGAAAAAAAAAAGGGTTAATCAGCACCGCTATGGCAAATACAAAAACAAAAAGACCACAAGTGAAGACCTCAACGGAAGACCTCACGGGAAGACTACAGGTGTCATACTTTATCAGTAATGAGAAAACAGTGCGTGTTAGCTATTATTTCAATGTAAAAAAAAACCTGGTGTCAGAAATAGCAGCTAAGCATTTAGTAGAAGCAGAGAAGACCGGGAAGAGCTGGAAATTACTGGAAAACCATCAAAAAGTTATCAAGAGACCGTGGAGAGTGGCGTGTTTTTGTCGAGGCCCTATATTCCATAAGGAACTCAAAGGAGTGATGATGATGATTTAGTAGGCACTACATTATGAAAGAAAATAAGTTTTGAGGTATATTCTATTTTTATTACATTAATTTTATGATCGTTTAAGTTCTTCAATTCGTGATAGTTTTGCATGGGAAAAGGAACCATCTAACCATCTTCCTCTTTCCTACACACCCTGGCGGAATAAAGCACGAAAAAGAGTTTCTCCTATAGGGACACAATCCTAAGTTTTCAGATGTTTGGTTATGATACTTTGCGTTGAAATACCTTTAGGTAGTTAAACATAGAGCGGACTTAGGGAGGCAAAAAAAAAAACACTAAACAAAAATAAAGGAATAAACAAAATCTCACGACTGGGAGGGGGGGGGGGGGCACTTGGATTTAAGTTATGTGTGCAGTGTGTGGTTAGAGGGAGTGAGGTTGAGAAACGCACTATAAGCCGTGGTTTCGTATTTCGTTCCTCCCTTCATTTCCTGTTTGGCCACTATCTTGTAATGCGATGTTAAACAAAACATAGGGAGTAAATCTTGAAACATTTTGGAAATTATAGATGTAGAGAACTTGTTACTTTAAGTTCTACAGTATAAAAATTCACAAATCTAAAAACTTTGGTATTGAAAGATCTAGAACAAGATATTTATAAATGTATATTTAAATAAGATAGATAAAATAAGATAAGATAATTTTATTGATCAAATCAAATTGGATATCCAGTTTGATTACAATGGACAACCTCGGCGTAACTACGTGTGGTATGATGAGTAGATGACAAAATTCGAACAACATTCACTCACACACATACACATTCACAACCAGCGCTTCTATGTACTTCTCGATGACGACAGCTGATCTTGTAACACTCTGACCGATAGTGGGATAAAGGAGTTTTTAAATATTCCACATATCTAAACATCTTGTGAGACACAGATTTACATATCTTGTTAGACACATATCTAATATCTTGTTAGACACATATCTAAACATCTTGTGAGACACAGATCTAAACATCTTGTGAGACACAGATCTAAACATCTTGTGAGACACAGATCTAAACATCTTGTGAGACACAGATCTAAACATCTTGTGAGACACAGATCTAAACATCTTGTGAGACACAGATCTAAACATCTTGTGAGACACAGATCTAAACATCTTGTGAGACACAGATCTAAACATCTTGTGAGACACAGATCTAAACATCTTGTGAGACACAGATCTAAACATCTTGTGAGACACAGATCTAAACATCTTGTGAGACACAGATCTAAACATCTTGTGAGACAGATCTAAACATCTTGTTAGACACAGATCTAAACATCTTGTGAGACACAGATCTAAACATCTTGTGAGACACAGATCTAAACATCTTGTAAGACACAGATCTAAACATCTTGTGAGACAGATCTAAACATCTTGTTAGACACAGATCTAAACATCTTGTGAGACACAGATCTAAACATCTTGTAAGACACAGATCTAAACATCTTGTGAGACACAGATCTAAACATCTTGTGAGACACAGATCTAAACATCTTGTAAGACACAGATCTAAACATCTTGTGAGACAGATCTAAACATCTTGTTAGACACAGATCTAAACATCTTGTGAGACACAGATCTAAACATCGTGTGAGACACAGATCTAAACATCTTGTGAGACACAGATCTAAACATCTTGTGAGACAGATCTAAACATCTTGTTAGACACAGATCTAAACATCTTATGAGACACAGATCTAAACTTCTATTGAGACACAGATCTAAACATCTTGTGAGACACAGATTTACATATCTTGTTAGACACATATCTAAATATCTTGTTAGACACAGATCTAAACATCTTGGTATACAAAAACCTACAGCACTTAATATTTACGAATCTAGAACTCTTTGTATTAACAGATCAAGAAACCTGGGTATTTTTAGGTCTAGAAACATTAATATTCAAAGATCTTGGTATTTACAGAGAGCTTTAGTAAAAAGGTTGCACCCTAGAGTTGTCAAATTAAAAAAAAATTCAAACACGTTTGTGTCATTGAACAATAAAATGTCTGCAATCTATGTCTCTAATTTCAATATCATGTCTGTGTCCATAATTCCAATCAACAAAAAAGAAATGTTTTCGATTAGGAAAACGAATCTATCTTTTCATTGGCCTCATAACTGATTTTGACTCTTTTTTTTAGTAGTAAAATAAATCACGCGTCGAAAAGAGAATTTCAATAAATATGTAGGTCACAGCTGGGTCTTCCTTTCCACGTATCATAATGCACTGCACTCCACCTTGTTTGACTTGTTGGATTGTTTTTTCTTTTTTCAAGCTATGAGCAAGTAATTAAATGTATACATACGATTGAAACCGAGTTAAACGAGAACTGTGTTCCGCCGAATCCTAGTGTTCCGCGAGGCCTGAATAGATGTTCCGCGAACTACTGGAATAACTAGTAGACCACCACGTGAATTAATCTCTTTAAAAAAAATATTCAAATTGTTCCGATAAAATACTCAAAATGTGCGAAGTGTTCCGTTAAGGAAAAACAAAAGTCTGGGAAACACTGATCTGGAAAGTTTGTGTGGGGTATTGTGTGTTCCTTTTTAGCGAGAAATTGAATTAGTTGCTCATTTTAGTACTTAGTGTATTTATAGGTGTATGTCCCATTTGTTTGATGCAATAGAATGGTTTCAAAAAAGTACTGTTCAGCCAGAATCTAAATCTTTCTGATTTAGCCTTTATACTAACTTAATATAATGCAGTCTACTTACGTACCAATCAGAAATCCGTAGCATAGAAAATTTCAGCACTCGAAATAAAGCTCCAGATGATAATTGTGTACATTGAGATTATCTTACCAGAGAGAAGATCATTTTGGAGGACAACACTTATATTATCTTTCATGGACAACACTTATATTATCTTTCAATGCAACGCTTAGATTAGTCATGACCATGCCAGATGACAACATTGAGATTTTAGTTGGATGAGAACATCTCAATCCTATCAGATGATAACTTCCGGAGCACACGTAATGAAGAACATTAAAGGTGGGCGCTGGGCACCAATGGGAGTCTGGGAAAGAGAAAAGGGGGGCTATATAGTTTCTGCCACGGTTCTTTCAATCCACTTTTAAATAGCCCGCGATGGTCAGTGCCTTTTTTTTGTGTGTGTGCTTCTTCGGGTCACTAGTCGCGTGCTGGCTCACGGGAAGTGAGTGCGAGGGATGGAATCTGTGGAGGAAATCTTGGGATGTGAATTCTTGTTGCGAGGTTTAGACATATAAGACTTGATCTATATTTGGTCTCATATCAGAGGAAAGGATTTGATCTACATTTGGTCTAATATTAGAGGAATGGTCTTAATCTACACCTGATCTAATATCAGAGGAAAGGATTAAGTCTAGATTTGTTCTAATATCAGAGGAATGGTCTTAATCTACACTTCGTGTGTATATATATATATACGAAGCGACTATGGATCGTCTCATGGAAATGAGGTGAATGCCTGGGCATTAACTGTGGTCGGAACGATGTCGCCCTTACATCAGTTCCCCCCACTCCACGCAGCTGGTGTATCCAAAGGAACGGCAGTTCCGATACAGTTTGGGGTCAGCGGCGTCGCAGGTTCTGCCACTGGCTGCCGCAAACTGCCATCTCCTGATTTTTCCTCAGGGTTGACTCCCGAAGACTTTCCCATGATTGGGTATAGCTGCAAGGCAACAGAGGTTTGAATTCAGAGCTTTCCTTCTCCTAGGTGGGTAGCCAGCCATGGCTAATGATCCCCTCCTACCCAAAACTTACTGGTTAAGGCGCCAGTTACTTGCCTTTGCCCCTTCTCCTGTTAGTGAGAACAGTTCCGCCGGACTCAAAATCTGAGCCACACGTGAAGGCCAGGAGTTGGACTGGTTGTCAGAGACTATTTAAGACGCATGCCATTAGGAGGCATTTTATAGGTAGTGGAGTGCTTACATCCATTACCACTTCCGGCAATGACAACCCCAATTCCCAAATTCCAAATTCTTTTTAATGCGGCCCTCAACAGAAAACAATATGCCCTCCTGCTCTAAAATGTCGCGTTCAATGTCTATCTTATTTGATGAATCGCTTAGCTCTAACTCAGTGATTCCCAAACTGGTCTATATAGACCCCCCCCCCCCCCCAGGGGTCAACGAGGACTTCCAAGGGGTCTATGAAAGTGAAAAAAAAAATTGGGGGTCTATGAGATGTCCACGAGGGTCTACGATAAAAGATTCCAATTAATCAGTGCGTGACTTTAATTTTAACATCCCATTAATGTAATTATTTCCTAAACTAATATATGATTTGTACCTTTGTTAATCCTTTAAATATGTATCCTGCTATTCAAACGAAAAACTGTTGTATTTAATTTCATTACTTATTTCAATAGCTTAATTTTGTCAACATGTAATTAATGTTTAACAAAAAGAATGCAGACTGTACAGAGTTGAATATTTAAAAATAGGATTCATTCCTTCCTAGTCAAACAAGCGGTTGCCTAAGTGCCTTTTCTATGACGCTATGAAACTAATTACGCTGGAAGATCATCTGAGACAAAGTCACCCTGACAAAATAGATAAAGATTTGAAAAACTTTCAAACACTCAAAGATAAAGTTCAGAATAGGCCCACAAAATCTCTCTTCCACATCATATAGAGATAATGGTTTGCGAGCGTCATACAATATCTCTTTACTTATAGATAAATATGGAAAACACTAAAGGTAAAACATTGATTTTACCAGCCGTTGTAGTTTTAAATACTGTTTTACGCAAACCTAAGTCTGATATTATTAAAAGAATTTCTTTAAGCAAAAATACAGTTCAAGGGCACATCGGTGGCATGAGTTATAAAATTAAAAGCTTCTAATCTAATTTTTTGCAAACGATATACATACAGTTCTGGATGAGCGGTGTCACAGGCTCTGATAGGATGTAGTGCTGTGTGCTGTAAACTGCTTAAAGGTCGCCGGCTCCTTATTTTTAAAAGGGTTGAGCAATGATACAAGGCAGCAAAGTTTTGAATTCAGTTTTCGTTCTGCTAGGTGGGCTGCAAGCCAAGGCTAATGAGCCCTTCCTGCTCAAAGTTACTGGCTTAGGCGCAAGTTACTCACCTTCGCCCCTTCTCCTGTTAGTGAAAACAGTTCCTGCGCCCAGTATTTGAGCCACACGTGAAAGATCAAGAAATACACGAGAAACTGCGCTTTGCGAAAACTTTTACAATGATACATAAAGCAAATTAATTAATTGATTAATTAATATGTTAATGTTTGAGGACTACACCATAGAACAACAAATGCCTATATGAAACATGATATCTATAACAACGGATAATAGATATCCAAAAATAAAAAATAAAAATTTCCAGAATGTTTGGTGATTCCAGTAATAAATATTAATTGTTATTTTAATTGGTTTAAATTTAAATTTTATAAATAAAAAAAGATAAATCTCTGTAACTCTACATTTGACTTTAGATTACCTTTTCATTCTTCCACTCACTACAGTTAGAAATAAGTTTTAACAATGGAGTTGATGAATTTGCAAAAATGAAATTATATAAGTTTAGTAGGGGGTCTACGGAAAACCAGAAAACATGGCAAGGGGTCTACGAGACAAAAGTTTGGGAAACATTGCTCTAACTATATTACATTTCCCCCCGCCCCCCCCCCCTTTTTTTTTTCTAATGTCAGTTTTATTTTCTATGTCCACAAATCGTCAAGTGGATCTAGTCTTTGTCTTTTTCTACCAGTTTCTCTATCATCTCACTCCTGACATCAATTTCATGTAACAACAGTCTTGTGTTGTTGGTTATATCACAGTAAGCCCAGCTAATTACTCTGCTAATCGACACATAATCCAATGTCCTGGGATGGCTATGACGCAATAATATCCTGCTAAGTCTCCTGCTAGCGATGAAATAATTCACGGCCCAATGCTTCTCGATGAAAGAAATTCCGCTGGTTCTTAGCCTCAATCCACTGACAGCGGACGTAGCCTTCGAGGATGGGTGACCTTGTCCGAGACAAAGTTCACTCTAACGTCAATATCGGGGTGCGAAGGTTGGTGGTTTCAACTCCTTTCCTCGATTTGTCTGTGCTGGAGAAAGAGACAAACTCTCAGGACAAGTGCACTTCAGCAAAAACAAACAAAAAACGACAAGGTCGTTGATAACAAGAGCAGACTGCCAAACCCAGCAAGGGCATTTCTTACAACCCGGCCCATCAGTTGTATATCATAATGATATAGTTAATATAAAAGATAATATAGACCTCATCTTTTAAATTTTTAAAAGATAAAACCTACAAGTAGGTATGTAAGTAAATTGCAATCTATGGGGTGCGGGCTGTCATTTGGCTAGCAACGAACAACTGCCTTCACTTTTCCCCCAGCCAATGTTAGGGTACCCATTAGAGCGAGGTGGATCCCGAAATCCAAATCCACAGTCACACCAGGATTCGAAAGCCAAGAGCTTTACCACTCAGCCACCGCAACTCTTGTCTAAGGATGTAGGCTATTACATTATTTCGGGAAAATGTGTTCGTTTAAATTAGTATTAAATTTGAAAAACATTTTTGAACACGACACTCAAAGGTCCATTTTATAAGAGAATATTATAAAAACTCAATTTTATACTTTTCATAATGACATTCATAAGGCCATTTAGGTGGCCTAACCGGCCCATTTGGGTACCGGCCCATCAGGCGTTTGCCCGAATGCTCATATAGCCAGTACGCCCCTGGGGGATAACCTTCTGAAGTTTGACTACAGTGATCGCTGACGTAAGGAGTTTCTTAATTAACTTGCGACACACGTGGTTTGAATTTACTAGCACCCACTTAAATACGTACTCCTGACAACAGTCACACATTTAATCCAGAAGTGTCGCTCCATTCTACCGCTCACATTACAGGTTTTACTGCAGTGATTTCTCAAAATCCTCTGGGATGGCACTGAAGTGGCTCGTCAAGGCTCGCCATTTTAAAATGCTCGCAAAATGTATGAGTATGTGTGTGTGTTTCTTAGTATTGCAAGAACTTGACAACAAACTATAGACATTCCATTTGACAACAAGCTGTAGTTGAGATTGCCTTTATCACAACAATGATCCTGTCTTCTGTCAATGTTACAATCTCGTCAGAGTAAGGTCTAGGCAATTATTATCTTTCATATCTATATCATTACTCTGTTTCTAAACTAAAACTGATCATATTTTTTTGTCGCGTCGGCTTTGCTTGGTGAGTCGCTTAGATCTAATTATAATACAATACATCAAAACTCTATTACTTCATAGGAAAAATAAAACTTCTGAAATTCTTAACGCCTATTCTTTTGTAATTTTTTTGTGGCCAGGTGTTTACATCGACATTGCATTATTCGAAATCATAAAGTTGAGCTGCCCCGATTTATTTTAGTCTATGACTCTTGTGACACGGCTCGCCTCATTGCGTTGAATGGGTGAGTACAATGAAATGAACTTCTTTATGAACTTGGGGAAGATGTTCACAGAGGCCCAAAGTGCATCCAGTTGTTTGTTTAAGTTGGTACTTAATGGAGAAAAAAAATCGAACGTCTCAGATGAAGGAACCAAAACTGAACTACTGGCCAGAATTGCGCAGTCCACAGCAGCACGAAAAGTCCACAACGGTCAGTGGCGTGGCTTTGAGTAGGAGGGGGGGGAGACTTTGAAAATCACCCCGGATCCGCACTTGAGGGGGCTCCCAGATAATTGCTTTTACATTAAATATTAAATATTACGCAAAATGCAGGGGCCCCCAAAGAGGTAAATGATGGAAAATTCATAGCTACGCCCCTGCTTAACAGGGCTCGACACTAAAATCAGACTGCCTCATTGCTCTGTTCATGGCCACACTCTTTTATGCTTGTGAAACTTGGACGCTGAGCTCTGGATTAGAGAGGAGTATCATAGCACTGGAGTGGATACACTGCAGAAGAGACTTAGGTAACAAAAAAACGAGGAGATTAGAAACAGGATTAATGTAGGGATTGGACCCCACGATGACCTGCTAACTACTGTCAAAAAACGCAAACTAAAGCTCTATGATCATATCACAAGGTCCTCAGGGTTTGCAAAATTTCCTTCAGGAAACAGTATTTAATAAAAAAAAGAAGCAGCAGACAGAGAAAGCGATAGGAAGACAACATAAAATAATAGATGGCCGCCTGTCATTGAAAGATATTCTAACCAAGGCAACAGATCTTATGAGTTGCACCATCAGAAATAGGAAAAATTGTGATGGTGAGGAGTATATAATTACTCCTTTAATTTTAGTTATAACAATTTAAAATTTTTTTTTTAGCGGAGTGCTATTCTACTTTAATATAAAAATGTTTTGATTTACTTAAATAGACTTTAGTAAACATAAACTAGGTTAAAATGTTTATGCATATATAAAAGTTTTGCCATGTCTGAATATGTATAAAAAAAAACAACTAGAATTTGATATGGATAACCTCCTTCTGACATGAAGGAGGTTAAAAATATGGATAATCTCATAGAAATGAGAAAGGTTCGAGATGTACCAGGCTCTGCCAGGGTGTAGCAATGGGTGCTGCAAACTGCCTGAGGATCACCAGCTCTTAATTTTTCCTTAGGTTTGACTCCCGAACCCTTGCTCATGTTTAGGTATAACTGCACCCGGGCAAGCTACCTTACCTCATCGTGGCGCCCGGGTGGAAACGGTTGTGAGACGGGACGGCTAGGCACAACAAGGCTCCCGCGGGAGTGCCTAAGAGAGTGCGAGAGTATCCTTATTGCCATTTGCGGGGATGTAAAAGAGCTCCCGCATCAATCTGTCAACGTCCAGGTGCCGTCCGTCATGGGGCCGTTACATAAATGGCGTGTTCCGCACAGTTAGTCTGGTAAATAAAGGAACATGACGGGGTCCCGGTGGTGCGGCCTTCGGCCGCGTCTCTGGTCCGCGAGTCCGTGTCCACCGGAAGTAAACATAAAATCAAATACAAATTCTCACCCCCCCACCCCCACCCCCGTCAGACACGGTTGAGTGAAGGAGGTACACGCCTACCGCTTCGGGCCCGTAGAAGAAAGCTCTTGTTCGCTTTTGCTGGCCTTAAGAGTTCCAAGTGCGATGCACAACTCTACATGACCATTTCAGATGGTATAGCTGCAAGGTAGCAGAAGTTTGAATTTTGACAAAAAGTGATCAGTTTCCTGAGAGATTGTCTCTTGAAAATAAAAATTATTTTTTTTTACTCGTTATATGTCAGATATTTCTCTGCCAAATATTTGTCTAGCTTATGACATGTCTTCACATATAGGTTTTTTTTTTGGAAGGGGGGGGGGGGTTGTTACATCTAATAACAATTGCATCTTCAAGCTGTCTTCCTTCTGTCTTGGAACACTCTTTACATGCCAATAATTGTGTACACACTATACAAAGAATTGGTAGGTAACCATGTACAAGGAAAAAGATAGCGAGCGAGATAGATACAGAGAGAGAGAGAGAGAAAGAGATAGACAGAGAGAGAGAGACAAAAGAAGAAGAGATATTACCGAGAGAGAAAAAGAGAGAGAGAAAAAGAGAGAGAGACAAAAAGAGAGAGAGAAAGAGAGAGAAAGAGAGAAAAAGAGAGAGAGAAAGAGAGAGAAAGAGAAAAAAAGAGAGAGAGAGAGAAAGAGAGAAAAAGAGAGAGAGAGAAAAAGAGAGAGAGAAAGAGAGAGAAAGAGAGAAAAAGAGAGAGAGAGAAAGAGAGAAAAAGAGAGAGAGAAAGAGAGAGAGAGAAAGAGAGAGAGAGAGTTTGTTGAGATTTCCTCTTCCCCTTCACACCTATCCCCAAGTCTATTGAAGCGTTGTGCCATCAGACATAATCTGTCCACCGCCTTTCTCCAATCCGCTCTGTTTTAACGTTTAACAAAATACATACATAAATAAATAAATAGTTCCACTTCATATCAAGTGTCAAAAAAAAAAAAAAAAAAAAACTCCGCCGACCTTATTAGAGACTGAAATGTCCGAGTATGAGATAGTTGTATTGTGTTATTTGTTCATTGCATCAACATAGTAGAAAAGGATTTAAAATCAGTAAACATTGATACATTGGGAAGACATAGCCTTAGACAGCATTAGTTGGAGAGAGACGGTGACCATCAAAAACTATAGACAGCGAGAAAACATGGGTCTCAACTCTTGAAGAAAAGCGTGCCACACGGAAAATGGTCAGCTCCTCTACCACCAAAGCGAAAGCCACCCTGACCTGCAATACATGTGGACGGGAGTGTCTCTCCAAAATAGGGCTCCACAGCCATCTGAAAAAGTGTTCGAGATGAACCATATATTTATTTATTTCTCATTTCTGTATATATCTTATAAAGTGAGTATTTTCCACCATCTTTTTTTTTTAAAGACTTCCTCAACCCACAGCCGATTTACAGCCGCATTGTCAACCAGATGAGTGAGTACGCAGCACACATGGATATGTATGTTTATTGTAAGGGAGAGCAAAGTGGTGGGTAAAGGGGCTGGGGGAAGTGGAGAGAAAGATCAGGGCATCTTGACCACAAAGCGATGGATTACGTCTAAATTAAGAAATAAGTCAACAGACAACCCCAAAAGTATTTGCCTTGTGGCGCCTCCCCCCTCCCCGCCCCATTTTTTTTTCTGGACTCCATGATACCCACAGCGTCAGCCGTTGAACACATGGGGGCAGGGAGAGAGATAGATGACATCTACTGGATCATGTTTGCACGCTTATTGCTGGTTTTCTCTGGGGGGCGCAGGGAAATACAGGGTGCACAAGTTAATGTCCGCCCTTAGCCCCCTGACTACCAGACGTTATTAGCTGTCTCCTGATCCATTTGTTCGGATATTTGGCGCCCTTTAACTTCAACATTTCAACAGGTTCTGTCTTTGTCCCTTGTTAGGCTCATTCTACATCACTCTCTCTCTCCTCTCTTTCTCTCTTTTTATGTCACTTTCTTTTCTTTTTAAAATTATTTTCTCTTTTTCTCTCTTTTAATTTCTTCCTTTTTTCTTTCTTTCTATATTTCATGCTTTTCTCATTTCCTCTCAATGTCTTTCTTTCTTTCTTTCTCTCTCTCTATATATATATAATATATATATATATATATATATATATATATATATATATATATTAGTGAGCTTCATAACTAACGAATATTTACAGTTGACTAGAATAAAATATTTAGTAAAAATCACTAAACTTAGAAAGCCTTCAGGAGAGAAGACTCAAAAGTAAAGTAGCAATTATACATAAAACACTGAACCATAATCTTCAAATACAAAAACAAAATATAATAAAACACTCAGAAAGACACAAAGATTGAGGCATCTTTCACATCCCATACAGTGGCGTAGCTAGCAATGTGCGGGAGGTGCGGGCCGCACGGGCATCAAGTGGTGAGGGGCATCAAACTAGGGACAAACTTTCTTAGTAAAAACTACACTTTGTATTGGAAATGTGAACTACAAATTAAGTTTATTTTGCTACTTTGTTCATCTCCCGTGGTCTTTATTCAATTCAATGTCAGCTGTAGACCTGGCTGTATCAAATCGACTAGATTTGTCTCAATGTTTCAAGAGGACGCACTTTTGCATGCCTATTTTTTTTTTCTGGAAGACGCATGGTATATGTTGTTACTTCATTGCTCGGTACGCTGTTTTCATCTAGATCCACAGCTTAAACTTCTTTTCTCTCAAGCAGACACTTAATGAACATTGTGAAAAAGTTGAAGAAGAATTGCAAGTACAAAATCTAGGTCATGTTACGACCTGGTTATGAACTAAAGAAAATAACTCACCGTGCTCTCAGGATCGCTGGTATCTCTCCGATTGCAGAAGCATAATCCAACTAGGATCAATTAATATCCCCGATCAAAAGAAATAATGTCACAATCTTCAAATCGAATTTACACAATCCGATTCACTAACACAATAGAAAAAAAAAACAATCCTCAATCAAGAAATCGAAACTCATAACTCCTCTGTTAACACATCAACACAGCCCTCAGGTCAGTTTCCCTCCAAGCACAAACACAACTCAAAAAGTTTTTTTTACGTGGGAAAACAAAAGGTCAGTCGGGGGTGGGGGGGGGGGGGGAACAAGTTTACAACAGTAACTTCTGAGACTTGGAGAAATTACTTTCTTAGTACGAACCACTCTTAAAAGAACATGTAGTCCGAATCAACCTGATTCCAGACCGAATATGTAAATGTCCCCACAAATGCTAAACGAACTTTTTTTTAGATAATATCTCAAAGCACTTAGTTAAAACCCACTGGAGCGCCAGGGGAAAAGCCTCATGATATGGTAAGTAAGCATGAATTTTAGTCGCCATCCAAACTATTGAATTTTCTGACCCAATTAATTGCGATCAAGATGAAAAAGTTGCAACTCTCTAATATGGCAATTGATGTAAAAAAAAAAAATAGATCTCTAAAAAAATATTGATAGTTTTGCGAGAAAGAAAGCACGTAAGATTTATTTATAGTGTCTTTTTTGTTAAATTTATTTATTTATTTTTTATTGCAAAGCAGCAATACTTGAATTATGAATACGCATTCGTTCGGAAAAAAACACGACTTTTCCGTTTTATTTTTTTTTTAATTTTGATTTTGATTTATTTTTTTTTGGGAGGGGGGGCATCATCTCGAGTTGCCGCACTGGGCATTATATACCCTAGCTACGCCACTGGTTCCATATCCTGGGACAAATTTGTACAAATACTCCTTCTTCCCTAGTGCTATTATAGCATGGAATGGGTTGCCTGAGCTAGCCAGGAAAAACAGTGACTTGGCAGATCTTAATTTATTGCTTAACATGCATTACAAGATGCTTAATGGGTAGGACGTAATCATCCTCTTTTTTGAAGTAACGTCTGTATTATATAACATAACATCTTTCTCTCTCTCTTTGTTTTTTCTCTCTCTTTGTCTCCCTCTCTTTGTTCTTATTCTCTCTCTCTCTTTGTTCTTTCTCTCTTTGTTCTTATTCTCTCTCTCTCTCTTTGTCTCCCTCTCTTTGTTCTTATTCTCTCTCTCTCTTTGTTCTTTCTCTCTTTGTTCTTATTCTCTCTCTCTCTCTTTGTCTCCCTCTCTTTGTTCTTACTCTCTCTCTGTCTCTCTTTCTCTTACACCCCATTTCTCTCGTACTCCTAATAATTTATAAGTCACACCAGCGATTCTCAATAATTTTATCCAGATATCTGTACCATTCACTAAATGCTTAGCAACAGCATACACAGACAGCTAATTCTAACCCATTAAATCTGTGGCCTGTTAGTAGATATACTGATATTTCATTGAAGCGCCTCCAACCGGCACGCAGTATTCCTTTTACCCTAGCGCAGCGGTACAATCACACCACCTTGAGAATTCCTACGCTCAAGAAATTTAGAAAGTGATGTCTGTAGTGGAAGGGGGGAAAACCGGTGCCAAAGTATTTTTCTCCCCCAGAACATTATTATTACATTTTGTTTCCTGGTTACACCGCCCTCCCCCTTTTTTCACTTTGTTCAGTTTTCGAGAACTTTCTAAGAGATGAATTGTAGCAGCTGCTGGCGTAACACGGAGGCGACACACACACACACATAAACACATACATGAACACGCAGACGCACACACATATTGGTGCCTCAGAACTGGTCATTAATCCGTGCCAAAGAAAAGGGCATAAGTCAAAGTGCACGAGAATCAAATCAACTTTTAGTACTGAATATATTCAACGCAATTTATCTTATTTCTATCCATGTATTTCTGTTCAACATTTTGTGTACAATATTTTTAGACAAATATAAAGATTTAAAGTTCAGAGAAATTGTTCCGCTTGAAATATTGGCACCAGGTGCAAATTGGCAAATTGAGTCGTGGCAGCTGCACTGGGTTGCGTCCTTTCAGGGCCCATTGAGTTGAAAGGTCTACTAACAATATACACAACGTTAACGCCAGTGTGTAATGTCTTGGTGATATTCTTCTCTGGCGGATAACTGTAAACAACTAGCTATTTGGTGTATCCGGTGTAAAGAATCTATGAAGTTTTGAATAGCTATGTAGATTAATTTGAAAGGCATAAGATAAATTGTGTAATAAATCAAATGTCTAACACTTTTCTCTTCTGTCACGAACCTCAAGATTTTAAAAAGTTGGAATCAGTGATGTTGAAATATGGCGTCCTTCACTTTTCTTTTTTAGAATCAAAATTATATTTTGAAAATCCTCACTAGACTAGCATGTAATTATTACGATCATTACAGGCTATACTTAAATTTGCTCGTGACGTTTTGACATGTTTCATCTCGACATGTCCAAGATATAGATTTATGTCATTTATCAGGATTTCTTAAAGACTAAACGTACAAATCGATTTTAGTCCTACAGTATGCGTGTTATAACTGTGTCCCGAAGTGGAATCATGTCATCGTTGGTTGCTCGAGAAGTCCAGTTATTTTAAACACGTGTACTTACACGATTCAAATGGAATTATGGCCGTTGGGCCTACTTCAGTTGAGTAACGACTATATTTCATAAAAATAAGATCAATGTCCAAGCATCAGTTATGATCGGAGCAGTTCGCCCATCGACACGCAGCTGGTGTGTCCAAAAAAAAATAACGGCAGGTACCCAATGCAATTTAGGATCAACGGCGTCTCAGGTTCTGCCACGGTGTATTACTGTGTACTGCAAACTACCTTAGGGTCACCAGCTTCTTTTTTTTTCTCCTGGTTGCCAATATATATCTTACATTACAAAGTATAAAGGAGTCAATTTCAAGTTTTACCACAAATCAGTGAAGTACAATTTCTTTCCATTGTTCGAGATACCAAACAAAATAATTAATTACCAATAGTTAATTAGCTAATTGTTTAATTTATCTATTGATTCTTGTGTTATCAGGTTGAAAAAAATATATTTGTTAAAAATTTCAGCTTGATCTGAAATTGTGTGTGGGAGAAATAACGTGTACAAACTTTTTACCAGACAGACAGACAAAGCTCACAAAAGCTTTATAATAATGCAGAACATATAAGTACCTGATTAGATATATACATATCAGTTCATGTAATTTATACGTAACTTTCATTGCACTAGATAGAGTCTATTTAAACGGTTTCATTTCATCATATCTTCGATCTACTTGTAGACTTCAGTTGTACTTTGATTTTAGCCACACCAAAGGAAGATCACTCCTTTCGATCCTTGATTTACCTCTCCTGTCATTAATTGTTATTCTCTCCCTTGCGTTGAGACAGGCGGCTAGATAAATAAATTGCTTTAAGAATGATTTGCTCTAAACGTTAGGATAATATTCTTTATGTCGTGTAGACATGTAACACAAGTACCGGAACCTGGGCAGAATGTGTGACGTAAGTGGGCTGTGAACTAGTCAATATTACATAGACATGTAACATAAGTACCGGAACCAGGGCAGAATGTGTGACTTTTGCAATCTCTGAACTAGTCAATATTACAACAGTAAAGAGGAGAAAGAAATATTGAAGAGTTTCGTCATTAAGTAAAGAAATTGACTAGATATAAACTCTCCATCACCAGTTTGTAAATAGATTGTATGTCTCATTGACATTGATTGTTATTCAGTCTTTATACTTATAAACTTATTAAATAAAATCCAACTATCTGATATAAATATTTCACATGTAAATTATGAGTGAGTCTGGTGTGAATGTATATTTTGGTTTTCTATAATTATAATGTTTTGTTTGGTGTGATGCACACATTGTAAGACGAATTTCCTTATGGATAATAAGGATTATTATTATTACATCCAAACTTTCACTACCTTATTTATTCTTTACCAAAATCAAAATATCTTCAATACTTTTACATTCTCACAAAGTGAGGGCGAATATTGCGCTATATTAATTAGAGTCTTATAATGTTACGTCCTTATCCGAACCACTGTCCTTTATTCGAACTTTTACACTATTGGTAGATATACTTTTAATGGTGGTGTTCTTCCCCTTTTGATAAGCTTTTTTAATGTTTTGCTTGTTTAGAAGGATTAATTCCAGTAGTTTGTGAACACAGTTTGAGAGATACCTTACTACACCATAAGGATAGTGTTGAGATGCTCTGCTCTGAGTCACATAGACCTACAACCATTAAATGATAAAAGTCCAGTAAATGATGTCAAGAGTATAATCTCGACAGAGAACACCCCAATTGCCAGATAGAGTGATTCAATTTTTATTTAACATGAAATAACTTTTTAAAACATAAATATGGTTAAAATGATTATGTATATATCTAAAAATTGTCTGCCGAAAATATGTTTAATAATGAAAATAATTTGTGTAAAATAAAATAACCAATTAAAACTATATATCCGTCACGTGATGCACACGTCAAAGTCTCGTCTCGTGAAATGTGCACCCAGAATGTTGATTAACTACGAGAAACTACTGCAGATTTCCCATAGTATCAAAAATAGCAGCACAAATTTACCATCTGTATATAATCTCAACAAATTTCCGTAAGGATCAAAAAAGCAGTCTTAGTCTTAAAATTCTCTACGTCGCCTAACCATGCGGGACACCACGCACGTCGACTCTCTAACCCTCGATGAAAAAGTCATGGAAAGATAACTCTTTCATTTCTGCAAGTCGGGCTAAAGTTCACTCCCACGTAACTTTCTTTGCGATATAAAAAAAGAGAGGGGGGCGGGGAGGGAGAACAAGTAATCTTCTCACTAAATAGCGGCTTATGCTACGCCACGGGTCGGCTCGCAATACTAAAATAGCCAAGAAATTTAAAAATAGGTTTTTCGCTTTTTCTCTGACATTGGAGTAAAAAAAAATTTAGAGGGACTATACAAGATATACAAGAGAAGATATTAAACGTGATCATCGGAATAATTTCATACTTCTTAGTAAGTCTACTCCTGTAAATCTACGATTGAAATTTAGATTACAATGTGTGTTTATAGTGTCTGCTCAATATATTTCATTTCATTGAATTATTCAGCTTTGTTTCATAAAGAAGAATCCTGGGATTTCTTCTCCTAAATAAGAATCTCCTACTACTAGTTATGGTGTGAGGTGGACGAGAAAGATGAGGGCATCTTGACCACAAGGCAAATGGATTACGTCTAAAATAAGAAATAAGTCAACTGACAACCAGAAAAGTATTTGCCTACCCCCCCCCCTTTTTATTCTTAAACTTTTCAACAAGTTCTTTCTGTTCGTTTAGTCTTTCTCTTTCTCTCTCTCTTCTTTTTCATTTTCTCTCCCTTTCGCCTCTTTTAGCCTCTCTTTTTCTTTGTTTATCTTTCTCTGTGTCATCTCTTGTTTAAATTATATCTCTGTTTCTCTCTATCGTTTTTTTCTTTCTCTCTCCCAATGTTTCACTTTCTCTGTTTCAGAATGTTACCTCTCCAAAAAAAAATAATAATTTCGAATTCAAACATGTATACTTTGTCTCTCTCTGTCTTTATCTCTCTCTCTCTCTCTCTTTGTCTCTGACTCTGTCTCTGTCTTGGTCTTTGTCTCTGTCTCTCTCTCTGTCTCTCTGTATGTCTCTGTCTCTCTGTCTCTTGCTCTCTCTCTTTGTCTCTGACTATCTGTCTGTCTGTCTGTCTCTCTCTCTACACTCAGCTTTTCCTTCCCAAGTAAATGCATCTCTTGTTAATACCTCAGTTTCCAGGATCTAGTCTCCAACCATCAGCCCCCTAGTGCCTCCTTACCCTTCACAACAGGCCGCAGTGTCCCAAATGTTGAGAACCCTTGTGCTAAAGAAATTAAGAAAGGGATGTCAATGTGACGTGTTGAACCGGTGCCAAAGTATTTGTTCCTTCCAACGCCGTCATTACAATTCTGTCTCTTGACTTCCTTCCAAGAACGCCGTCATTACAATTCTGTCTCTTGACTTCCTTCCAAGAACGCCGTCATTACAATTCTGTCTCTTGACTTCCTTCCAAGAACGCCGTCATTACAATTCTGTCTCTTGGCTTCCTTCCAAGAACGCCGTCATTACAATTCTGTCTCTTGACTTCCTTCCAAGAACGCCGTCATTACAATTCTGTCTCTTGACTTCCTCCCAAGAACGCCGTCATTACAATTCTGTCTTTTGACTTCCTCCCAAGAACGCCGTCATTACAATTCTGTCTCTTGACTTCCTACAAAGAACGCCGTCATTACAATTCTGTCTCTTGACTTCCTCCTTTCTGCTCTTACCTCTATATCTATTTCATTGTAAAGGAGTAACAGCAGCTGGTGTCACGCGGAGAAGACACACACACACACATACTCTCACACACACATAATCTCACACACTCACACACACATAGTCTTACACACTCACGCAAGCATCCTAATTGGTCATAAGTCTGTGCCAGGGATGGACTAAAGATCGAACTATATGAAATCAGCTAAGGAAATATTCTCAATTACAACGTCAGTCTGTCTTCACAACATTCCCTCTACACTCTATTTGTATTCTTAAATGGCGTTGGTGTACAAAGATATATTATATATATATATATATATATATATATATATATATATATATATATATATATATATATATATATATATATATATATATATATATATATATATATATATATATAAGCCTCCATTTTGACTCTGGGGGCACCGTGTACAAAGATATTTTTTTTTTATTTATATAAGCCTCCATTTTGACTCTGGGGGCACCGTGTACAAAGATATTTTTTTTTTATTTATATAAGCCTCTATTTTGACTCTGGGGGCACCACGCCTAACCCTAACCCCATCTAATGTCAGGTACCCATAAGAGAGCTGGGTGGACTCAGAGGCTCAAAAATATCCCGAAATTAAAAATCTCAGTCTTAACCAGGATTCGAACCCGGGACCTCCGGCTTTACCGCTCAGCCACGATCATTAGCGTACCTCTAAAAATAGAGGATGCTGTTTAAGGTTACGAAGGTACTGTAAGCAATGGTGGAAGAAGAATAACTAACTTGTGCTTTGTGACACAGATGGTCTGGCAGAGCAGAGACAGGGGAAGAGCTAGCTGATTGGGTGGAGAACATTGATCTAGACTTCTGCAGCATTTTGGCATGTTAATCAATGACGAAAAAAATAATAATTTTGACCAATAGCCAACAAGGCTTTAAAAATGGACATCAGTATGGGAGGCTAAAGCTTATATCAACTCACTCTGTTTTCTGTGTTCCTGTATGTCTGTCTGTCTGGTAAAAGGTTTGCACACGTTATTTGTCCCACACCCTATCTCAGATCAAGCTGAAATTATTTCTTTTACCAGACAACACAAGAATCAATAAAACAAAATTAGTTAATTAGCTATTGGTAATTAATTATTTTGGATGGTATCGAACAAGGGGAAGAAATTGTACTTGACAGATGAAGTGGTATAAGTTGAATTAGTATCCTTTGTACTTTGCAGAGAGAAAAAAATAGCCGCTTTAAAGTTTGAAACTAACAATATTTTAACCGATACAACATTCTAATGTTAAAAGCTAGTTTGTTAACTTGAGGAGACTTAAAACCTCGAGTTCAAATTCAGGTGATTCTTTTTTATGTTTGTTTATTCAAAAAGCTATCACGGTAACATGAACACATATACCTTCCCCCCCCCCCCCTTTTTTTTTTCTGTCTCGCCCCCCCCCCCCCCCATTCCCTCCTACCCACATTCCCAACTGGTTTAGACACGTGACAGTATCAAATTTGAATGAATTTATTATTTATTAATAACATTTTCTTTTAATTAGTGATCAACTTTAATATACTGTTTTGTTTTACCACTGTTGTACAAATTCTAGAATGTTTTGATGCTATTTTGATTTTAAAAAGTTTAAACGTCTTAAATATCGTGTTATTTCCTGGAATGTACGCATATCAGACAATTTTCGGTGTATTGTATAAATAAAGAAAATAAGTTTTGAAATGTATCAACTTTGTAAAATAATTCAGTCTGATTATTTACGAAGTCGAATTTTGTAAATATTGGAACAGAAAAATGTATTCATAATGACTATCTAAGTAGGCGCTATATATTGTTTTAGATACAGTTTTAAAAACGAAAAAGATTTCTAAAGCAATTTCAAAACCACAGACCTATATATATTAGACCTAGACTGGAAAACAGAAACATGTTCTTATTCGATAATGATCAGATCACAGACCTATATATATTAGACCTAGACTGGAAAACAGAAACATGTTCCTATCCGATAATGATCAGATCACAGACCTATATATATTGATGGCTGTCTGGTCGAGGATGGCTGCCTGGTCGTGCGGTTTGCGCGCTGGACTGTCGGTCGGATTTATCGACGGTCGAGGGTTCACCCTGCCCGCTACCATTCCCCGTCGTCCTGCGGGAGGTTTGGATTAGGAATTAAACTATCTTCAACTCTGAAGGAACATCCGAAACATGTAAAACATTTTACAAAAAGACCTAGACTGGAAAACAGAAACATGTTCCTATCCGATAATGATCAGATCACAGACCTATATATTTAGATTGTTATATAAGTAACTCTTCTTTTAAGCTGTAAGGGAAGTCGCCCCTAATGTAGGAATTTTTTTTTTCATCTCTTAAAAAAGTAATGATCTTTAGTTTTCAAAGTTTAGAAATAATGCAATACCATTTTGTGAATATTTTAATAGAATAGGCTATCAATCACAGAACTATATATTCACGAAAATATATGAAATAAAGCCATTTCCTGTTAGTTTTCATTTAGATAATGTTTCAAAAATCCCAGATCGAAATAATTCAAGTCTCTTGATTTTAATAATCTTATGTACAATTAAATAGATTGATTACCAAGATCTTTATATACATATATATATATATATATATATGTATGTATCTAAAAAATGCAAAATAATAATTATGAGACGAGAGTACTCTTATTTTTGATGTTCAATACAAGAGCTAAAAATTAAATTTTAACATAGGTCAAGGTTGAAAAAAAAACTTTTTCTTCTTACAACTACTTTACAAGACAACGCCCATGTTTCAGCTTTTTTTGAAGTCTTTCGCAGCATTTTATTTTTGTAGTGTTAAAAGATATCCATGTCCTGTCTAGATATAATATATATATATATATATATAGGTCTGTGATCAAGACTTAACGAAGAGAGCAGGATAAGATCAATATGATTTCACACCTTCTTCGCTCAGCTGTTCTAGAGTCATAGAATATAAGATTGCGGAACTCCTTCCTTAGTTCTAGATGACCCAAGCGCTAACTGTTCCAGACTTACTCTATATAATGGAAGAGCCTGACATGGTTTCTTAGTGAATCTTTGTGTCCAAATGTTCTGTATGGTCACCGCCATTAGTAGGTAAAGAAATTATTTCTTTCATAGATTAAGACAATGTTTATACACGAGAGAGAAAGTGACGTCACGTTAATGGAATCATACCAATCCCTTTTACGACATTTTCTAGCGGGATAAAGCGGGGAGGGGGTGGACTGTCTCCTACCATTTACTTCCCTACTTTTAACGCCCTTACTCCCCGCCCCCTTTTCCCAGGAACGTCGACATTGTCTGTTTCCGGTTCTATCGTGTCCTAGATGTTCACAAGATTGAGTAGGACGCCTCATGAAAAGCCTGGTCCATTACCTGATGCGGGAAACTCAATCAGGTCCCCGAGGTTGATGCCGTGTTGACGAGGCAGCCCCCCCTTTCTCTCGTCCAAGCCAATACAAAGACATTAGCCCGCAGGGGAAGGGGTGGAGGAAGGGACACCCGGGATGGGGGGGGGATCCACCTTTGAGTCACCCCACAAACACACATCCCTTTAGTGTCATCACCTTTTAAAGCTAATATCTCGTGAGCAAAGGGGGGGATGGACACTTTTTTTTTGTTTAGAATTGTGTTTTGTTTAGAATTGTGTTTGTTTAGAATTGTGTTTTGTTTAGAATTGTGTTTTGTTTAGAATTGTGTTTTGTTTAGAATTGTGTTTTGTTTAGAATTGTGTTTTGTTTAGAATTGTGTTTTGTTTAGAATTGTGTTTGTTTAGAATTGTGTTTTGTTTAGAATTGTGTTTGTTTAGAATTGTGTTTGTTTAGAATTGTGTTTGTTTAGAATTGTGTTTTGTTTAGAATTGTGTTTTGTTTAGAATTGTGTTTGTTTAGAATTGTGTTTGTTTAGAATTGTGTTTTGTTTAGAATTGTGTTTTGTTTAGAATTGTGTTTGTTTAGAATTGTGTTTTGTTTAGAATTGTGTTTGTTTAGAATTGTGTTTGTTTAGAATTGTGTTTTGTTTAGAATTGTGTTTTGTTTAGAATTGTGTTTGTTTAGAATTGTGTTTTGTTTAGAATTGTGTTTTGTTTAGAATTGTGTTTGTTTAGAATTGTGTTTTGTTTAGAATTGTGTTTTGTTTAGAATTGTGTTTTGTTTAGAATTGTGTTTGTTTAGAATTGTGTTTTGTTTAGAATTGTGTTTTGTTTAGAATTGTGTTTGTTTAGAATTGTGTTTTGTTTAGAATTGTGTTTTGTTTAGAATTGTGTTTGTTTAGAATTGTGTTTTGTTTAGAATTGTGTTTTGTTTAGAATTGTGTTTTGTTTAGAATTGTGTTTTGTTTAGAATTGTGTTTGTTTAGAATTGTGTTTTGTTTAGAATTGTGTTTTGTTTAGAATTGTGTTTGTTTAGAATTGTGTTTTGTTTAGAATTGTGTTTTGTTTAGAATTGTGTTTGTTTAGAATTGTGTTTTGTTTAGAATTGTGTTTTGTTTAGAATTGTGTTTTGTTTAGAATTGTGTTTTGTTTAGAATTGTGTTTTGTTTAGAATTGTGTTTTGTTTAGAATTGTGTTTGTTTAGAATTGTGTTTTGTTTAGAATTGTGTTTGTTTAGAATTGTGTTTGTTTAGAATTGTGTTTGTTTAGAATTGTGTTTTGTTTAGAATTGTGTTTTGTTTAGAATTGTGTTTGTTTAGAATTGTGTTTGTTTAGAATTGTGTTTTGTTTAGAATTGTGTTTTGTTTAGAATTGTGTTTGTTTAGAATTGTGTTTTGTTTAGAATTGTGTTTGTTTAGAATTGTGTTTGTTTAGAATTGTGTTTTGTTTAGAATTGTGTTTTGTTTAGAATTGTGTTTGTTTAGAATTGTGTTTTGTTTAGAATTGTGTTTTGTTTAGAATTGTGTTTGTTTAGAATTGTGTTTTGTTTAGAATTGTGTTTTGTTTAGAATTGTGTTTTGTTTAGAATTGTGTTTTGTTTAGAATTGTGTTTGTTTAGAATTGTGTTTTGTTTAGAATTGTGTTTTGTTTAGAATTGTGTTTGTTTAGAATTGTGTTTTGTTTAGAATTGTGTTTTGTTTAGAATTGTGTTTGTTTAGAATTGTGTTTTGTTTAGAATTGTGTTTTGTTTAGAATTGTGTTTGTTTAGAATTGTGTTTTGTTTAGAATTGTGTTTTGTTTAGAATTGTGTTTTGTTTAGAATCCTGTGAAGACTGAGAAAAATCTTATTGGACATAAAATGTTATTTACTGCAAAAAATTAAAAATAGGCTTGTTTTATGTTAATTTTTTTTTATTTGTATGAAAACTCATTATGAATGTTGTTAGGTCCAGGACGTCATCTAGCTGCCTCCTTCCTCTCCAATCCCCATATTCCCCAGCTTTTCTTTCCTCCTCCTTTCTTCTTCTGTTACCTCCCTTCACTCATTCTGAATCTTCTAATCTGCATGTTGTTCAGGAGAAAACAAAAAACGTATTCATTTAAATATATAAACATCACAAATAGTGTTACATATATATCATTACAGCATACACCTGACTAATCCAGTAGAGTTAAGGGTTAGGTTCTAAATAATGTTAAAATAATAATGGTTCAAAGCTAAAATTATAACATATTGGTTTACCATCACAAAGTTACTTATAATAAACAAAACATTATAACTGTAGAAAGGCAAATTATATATTCATACGTGACTGATTTAGATGTGAAAAGTTTATATCAGCTTGTTTCTATTTAATGATTTGATTGCCAAGGAACAAAAGAGTTTTTGTGGCTGTTTGTCTTTGCTGTCGGTGTCTTCTATCTCTTTTGTGATGGTAAAGTTCTAAAATCCTGACTTAAAAGGTGATGTTTTTTTTTTCTGGAATCTTTTTAGCTTTCTTATGAATGTTTTTCTCAAACAGCTGCCCAAACGGAGTTTGTTTTTTGTCCATGACTTAACCAGCAGCATTTAGGGTTCTATGAAGTTATTGGTGAGGAAGGATTCTATTATGTTCACCGTAATGATCTAGGGACGATTCATGACAAGTTTCATTTAGAAAATTTGTCAAACTATGTTGGTTTCTATAAATAGTATTCAGAGCCAAACGCCTGATAACTCGCTCTATGTATGACAGTGTTAGTCATTAAACATTCTGACAAAATCTCAGCGCTAATGTAAAGACCATGACTTACTTCAAAAAAGAGGGGGAAACTATGTCCTCTTCCTGTTTGGTTAAGGATAAATACAAAGATGAATTTAATAACAATCACAAAGCGAAAAGTGGAACATCAGGTGACAGAGCTTTCAGTGGTCAACGAGTAAAAACTAAATTGAATTAATTCTTTTTTTTTTATGTATGTCTGATGAGCCTGGTCCAGGAGAGGGTAAAAGGGGGTGTTAAGGGGGGGTGGTGTTGGACAAAGGTAGCATTATGGTCGGGGTGTAATAATAGCAGAGGTTTGCGGTCACTAGCTTTGTCGGCTCATGGTGTCACTAAACTAGGTCATGGTATATTAATAAAACATCTTGAGATCACACAAAATATATGGTTTGTCGGTCTGTCGAAAAAAAAACACTGAAACACTGGTTGTCACTTTATAGCTTATGTCCATTACCACTTCCAGCAATGATAATCTTGGAGAACCTTTACCTAATAAATAATTGTATTCTAATAAAACAGAGAAAATATTTTTTATTGCAGTGTTTAGGCTGGAACTATTATTTTGAATGTTAAGAAAATGGGTTGCCTCTATGACCCAGAACGCCTTCAATTAAGTGAGGTCTAATCTCTAAAGAAAACAAGCGACTAGCCTAACACACAAATAGAGTTCTTCTTCTTGTTATTTTGTTATTGTTCTTTTTCATTACGGGATAATATTTAACCGACATGTATAAGATACTAAATATAGAAATGTGTAGAAATACTAATCAATAGCTATCGTACAATCTGTAACTACATAATTAAAACTTATTTTTAAGTGGGTGTTTTGTAAGCGTCTTTTAATGAGCATTGTGCAACTTAGACAATTCAACATCTTGACATTGAATGTCGATTTAAAGATGTGGGAGATATAGGCTTTGTAAACAGCTTTGTACGTATTTGCATCTACATTGTTATTGTACAGTAGTTAAGCTGAGATTGTCAATTGTAGTCAAACTGAATTTCCATTTGATTGGACCAATAGAAATTATGTTATCTTATTTTATAATCGCCAATTTTGACTCTCTCAATCTCCGGTCACCAATTAACTCCCAATTCACTTACACATCTCCTATGCCCCTACAGCCATTCCCGTGCCCTGTTGACTCCTCCTCCCTCCTGATAGCCTTGGTCAACATCGTAATAACGAAAGTCAAGTGATCACACCCAACTTAGCCGTACAATTACAAACATGGTTTGCAACGTAAAGGTTGCAGTATAAGTTAGTTAAATCTATTTCGCCCGTGTTGTGTTTGTGAGAGAGTTCTTTCAAAATGTGTACATTTGTTATAGGCTACATTTATCACTCAGCATCAGATCTTCGTCGTTCTTTGTTCACACTATTATCCAAACTTAAAAGCGAGACGTTATATACATGTTTGTTTGTTTGTTTGTTTAGTTGTTTGTTTGTTTGTTTGTTTAGTTGTTTGTTTGTTTGTTTGTTTAGTTGTTTGTTTGTTTGTTTGTTTAGTTGTTTGTTTGTTTGTTAAGTTGTTTGTTTGTTTAGTTGTTTGTTTAGTTGTTTGTTTGTTTGTTTGTTTAGTTGTTTGTTTAGTTGTTTGTTTGTTTGTTTGTTTAGTTGTTTGTTTAGTTGTTTGTTTGTTTGTTTGTTTAGTTGTTTGTTTGTTTGTTAAGTTGTTTGTTTGTTTAGTTGTTTGTTTGTTTGTTTAGTTGTTTGTTTAGTTGTTTGTTTGTTTGTTTGTTTAGTTGTTTGTTTGTTTGTTTAGTTGTTTGTTTAGTTGTTTGTTTAGTTGTTTGTTTGTTTAGTTGTTTGTTTAGTTGTTTGTTTGTTTGTTTAGTTGTTTGTTTGTTTGTTTGTTTAGTTGTTTGTTTAGTTGTTTGTTTGTTTGTTTAGTTGTTTGTTTGTTTGTTTGTTTAGTTGTTTGTTTAGTTGTTTGTTTAGTTGTTTGTTTGTTTGTTTAGTTGTTTGTTTAGTTGTTTGTTTAGTTGTTTGTTTGTTTGTTTAGTTGTTTGTTTGTTTGTTTGTTTAGTTGTTTAGTTGTTTGTTTGTTTGTTTGTTTAGTTGTTTGTTTGTTTGTTTGTTTAGTTGTTTGTTTGTTTGTTTAGTTGTTTGTTTGTTTGTTTGTTTAGTTGTTTGTTTGTTTGTTTAGTTGTTTGTTTAGTTGTTTGTTTGTTTGTTTGTTTAGTTGTTTGTTTGTTTGTTTAGTTGTTTGTTTAGTTGTTTGTTTGTTTGTTTGTTTAGTTGTTTGTTTGTTTGTTTGTTTGTTTGTTTAGTTGTTTGTTTGTTTGTTTGTTTAGTTGTTTGTTTGTTTAGTTGTTTGTTTGTTTGTTTGTTTGTTTGTTTAGTTGTTTGTTTGTTTGTTTAGTTGTTGTTGTTTTTATGTTAACCATGAATCGAAAAAATAAAGTACTTAGTGTATTCATGGTTTAAGTATGGAATGATATTACTCTCAGAGACTCTAGATTCTAGAAGAAGGATTAATGTATCAAACTCATTTATCGACGTTATGCAAACTACAAGGGGGGCGGGAATTTTCTTTTTTTTTTTCTTAGGCAGTTTTTTTTTTTATGGCTCTGAAAGCGAATGAATTTTTTTATAAGAGGAAATCCGATTTAAGGTTCTGGCTAATGCTATTCTCTTTCCATAAATAGTTTGCGTTTTAAGACTTTTCCCCAACAAATCGAGTGCACACTAACTTAAGAAGAAACGGTTCGAATCCAATCAACATCCTGCGGCTCTTGTTAGCTGAGGCTTTTTTGGCAGAAGGATCCTAGATATTGTAATGGAGAGAGAGAGTATGTGTGTCTGTGTGTGTTTGTTTATATAGTTACTTTTGGAAGAAGCGATTCGCTGTGAATGATGCGACATGGTGGCATTGTCGTAACTTGGTCTTAGTTTGTACAGACGACTCCAGAACGTGAGACTGAATGGTTGTGTTATTGTAGTGAGTTAGATTTTGTTTACAAATATTTTTACTAAAGTCTATTACATTTATTTTGATTCCATATTAACTTGTCTATTTTCTAAATAAAGTTATATTTAGCTTTTTTCACTAGGAAATTATTCAAGTTTTTCAAGCTTTATTAGTTAAGATATATTACGCCTACAGCAGTTTGGTTGTCTACCAGCTATTTGGTGCCACAAATCAATGACCGGTAACAACCGGTAGGACATACAAAGACGTCACCACAAATGAGGAATTTCAAAGCAGGAATCACATAGACAATTCAGGCCTTACGATGACTAGCTGGCCAATGTCGCAAACGCCAACATAAACTGTATGATCCTATGACGAGGTCGGCAGGTCACGCATGGGGCTTAGAGCAGGGACCATGTAGACGGCAAGACTAACAAGTAAAACAAGGGGAAGACAACGTTAGATACTGAACGGGCATGTCACTCAGAGAGATTTTAGAGATTGTATCCGCCAAACCAATTCTACACTTTTGCTCGCGTAGTAATTTCCCCAGAGCGTTG
Source organism: Biomphalaria pfeifferi (assembly GCA_030265305.1). Taxonomy (NCBI): domain Eukaryota; kingdom Metazoa; phylum Mollusca; class Gastropoda; family Planorbidae; genus Biomphalaria; species Biomphalaria pfeifferi. Next base: position 587,201 of record JASAOG010000080.1, on the reverse strand, counting down.
ACCAAAATTTCGAATTATTTAAACAGGGGTTTACAGAATAAAATATTTTTACTTTATGCCAATAATGTTTTAGATTCGTCATATTTAAAGAGTTAAAAACAAATAAATTAAAACGACCATATATTTTAGATACATCTTATTCCCACTTACTTGTTTGAATAGTTCAACTTTAACCCTTTAGACGCGCATGGTAGTTTAGCCTCTAAAGTCTAAAATTGCAGTTTCCATTTAGTATGCACTCATTATAAAAACGCTCAGCACTTTAAAGGTTAAAAGGGGTTATACATTAGGGATGGTATTTTAATTGCTTGCTTCAAAATGAATCGAACTGATATCTATCGTCAAGTTCCCCTGAGTCCAACGGATTGAACACTAAACTTTTCTTTAACGGTTAAGAAACATTTTTAATTACTTCAATAATTAATATATAGGATCTCACGGTATTGACAAAGCTAATTGCGCTAAACGAAAACAATTCGCAAAACTATTTCTAATTGCATATATTTGTATTCGTTTGTCTAGACCTGTTACAAATTTAATTACATGATCCAAATTGATACAACTATAAAACCACATATATATTTTCATTAATTTTTTTATATCTTTTTTAAAAATATTTTAATTCTCGTTGAGCAATATCAAATAGGGCTATGGTGGTCAAACAACTACTTTTCTAATTTGTAATTAATAGTTCTTAATATCAATTTTTTTTTGACATGGCAGACAACCCACTCTAGAACGAATGAAATAAGATTTTTACCGATCATCTCCCTTTTAATTCAGTGTTACATAGTCGAAGTTGCAGGCTATTCATCAATATCATCAATTATAAGATCTAGATAATTTCACAAAAAGTTACTATTTTATATTTGGGGGAAGAAGGTAGTATTTATTGACCATTTGTAGTATGCCTTGAAATATTCAAGAGGCGCGAATGGCTGAGTTGTTAAGCGCTTGACTTCCGAATGGGGTTCTGGGTTCGAATCTCGGTGAAAAACGGGGGCTTTGAATGTCGGTATTTTTAGAGCGCCCCCGAGTTTACCCAACTCTTGGGGAAAGTAAAGGTGGTTGGTTGTTGTGCCGCCTACGAGATACTCATCTCATTAACCGTTGGATAAAGAAACAGATAACCTTAACACCATCTGCTCTATAGATCGCATGACCTGAAAGAGGAACTTTTTAAAAAATATTCTACATATAGAAGTATAAGTCGACGTACTTACGTTTCAAACTACATCTCTTCTGCTGACAAGGTCAAACGCCTTGGTCAAGTTAATAAACGCTATAAAGAGGGACTGCCTTTGTTCTCTGCTTTTCTCCTGTAACTGCCGCAGGGAGAAGACCATATCTGTGGTGGATCTACCGGCTCTAAAGCCACACTGCGACTCTGGGTAAACTCGTTCTGCCAAGATCTGCAGCCGCTTCAGTATTTCTCTGGCATAAGTCTTCCCAACTAGGCTAAGTAGTGAAATACCTCTATAACTGTTACAATCGGAGCGGTCGCCTTATTTTGTAAATTGATATGTTGGCAACCTTCAATTCCTGGGGGACTATACCTTGCTCCCAGCAAGTTTCCAAGGAAGTTTTGAAGAGGGCCAATTTGCACAGCATCTATGGTCTCCTTCAACAGAAAAGACTACGCTGGCTCTGTCATGTCACTCGCATGGCAGATGGAAGGATCCCTTAAAACATCCTATACGCTGAGCTTGCAGAGTGAGTCAGACCCAAGGGCCGCCCAAGACTAACTTACAGAGACATGAGAACTATGGGCATCGAACAAAGAGTGTGGGAAGAGATAGCCCAAGACCGGACAGCATGGAGACAGATTGTACGTGCTGGCACGAACTTCGCCAAATGCAAAAGAAGCAACGCTGCCTCGGACAAGAGAAAGAAAAGAAAGCTGCCCTGTCATCTAGCCCTAGGACAGATGCATATACATGAACGAACTGTGTCAAACTCTGCCGCTCCAGAATTGTCTTGATCAGTCACTCCAGATCCTGCTCAATTGCAAGACGTAACTAAAGCCAGTGACTCATCTGGGCGCATCCATTGCCTTCCGAGACAGGAGCCATACATTTCTCTTCTCTTACATGAGGTAGCAAATCTTTAACAAATTTCTTGGAAATAATGTTTGAGTTTACCTGGCTAAAAAGTAAAGTAGTCTGAAGCCATGTCGTCAAGTTTTGTCTTAAAATAGTCTAAAGTTGTATAATGTCGCAAAGTCCTGTCTTAAAATAGTCTGAAGTTGTAGGACGTCGCAAAGTCCTGTCTTAAAATAGTCTGAAGTTGTACGAGGTCGCAAAGATCTGTCTTAAATGCGATAAATGCTAGAGATTAAAGTATTCTTGACTTGAAAAATAAAAATCTGGGTTGAAACCCAATACCATCAAGTTGACAGTCCAGAGCATTCTTTGATTTCCTAATCCTGTAGAAGTTCGTTTACTCTGTCTGTATGTCTGGTAAAAAGTTTGTACACGTTATTTCTCCCACACACCCCACACCCAATTTCGGATTTAGTTGAAATTTTGCATAATTATTTCCTTTACCTGGAAAAACAATACAATAAATTAAACAATTAGTTAATTAACTATAAGAAAGGGAAAGACATTGAATTTGACAGATGTGGCGGTATAAGTTGAATTAGTCCTTTGAGAACTCTTAAGCCCAGAGTGAATATTTTTAATGCATTTTAAAAGACTATAATGTAAACATTCACCAAGATACACCCCTTCCACAACTGGTCCAGTCACGTGATGGGATCATAGCGCAATAAGAAAACTAAAAGCTAAACAATAACAATTGATACAAATATTTCTATCGCACAGATTTTTATGTCTAGCTCATTAGTGCATGTAATTACATTCCTAATCCAAACTAATTGATACACTAACACTTATGGAACCAGTTTTGAAAGTAAGTTTTGTATTGTTTGTCTCCCCCTGCATTGGCATCAAAAAAGTTAAACGGAAATAAAACGCTGAAAAAAAAAATCCAAATAGTTTGTTTTTTTTTGTTGTTGTTTTTTTTCCAAGCCCACAATGTCAGGACGTTCCGACCTTGTTATTTATTTACTTGAATCCTTTTTTGTAGCCTTACCCTACACTGCCTGGGGCTGCTTTTAATATTGAGCCCCCCCCCCCCAACTTTCCTCCATGGCACGGACCTTACTTCTATAGTTTGCTACTTTTTTGGAGGGTTAATTTTCAAAGTTGTTTTGTTGTTGTTGTTGTGTTGTTATTGTTGCTGGTTTGTCTTGGGGGGGGGGGGGGGGGAGAGAAAGCGCAATGAAGCGAGGTAACAGTTTCATTTTTTTAGCAAAATTTAAAAAAATATCTTTTATAATATTAAAAATTGATAATAATAATATTTATTGCTTTTGCGGACCTTTTGTTAGCATTGTTCATTACACATAACACATCCTTAACGACCTGCGCGATGGACGCTGCTGAAATATGCATTCGTACCACATCAAACATTATATCATTCAATGATGAGATTTGTGGTAGTTCAAATTTGCATATTTCACAACAAAGGTAAATACACTAAGAAGACGGATCTACCGACAAAAGCACAACAAAATAATTTTTTTCTAGCGCATTCGATTAGAAGACAGCAAGGTATAAATCTCACAAACAAGGTAAGTCTATAGTCACATACAAGGTGCTTGATATACAGTTGTTGTTTTTTTTAAAAGACATTACTTATATGAACAATTCTTCGTTATATTTACTAGCAGGCACACAAACATGCACACACACAAACAAATCACTCGAAAGATTCACACTGAACCAAATTTAAAAAAAAACGTTTTTCACAATTTTCTTTAGAAGTTACCAAGAAAAATTAGTTTAAAGTAAAACCATGAAGGCCACCTGAGCCCAGTAAAATCGGTTAAAAATCCTCACACCCCCCCCCCCTCTTGCTTAGTCTTGTAAGCCCTCAGGAGAGCATAGGGCTGCATCTATATCTCTCTACCGAAGTCGGTTCTAAGCAGCTTTCTTCATCTGTTCCCACGTCATCCCAGTCTCCCCAGCGTCACTGATCGTCTATCTCTCCAGGATTTAGCTAGGGGCTGCACACTTTCCTTTTTCCATGTGGATAACAAACCCCTAGGGCCCTGACTATTTTCGATTTTTTTTTTGATTTATCTCTCCCAGCAGTGATCTGTCGTCTGCTTCGTTGGCGGTTCTTTGGCTCTTTATACCCCCCTCCCCCTTGTAATTTTATTTTATGTATTCAGACATACTCTATCCCATGAAATCCAGTGTCCTTTGATGAGGTAACAGGATTACGTAAAGTAAACATCACCACAAATGAAATATATGATCAAGAATATTTGCAGTAGTCCGCATCAGACAATGGTACAGTACATACTAGTCAAGATATCTTAAATAGAGTTTACCAAGGTTACTATTAAATGTATGCGTTTTTTTTTTATAGAAAGTGCGATTCATCTATGTAAATACAACCATCTTTACTGAAAAGCTAAAAGTATAGCTTCGCCCATAATCTAGTGTCCTAGTGTATAAGAGAATGTCGTTATATGAATATATTATTTAAATCGCTCATAGGTTATGACAGGTAAAAATTGTGTGAGGCTCTGTGTCAATGATTTAAGTCAATATTAGAATCTTATCATGTTTGTTCAGGTAATTAGATATAGGTCAGTCCAGCTTGCTGGTTGCGTCACACCGAGCTAAAACGAAATCATTTCCTCTCCTGGAGGTGTTGGCTCTGAATTTCAATGACTTGCACTTCTTCCGAATGTGATCGTAAGGAAGCGCATAGCAAAAGATGGCACGTCATGACAGGCCAGTGATCAGCGCAGTCCAAGACACCGCGCCTTATTTAAATCTCGTTAATAACAAATATCTAAATTGATGGTAGAGTATCACCAGGGCCTCCATATATTGAAGTCCGGCACTAGGATAATCAATGCTAAAGAAAGCGCCACACTATTTCTATTTTCCTCAGGGTCTTGCTAGACGCGCACATTTTTTATCAGTTTAATCAGAAATATTTAATTGTTGGTCTAGCGATTTTCAAAAGAGTTTTTTAGATGACTTATTATTAATAAGTGTTCTAAATGAATCAATTTCATTCTATCTGTGCAATGTATCCATTGTGTTATGTCCTGCACCAACAATACTTAAATTGAGGAAGTATTACTGAGTTATTCTGTTTTACCTTTTTATATAGAGCAGTGAGATTCATAACAAACAAATATTCATATTTGACTAGAGTAATACCTTTAGTAAAATCGCTCAATTTAGAAAGCCTTCAGGATACAAGGATCTTCAGGATCTTAATTCCCTATTTGAGCGCTATTGGACTATGGAATGGGTTGCCTAAGAATTTTGGTCATTGGTTAATATGCATGACTAAATGCATGACGCGTTAAGCTTCAGACCGTAAAAAAAAAAAGATTAATTAAATCCATTTCACTGCAAGTTAAAGTTTCTAAGGTGCATCTAAGGTGCTTTAAGATTGTCGAAATGTGACACATTTTTAGCGGTTCCCCAAAAGGGCTAAAGACGCTATTAGTTTTGTGTGAGATGTCTGTCCGTCCGTCTGTCCCGTTTAGATCTCGTAAACTAGAACAGATCGTGAAAATCCGACATCATAATATTTTAGTCCATTCAAAGTTCTGATGCAACGGCTACTTTTTTCTTTTCTAAAAGCGAAAAATCTAATTTCTTAAATCACTTATGCAAGCATTTTTTCTTAAAAATACACCACTTGTACAACTATTCACTAATCATTGTAACAAACACGGGAGGCTCTTTGGTAGGGGGAATAGCTTTACACCATATTTTTAACACATTTATGCAAATAGTTTTAGATTTTTTGTCTAAAAAAATATTTTTTTTACATTTGTATTGCTACGTTATGCAAGTTCTGTCCTAGTAGCTACTACATTTACCAAAAATAATGTTTACCTTTTTTAAGAGAAAAAATCTATTTAGTATGCATATAAGTTTGACATAATTTAAAACAACAATTAATAAGTATTTTTCATATTATCGCGTGAACTGCAACGCTAGAGCATACATGAAAAACACTTAACAAAAGGAAATTTATTTTTTTTACGGATTTTTTTTACAAAACATTTTGATCAATTAGATATTCATTATAAGACATCAGTAAGGCCAGGTTCACATTTAACTTCACATTCACTTTCACCTATCCTTTGGTCTGCTGGACCGCTGGGGCACCACCTAAGATCTGTCAACCTTCTTTCTCCTTTCTTCTCTTTTATTTGTCTTTGATAGAATTTAATTATGATGTGTTTTTTTGAAAATATTGATGCCTGCCTTTTTACCTGCCTGGGTAGACCACTTCAGTGGGGGGGGGGGGCCGATTTTGAGTTTGTGTTCCTACACAAACTTTCTTTGTAACCTTGTTTTAAAAGGTTTGCTACTCTGTTAAAGCAGTTATTAAGAAATATTTTTCTGAAACGCATTATAATGACGTGAGACGTTTCCGTCCAACACTGCCAACCCTGTGACGTTCTATGGCCCAGTTAGTGTCAACCTGTACAGAGACATGCCTTGAATATGCATCCATATTATCACTGTTAATTAAAGTGACGTTCCTCTTTCAGACCTTGCAATCTGTGTTTCAGATGATGTAAAGGTCATCTGATTCTATGGCCTACAACTAACGAGGGCACAAAGAACAACCGCCTTTAGTTTTCCCCAACTAATGTCAAGTACCAATTAAGGCTGTGTGGACTGAGTGGCGCCCTTTAAAAAAAAATCCCAGTCTTCACTGAGATTCAAACCCAGGACCACCTGTTAGGGGGCTCAGCACTTAGCCACCGAGCCTCCAATTTATCATTGTATTCCTCTCGAAGTAATGTTTTTAAAAAAAATTGTTTTGGTGATCCTTACCAGGTGACCATTTATATGTGAATTTATTGTTTAAATTCTACCTATTTCCAGCATAGTGCTTATTAAGTGGACACACATTCTAGGAACGCCATTACCGTCAAGGTCAAGGATTTTGAGTAATAGAAATAGGAGATTATTATCTTTGAGTTGTATAGATATTTATACCGGTATGGACATATATAATATAAGTGTTCGTTTTATGTAAACATCCTTCAGTTCAGCATGGAGGGGGGTGGAGACATTATGGCTGAGCGGTAAATCGCTTGGTTTCCGAACCAGAGGTCCCGGGTTCGAATCCTGGGGATCTTTGGGCGCCTCTGAGTCCACCCAGCTCTAATGGGTAACTAACATTAGTTGGGTAAAGGTAAAGGCGGTTGGTCGTTGTGCTAGCCACAATCAGCCACATGACACCTTTATTAACCGTAGACCACAGAAACAGATGACCTATATACCACAAGTTCTGAAAGGGGACCATTACTTTACGTTTACAGTGCGGCAGGGGACGACCACTGGCAGGAGTCGAACTGGGCACCTTGAAGGGTATAACACACCACCGGGCTGACATTTTGCTTTGATATCTTTCCAATGCAACGAAGTACATCGTCCCGAGAAAATAAAATCTTTTCATACAATTATTTTTTTGTAATTTCTTGAATTTAATTACTATGATATATATATATATTAGTTCATTGTATGTTTTCTAAAAACTACTCGCATTCTTTAATTTCTTTTTATCATTGAATGCTCTATAAACCTCGGGAAAACAGAAGTCATGTTCCAGAAGTCACCCTGTAAAACATATTCAGTCCCAAAGATCACCGTAAACGTACAGCCCCTTAACGTGGTAGACCACTTCACATATCTTGGTAGTATAGTGTCAAATGACGCCTCACTTTCAAGGGAAGTTGATAACCATCTGGCCAGGGCCAGTAGCGCTTTTGGACGCCTTCGGACGAGAGTTTTGCGGAACAAATCGTTCCGCCTGCCTACAAAAATCAATGTCTACCAGGTGGTTTTTTTACAACACCCATTAATCATAATTTAAAAAAAAAAGAAAATAAGATTGTTTTCCGGCCATAATTATCAAAAAGTCTGGAAACAAACCAACGGGCGTTGACGGTGTGTACTGTTAGTGTTGCATATTTGCAATCTGCTTTTTTTTTTTTTTATCTTGAAGAAATATTATAGAAGCATGATTCTAGGTAGATTTTAATAGATCTACTCATATTAACTACCCTATTGTAATAACTGAAGGGAGGCAACTCAGCGAGACATAGATGTTTATTTACATGACAGACATGACAAACACATAGGACATCTGCCTTGAGCACAGCATCTTCATATCAGCTCTAGACTTGGGCGGAAATCGTTCTTTGTTTCTGTAATGTCAACATCCTTCTTAGTCTAGTCACTAATAGTGCGCATCTTCTGCACTATCTTGAATGGCGGTGTGCACGACGGGGTTATAACACTATTTTAAACTTTTCGACAAGGAGACTACTTTGGAGAATATACATATTTAAAATATGATTCTCTATTTTCTACGGTGGTTGGAAGAAAAAAATGCAATATCCAAACAGACACAGAAACACATTTCCTATATTACAAGACATACATTTAAGATTTCATGCAAACCATCCAGATCAGGATATCTATTAATATATATTTTTTTTAATTAGATATTTGTATATATAGATGTAAATCATTTAAAACTACATTCACAACAACAATACGTTGGCTTTGTTACCTATAGAACGGGTCATGCAAACAACAGCTAGGCGCATTATAAACAAAATACACTGTAGTTCTGTGCATTTCTCTATAGTCTGCATTTTTTGACATGTTAATAATAATTATATAAACAATTTTTTTTATTCCTATATCATTGTACCATGTACATTTCCTAGCCCACATGTCGCAAGGCCTAAACGTGTATTTCATTCGTATTTTATTGTAACGTTGCAATGCTGTTATTAACTATATTTAGTTATTTAAAAAAAAAAATTCTTGTTATCATTAAAGCTCTAGCGCATTGTTTCAGACGACAGATGGAAAAACAGAGACATGGTGGATTCCGGAAAAGTTGTAAAGAAGGACGTAAAGAGCTTTGTTTCCTGTTTGTTTGTGTGTCTCGATTATTTTATTGAGTTAATTAATTATTAAATCACTGTAACTGTTAGTCTTTACTTTGTTGAGTGCTTGCCTGAAATTTACCTTTAACCGTAGAAAGGATCTGCTGAAGCGTCGTTGTAGATGAACTGTATTAACAACACAAGAGCTTGTCACTACCGCTCTAATGTCAAATGGCTGACGCCACCAACAACCGTCAATATGACTTATTGACAGTTTTTTTTTTTTTGTTTTTTTTTTTTTAAGAAACCTCAGAATTTGAGCTATTTAATTGTAGATTTGTCATCATAGGGATCCTTGGGCCTAAGGCCTCTTTTTTTCGGCTTTATATGCCTCTTTAATGGGCCCTCCTGCCTCTTTTTATTAAACTAAATACTTTCTGTCAAACTTATTAATATTTCAAACAAATTGTTAACTTTAAAAAAAGGGAAAAAATCATTTTAGTTTGCATATAGGCTAATATATCAGAAAATAAAAACGACCTGCCCTTACCTACTGATTCAAGCTGTGTATAAATCTATAGGCCAGCGTTTCTCAAATGTGAACAACACCTACTTCTGATAATTAATTTTATGCGATGCGCAGTCAGCACCATTTTTGTTACTGACGATTTTTTTACGTTGCCAACACCACATAAGACACAAACATAAGTATACGTTTACACAACAGTTCACGTTACAATTGTTCATAAACTGTCCAAACTTGACCACTACTAGGTTGTCCATTGTCCTGTGTTGTAAACGAAAAAGATTCGAATAAGAGATTGAGCCTTTTTAAAACAATTACATCAATTATAAGACTTCAGGGGAGGCGCGGTAGCTGAGTGGTAAAGCGCTTGGCTTCCGAACCGGGGGTCCCGGGTTCGAATCCTGGTGAAGACTGGGATTTTCAACTTTGGGCACCTCTGAGTCCACCCAGCTCTAATGGGTACCTGACATTAGTTGGGGAAAAGTAAAGGCGGTTGGTCGTTGTGCTGGCTACATGACACCCACATCATCTGCCCTATAGACCATAAGGTCTGAAAGGGAAACTAGTTAGGCCAGGTTCACATCTAACTTTGCATTCATCTTTCATCTGCTGGACCGTTGGGGCACTACATAAGATCTGTCAACCTTCTTTCTCCATTCTTATCTCTCATTTGTCTTTGATATAATTTCATTCGGATGGTCTTTCTGAAAATATTGAAGCCTGCCTGGGTGGACCACATCGGGGGCCGATTTTGAGTTTGTGTTTCCACACAAACTGTCTTTGTAACCTTGCTTTTTTTTTTAATTCACTTTCCAAAAGATACATTGCATAAAAAAAAACTAATTTTATGGTATCACAACAACAAATGTAATAACTTTGTTCAGAATTGTTCAAAGTTCTCGGTATCCTTTGCTTGTCCCTTTTCCAGCCCTAGACATACAAGCCACATCGGCTTTCATCTCAAACGAAATGCATGATCTTCGGAGTTTTCAAGGTCAGTGTCTTTATTTACTTGTAAAATCCAACAGTTCTAGGACACATACACTCACAGAAGTGGTCGTAGATATATAGAGGACCAGCAGCGAGTGGCTAAAAAACATATCAGTCTTTCAAGTTCATTACAAGGTCGAAGATCCAAAACTATCGATAGTCAATGATTTCCTCGGATCATTCACCAGTTTTGCGATACTACAATTTGACTACAAAAAGTAAATTTTGCTTACATTATGTATTGCAGTCTGTTACGTATCTAGGCATTGTTACCTAGATACTATTTTTTTTTCTTTTCTTGACCTGTAGGTTGTCTGCCCCTTGTGTAATAAGTTTTTTTTTATTTTATTTTTCACGGTGAGTCAAGCCACACAGACAGTGACCGGTCCTTGACCTATATGTGTACCTCTGGTTGAAAGGAGGGTGGGTTTTTTTTTTTTTTTTCTTCTGTCTCTTTGAAGAGCGTTCTAGATCTGGGAAATTGATGACTTATTTGGTTCTAGAAATTACTAGATTTGTCTTGAGATCGACGCGCGGTAGATTATATAAAGACCGCCCGCGTAACGTTGACAGACAGACATACGGAGACAGCCGTGAGACAGAATAGCGGAGACATTGCGTGAGCCGTGCGTGGTATACCAATTGATCGTGTAAGTTAAGATTTTTTTCTTTTTTTCAAGGCCTTGCTTGTATTTGTAGTTATATTTTCAAACTATTGTATTGTAATATTTTTACATGCCATTTTTGTAAAAGGGTTTTGGTCAACCCTTCCATTTTGCATTGAGTTATATTATGATTAAACATTAAGTTGATATTTTACCTTCCGATTTCTTGTGTCATTTTTTTTTTGTTATTCATTGTAAGTCTTTGATTAAATTCAGACTTTAGATAAGTGACACAACTACCTTTTTCTATTGTCACGTTCCCCTAGGCAAGCCATTTAAAAGTAGAATTCAATTTGTAATACGTGACAAAAGAAGTTTGAGGGCTTTCGTCCCGGATATTTTTCTGAACCTATTTTCATCTTACTTGAGTAATTTTGTAAAGGCGAAGTTGACTTTAACAAAATTTTTTGTTTGTTTGTTCAAAGAGTCGGAAGTAAAGTATCAATAGTATTGACCAAACTCTCTTAAGGTTTTTTGTTGTACTGATTTTGTACTGTATATTTACATTGTATACATATTTTTTTGCTTGTAATAGTTGTTAGTTAGTTATGGATATTCAGGTTTTTCTTGCAAATCCCTCTGTGGAAGAGCTTGATGCTTTTACTAGGAAGGAACTGGTCCTTATTTCTAAACATTTAGGGTTAAAAATAAAATCAAATGCCCTTAAACAAGAAATCAGAGATAACATTGTAATCCATTATGTAGACGAGGAAGTGTTTTCTGAAGACCTTTTAGAAACCCTTAGACCCGATGAGGGTAAATCAGATGTAGAACTTCAGATAAAATTAAAACAAATGGAAATAGAAGCCCAGTTAGCTTTAAAAGAGAAGGAAATTATCTTGGGGAAACAAAAAGAATTAGAGCTTGCAGCGGCTAGAGAGCAAGAAATTAAACAAAAAGAATTAGAGCTTGCAGCGGCTAGAGAGCAAGAAATTAAACAAAAAGAATTAGAGCTTGCAGCGGCTAGAGAGCAGAAAGAAATGGAAATGAAATTACAAATAGAGTTTAAAAAATTAGAGTTAGCTGCTAATGTAAGACCAGATTCTTCCCCTGCCAGTCATACTGCTGAAGCAACAAAATTTTTGAAAATAATTCCACGCTTTAATGAAGCCACAATTGACAATTATTTTCCACAATTTGAACTTGCTGTGAAAAATTTTAATGTACCTGAAACTTTGTGGCCCACTTTGCTGCAAACAGTTTTGACTGGTAGAGCTGCAGAGGTATTTTGTTCTTTGACCATTGAACAACAAAAAGATTATAATGTTGTTAAGGCCTTAATTCTTAAGGCATATGAACTTGTTCCGGAAGCTTACCGAAAGCAGTTCAGGGATTGTCGCAAATCGGATGGCCAAACCCATGTAGAATTCCTGCGGGAAAAGGAGCGACGCTTTGAGAAATGGCTCACTTCCAGGGAAATCGGCACCGATTTTGCAAAATTCAAGAACCTAATGCTGATGGAAGAGTTCAAGAGTTGTGTGCGGCTGGACGTCCGTACGCATATAGCTGATCGTGGCGAGGAAGATGTGCACAAGGCTGCAGTGTTGGCAGACGATTATATAATATCACATCAATTTGCCAAGTATACGACGGATGTCAAGCCAAAACAAGTCAAACAGCCTGAGTCCACTGCTAGCAACTCCATCAAGAACAGCAGTACAAACGACAGAAAACCTACTACAAGTTAAGCTACTTGTTCCTACTGCAAACGAGAAGGCCATAAAATTGACGATTGCTGGAAATTGAGGAAGAGAAACGAAAAAGCTCCTTCAAAAGTCAGCGCTTGCACAGTACAGTGGTCGGCGAGGTTTACTCCCTCATCATCAAGTCATATCAAGAATACCTCGACACCACCTGTTTCAAATGTATTGACTGTACAAGACTCTCCGAAAATGTCTCCACGATGTTCCAATGACTCAAACAAGAGTTTTTCAAATACATCAAGCCGATGTTCCAATGACTCAAACAAGAGTTTTTCAAATTCATCTTTACGATGTTCCAATGACTCAATCAAGAGTTTTTCAAATACATCAAGCCGATGTTCCAATGACTCAAACAAGAGTTTTTCAAATACATCAAGCCGATGTTCCAATGACTCAACCAAGAGTTTTTCCAATACATCAAGCCGATGTTCCAATGACTCAACCAAGAGTTTTTCAAATACATCAAGCCGATGTTCCAATGACTCTATCCAGAGTTCCCATAATACATCACCCCGATGTTCCAATGACTCTATCAAGAGTTCCCATAATACATCACCCCGATGTTCCAATGACTCCATCAAGAGTTCTCCAAATACATCCAAAAGATGTTCTACTGACTCAAGAAAGAGTTTCTCCACTGCGTCTCCTAGAGATGTCAATGACTCCAGCGAGAGTTTGACCCAAGTCCAGTCTGCATCAACTAAAATTGATGTTTTATTAGAGGATTTTAAGCCTTTCATTTCGGAAGGATTCGTATCACTACCCGGTGATTCTACAAGTCTACAGCCTATCACCATTTTGAGAGACACAGGTGCCTCACAATCGCTACTTTTAGAGGGTATCTTGCCCTTGTCAAAATCATCATCGACTGGGAAGAGCATCCTGTTACGAGGCGTAGAGCTTGGATGTATAGATGTGCCTCTACATCTAATCGACATAAAGTCAAATCTCATTACTGGACCGGTTGTTGTAGGTGTCCGACCAACATTACCATTGGAAGGCATCTCGTTGCTGTTAGGCAATGACTTAGCAGGTGGAAAGGTGATAGCCGAACCCATCGTCACTCAAACACCCGACTTATCTGCCACACCCGAGGAAGACATAGAGTTATATCCAGCGTGTGCAGTAACAAGGGCAATGAGGTTGAAAGCATCTCAAGAAGAGAACGTTATCAAAGCCAACAGTAACCACGATGATGTGGACTTGAGCACCACATTCTTTGCTTCTCTTGAAGAAGAACCAACGCCAAATTCTGAAAAGCCGGCATCAACTCGAAAACAGTTGATTGAGGACCAAAAGAAGGATCCAGAGCTCGCCAAACTCCGAGAAACCGCAATGACATCACAAGAGGCAGAGCTAGCATCAACGTGCTACTACATCCAAGATGATATGCTCTTCAGGAAATGGAAACCTCCAGACGCATCCAACGAAGAAGAATGGAGAATATGCCATCAAATCGTGTTACCAGAAAGATACCGAGCGTACATCATGAATCTGGCTCATGACACACCAATGTCAGGTCATCTCGGCATCCACAAGACATACCACAAGATTATGTCACACTTCTTCTGGCCACGTTTGAAGAAAGATGTCATCCAGTACTGCCGATCCTGTCATGCCTGTCAGATGGTTGGCAAGCCAAATCAAAAGATCCCTGTTGCTCCTCTGAAGCCGATTCCAGCCTTTGAAGAACCTTTCAGCAGAGTACTTATTGACTGTGTTGGTCCTCTCCCAAGGACAAAAGCTGGCAACCAATACCTGTTGACCATTATGTGTGCTTCAACTCGTTTTCCTGAGGCTATTCCTCTAAGGAACATAAAAGCATCGAACATTGTAAAGGCCTTAATCAAGTTCTTTACTCTATTTGGTCTACCAAAGTCCATCCAATCGGACCAAGGAACGAATTTCACGGCCAATCTTTTCAAGCAAGTCATGACTCAGTTGGGCATCAAACACTGCATGTCGAGTGCGTATCATGCCGAGTCGCAAGGCGCTCTTGAGCGATTCCATCAGACTCTCAAGAACATGATCCGAACCTATTGCTTTGAGCACGAAAAAGACTGGGACGAAGGAATCCACATGCTGCTGTTTGCAACCCGTGAATCCGTCCAGGAATCGTTGGGATTCAGCCCTTTTGACTTAGTCTTTGGCCATTCGGTGCGCGGTCCCTTGAAATGTATAAAAGAGACTTTGTTGTCACCAACAGCCACTGAAGGACTTTTAGACTATGTAAGTAAGTTTAAAACTAGACTTTATGATGCTTGTGTTCTGGCCAAAAATAACTTACAAAACACCCAATCCAGCATGAAACGCTGGTATGATAGAAAGGCCCGTGTTAGAGAATTTTCTCCCGGGGATAAGGTGCTTGTATTTTTGCCCATACCAGGTCAACCCTTGCAAGCCAGATACTTTGGTCCCTATGAAATTGAGACCAAAATTAGTGACCTCAATTACACAATCAAAACTCCTGACCGTAGGAAAAAGACTCAGCTATGTCATATAAACATGCTGAAGCCTTATGTATCTCGGCCAGATCACTCAGAGAAGAGTAATTGTGTTTTAAATACAGTCAAAAGTTGTTCAAATAGCCATGTTTCTCCTATTGATGATGATATTGTAAAGGAGAAATTTGGACAATACAAAATACCTAATTCTTTTGTATTACAGAATTTGGATGTAAAACTGTCTCATCTGTCTTCGACAGAAAGGCCAGTTATCATGAAACTCATTAATGAATTTAATGACATTTTTTCTGATGTACGAAAACAGACTAATGTTATAATGCATGATGTAGATGTTGGCGAGGCTACTCCAGTCAAGCAGCATCCTTACAGGGTTAACCCTGAAAAACTTGCCATACTTAGGTCAGAAATCAAGTATATGCTTGAAAATGACCTCATTGAACCAAGTTCCAGTAGCTGGAGCTCCCCATGTGTCTTGATACCTAAACAGGACAAGACTTATCGTTTTTGTACAGACTACCGTAAGGTAAATGCTGTAACAAAGACCGATTCGTTTCCTATCCCTAGGATAGACGATCTCATAGATCGTATTGGTGACGCTAAGTACATCACCAAAATAGACCTACTTTCAGGTTATTGGCAGGTTCCCCTGACTGATAGGGCAAAGGAAATCTCCGCCTTTGTCACCCCTGATGGTCTGTACCAATACAAAGTGATGCCATTTGGCATGAAGAATGCTCCTGCCACTTTCCAGAGAATGATAAATGCCCTGCTTGCTGACATGGAGAATTGCCACGCATACATAGACGATGTAGTAATTTTTAGCCAAGATTTTTCTAGCCATTGTAAACAACTGCAGTGTCTTTTTACTAAACTTTTACATGCAAAAATTACTGTAAACCTGAGTAAGAGTGATTTTTGCCAGGCTTCCATCCAATACTTAGGCCATATTGTAGGACAAGGCCAGGTGAAACCTGTAATGGCCAAAGTAGAAGCAATCCAAGCTTTCCCTATTCCTGCTGATCGGAAACAACTCCGAAGATTTTTGGGAATGTCTGGATATTATAGAAAATTTTGCGAAAATTTTTCTGTCATTGCCAGTCCTTTAACAAACCTCCTGAGAAAGAACGTCCGATTTACTTGGACGGATGAATGTCAGAAAGCCTTTAACCAAATCAAGCAGATATTATCTAGCTCCCCCATTTTGATGGCTCCTGACTTCGGAAAACCTTTTAGGTTAGCTATTGACGCCAGTGACACAGGTGTTGGGTCAGTCCTTTACCAAGAAGATAATTTCCAAGTAGAGCACCCTATTTGTTTCTTTTCCAAGAAATTTAATAGACATCAAAGAAATTATTCTACTGTGGAAAAAGAATGTCTTGGGTTGATTCTTTCTATACAACACTTTGATTTTTATATCAGTGGGTCCAGATGGCCACTGGTTGTATTTACTGACCACAATCCCCTTACATTTATCCACAAAATGTCTGGCAAGAACCAACGACTTCTCAGGTGGAGTTTATTTTTACAAGAGTACAACCTAGATCTTAAACACATAAAAGGCAGCGAAAATGTTATCGCCGATGCCTTATCTAGATTGTAAAAAGTATTTTGATGTATATTTTTTTATATATATCATGATAAATACATTCTGTAATGTAAATATCATTTTTGTAATTGTTCTAAAAAGATTTCCATTTCGTGGAAATGTAAACTTTTTATTTTTAGGAGGGAGGTGTTACGTATCTAGGCATTGTTACCTAGATACTATTTTTTTTTCTTTTCTTGACCTGTAGGTTGTCTGCCCCTTGTGTAATAAGTTTTTTTTTATTTTATTTTTCACGGTGAGTCAAGCCACACAGACAGTGACCGGTCCTTGACCTATATGTGTACCTCTGGTTGAAAGGAGGGTGGGTTTTTTTTTTTTTTTTTTCTTCTGTCTCTTTGAAGAGCGTTCTAGATCTGGGAAATTGATGACTTATTTGGTTCTAGAAATTACTAGATTTGTCTTGAGATCGACGCGCGGTAGATTATATAAAGACCGCCCGCGTAACGTTGACAGACAGACATACGGAGACAGCCGTGAGACAGAATAGCGGAGACATTGCGTGACCCGTGCGTGGTATACCAATTGATCGTGTAAGTTAAGATTTTTTCTTTTTTTCAAGGCCTTGCTTGTATTTGTAGTTATATTTTCAAACTATTGTATTGTAATATTTTTACATGCCATTTTTGTAAAAGGGTTTTGGTCAACCCTTCCATTTTGCATTGAGTTATATTATGATTAAACATTAAGTTGATATTTTACCTTCCGATTTCTTGTGTCATTTTTTTTTTGTTATTCATTGTAAGTCTTTGATTAAATTCAGACTTTAGATAAGTGACACAACTACCTTTTTCTATTGTCACGTTCCCCTAGGTAAGCCATTTAAAAGTAGAATTCAATTTGTAATACGTGACAAGTCACAAATCTTTCTTTTGGTATTATTAGTTTTGCATTTTATTTTGACACTAGAGAGGTTGATCAGAAACGTAGACAAGGGAGACAACTACTAACTACCTCCAGAAGAGAAAACTTTGGTTCGCGACCACAGCATCGATTTACACAGCCATTCTATACAATATTTTTATTAATATACCGATGACATTGTGTCATCCAATATTTGTTTCATCCAATAAAGACACCTCTGACATTGCTAGAGTCTGCACGCAACTGAATAAGCATCAAGATTAGCAAGACTTGAACTAAAAGACAATATAAAAACATGTGTTTACATGACAGAAAAGCCATAGCAAGTAGATTGATGTATCTAACGGTTTGGGTAGGAAAAGACCAAAAAAAAAAAGCAAAATTTTTAAAAATACTTTAAAAAAAAAAAAAAGCTTATCTTATGGGAGAAATTCCTGCCTTACAACTATAGCTATCAATAATGTAGAAGTATTTCCCTTATTCGATATCAAATCGAAATAATTAATTCAATAATTGGTTAATGTTTCGTATTGATTCATGTCTTGTCTAGACCAATAAATAATTGTGCAAAATTTCCGTTTGATCCGAGATTGGGTGTGGGAGAAACAATGTGTACACTGTACCAGACAGACAGCGTGAGTTGATAGAAGCTTTGTTTTTGTTTAGATTACGTTGGTATAGAAGTGAAGCTTGGTGCTGAAATAAATGATGATACATAGATATTAAACATAAATGAGAGAAAGTAGTGAGCGTAGTGCGACGAAAATAAGGGACTGCGTCGACCAATGCTCGAACCCTGGAAACGACAACACCGCCTAGCGATAACGCACTATGCGAACTAACCTCTAGACCATCGGATTGTCCAAAAAAAAAATAAAACCATTCTTCTGGTCCAGACTCATTTCGCAAGTATGCAAATTACCACCCCAGTGGTCACATGCCCTAGCTAGCTCCTCCCCCCTCCTCGCCACACCCGTTCACCAAGAACCAATTTGCAGCTAGTTATATACATATTTACATGTTTCTTGTCTGTATTTGACAAGACTTTGTATTCTTGGTCTCTATTTAGTCTGAAAAATTACTCTTGATCATTATTTGTCGTATAATTTTTCTTTGTTAGGACCGAATTTTCATGTCCGCAACACGCGCTATAGCTTAGGGCCCCCTGAATAGATATTTAGCACTAACATATATCTGAATTTTTTTAGGGCTCCAAATGGGCCCCATATCTCATATAGCTTAGGGCCCCCTGAATAGATATTGTTATGAAACTGTGCACCATGAGATACAGGACAGAGACTCGCTAAAAGAGAGAGGACGTCAAAGATGGCCGATAATGAGATCTAGGATGTAAACAAGAAAGAAGTGCTGCTATTATTGGCTACTCTATTGGTTACTCTAGTGGTTACTCTAGTGGTATAATTGTTATCGCATTACTATTCTATTGTACTATTGTTCTATTATTAAACTGGTGTTTTGAAATATCCCTTTCGTTGAAGTTCTTTGCGCTCGCTGTTGGCTGAGTTACAGCAATTGGTATCAGAAGTGGGATTCTCAACGAAAGTTGGAAGAAGGCCTATGTACACGACCGTGACGACATTGAACGGTTCTTTTTCGGATAACCCAACATAAGTTTTGGTAGGCCAACGTACGAAGGATACTGGATGGCGTCAACGAAAACACTTGGTCAGCTTTCATTGCAAGAACTTAGTCGAGAACTCAGATGCAGAGAGCTGAAGGTAAGCGGCAACAAAGAGGCGCTCATGGAGCGTCTGAAGCAAAGCATCATAGATGATGAACAGGATCCGGAGACCTATGTGTTTGAAATAGAACCGGATATGAGAGAGCTTTGAAAAACGATGCAAGAACAAATGAAGACCTGAAATCAGTGAAGGATGAACTTAAAAATGAATTAGGTAACAAACTGAGCTCTATAGACTCCGTTGTGTTTGGATTGAAAAAGGATATGGATGATTACAAACAACAATTAAGAGATGAGGTCGCTGAGCTCCGGTCACGGATGGTAGAGGATGTCGATTCTAAAATTCAACAATTACGAAATGAAATGAAGGCGGAGCTAGAAAAGAAACAAGATGCGGGACCATTATATTATATTGTAATAACTTAAGGGAGGCAAACTCAACGAGGCACATATATCTTTATTTACACGACATCACAAGTTCATAAAACATCATCTTTCTTAGGCACAGTCTTTTCACTTCGGCTCTCAACTTGGGCGGAAATCGTTCTCCTCTTCTCTTCCTAATGTTGACATCCTTCTCAGTCTAGTTTATCACAGCGCGCACCTTCTAGCTTAGATGGCGCATGGCAGAGTTATAACAATATTTATGTTCAACGCAAAGATCTTATTGTCCCATAGTAAAGTTATACGTATTTACCTTACTTTTGTAATGCTACGATAGTCTTTAGCATAACTTATGCAACATTTACATTTTAATGTTGTTAGTTTGCTGATGTTTTACTCCAGCTCCTGGTTGCTCTAATTATAAGGCGGTTTCCGTAATGCCCTAATTATTGACTAGATTCAGGCTTGTTCTATGATATTACCTGTGATTAAAAATAGTTTGAAGTGTAAATAGTGACTAAG
Organism: Biomphalaria pfeifferi; assembly: GCA_030265305.1. Classification (NCBI taxonomy): domain Eukaryota; kingdom Metazoa; phylum Mollusca; class Gastropoda; family Planorbidae; genus Biomphalaria; species Biomphalaria pfeifferi. The sequence goes on along the minus strand of JASAOG010000080.1, from coordinate 566,812 downwards.
TTCAGAAAAAATTGCACTCGAATAGGAAGTCAACTTGACATGTAGGCAGACGATCTGTGTTTATTACATGTACACAGATCTAGGGATTGACAAATTAGAAGCTTTAAGATTGAAGACAAATTTGGCTCGTAATTCTTGTCTTCACTCAGGGGTCATTTCACAATAGAACCAATGGTAGTGGTGACTATAAAATAAACTTTGTTTCGGTCGGTCATTTTGTTTGTTTTCGTTGATACATGTGCCTTGGGCACTTCATTTCTACCAGTGGCGTCGCTAGCGTGGGGAAGGGGGTTCCGAATTTGAAAATCTCTCTCTGGCTCCCCTTGAGGGGTTCACCCAAATGAGTGTTCCAAATGTGTTTTTTTTTTATCTCATGTCATTTTGTCGAATGTTAAAATGCAGGGGGTCCTAAAGAGGTCAGCCCTTCCGGTCCCCCCAAAATCCTTATCTACGCCACTGGTTTCTACTGGTTTCACCCGAATTGATGGGTCTAAAACTATCAGTTCTCTCTAGTGACTTCGCTCAGAGTCACCCTTAAGCAGTTTCCCAAACTGTAGTCAGCGGAACCATAGTGCTCCGCGAGGCCTGAAAAGGTGTTCCACGAACTACTGGAATAATAAACTAGTAGGCCACCACGAGAATTAATCTCTCTAAGAAATAAGCAAAGTGTTCTGCTAAATACTCCGAATGTACCAATGGAAAAGTTTGGAAAACTCTGACCTAGAGAATAAAAAAAATGTTGAACGGTTTATGGAAATATAAAAGTGAGAATATGGTTTTGCTTGGCATGTCTTTGCCTACTATGCCCATGCCATTGCTTTCATTTGCATGTACCTTTGAATAATGATTGATATTCGTGTTACAATTGTTGATAGCCAAATTTTATATTGAAACCATATTGTGATCGATGTGGCTACCTTATATCCCAGTCACCCGTGTAACCGTGCAATGATGTATTGGTGCACCTGTGTAACAGAACAAATCAATTTGCTAGAATTTAAATTTTGATTCCGATATGGGACAACATCAGGTTATATTTTAGTTTTTGTGAATTCATTTGTTTAGATATTGTTTGTATTTTCTTTGAATTATTTTCTTCTCGCAAATAATCATGGGATCTGCGGTGGTTAAGCGGTAAAGCGCTTGGCTTTCAAAACCGGGGGTCCGGAGTTTAAATCCTGGTGAAGACTGGGATTTTATTTAGGGCGCTCAGTCCACCTCTAATGGGAACCTGATATCAGTTGGGGAAAATTAAAAGACGTTGGTCGTTGTTCTGGCCACATGACACCCTCGTTAACCGTAAGCACTGAAGATGACCTTTACATCATCCGCCCAATAGACCACAAGGTCTGAAAGGGAAACTTAACTTTTATAGAAATCATGCGTTTATCAACTTTGAATAAAGTAGTTATGGTATCACATTTAGTAACATTGTTAGAATGATCTTAAGTATCGTTCTTTGCTGCTGTTATAGTTGAAGCTATCTAAGAAATAAACGGGAAACACGATTCTTTGATTTCACAATTTTTATTTGACAGATCAGCAAATGTCGTAAACATTATGTATAATACAATATTAATATAATATTGTATTGTCATTTCTAAAAAACAAATGATCCGACCAGCGGAATCCCAAGCCACCACCCCCATTACCCCCCCCTCTCTCTCTCTGTCTATACATACATAAATATCTTCAACATAATAGTCATATTGGTCGTTTCGAGCCACTTCTACACACAACGCACACACACACACACACAACGACATAGCTAACACATTACCGTTGCTACGATGACACCTTACAGACCAACATCCATTTTTTTTTAAATAAAACATCATTATATATATATATATATTACCCAAAAGGCTTCAGCTTTATAGATAAAGACCCATAAACCCCCTGGGAGGAGATTATCGTCTCTCTTATCGGTGACGTAGCGAAGAATTATCACGATTGAAGGGGATTATCTCACCACTAGGTGGCACATGAACTTTGAACCTGTTACGTAAGACAACACCGACCTTTACCGGGCTACAAGTGATCAGAACTAAACTCAGATGACTAATTGCATGGTTAGAATGTAACGATTTGAGTCACATTAGATTACGGTTGTCTTCATAATGCCAACATTGACTCTACTATGAAAATATTTTTTTAATACAAACTTTAGGGATAGCGGTTTTACGGTACTGGATTAAAGGGAAAGGGGGGGGGGGTGACCACGTAGTTAACCGCTTGACCGAAACCACTTGTTATAGAAGGCCTGTATACTGACCTGCGACGTGGCAACCTGTGGGCAATGTAGACCAATAGTAGCTCGTTGCTTCGTCCAAGAGTCGTGATGTCAGACCTGTGACATGGCAACGAGCTATTGGTCTAAACTTACCCTCAGGTTGCGACGTCGAAGTTCAAAGTTCAGGCCTACGAAAACAATTGGTCTCGGCTTGACCCAGAATCGGGAGGGCAAGAGTTTGAGCTCAATGATGACTGGGATTTTGATCTTCTTGATTTTGTTCTTTAATGCCCCTCGGGGAATTCACCCAACTGTCAATTAGTATGTTATATGAGGTTGGGGATAGTAAAAGCGGCTATCGTTGTGATGGCCACAGGACACCCTCATAACATTAGGCCATACAAACAGATGAACTTATCATAATAAGCACCATGCAAGATTAGAAAGTGAGGGCAATTGTTTAAAGCCAATTTCTTTATAGCTGATATAAAAGAAAAAAAATCTTTTTTCGGTTTCTAGTCAGCAGTTCGAAATTATCAAGAAACATCAATAACTAAAAATATCAATTCTAAATGTTGAGGAACTAATCTGAATGTTTTGAAACTTCTTTCAGAGAAACAAGAAGATTAAATGAACACTTAAAATTTAAAGAAACCAAAAAAAAAATGTATCCTCAGACTAATGAGGTCATAGAGGTCAAAGCGTGTCTTGCAGTCAAACACAGTAATGTCATCGTGACATGTCACTGTGAAGTTTTATAACACACATGATGGCTTGAATGTGTAACGAAGTAAATCAGAGCAGCGGAAATGGAATTTGACGTGCCATATTTCAACCGAACAAAAACGTCCTGGTGTGAGTGTGATTATGTGTTAGTGTGTCTGTGTTATCCTGTGAGTGTGTATTCGTTTGTAATGTAGTTTCATTATAGCTTCACTTCTAGTCAAATACTGACTTGGTCAACTGTACATGAGAACACATTTTCAAATTTAACACTAGTTCCATCACTTTTTGGTCAATGGTCCATTAATTTTTGCTCAATGTCTTTTAGTTATTGGTCACTTGGTCAGTGGTATTTGTCGCTTTGAACCTTTCGTCCCAGCTCTGTAAGTTCCGATTCTCCTAAAGTCATTATCTTACAGTCATTTACGCTGACTGTGAAAGACGCTGTCCACTGGTTGGCCGAGACCAACAACTCAGAATCTTCCTCGGCCGTCTCACAGAAGGAGGCTAGGTCTTTTGTTACTGTTTTAAGCATGGCCACCTCCCCAGCAAAGTCCGGTGGCTGTGCCTGGATTTTATCCAGAAGCACGCCCTTGAAATGCTCGTACAGAGCGTAGTCGACCGGGGAGAAAAGTTTGTGGTTCTTTTTGTCTTCCATGTTGAATTCAACTTTGGTATTCCAAGGAAGCTTCAAAGTCTCCTGCGCAGAGAGTTCGTCATTTTGCCTTACGTAAAGAATGTCTTTAAGCTTCCAATTCAGAAGCCTTCTCATCAGAACCAAAGACTCTTCGAAGAGCTCCACGACCATGACCAGGTGGAAACTCTCTTCCGTTTCCTTTAAAAAGTTCTTAATAAACTCGATCCTGTATTTATCCATGTCTAGATTCCACATGGGGAATCCTAAATCTGTCGCCATTCTATTGTTAATAAACGTCACTCCCAGGTCATAGTTAGGTACGTCAGCGTACTTCAGCGGATTGTCCAAAAACCCTCGGATGGGATTTCTGGGGTTGTCCAATGCGATTTGGACCAGTAAAGGTCTTTTGAGAACGTTAAGGTAGTGGGTGAAGGCTGACACGAACTGCTCAAACGGATCACGGACAATACCGATATAAACTGCTTTGTCCGGGGATCTCATGAACCTTGATATCTGAGGACGATTGTAGACTAGATGGTTGCAGATGATGTTGAACTTCAGGTCTGCCGGGTAAGGAAGAAGCGCGCTGTCGTCGATGACAGAGCTCGTCTCGGTGATGGCGGTGGAGGCGTTGGGGAGCATGACGTCCAGTTGGCGCGAGAGGGCGAATCTCATCATGATGTTGAACACGGTGGTGCCGGCTGCTTTGTGCACTTTGAGGAACACCACGTTCCGGCGCTCGCTGCTGTTGTAAAGCAACGCAGACAGGTACGGCGTGGCGTGCGGGTGATCTCGCAGAGATTCAATCAGAGCATCAGCAGAGCTGAGTTTAGCCTCTGGTACGATGCTGCCGTCCTTCTGTGACTCAGGAACCGCAACTCTTTTCTTAACGTTCACTCTGTCTTTAGAGTTATCGTTCACTGAACCACGACGTCTGCTTATTTTCACTGTTGGTATGGTCGACACTGTAATTTTCTTCGTAGAATAGTTTAGTTTCTCCTCGTTATTTCTCTTAAGACCCTTAGGGTCAAGGTCTTTGTCAAGATCAGGTAAATTGCCCGATGTAGCATTTACAGACCTTTTGTTCCTTTTAAAGCTCAGATCTTGTGGTAAATGTTTATTTCTAAATTGTTTACGTAAATTACGTATATTTAGTTGCCGCGGCTTCTCGTAAAGTTCGTTCAACGATCTAGAGGCCGTGTTCTGTTTCGAAGACAGAATTGTTTCTTGGTGCTTTCTAAATAGCAAGATGGCGTTTTCTTGATGAGCGTTCTCCTGCTCGGGGACACCCACGGGGTCACCGTCCTCATACCTGAGGTTAAACTCTTCGTTCGGGACCTCCAGGACCTTATGAACCTGCTCAAAGTCGTCCGGTTTCATGTCTGCTGCCTCGTCGTGGCCAACGTTCTTGAAGATGTTGGAGTCATCGCCGAAGTCGAGGCCACGGCCTTGATTGTTGACGGCCTCGATGGTGATGAGGTCAAAGTACATGGGAAACGGCGCGGCGTTTCTGAACTTGATGACGTAGGACCTGGCGCTCTTCTGTGTGTCGCTGGGGTGGGGTAGCTGACGTATTAGTCCAAACGAACCAATCATAAACATGATCATCGCCATCGGTAGCAAAACTGACCTGAGGAAGACAGAATCAGACAATACACTAAATTGACTTTGGCACTCTTTTTTTTTTAAATCTACATTACAAGAAGAAAAAAAGTAAAGTTCCCTTTTCTTTCAGACTAGGGCAGATGATGTAAAGGCCCATGGCCCACGTAAATGAGGGTGTCATGTGGCCAACAAAAAGACCAACCGCCTTTACTTTTCCCCAACTAATGTCAGTTACCCACTAGAGCTGGGCGGACTTAGAGGAGCCCAAAGATTCTGAAATTAAAAATTACAGTCTTCACAAGGATTCGAACCCGGACCCTCGGTTCTATAGCCAAGAGCACTTTACCGCTCAGCCACTGCGCCTCCCAACTTATACAATGTCCGCATAAAACAATGTATACATTTATAAGCAGTATTTTAGAAAGGGGAGTCTTGACCCAGAGATAAAACGTTTGACTCTTATACTGAGGGGAGTGAGTTTGAATCCCAGTCGAAGCTGGCATTTTTAGGACGTCATGCAACTCTAATGGGGGATATTAGTTGTAGAATATTACGGTAAATGTGCTGGCCATATGGCACGCTCGTTAACCGTTAGTATAGAAACTAATGAGTTTGATATGATCCGCCTTGTGGATTGCAAAGTCTTAAGTGTGGACTATTTAAGAAGCAGCTTTTGTTTCAGAAAAGTTTTGGGGTAAAATAGTTTTTGAATTAAAATCATTTGATTAGATAAAATGTTTGTATACCCTATCACCAGAAATAAACTAAATAAAACCTTTTACGAATGGGGGGGGGCGGTGGCAGAGCGGTTAAGCTCCCTGGGGCGGAGGATTACCAGCTCCCGACGCCTCATTGTGGCACCTCCGTTGAAACGTCCGCCCGGGGAAGTGGATAGGCTAAGAACGGAAGCGAACACGGCTCCCAGTGAGCTACCACTGTATGGTCTAACGAGTGTACCTGCACGAGATGGGGATGTGAAAAAGGCTTGCTAACCAGTCAAAACCCCCATCGCCCCTTTCCCCAACGGGCCCCAAACGAGTGGTGATGGTCCCCTCACAGGTACGATGGGACAGCATAGGCATAAGGATGGCCCCTACGTGGGGCTTGGTCCTTCGGCCCTGCATGAAAAGAGGAATTCATGTCGTGGCTTGGATGACCGTGCAACATGACAAGACGTGTTTGATTATATGATCACTTAGTCGCGGGGTATCATGACAGAGAGATCGGTAAAGAGCCAATTTCTCATCCTGGTCACGGGATAAAAGCCTTTCCCGGGTCACATGGCTCATAAAAGGGATGTGCTCGTCTTGAACCAACCTGGGGTCCTGGTTCGAATCTCGGAGAAGACTGGGATTTTTAGGCCTCTTTTGATTCCACCGTACTGTTATGAGTACCTGACTTAAGATGGGGAAATTATAGGCGGTTGTTCGTTGTGCTAGCCACATTACACCCAGCTCGTTAACCGTTGACCAGAGAAACAGATTATCTGCCCTATAGATAGCAAAGTCTAAAAGAGAAACGTTCATTTGAATAATATAATATAAATAGGAGGACAACATTAGTCTCAATATCACAAACATATGTAAACATGCCCAGGCCTTAAGCATGTTTAGTCTATTTAGAAATATTTGTGTTTGATCGATGTTAACAGACATGCTTTGAACGCTTCCCTTGTTTGTCACGGCGTGTCGACAGCCAAACTTATGAGATCGATAGATAACATTAGATTAGGTAAAAATCAATAGCGGAGATCTAATCAGGTTTCTCATTAATCTCATAACAGACAATAATTGAACTTGGTGACCTACTGAATCGCAGCGTGTGTTCTCAAGTTGGTAAGTACCTATTGTTAAATAATATAAAAGTACTCATGTCAGATTTTGCGATCTACAAGGGCATATGATGTAAAGGTCATCTGTTTCTATGGCCGACTGTTAACGAGCGTGTCACGTGAACAGCACAACGACCCTTTACTTCTACAACGTAAATCAAGCAACCCGCAGAGTTCCCGGTGAACTCGTGATCTTCCTGAGAATTCCAAAGCTCGAAATTCCAGTATTCACGGGATTCAAACTCGAGACTTTTTGGCACGGTGGCCAAGCCCTTTACAACCCAGCCACCCAGCCCCTTATTATAAGAACATATATAATAGTAGAGTTCCCATACAACTGATGTAAGTGGGTCGACAATAAAATGTTGGGGATAATCTACACGTCGAGGCCTGGACAAGAAAGAGAGTGACGGGTCCTTCAGTCATAACTGACTTGTCAGCTTTACGGTCTGTTGTACCTCGGTTTGTGACTTGTGCATATCTGTGAGCGAGTGTGTCAGTCTGTCATCATACGCCAATGTAAGAAATAAAATTCTGACCTTAATTGCTTTCAGTTTTATTTGTTTTGTTTGTTTCCTTTTGTAACAAATGAATATCGTCTTCAGTGTCTTATTATTCTAGTTCTTTTGTAAAAAATTGTGTAATCCTAGCTTATGAAATAAAAAAACATTGGGGACATTGCCGTCTGTCTCTCTCTCTCTGTCTCTCTCGGTCTCTCTCTCTCTCTCTGTCTCTCTCTCTTCTCTCGTTCTCGCTCATCAGTGCTTCATAAATGGACCTCATTCACCATTCAACAAAACAAACAACATTTAGCCACGTGGTTCTCTATCTCTTCTTTACAAATTACGTTATCCGTAAAGGCTGTCACGTGATACGTTTTTTTTCTCCATTGTTTTATCAATATTATCACGTGGTTAAATGTTGTTTGTTTACGACTGGTGAATGAGGTCCATTGCGACATATGAGACATTTAATTAACTTCGCGGCCTGTCTAAAATATTTAAAAACTCTGCAGACTTAAAATTTCGTTAGACAAAATTTCCCGAAACAAAATAATATATTTTTTAAAATAATCCATACCTATCAATTGCAGTGTTGGTTCCAAGTTATGAAAATGTGTATATACATGAATAATTAAGTTGGATGTTTTAAGATATAGATCTAGCTTTCAATGAGTCTACGTCGCCTTTGTTTACACATCGAATTCTCGTGCGGTATAACAGAGCGTTCTGTGGTAAATTTAAGTTATGGGAGGTAATAGGATATCTTCACATACTTTTAATATATGTATAATCAGTATCAGATGTGGGCCTTCCACCCATGCTTTTAGCATGTTTTGAAAATAGATATATATTAAACACGTGACTAGTCAATTGTATTCTTATAAAGTTATTCTGTATTCTTTTATTTAGTTCAGTGGTTCCCAAACTTTTTTGTCTCGTAGACCCCTTGCCATGTTTTCTGATTTTCGGTAGACCCCCTGCTTAACTTGTATTGTATTCTTAATAAGATCCGTAAACGAATTTCTAACTGTAGTGAGTTGAATATTGAAAAAGTCATTTAAAGCAACATTAAAATTTATAGATTTTTTTTATTGCTAAAATTCAAATTTTAACAAACTAAAATAGCATTTAATATTTATTACTGAAATCAACAAACACACTAAAGTTTTATATTGCAGATTATCTTGCTATAGATAATAAGTTTCATATAGGAATTTGTTGTTTTAGAAAGTAGTCCTCTAAACGTTAAATATTAATTAATTAATTTATTTATTTGTCTTAAATATCATTGCAAAGTTTTCGCAAAGAGTTTCTCGTTTATTTCTCGATCTTTCATGTGTGGCTTAAATATTGGGTCCGCGGAACTGTTTTCACTAACAGGAGAAGGGGCAAAAGCTAGTAACTGGCGCCTAAACCAGTAAGCTTCGAGAGGGAAAGGCTTATTAACCTTGGCTTGCTACCCACCTAGCAGAAGCAAAACTGAATTCAAACTTCTCCTGCCTGGCAACTATACTCAAATATGGGAAATGTTTTGTGGGTACACCCTGAAGTAGAATAAGGAGCCGGCAACCCTTAGGCAGTTTGCAGCATGATAAATATTTAATGGATTCACTGAGGTACAAATAATATATTAGTGTATGAAAGAGTTACATTAATGGAATGTAAAAATTTAAGTCAAGACTTGCTAGGCTTTAATGACATCCATGATGGTAGACCCCCGTGTACATAGATCATAGATCCCCAATTTATTTTTTCACTTTCGTAGACCCCTTGGAATTCTTCGTAGACCCCTGGGGGTCTATATAGACCACTTTGGGAATCACTGATTTAGTTTAAAGAGTTCTTTTGGCGTTTTTGCTTCCCGGGAAAAGGAAAATATTGTTCGCCAGCACAACGGCCAACCGCCTTTACTTTTTCCCCAACTAATGTCAGGTACCCATTAGAGCTGGGTAGACTCAGAGGCGCCCAAAGATCCCGACATTAAAATTCCCAGTCTTCACCAGTATTCGAACCCCATACCCCGGTTCGGTAGCCAAGCGCTTTACCGCTCAGCCACCTCGCCTCCTGTTTTTGAAATGCCATATGATTATTTTGCATTTTATTTCTATTGCAGACTCAAATTTTCTAAGCTCTTCCGTTTGTAGGTCAATTAGTTTGTATTTTTTTATTATTATTATTAGTTAGTTGGTAATATTGAAGTTCATATGAGTGTCCTTGACATTGTATATTTTATCGTGACCATTTCCAAAAATATTTCTCTGTCTATTGGAGATTTTCACTATAAACTAAGCAGTGTCGAGGACACTCAATTGAACTTCAATACTTCCCAACTAAATGAGATTAAAAAAAATGAAACTATAATTTTAACCCGATCTCACTGGGAGCAGTCAATCTGATATTTGGCGCCTAGTTTTTAAATAAGTTTAAAGTCATAGAGTGAAAGTGTAAATGCTTCCAGACCCCCCCCCCCCACCCACATTGAAATTATTTCATGCTCTAGACGAAGGAGCTTGTAAAATTTGATTCTGAAGAGCTAAAAGGTGCACATTAACCCCCCCCCCCCCACCCTCCCAAAAAAAAGGGGTAGCTTATCTGCACTCCTTTTATTTTGTACAGAGGATACACCAAAAAGCTAGCTGTTTATATTTCTTTCAGCCATGTTTTAAAATCTCCAATGTGATCAAATACTTGTTTAGGTCATGCTGACTTGCCACATTTGAAAAGAATAATAATAGTAATATCTTTCCTATGCTTGTCTAACGCAAAACAAAGTTAACAACGACAAGGAGACCTTAAAACAACCACAATCAGTGTCGTATGTAGGGTGGGGGAGCAGAAAGCAACATTTTAAATTCGCCGGGCCCCGACTTGAGGGGGGAGGGTCTCAATATCCAAATTTTTTTTTAGATGAAATATTAAGCCAATGCCATGTTATCTTGCTATTGATGTTGTAAAGTAAATTAGTGACATTGTTGTATATATTGCACACATTAGACTTATATATTTATTAAGTACATGATCTCATGTCATGATGTCGAATATCAAAATCCTAACCCTAACCCCGGGCCCCAAATTTCTTGCTACGCCACTGACCACAACCATAACAACAACAATAACAACAGCAACACTAATCTTTGAAAAGAGAAAATAGAAAAACTCAATACGGTCTAAATTGAGTTTCAAAATAAATCCAATCGTAACCTTCAGCTGTGCCACAACATTTGAAAAGACGTCCCCATGCTTAGCGGACCCTTTCACCCCAAGTCACTATTATGTTTCAATCCAGGGCTCAGCCAAACACGCTGTGGGTCGAGCCTTGGGAATTTGCTCCAGGCAAAGTACCCAGGCCCTGGCAGGGTGCGGTAATAGACTGGTTTTGTTGATCATTTCATTTTCAGATTGACTAATGTAATAAAGGGGGCGCGGGAAATAAAACAGAGCACTGGGAATTGGGGCAATGGCTTAGCTTACGGTTTCTTTAATGGAAGGGCGAGGGTTCTAAATTGAAAATAATTTGAATCGTGTTTGGGAGGTGGGGGATGGAGTGGATTTATTGTTTTTGTTTTGTTTTTGCTTCCCTATTAGAGTTATAGAACGTTTTCTTGTCTAAACATTGTTCCAGACATACCGAATTCCGTTTTGACAGGCCTGGGAGGCCACATGCTCTTGAATTATATGGTGATACGTGCATTGAGCTGTTATAATGACCGTTGACCTCTGGGGTCAGAGTGCATGCTGACAAATTCTACTGATCAGAAAAATTCTTTTGGGATCTGTATGGTCAAGCGCTTTGTTCGCCTCTCATTGCGTTGCTGCTAGGTTTTATGGCATTTTACGTCTCGAGAGACGATCTGCTTGGCTAGAACTTGTCGAATCGGAAGATCTATGGTTCGTGACCTTTCCTTTAATTCGCTATATTGTCTTTTTTTCCCCATTAAAAATGTGGTCCCTAGTCTCTCATTAAAAATGTGCTCCCTGAAGCGGAATTTATAAATGTAATGTATATTAATTATTTCAGCATTTAGCATCATATTTGTATTGAGTGTAATTAAAGGAATATAGCCCAGAGCTTGTGGAAAAAGATGATTTAAGCCTGTCAAGTTCTTACTTAATGGAGCTTGATGATCATCTTATAATTCATCTAAACACTTTGTCTGAAATTCTCAAACTTTTGTTCAAAGACTGATTGTTCAGTCCATAGTCTTAATCCGTACATTTAAGCATGATGCTTTGAATAATACCACTTAAATTTAAATATCAGTTAAAAAGAGAGAAAAAAGCTTTCTCTGACACAGTTCTTTTAAGAAACATTCCAGTTTCTACTAGTCATTCCTGCACGCCAGCTGTTCAAACCAGGACCATCTAGACCACCGAGCGAAAGCCCAATTTACGCCGCCGTGATGGTTGCGAAGAGTGTTAATTTAAAACCCGTTCACAGTGGAGCGTCACAGTCTTATGACTGAAATAATTCACCGTGAACAGCTCAAGGATTCATCACTTCATAGATTTTGTTTTTGAACAAAAATAAACTACGAACGTATTTTTAAGCGATGCACTTTAGCAAACATTCCTAATTAATACCTATTGACTTGCGTCATTTCCTGGCGGATACAAAAGCTGTATTGAAACGTAGAATGGTTTCAATATTAGGTCATAAATCGGTCACTATGAAATTGCAGAATGTGATTAGCAAATTTGTAACAATTTAAAATAATAAGCACGTTATCAGAAGATTCATGTATAGTTTTAGTTGCTTTTTGTTGTTAATAATAATAATTATAATTATTTAATTTATAGAGCGCTGATAACAAAATGTAGGCTCGGGACGCTGTGATTCCTCTAACATAACGGTTATTCCTCTAACATAACGGTTATTCCTCTAACATAACGGTTATTCCTCTAACATAACGGTTATTCCTCTAACATAACGAGACTGTAGTGCCACAACCAGATAATGAGGTCACTTAAACAAGTTTTAAATGTCGTACTATTTTCTGCTCGGCAGAATTGTGTGTCTCGTGGGATTGACCCTTACCTGGAGAGAAGGTCTCCATTAAGACACATTCCTATGGGCGTGTCATTAATGGTTTCCAAAAGCCTTGGCTACCCCGTCCTCAAGGAGTCTATTAAGAGTTTTAGTCAATAATCAAAGACAAGATTGGTTAAGCGCTTGACTTTCCAACCAGGTCTCCTGGGTTCGAATCTTGGTGAAGACTAGAATTTCGAATTTCGTGATTTTTAGGGCGCCCTTTGTCCACTCAACTCTAATGGGTTCTTGACTTTCTTTGAGTAAAGTAAAGACGGTTCGTCGAGGTGCTGACCGCAAAACACCCTGCTCGTTAACCGTTTGCCAAAGAAACCGATGACCTTGACATCATCTGCACTATAGATCGCTAGGTCTGAAAGGGAAACTTTACATAATAACAGAGATAACTATAGACGAAGTGTATTAGAGGCAGCACGGAAAACCAACTCCTAGATACCCCCCCCCCCCCCCCCCCACTGGTCCACAAATGAGATTGGACCAAAAGCGCTCTGAGCATGCTATAAGCATGAAAGTAGCGCTATATAAAAGCTATAATAATAATAATTAAACTTTCCTGTTGCCAACTAAAATAAAAACAAATTGAGCTAAAATTGTAACTCCATCTCAATGCATAGCATTTAGTCTTTGTATAACAGTGTATTCATTACCTCCAGTTAGTTGCTTGTTTGTTTTATAATAAGTTTGTAACTTACAAAGTGAATGTCTAATTTAGTTAGTTGCTTGTTTGTTTTAAAATAAGTTCGAAACTTACAAAGTGAATGTCTAATGTTTCCTCTATATTGAACTTAGTTAGTGCTTCAAAGGCGAGAGCTTTGAAAATTTTTTGCAGTGCTAAAAATACACAAAAATAATCATATACCTTCAAAAATAGACATAGCTTTATTTTTGTACACTGGATACACCAAAACACTAGCTATTAATAGTTTTTACAGCCATGTATGAAAATCTCCAATAAGAGAATGAATTGTATTTTACCAATTATATCATTTAGCAAGCCATTTGCCATAACCTAAATTGTTGTTTTTTTTTGTTTGTTTATTTACAAAAGGTCACGTCGGTATAGCCGCTATTGTACACTTCTTTATTTAAATGTATCACTCACTAATGGATAATATAGGTAAGTAAAAAGTCCATAGTCCAATGATTATTTTTAGAAATTGCTTCCCCTTTCTTTCTCAAACAGTACAAAATATTTTGTAGATTATTTAAATTAGATCTGGAGAACTATGACGTGAAAATATTCCCTAGATAAATAATGACAGCAACATTAAAACTGACAAGTCCGTTGTACGCTCAGCCTGTAACATTAGACATCAACTTATCTAGAAACTGCCGCTTCAAATATATACAGATTCTAACTATAGTATAAATTATCAGGGCCGTCCTTAGGCATAGGCAAACTAGGCAGTCGTTTAGGGCCTCCAATTGGAGGGAGCCTCACATAACACTAAACAAAATTTTAGAGGAAAAAAAAAAAGTGAAACTTAGATCAGATCTCAAACCAGTAGACGCTGTGTTTAATAGTCCAACTCTGTCTCTACTACGGAAATTGCGACATATGAAGTTCAATTAGTTCTCAGTTTAGATATAGACACAGGCAGATTTTTAATTAAGTGCTTAATTTTATTTTTTCAATGTTTCTTTTTTTTCGGGGCTCCAATTGGATGGGGGCCCGCACAGGACTCGGCAATTTTGTTTTTAGAAGAAATAGCTAAACATGTGCCCAATGTTATTGTCGGAGTCACTAGCCTGACCAGGTTTTAAATTGTGTAATTTTATTTATTTTTTTATCGCTGTTTACTTTGCTTTTATTTTTCTATTTTATTTGGGGGTCACCTAATTCTCATCGCTTAGGGTCTCTAATTATCCAAGGCTGGCCCTGAAATTATGAAAACGATTGCCTAACACTTAACGCTTGGTTTAACTAAACAATAACAAAGACAAAGGGGGAAGTCGTTAGACTCATATCATTTAGTTCTAATAGAATTAACTAACTTCACCCAGCGGCCACGTCCTATCTTTTAATCATGATTTTTTTGTTAGTTTCCATTATCTACCCTTTCCATCTTGGGCCCCCTCTGTTCATTCTTGAGAAACGTTTATAGCGTTATTTTTGTCCACATCCATCTGTTTCTGATTTATCGACACATGACTTAGCTCTGTACTTTAGTCTCACGTTTTCCGTATTCCCTAAAATCTATCTGACATGAACGAAAACACCAGAATAATAGATATTCATTTTTTTTTTTAAAAGCAACACGTGCTTATCTATTTATAGATCTAGCTTATTGTGCAATGCGTGTACAATGTACTTCATGCAGAATAACAAATAACGTATTGCTGTTTTTGTTTTGAATTCTTGTGTAATTAAATTTTTTTTGTTTCAAACTAATCCTGCTTTGGTTTATCTGTTAAGTTTATAAATTGCTTCATTATAAATTACTAATAAATTATTTCATTACAAATTACTAATAAATGACTTGTTTATAAATTACTAATAAATTATTTCATTACAAATTACTAATAAATTACTTGTTTATAAATTACTAATAAATTACTTGTTTATAAATTACTAATAAATTATTTCATTACAAATTACTAATAAAATACTTGTTTATAAATTACTAATAGCAAACAAATTAAGCTCTGTTTGTAATATTTGTATAAATCTAAATCTTTTAATTAATTGGTTGACTGATTGATTTATTGATTCATCAATACAAAAATAAAATAGTAACATGAAGAGTAAAGGTAGCCCTTTCAGACATTGTAGTCCATGGAGAGGGAGGGTGGGGGGGGGGGGAGATAATGTAAGGCTAAAGTATGGCCAACTGTTAGCGAGGGTGTCATGTGACCAGCACAACGACCAATCAACTGTATTTCCACATAAGCATCCTAGGAATTCCAAAGCTCGAAATTTCAGTCTTCACGTGACTCGAACTCGCGACCTACTGTTACGAAGGTCTTAACTCCTGAGCCACCAAGCTCTACATGATAAATCCAAATATCAATATATCGGACTCCACGTTAAACATTTCAAAAGTTCAGGATAAAGTTTCGATTAAATTTAAAAGAATTCACATCTTAAAACCAAATCATCAGTTGGACTACCGAAACTAAAAAAATGTCATTGAATAAGAAATAAGAAAAAAAAATAGTTTGTAGGTCAAATCGCTTTATCAGCGCGACGCTCTATCAACATAGCTACCAAGCCTTTACGAAGCGAAATTTTAGCTTGAAATAAATCAGTAACTTTCAACTTTCTAAAATTCCTATTGTCAAACGTAAATGTGGGCTAAAAATAGGAATCGTCTATTGTAAAATTGGTTTTTCATTGAAAGCAAAAGTTGAAAAAAAAAAAATAAAACATGGACGAACCTTTTGGAAAGATAATGAAACAAATGTTTCCGATGAGTTTGAATCTTTGACACCAGAGCTCTGATGTGCCTGTTAAGCCAAGCCATGTTTCTGAACACTGAACTACAGTCCTCTGAATCTCATTCAATGTTGAACGTTTTCTTTTATATCATACAGAGACGTTAAGAC
Source organism: Biomphalaria pfeifferi (assembly GCA_030265305.1). Lineage (NCBI taxonomy): Eukaryota > Metazoa > Mollusca > Gastropoda > Planorbidae > Biomphalaria > Biomphalaria pfeifferi. Next base: position 550,687 of record JASAOG010000080.1, on the reverse strand, counting down.
CTTGGGATAAGGGGAGGGAAGAGTATTTATATCGTTTTAAAAAAGGGGGGATGGGCAGGGTAGGGAGTGGTTTTAAAGGGGGGGGAGGGGACCACGCAATAGACAGGTGAACGGGGCGGATAAAGCTATGCACCTTAAAAAAAAATAGGGCCATGGGACATTTCTTTTTTTCTCTAACGTAGGAGACAATGTGAACTAGGCAATGGGGGTTGTAGATATGGTGTTTGGGTGTCGTTTCGTACAGTTTGCCCTACGCAGCATTGTGCGAGCGTCCTTTTGTGGGGTGGAAAAAACGGCAAGGGGGGGGGGGAGGGAGAGAAGAGGGTCGGGGGAGTGAGATTTTCTCAAGTTTATTAGACACCCCACTCTTCAGAATGATGATGTTAATCTTTTAAAAAAAAGGAGTGGATCATATTTGCATTTCATAATTATAGATGTAGAATTCTAAAAATTGTTGTGTAACATAGATGTGCAGAAATCATGGAAAGTCTTTTCAACTATGGTGTAAACAGTGGCGCGGCTAGGGATTCGGGGTCCGGGGGGGGGGAGGGGTTAGCCTCTTTAGGGGCCTCTGCATTTTGACATTCGACATCTTGACATTAGATAATATACTTTATAAATATATGTGTAAAGTGTGGAGCGCATGCAATATGGTCACTAATAACAATATGGATAGCAAGATAATATGGCATTAGCTTAATATTAAATGTAAAAAAAAAATGGGGATACTTATTTTGGGGACCCCCTTAAGTGTGTGTGTGGGGGGGGGTATTTTCAAATTTGGACACACACACCCCCTCATCCCACCCTGGTTGTGGTTTTTTAAGGTCACATTGTTGTTGTTAACTTTGATTAACTACGCTACTGGGTGTAAATATAAATTTTTTAAGAGACAGATTTTTATATATAATCTATATATATTTCAACAAGGTGTAGACGCTGTGTTAAGATGAGATAAAACTGAAAGTACAAATCTCTGTTGCCCAATCAGTGAGTCTCATAACGAAACAAACTACAACTTTCCGGAAGTACAGAATAAAGGAATTGTTAACTTTTGAAAGTTGTATTTGTGTTCAATTTAAAGCACTGCAAATTTAATTTGTTCTCACATCTTACATATGTAACTAAATGTTTGGATTTACTTGTCCTTGACAATGGTTGGCTTATCGAGACTATCCCAATTTTAGCATTGAAAATGTGTGTGAGTGTGTGTGTGTACTACAGAAAACAAAAGTAAAGTTTCCCTTTAAGACCTTGTGGTCTATAGGACAGAGTTGCAATGATCATTTGTTTCTGTGGCCCACGGTTAACAAGGCCTGCTGCAAGGGTGTCATGTACCAATTAGAGCTGGGTGGACTCAACGATCCCGAAATTAAAAATTCCAGTCTTCTACCAGGTTTCGATCCTTACGAATTTTCTGGTGATGTGGTAAGCCTGCAGCACTACCCCCCCCCCCCCCCCACTTCTGTGACAGGCGACGAGAGTCTTCTTAGAAATGAATGTATCTGTGAGGTCGGTTGTCATAATCCCCTCGGGTGATATAACAATGGGGTATATTTTTATTTTAGATAATTTCCATAAACGCCTAATCTCCAAGCCTATGTTCCTATATTTTCTTTGTTTTTCCATTTCAGTTGTTAAATTATGAGACAGTGGTACGGCTATGTCAATAATGGTAGCTTTTTTTTCTTTTTTTTTTTTTTATCAATAAACAGCAGATCATAGTGATTTTTTGTCAGTAAAAATAGACCTATCCCAGCATAGCCTGAGAACCTCTTGTAGCGAGTATTTGTATTAAGAAGTCTCCTTATGAATCAAATTATGTGTCAAAGCCAAGTGTTGATGTATTAATTTTTCAGCTTTATTATGGCGACCTAGGTAGGCAGCTTCTGATAAAGCGGAAATCCTGCCATTATGTCTTCTACTCACCCGCATTTCCACACGTTCGTCATTTGTCAACAAAATCGAGTTGTAAGATCTGCTTCTCGTAATTTTTTTATCCTAATTACTCTGTCCTGCATTGCTGTAACAAAGCCTTCAGTTTCAGGGTAGAGATGACCTGCTTTGAGCCATGTTATTATTATTGTTATTATTATTATTTTTCGTTATGTCAGAGTTATAAGTGAAAAGGTCAAGTTAAAAGAACGCAAGAGAGAGCTACACGGACAGGGGGAGACTCGGAATGGAGAAAAAATAATTAAAGAAGCGGAAAGAGAAATATTATGTTGACATGTAACGTCACCTGGTTTATGTATGTTCTTACATTGCCTGTGTGTAATAAAAACATCGGGGAAGTGGGGGGTTAGGCTGTGTGACATGTTTGCTAAGCCAGCGTGACGTATTTTCATTGCGGATTCGCGCGTTGTGCAGCGCTAAATGCACAGCGCAGTAATACAAAATGGTCGAAAAGAAGCGACGAGTGACGCGGCGGGGCTCCCATTCTCTCCCCATGCATGGGCCCGTCTTGTAAGAGTCCATGTTTTTACCAATGATTGTGTTTGTAATAAAGTACAAACTAATATTTTGTTCAACAAGTGTATATCTCTGGCGAATATGTTGAAACAGGTCACTGCAAACACAAGTTTTTGTTTTGTTCAGTTAAAAATGAATTAGACATCAACTATAGACTATTTTTTTACGATCAGAGGGTGTGTTAAAAATGAATGAATATCAGTACTAGGCTTGCGGTTTCAAATTTGCAAACACTCCTGTTTCAAAACAAGGCCCAGCCTTAACACGTAGGCTAGATGGGCGGCGATTGTGGTTTGAAAACCTATCGTATCGGGTAGAATCACGGATACTTAGACTAATCCTGTTAGTCAGGGAGAGGCATTCATTCTATCACCCTCCATTCTTTCTCCCTCTGTCTGTCTGTCTGTCTGTCTCTCTCTGGCCCAATTCTCCAATCCTAAGACGCTTCTTCAGCACATACTTGTCATTCTTATTAATCTGATCACACAGGACAAAACACTGAGTCTTCCTCTAACTAGTTAAGAAACTATGTTTTGCAAAGCTTATATCAGCTTCCTCCGTCTGTCTGTCTGGTACAATTTTTTTTTTGTTTACATCTTATTTCTCCCACTTCCCATTTTCAGATCAAGTTGAAACGTTGCACGGTTATTCAATGTCCTTAAAAAAACACGAATCAATCAAAACATTAACCAATTAATCTGTTAATTAAAGGCAATCAATTTGTTTGATTTAGAATTATAAATAAAGTTTACAGTATTGAGATATATGGCTGTAAATGTGCAGTTATGTTCCTTATATAAGCTTTTTTTTTTTTACTTTCAGCTAGGATGGCTGCCTGGAAGTGTGGTAAGCGATTCGAACTCTGGCAGCGTCACCACCCCACCCCCTAACATGGTGGAATTCGGGGCTATGGCGTAGTTGTTTTCTACTCTGATGGTCTGAAACAAAACAAACAACATGAGACCTTCTCCACAGCCACAGGTGCCAGAAACATCAAATTTTAACAAGACTGTCCTATGTAAAGATATTGGCAGCAACATCGCAACATTATGGTGTAATTTTACAATTCCTTTATTCGGCTTGCTAATTCTTCGATGAAAAAAACAAAGTGTAAACAAAAACCTAGGTGGACACGGTACTTGAAACTGTCTCTAACGATTTGAAATTTGACATTTGATGTGTATCTTCGGGAAAAAGAATTATCAGCTTATTGGCCACACTAGGAAGACTCTGGTTTGACCGTTATAATTTTTCGAATTATTAACTGCTAAAATTAGATCTGGTTTAGACTTAATCTTAATCTTGAACAGACAAGTTAGCGGTTATTTACCCGTCTAGAATTGTATATAGACCTACTCTCGGTAGATTTCTACAAGCGCTTGACCAAGATGTTAAAAACTCACGCGTCGATTATATCGTTTTACCTTAGAACGTCATGGAGTCCTTTGAATTATTTTTTTTTTGGAACTCGACTGTCTTATCTCTCTCTCTCTCTCTCTGTCTGTCTCTCTCTCTCTCTCTCTCTCTCTGTCTGTCTGTCTGTCTCTCTCTCTCTCTGTCTCTGTGTGTGTGTGTGTGTGTGTGTATGTAATTAGCAGATATGTTTTAAAAAACTACTGATGATACTTTGATTCAAAATCCTTGATGCTTTAGTGCATTTAGTTAAAGCTTGACAGCGCAGTGGAGCCCTTAAGCGTTGGGTTTACTAATTATGGGTGTCCCTTCAACTGAACTGTTGCCATGGATTCCTTTAGAGTTTTGAAACTTAGAACATGCCAGCAATTTCGAGAGATGGACCTTGACTCATGGGCAACACATGATCACCTTATCGAATGTTTCATTCATCCTTTTATCTAATTTTTCACTGATTTCCTTATCTACTTTTCGATCCATTGATGTGAAGCCTAGATATGAGCCCTGAAGAGAAAACTTTCCAAAGACAGAAGTAGACATAGATCTAAATCTAAGAGTAAATGGCTTGAAATTTTTTTAAACTATTTTCTGCCTCCCTTATTAAGGCTTGTACTTCTTCTTTACTCTCATTGTACATGTCGGAGGGTTCAGATCTGTAATCCTATATCTGAGATTATCCGCGCAGTGGTTTCCTGATCAGGCAATTCTCCATATAGTTTTTGTTCTATAGGAGGGTTTTGGGTCAGAGTCTTGTTCGGGCCTGTTGATACAGTATGCAGCTGTGAAGGACATGGTCAGCATTCTCTGGTGATGCCCCACAAAGGCAGGTTTCGCTCGTCCCGACTTTAAGCTTCCGGAACAAATGTTGTCTCATTCTGTTGTGTCCGGTTCTGAGTCGAAAAATTATGCGTTGTTAGCCTATAGTAGGCGTCCTTATTTCTTGTAATTTAGATGTGAGCTGGTCCAATTCTCATTTATTCTACACTCTATTATTTTCATCATTTCTTTTGTGTAGAGAGGGATTTTCACGTGTACGAAGAATGTGTTTTTTGCTTTCAGATTATTATATTTTTGCCAACTTGTACGATAATTGAACTTAAGTCAGCTTCTGTATTGTAAGTCTAAAGGATCTTTTTTAAAAAAATTAGAGTGGACTCCAATTAGAAAAACAAATTCACTAGTACTCAAATCGCGACATACCCTAACCGTTTCCGTCCTTTTAACAAGTATCAAATGATTGTAATTAGAAAATATCTAGGATTTAGAACATACGAATGTCCTTTTAAGGATTATGATCGGCTTAAACTTATAAAAGGTCATATTCTTGCCTTTGATAGCGTGTTCACGACCCCATATTCAATTCTACACTCTACTGTTTTCCTAACATTAAAATATGTGAGTTGGTTATCAACCCACTCAATATTACTTCGGCCGAGATATCTTGTAGATAAATGTTTACTTTGAGATAACTGTAAGATACATCATATTTCCTTTTTCCGAGAAATGTAGGACATTTGTTGAGACACATTTTAAGACAGAGACATGTTGAAACTGTGATACATTATGAAATGAATGAAAAGAAGTAGTCTAGATCTAGCAAGGAGACAGACAAATACACAGAGCTATATCTCAGTCTAGATCTAGCAAGGAGACAGACAAATACACAGAGCTATATCTCAGTCTAGATCTAGCAAGGAGACAGACAAATACACAGAGCTATATCTCAGTCTAGATCTAGCAAGGAGACAGACAAATACACAGAGCTATATCTCAGTCTAGATCTAGCAAGGAGACAGACAAATACACAGAGCTATATCTCAGTCTAGATCTAGCAAGGAGACAGACAAATACACAGAGCTATATCTCAGTCTAGATCTAGCAAGGAGACAGACAAATACACAGAGCTATATCTCAGTCTAGATCTAGCAAGGAGACAGACAAATACACAGAGCTATATCTCAGTCTAGATCTAGCAAGGAGACAGACAAATACACAGAGCTATATCTCAGTCTAGAAGAGACGTACATTTAAAAGTGGCTAGATCATTTGTGTTTAGTGTATCCTTTAATCCTTAATATAACGTTTAGGTATTGTATGGTAGGAGTTGTATGGTAGGTATTGTATGGTAGGAGTTGTATGGTAGGTATTGTATGGTAGGAGTTGTATGGTAAGTGTTATGTTGTCAACAGAGACGCGACAAGACGTTTCGTCTCTTGTGCTGTGAAACGAGACCAATCGTGATGGTAGGCCTGAACACTGACCTGCAACGTAGCAACCTATGGGCAGCTTAGAGCAATCGTTTGTTGCCACATCACATGTCTGTACGACGAGGCAACGAGCAATTGGTCTCCTCTGTAAACACAGACTAACTGACAGACAGAGTGAGTTGATTTAACAATATCATTTGTTTTGTACTATCACCATCTCTATTTAAAAAAAAAAAGCCAAAATGTTGAGTATCGGAAAGGATATACTATTTATTGTACTAGGCACACAGTCACCTAAGTCCGCCTTAGTGTATTTGAACAGAAATAATTACAATTAGCTTAAAGTCTAAATTCAGGAAGAATTTAATTATGCGAAATAAAAAAAATTATTAAAAGATTTTTGTTTCTCCTTTTTGTTTGTCTCTTGTTGTAATTACCGTGTCATTGAATCATAAAAATGAAGTCCAAGACCTGGCAATGTTTTTTAAATTTGTTTGTTCTTGATATCTATGATCTCCCTTGCCCCAAAGACAAATGAAAGTAAATATATTAAAGCATAACGCCTGAGACCAGAGTCTAAATTGTAAGTAGACTCTCCGATTTCTTTAATGTACCCGGCAATGCTGTGGGAAATTCCTGGTAGTAAGCCACTTCTAAACAAGGTACAGGTTTTAAACCTTTGGACGTAAGCCACCAAGGGCCACGGTCTCTTGTACAACAGGGCGACAATCTCTGTAAACTGTATTCGTTCGCTTTGTGAACCTGCTACCCCCCATCGCAGTGTCGTAGCTAGGGATGGGGGGGGGGGCTTGACCTCTTTAGGGGCTTTTGCAATTTGACATCATGACATGATATAATGGTGATAATATTTAATATAAAAACATATTTCGAACACTTTATTTGCGCCCCCCCCCCCCAAGTGGGGGCTCGGGGGATTTTTTAATTTGGACCCCCACCTCCCCCACCCTAGCCACAACCACAATAGAATGAAATATGATGTTCTGTGAGAAGAAAGTTGAGACAACTGAAACATGCCCTTGATTACTGTAATCAGAAAATGCTTAAGACACCATATAAAGATGTATAGTACATAAGATATCATGTCGAGATACCAGTTCAAGATTACCTTTGACAAACTGTATGGAGAACTTCTTGATCCATAAATTACTGTGCAATCCATCACCATTATGAAATTGCTTATCTAGCGTCCAATATTGATAAGAAAAACATCAAAGCTTATTTAGTGGAAAGAATCGCAAAATCATTATTATATATCTCAATACTGCTCGAATTAGCTTCCTTTTTTATATAAAACTAAATGAATTAATTACCTCTAATTGATTAACTAATTTTTTTTTTAGATTCATACATTGTGATCGATTGTGAATGATTGTGCAAAATTTCAACTTGATTCGAAAACATAAACAGTAGAATAACAGCACATATACAGCCACATCTCAAAAAGAATTAATTCTTTCCCCTTCTCGATACCAGATAAGTAATTACCAATAATTAATTAAATGATCGGATCATATTTTGTTTATTGATTTTGTTAAGACACCAAACAAATAATGGTGTCAAGTTAAATCTTGATACGGGAATGAGTGTGGGAGAAATAACGTGTTTAAAAATCTCGATTAGGTCGGGAGGGGGAATGGAAGCAGACAGGATTCGAACACGGGACCTTGGAAACGATAGTCCGAACCGCATAGGCAGTTGTCCTGTTTCAAAGTGTGAGAACCACAAGGAGGACTAAAACACAATGTCATTTCCCCACTATTTGTGTTGTGGTAGCTAGGGTTTAAGATGCTTACCATAGATATCACCCAATCTCCATACAAGAGTGTGTTTTGTCATTTTGTGTCACTTGGAGTCGGTCAAAACATTCTGGGAGAGGGATCGATATTTCTTTTTTTTTCTAATTAGTCACAAACTTTTGAAACTAATTTTAGCTCTACGTAGTGTGCGTGTATGTGTATGAGTGTGTGTATGTGTATGTTTGTTGACAGACACCGCAGTGTTAGTCTGGCGTTGCTAAAATAGAGAAGTAGGTCGTGTGGCGTCATGACAAATAAGTGTATAATAGACAAAAAAATTGTTATGAATGAAAAAATGTTGTGGGAATAAAAACGAGGGCATGAAGGGGAGGTAGCTCGTTACGCCACGATAACTCCCGATGTTATACCGAGACGTAACCCATGCGTTAGGTTGACGTGCATTGGGTGGGTCCCTAGTATGGCGTCAGCGAACCTTTCTGTTTGAAGTACAAACTACAGTTTTGAACTGACTCGAGAGGGAAACATTAGAATGGCAGTCAGAGATCAGTAGAGATATGTATTCAAATACTTCGATTTCAATTTCACTTGAGAGGAAAACTGTTTCGACTCCAGTGATTTCAATCAAGACAAGAAACACACACACAAATTTAAAGACCATTCCATTTTCAGCTCTAATCGGGAACCTGGCATTAGTTGGGGAAAAGTAAAGGCGGTTGGTCGTTTTGCTGGCCACATGACACCCTCGTTAAGGGTAGGCCACAGAACCAGATGACCTTTGTATCATTAGCCCTACAGACCACATGATCTGAAAGGGGAACTTTTCCATTTTTGAGAACATTGTCTAGGTTTTTGTTTCCGACCATTTTTTTTTTTTTTTTGACCCGATGAAGAAATTGCAATCTGAGAAGAGGAATAGTAAAAGTACTAAAGGGAAAGGGAAACTGGTGCAAGAATATCTTAAGACTTATCTTGTATAATATGAACTGTGAACAATATTGGAAATTCTTCTTTTTCTTCTACACTATAATGCCAAGGGGGTGTACTGCGAATTCAAGTGTTGACTGATCCTACATCAGAAATTGTGTTAGATCCATTCCTAGAAAGCATCCAACACTCTGATTTCATCTAGTCTTCTAATCTTTCTAACAATTTTTCACTGTGCTGTTTAAGAAAGTTCTAGGAAAATGGTTAGATATTCTGACGTGAATATATTGTCTTCAGTTTTTTTGGCTTTAAAAATGGTAAGAAGACTGCCACTTACAAATAAATTAAGAGTTAGGATTGAAACTGATTATCATTTTTATCCATAATCCATTCTAAAGTTCCCCTTTTAGACCTTGCAATCTATAGGGCAGATGTTAAAAATCCAATTCTTCACTTGGATTTGAACCCAGGACCCCCAGTATGGAAGGCAATCGCTTTACCGTTAAGCCACCGCGCCCCCTATAATCAATTCTACCAGCAAAATAATGCGCTAGTGGAGTGCGACTAGAACCTTGGTTGGTCGCAAAAAGAGCGCGCAGTTGACTGGCGAGAAGCCCAGTGTGTACCATAAATCTGCAGATGTATCAAACGAGTTCATACCAGCCTCCAGTAGTATCTGCATTCTCTTTTTTTTTACCTAGGCCCCAAACCTCTAGCACAGGGGTGGGCAACCTTTTTCTATCGAGGGCCGCATTAAAAAAAATTTGGGGTATGGGGGGGGGGGGGGGCATTATATATAAATGCACTCCCGATTGAGGAATTACAACAAGAGTTAGCAATTCTTGAACTAATTTTGCGAACGATTTTTTTTCTACTCTTGCCAGCGTCTGTTTACATCACAAAATTTCGCCACAAATATATAGTAGTATTTAATATAAAGTATATAACTTTTTACTCTCGTGCATAATGTTCCGGAATCGTGGAACTAGCCTAGCTAACTAGTAGTTTTTCTTGTGACTGCTGTCACTTACAGTCAATCAGCATCGATCTGTCCTAACACTTGATAATTTTCAAACAAAAAAAAAAAGCTTGTTCACAGATGAATGTTGTTCCGAATAATGTGAAAGTTTAGCAGTAAAGTTAAAAAACAAAAAAAAACGCGACAGAACTGACTGGAACTTCTCTTTCAGTTCATAATTTGCTTTGATGGAGGTATTTCCTCTGGAGCTGATGCAGCTTCTGCACTAAATGGTGAGCTGAGGGTATTGAAAACTGGTTTCAATTTCCTGACGTTCAAAAATTTCCTCTCGAATTCCACAATCAAGGAATCCAAAAAAAGTTTTCATTAGAAATAGTTTCACCTTTCACCAATGAAAATGACAAAACCTGATTTCACTTGCTGGTCTCAAGAAATAGAGATAGCTTGATAACATGAAGCCTGTCTTCAATTCTTCATTATAAATACTAGTAACAAAGTCACAGTCAATGTCCTTTAAGGAACCTAAAAATTTCTTCATTGAGATTCCATATCATTCTAATGCTAAGCCAGTGGATACTATGTTACCGAACATCGGAATGTTTTGTTTCCAAATCTTCAATTACTTTTCGGGATTGCCAGTCACGGCCGGCCTTAGATAATTGGATGCCCTAAGCCAATTGAATTTGAAACCCCAAAGAAAATAGTATGCGATTTATTAAAAACCAAGTGTACTTCAACAATAACATTGAGGAATACTTTTGATATTTCTTCTGTTACATAATAAAATATAAGTCTCGTACAACGCCCCAACAACCATAGGCCTTAGGCTGCTGCATAGTTTGCTTATGCCTTAAGTATGCCCTATGTCAAAAGTTTTGATTATGTGTGTGTGGTATTTCATATTTGATAGTGAATGAAGCTTTGTGTAAACTTTCCCGGTACTAGTTTATTGTTGGGAAATTGTTCTTTATTTTATTTAAAAAGCCCGTTTTTCTCAGTCTTAGCACGAGCTCCATCAGTTCTTACCCTTCCCATCTTGTACAAGCCAACCCATCACTTTCAACACAGTTTTTCATAGCATTGAATAAATACTGGCGTGAACATATGTCTTTGACTGAATTTTTGCCATTTAAAATAATCTTCGTTTACTTTATACTCTTTTGAATGGCGTTTAGAGACAATGTTTCTTTAGCCTCTTCCTTATAAGTGATAAGAATCAAAAGTTTCAATAATTTCTATAGTTATTTACCATTATTTATTTTTAATTTATTTGCATTTTTATATATTTGTGTGATGCATGGACACACCTGATTTCTTTAGGTGTCCGCAGGCCGCATAAAATACTTCGGCGGGCCGTAATTTGCCCACCCCTGCTCTAGCATCTTCCGTATGCTGATTCTGCAGAAGTCCACATCCAATCTTCTTATCTTATCTTATATAATACAGACGTTACTTCAAAAAAGAAGATGATTACGTCCTACGCGTCATGCATCTAGTCATACATATTAACCTGTGACTTAAATTCTGCCAAGTCACTGGTTTTCCTGGCTAGCTCAGGCAACCCATTCCATGCTCTAATAGCACTAGGGAAGAAGGAGTATTTGTACAAATTTGTCCTAGCATATGGAACGAGGAGTATGTCTCTATCTTTGTGTCTTTCTGAGTTTTTTACTAGATTTTGTTTTTGTATTTGAAGATTATGGTTCAGTGTTTTATGTATAATTGCTACTTTACTTTTGAGTCTTCTGTCCTGAAGGCTTTCTAAATTTAGTGATTTAACTAAAGGTGTTACTCTAATCAAATGTGAATATTCGTTTGTTATGAATCTCACTGCTCTATTGTGTGTCTGTTCCGTTTATCTCACCATCACTCTCTGATTTCTATAAATAACTTAGTTATCTACCTTCAAAATTAGCAGTTCACTCATGCAGGAATTTAACAAGTATCATCACATAAAGATGTACCGTATAATTACTAACGAAGAAACATTGAATGACTGAAATCATCTGTTTAATCTCAACGAAGGGATCCAGTTTGTGTCTTCTGTCGATGTGACAATGTCAGTGTTAAGTCTTGGCTCTGCTTTCTGATTGCTTATCCTATAGCCACAGACTTATATATCCTATATCCACAGACCTATATATATAATATCTAGTCTGGAAAACGGAAACAAATTCTTATCCGCGATTGATAAACTCACAGACCTATATATAGAGATTCTTACGTATTAATCACAGTACTATATATTCACGCAAATTCGTGAAATAAAGCCGTTTCCTGTTAGTTTCCATTAAGATAATATCTAAAAAATCCAAGACCTACATTGAAATAATTCACGCCTATTGATTTTAGTCATCTTATGTACATTTTAATTGATTGATTACCTAGTTCTTCTTAGAGTATGTATCTAAAAACTGCAAAATAATAATTATACGACGAGAGCGCTTTCTTTTCGATGTTCAATTACTAGATCTAGATCTAAATATTAAATTATATGTTACATAGGTTAGGGTTGGGGAAAAAAACTTTACTTCTTAAAACTACTTTACAAAACCACCCCTTGTTTCAACGTTTTACAAAATTTTCACATTTCTTGTAGTGTCCCTTAAGATGCGTGTGGTAGTTTAGCCTCTAAGCATGAACATTGTAATTTCATTTTGTATGTCTTCATTGCCAAACAGCTCAGCACTTTAAGGGATATCCAGTCTAGATATAATATATTGTTAGACACTTAGTTAGTATTATTAGTTAGTATAGAGACGCACCATAATTAACGGACTTTGAACGCGACTAGTGACGTTTATGACTTAGTTGGGTTAGAGGCTACTTGGAGACAGAAAATCAGTTTGTGATAGGACTGCATAAGGGTAAGACGTATTTTATTGACAGAGACTCGACTGTGGCATTTTTTTGTTGGATTAAACCTTCATCTGAATTGTCTACGGTTTTGGAGTTCGTGTCTTCTCATATAATACAGACGTTACTTCAAAAAAGAAGATGATTACGTCCTACGCGTCATGCATTTAGTCATGCATATTAACCAATGACTTAAATTCTACCAAGTCACTGGTTTTCCTGGCTATCTTAGGTAACCCATTCCATGCTCTAATAGCACTAGGGAAGAAGGAGTATTTGTACAAATTTGTCCTAGGGTATTCTTTACTTGTTAATCGTATGTGTCATCTGTCCTGTTGGTTAGTCGCATTGAAATACACTCGCACAAGAAACCCAGACATCTCCAGGGTAATTCTGTCGAAGTCAGACAGGCATCAAATAACTACAAGACAGATAGGCACATCACTATATATATATATATATATAGGTCTGTGTCTGTAGCGTTATTATTCTACCCCGTGTCTAATAATAAATATCAAGTCAGAATCATTGTCGCGTTCATTATCAATCTTCTCTAGTGCATCGCCTAGTTCTCATGACTTCACACCAGCTTACCTGAGACTTAATTAAAAATGTTAACTCAGTTTTCTGTCTGTATAGGCACCACAGATTACTAGATCTAGATCTAAACTCTAAATTATATGTTACATAGGTTAGAGTTTTAAAAAAAAACTTTACTTATTATAACTGCATTACCAAAAAAAAAACGCCTTGTTTCAGCTTTTTTGAAGTTTTTCACGACATTTTTTGGTAGTGCTAGAGATTTCCATGTCCAGTCTAAGTCTAATATATGTCAGTGATAGGCACCTGCGTTCGTTCGTAGCTTTTCTAAATATAAGTCTTCGTTTCTGTTACATAGGCACAAGTTAAGCTACAGAGATATCTTCAATAAGAATGCACCATAGTTCCTGTATCTGCAGACAATTAGTTTCCTTTCTTTTCAAACAAAAGAAGAGTTCAACGTGAATGCGTTCTGAGGTCATTGTGTTTCTTGGCTTTCATTGAGATTCATGACATGGCTAGGCTGTGAATAGGACTGGGAAACAGCTAGTATTATGGCAGTGAATTGGATCACAGAGCTAAGGTTCCTATTGCCTTTCTTGTTTAAGGTTTCAATTGACTTTCTGGGGTGTTGTTTTTTCTGGGTTTTAGTCTCGAATAAGACAGTTTGAAAGCTGACTGAACGTGATCTGAGATTTATCTTATCTTATATAATACAGACGTTACTTCAAAAAGAAGATGATTACGTCCTATTATTATATCTTGGTTTCTTTACATCTGCTGGCAACACCAGACTCCTCATCATTTACTCATATATTGTATCCATCAAGACTTAGATAGCATTCGAGACAGAAACTGTGCACAAAACTGAAATGGGACAACACCCCATTTGTTAAATGTCTACTTCCGGTGATTAATTTGAATGATAGAGACATGCTCATCTTCCCAGAAACTTCTCAATTCTCATAAATCGACGTCTGCACTGGCATGGTCATGTCACCGGACGGAAAACAATCGCATCCCGAAAGTCATCCTTTATTGACAGCTAAGAAAAACTGGTCTACCCACGTCCGTTACGTGTATGTAATCAAACGGGACCTCAAAACAGGGAATATTTATACTGACTACTGTGAAAACATAGCCATAGACCGCGCTATGTGGAGAGAGTTTTGAGCCTAGAATGTTCGGCTGCTGGGTATATTATTCCAGCTCGACCTAGTGTCGGTTACAGTGACGTAGTTAGGGGGGGGGGGGACGGCGGTCCAAATTCAAAAGTCCCCCCCCCCCCCCCCCCCCCAAGAAATGTCCTACATTTTTTACATTAAATATTAAACAACACGCCACTGTCATAAAATCTTGCTATTCACGTCGATTTAAAAATACTAGACAGCATTGATCTATAAGATGTTATGAAACCTTTAATGCACAGTAAGTACGACATGAGGCGATATGAATTGAGATTTGTCACTTGTGCATTATCTCGCAAATAGACAACGGTATTATTCATTAAAAGACTATTAATGATTATTTTTATAATTTTATTTATATACTATACCAATTGAAACTTAGACATATATTTATTAACTACATTATCTCATGTCATGATGTCGAATGACAAAAATACAGAGGCCCCTAAAAAGGTCAAGCCTCCGGCTCCTAAATGCCTAGTTAAGCCACTGGTCGGTTGCCTTGTTGTTTTTTTTCTGACGCTTTTCTTCTGTCAAGCTCTTGTCCACAGTTATATTTGTGTCAGTTTTCAAAGCACCGCATCCCAATGCTCTACCATGTGATAGGGTCCACGTTCAAGGCACTTTTGAAAGTTATGAGGGCGAGGGTGTCCCTGAAACAATTTCCTTGTCCAAATTAAAATAGCATGTATGTGTTAATTAAGAAATGCTTGTGAATTTTTAGTTTTGGTGGAGTTTGATATTCTTCCTTGTAAAGTACAAGACTTTCTGCACAGTGATATATATATATATATATATATATATATATATATATATATATATATATATATATATAAATATATATCTCAGTCATTGGTTTGTGGCTCCAATCAGCTAGTGCAAATAAATTGAAGTAGGCGTATTACATATGTGGTAGGTTTGGCACAGAAAACTAAATTCTAAATGATGAAAGGAAGGCAGCTCGTAGGCCGATTTCAATTTCTTTATTACACACTAAAGACCTGCCAAAGGCAAACATAAAACATAATTACAAATGAGCATTAACTAAACATAATTAATAAGCCTAAATGGTTAGACCAAGTTGTACACACAGCATCGAAGTCTAAATACTAAATCTTAATAAAAAAACAAAAAGAAAATCTTACAGTGTAAACCAATCATCTCTTTTACAAACACAAAAGAGGTATGGAACACCCGAAACATTATAAAAATAAATGACAATAACAATTAAATAGAACAACTGGTTCATAAAAAGCCAGTATCTACACACTGGTTGTAGAATTAGATTAACAAGATGGACTTTTAACATTCTATATAGGATCTAATTCGTATAGTATACTAAAGGTACACAATTCAGCAAATGGAATCATTTACATCCTGTTTTTCTAAAAAATAATGATAGTCCAACAGTATGGACGAAATCCGGGGGTAGCGATATTCTACGTAGACTACTAAATAAAATTACAATATAATATAAGAAAGTAAAATGTAATTACCTGCAGCCATACATCAACACATGGTGTAGAACCAGGCACAAACAGGGAGTGGAGACGACGTAGGTCCAGTAACGTACAGACACTGCAGCGACAAGAGATGTCGATAGAATGGACAGTGCCCACGTTGTTCTGCCTTTTTACGCGGACACAAGGGGGAAGGGTCACTGGATATTTGGGTGGCCGGTGTGGCCTGAAAGCGTATCCACTCCACTACACATATATCGTGAAATAAACTTGACATAGACTTTAACAGATTCCTTCTACAAAAAATTTTATGACTTTTATTTATAAATATACACAACTTCAACTTGACCATGTCTTTCAAAATTCCATTCTCTATCAAGAGGTCCAATCAAGATACTGGCCCCAAAGCACCCCAATAGAAAGAAAGCTTTATAGAGATCTGCCTGGTTTGGAAACCACTGTGCAGTTCATCTCATATACTGGTCTAGTCATCTAAACGCTCTAACAGTTCATCTCACATATTGGAAAATTTCACCTTGATCCGAGATTGGAAGTGAGAGAAATCACGTGTACAAACTTTTTATCAGACAGACAGAAATGAGTTAGTTTAAGACTTAGTAGTTCGAGTTGACGATAGCGATTGATGGTAAATATTTTATATGTAGATATATAAATGTTAAGGAACAGTAACTCTTTCGACTGCTGCAGTTTAATTTTTAATATGCATAATGGTTGAATTGTAAGGAATTGATATTAAATAAAAATGTTTGACATGTTTCGAATGTTCCTTTAAGAGTTGAAGATAATCTATGTCCTAGTCTAAGCATGCCGCAGGACGACAGGAGATGGCAGCGGGTAGGATATAATATATATTGATAGTCATGTCAATATAGTTAGAATCCTGCGTGCAAGTCACACGACCAGGATAGCCAACAACTTACATTTGTAATTATGTGTAAAACAGAAGTTAATCTGAGTGAGATATATAATTAAACTATTTGTGTTTTTAAAAAGCTTACAATTTGTAACTTTTGAAACTCCCAACTTTCTTGGGTCAAGGGAAACACGGATTTTCTGATGTAAACACTCAGAAACAGAGCTAGATCTACTGTTGATGTAATGAAAATCAGAAACAGAGTTAGATCTACTGTTGGTATATTGATTATGTCTCAAAGTAGTTCATTGAAAAAAATATGTAGGTCGCTACTGGGTTTGCATAGCCACGGGAAACACTGCACTCATCCTTTATCTTCGGAATCGAAGACATTGCCGTTATTATTACCTAAAATCTCCCATGAACAGTTGTCTGATGTCTTACTTATGTCCACAATACTGTCTCTGGCAGACGAATGAAAGCGTGTATCCCCTGATGGCAGCCGTTATTGGAAATGTTTATAAATGGCGGAAAACTAACAAAAAAAAAGCTGGCTATTAGGTGTATCCGGTGTACGAAAAGAAAGTGTAGATATATATTTTTTTAAAAAGGAATATTTATTTCATTATAATTTTTTTCATTTCTTATTTATTTTTTCACTTTTAAGAACTGCAGAATCAGATTTTTTTCCAAGCTCTTCCGTTTTGTAACACCAAAATAATTTCACTGTGTAGGAAACATTAGACTTTCACTCTTCGACCTATTTAAAAACGAATGGGTCACAACTAGCGGTAATAAAGCAAATTTGATAAGCAAAATCAACCGCCATGCATTGAGATGTGAGGAAAACTATTAGTCCATTCTAATTTGTTTGGCAACAGTGAAATTCAATTTAGCGTCCTTTGCAACGTTTAGTTGCTCTTGTTTATTAACTTTTTAATGTTTTTTTTTTCTTTTTCGTTTCACTAGTGCCCTTTTAACCCTTAAACCCCTTACCATTAATTTTCTGTTATACAAACGCAAAAACAATACTCGCAAGACAAAATGAACAGCCTATCCCCCGGTCCACTTGAGGTGGCTAGATGACTTATTTAGTTGGAAGTGGCCCCACTTGGACTCAGATAACATGCTCCTCTATTTTATTAAACGAGCGAGTATTGTCCTTTCATGATTTATGCTAATATTCTAGATTTAGATCTAAAGCGTTCTTTCACAGGCCAAGCCTGTAGGAGAGGCGCCCCCACTTGTTCCAGATCATGTCGTCTACTACAGGGCCTCAGGTCGAGGTCAACATGTGCAAACATCAAAAGTCTCATATTTATTGTTTGCCCAGCAGACGCTACAGTGTTATCTGTTCTATTGACTTTTTTTTTAGCGGTGTCGATAAGTTCAAAGGTCATTAACCACTGCTCTTAGAGATTTTGACATCTGATCCTCTTGAAGGTGGAGGTAATTGACAAGGCGCGTGCAAGGAATAAAAAAAAAATGACGATACAGGAAACAGGTTTCACGGCAGAAGGCACTGACTTGGAAATCGAATAAAATATTTACATAAAAACTACAATAACAATGTTTTCGCAAAAGTAGAATAATTTTTTTAAAGATTCAAAATCAGCCAAATACCTGCACAAGTTAATGTCGTGTAATTAAAAGTAACACTTTGATTGACAAGCGTATTTCTGGAAGGGAATTCGATTGTGTTCGGTGGGATACTATTGGCGAACCGCACCAGGTGACACCAACTCTAGCAACGCTTCTGTTGCTGGCATTTCGACTGTTTGACCATCCAAAAACTGAAACATCTCTTACCATCCCTCGCAAAGCAATGGTTGTAAAACATGTGTCTCCTGTTGTGCTATCAGGGGCGTAGCTAGGAATTTTCCATCGTTTGGGGGCCCGGGGGGAGCTTGACCTCTTTGGGGGGGGCCCCTTCATTTTACGTAATATTTAATTTTTAATGTAAAAAAAAACTCATTTGGGGGCCCACCTCAAGAGGGCGCCCGGGGGATTTTCAAATCATTCGTCCTCCTCCCCCTTGGATGACTCTGGATAGTCATGTCAGTTAGTTGTTTGTTTCGAGTTCAGTTTGCTGCTGCCCATGTTTGAACATATTTTTTCCAGTTGTTTCCCCTGAACAACAGTTGTAGGCCTATGTTTGGTCTTCAACGTTCGGGACAGAATGGGAGACACGTAGTACCGAATAGTTCTTGAATTTTGCAATATTTTTTTTAATAAAATTATTTAATTCGTCTTTCGTCGCCTCAGACTTTATCTTATCGAATACATTACAGAAGTTTTGTTCAAAGAAGAAAAAAAAAGAAAAGAAAAAATTAATAATGTAGATTTGATAAAATAGATTAGATATAAGAGTATAATCTTGCTGGCAGTCATGGACCTACAATACAACGGTCTTAACGTTAGATTTTTTTTCTAGACAGAGAGACGAAACATTGGAGAGTGTCTTGTGATTGTATTTTATGAAGACGTTTTCCGACCACTATACGTTAACGGCCACTAAATGGATGTGTCTCAAATTGTAATACTACATATAACAGGCCATTTTCGGTGGTCAGTGAACAGGTTTGACGTTTGGTCAAAGGTCTTAGGCGAATAGTGGTAAAATTCGCTATATAACCTTTCGCTATCATATCATTTCTTTACAAAGCTTTTATCAACTCACTCTGTCTGTCTGGTAAAAAGTGTGTACACGTTATTTCTCCCACACGCATTGTCGGATCAAAATGAAACTTCGCTCACTTATTCATTGACATAGACAAGACATGAATCAATCTTTAAAAAGTGACCAAATAGTCAATTAATTACTGATAATAAATTAATTTTTTTTAATAGCAACAATATCTAGCTGTAAATCAGATACGTGTAATGAAGGTATCAATAGATAGTGTACTTTCTTATACTATGCTCGCTGGTATTTGGTAGATTTGTTCATGTAAGAAGATGACGGTGCTATTATCACGAGCTCGATACTTCCGGTGTGGCCTAATATTTTTACCTCATTATTTGTTTACATTTTATTTTATTTTAAGTTGTATAATGTAGGTCAGGAAGAAAAACGTACACTAGGAAAAAATGGCCACCTCCTCACCACTGAAGCAAAACCTGCGCTATTAGTGGACGGCAGTGTCTCTCCAAAATAGGGCTCCACAGCCACATGAGGAAGTGTGCTCTGAGACTGAGATGAATTATAGTCGTTCTACGACTGAAGGAGGCCAATATAAATATATTATGGGCGTAGCCAGGATTTTTTTCGGGGGGCGTGGTTTGGGGGGGGATTTTTTCTTCCCCCCCCCCGACCCCCTCCCCTCCTTTATTACATTCTGACCCTTCATTCATTCGGAAGACGTTTATTGTGCCCTAGAATAGGTTCTTCCTGGGGTTAGTGGGAAAATTGTAGATTTCTCGCTATTGCCAGCATGGGGGTCTGGAGCACTAGGAGTTCCCCCAGCGCGGGGCGGAGCCCCGCCGCCAAGCACTATTTCTGGTATTGAAAGCCAGCAACATGCATGTTTTGAGGTATCTACAGTGCATTTTCCTGCTATTAAAAAGTTTGATGTCCTATTCTTACTGATTTAGACCCTCCCGCGCCGTTCGGCGCATTTGCCGTCAAGCTGTTTCCACAAAATTCTGTCACTGGTAATGTCTAAAGCCTCTTCCCACCTGCTCTTTGTACTTCCATGAATCTGTGGCGCCAAGTTGTACTAGGATGTCTTAGCAACTCTTCTTATGCGTAATTCATTTTGTCGGATAACATGTCCCGCAAACGTCATGCGACGCACTGTCACAATCTTACTTAGGGGTCGACTCCAAGTTCGGCATAGGATTTCCTTGATTGAGACCCGATCTCTATAACAGACTCCTAAAATCTGTCTTAGCCATCTTTGTTGAGCCACATTTAGTGTTTTTCAGTTTCGGTAGATGACTATTTACTGCACTTTATTAATGGAGCCCCGCCACTGGTAGAAATGTGTAACCTCTCTTGAATACGCTCTTGGAATTAAGTGAATGTATTTTGCTTTAGATTTATATCGAAAAGGGAAGCTTTATCGTCAAAATCATCTGTTGGAGGTTTTAAACTAAAAAATGTTTTTTTGTTGTATTTTTTTTTATTTAAAACCCCATTTAGCTAATTTAGTAACTGTGCTTTAGAATAATATTGAAGATAGCAGTTTTCCACCTCAAAATGCTTTATAGGGGGATTTTAAACTCAAAATCATTTGTAAGGGTTTTAAACTTTAAAAAAAGCCATCTGTAGGAGAGGGGTTTAAACTCAAAACCCCCAATTGGATTGACTACGCTCAAATAATTTTAGTGTATAATTTGCTTTTTTTTATATTGAAAGGGTATTTTTTAGCATCAAACCCCTCTGAAGGGGGTTTTAAACTCAAAACCCCTTTTGACAACGCTCATAGCATTTTGAATTCGTAATTGCTTTTTTTCTTATACTGAAGATGTATTTTTTAGCTTCAAACCCCGCTGGCGGGGGGTTTAAACTCAAAACCCTATTGGCTACGCTCATAGATTTTAGAGTGAGTAATTTGCTTTTTTTATATTGAAGAGGTATGTTTTAGCTTCAAACTAAACTGGAGTGGAGTTTAAACTTAAAACCCCTTTGTCAACACTCATAACATTTTGAGTGTATAGTTTAAACTCAAAACTGATTCAAAACCCATTTAGCTACGTTCATAACATTTTGAGTCCGTAATTCGCTTTTTTTATATTGAAGAGGTATTTTTTAGCTTCAAACCCTAATGAAGAGGGAAGGGGTAAACTGAAAACCCCTTTGGCTACGCTCATAGAATTTTAAGTGTGTAATTTGCCTTTTTTTATATTGAAGAGAGGGGTTTATCGTAAATTTTAGAGGGGTTTTAAAATCAAATTCTTCCTTAACGGTGCTCTTGGAATTTATGGATTGTCGTTTGCATTTTTTTTGTTTTGTTTTATAGAAGAGGGGGATTTAACTGCAAAAAACCCTGTTAGAGGGTTATAAACTCAAAACCCCCCCTCCTGGTAGGGGGGGGTTTGAACTCGACCCCCCCTGGTAGGGGGTCATAAGCTCGAACCCCCTGGTAAGGGGTTTTAAACTCAAAACCCCCTAGGTTGTGCTGGGGCAAGTGATGGTCTAGTATTAAAATCTCACCTAAAATAAACAAAATCAATATATATATATATATATATATATATATAACATGGGCGTAGCCACGGGGGGCTTTTGGGGTTCAACCTCCACCGAAATGATTTCCTCCCCCCCCCCCCCCCCGCAGGGAGGTATCCGAATTTAGTGACTGATTTTTTGCTTTGATTTTGTTTATTTTAGGTGAGATTTTAATATGCGCCGAACGGCGCGACAGTGTCTAAGTCAGTAAGAATAGCAAATTAGGTTTTTGAAATAAAACTTTTTACTAGCAGGAAAATGCATTGTAGATACCTCAAAATAGGCATGTTTTTGGCTTTCAATACCAGAAATAGTGCTTGGCGGCGGGGCGAAGCGCTGGGGGAGCTCCTAGTGCTCCTCCCAGACCCCCTTGCTAGCAGTAGCGTGGAATCTACAATTTTCCCACTAACTCCAGGAAGAACCTATTCTAGGGCACAATAAACGTCTTCCAAAAGAATGAAAGGTCAGAATGTAATAAAGATTATGTACACACACACACATAAATACATATAACTAAATTTTGTTCGCGGAGGGAGGGAGGGTCGGGGGAGGGGAGAAAAAAAAAACCACGAAAAAAAATCCTGGCTACGCCCATGATATATATATATATATATATATATATATTGTTACGAATGAACAGTGACAGGTAGAGGTCACTATATGTGACCCCGCGAGATGACACAGCACCGAGTGTTCTCTGGAATCTACGCGTGTAAACAGAGACAGGATGTGACGTACCCTCACGTGTTATTCCAGGGGACGAACAGATCTACGAAGTGGGCAGTGTTATAAATGGACAGTGACAGTTAGAGGTCACTACGTGTGACCTCGGCGAGATGACACTGTGCAGGTGTTCTCTGGAATCGACATGTATAAACAACGACAGGATGTGATGTTTCCTCCCGTGTTATTCCAGAGGATACTAGCAGTGTTTTTGCAATATTGGACAAGCGATTAGGGACTCAATATAAACCAGAGAGTTAATGTGAAAAGGGTCAGTACAGTCGTCGAGAGTAGAGTAGTAGTAGTAGTAGTACAGTAGAAGAGAGTGGACTTGAGTCGATGTAAGATGTATACGCTACATGTTACAGTGACGAATTGTTATAGTTAATATTCAATAAAGTTATATAAAGCTGAAAGTTGAGTCGTCAAGTTCTTTGCAGTGTTTTTATTTGTATGCCTACTAGTACATTTAGCCAGAAGATTCAGAAATACGTAACTATTGGTGTCAGAAGTGGGATCTTTTCTGGCTGAAATGTCTTGGAAGAAACTACTTAACCAGCTGTTGGTCAAAGAATTAAGCCAAGAACTTCGCGAGAGAGGTCTGCAACTCAACGGTAACAAAGAAACACTAACAGAACGCCTAAGACAGGCCCTTAGTGAGGAAGATCAAGATCCAGATGAATACATATTTGAATTAAACCCAGATATGACAGAGATCCTGAGTAACATGCAGGGCCAGATGGACTTAATGAAGGAGAGCCTCAAGAAAATAAACGCCATGAATGAAAAAGTAAATGAACAGATGAGCTCTATGAACGAGAAGATTGACCAGAGAGTCAACACTGTGGAAAAAGAAATGGAAGAGATAAGGACTCATGTCCAAGAACAACTGAGCAAGGAACGGGGTACTAGAACAAAAACATTTGTGCCCGAAATCTCTGGGAAGATAAAGCCGCCTGTGTTTGATGGATCCATGTCATGGACTGTTTACAAAAGACAGTTTGAGGCAGCGGCCAAGGTTAATAACTGGAACACTGAAGAGGAGAAAGCGACTGCTCTGGTGTTAGCTTTAAGAGGGAAGGCAGCAGAACTGCTCCAGTCAATAACAAATCAACAAGATTACGCTGCCATTGTTAAGGCTATGGAGCTCCGTTACGGAGACGAACATTTACAAGAAGCTTATAGAGTTCAGTTGAAAACCCGACAACAACGCTCCGGTGAAACCTTGCAAGAGCTAGAGGCGGACATAGAACGTCTTGCTCATTTGGCATATCCGACAGCAGCACAAAACTTTCTGGACGTCGTTATCACTGATGCATTCATTGATGCTATTCGAGATCCAAAACTGAAGAAAGCAATAAGAATCAGTGGTAAGCGCAAAGCCAGCGAAGCCCTGGTCTACGCCCTCTCCTATGAAGCCGCCAAAGACGCCTCTAAGAATATCCATCATGGGCGTATGCTGGAAGTCCAAGAAGAAGATCTTACACAACTTCTCAGAAGGATAACTGAAGTGCTAGAAGAACGCAGACCAAGTAAGAAGCAAGAAGGACAGAATAGAACCAGTGTACGTTGTTGGAATTGTGGAGAACCTGGCTATCTACAAAGGAACTGCACGAGAAGATTTCCCCGACAAACAGAGTATCAGCACATACCGGAGACGGATGCAAGGTCAGGTGCTCATGTCTACCAGGAAAACTAACTTTCGCCGGTTTTATGGGGGCAAAAATCGGCGACCAAGAACATGACAGCCCCTGTAGCTATAATTCCATTCGCTGTATTAGGGAAGAATAAAAGTCGGTACATCAATGGTAAAATTGGATCTCGAAATTACCGTTTTCTTCTAGATACTGGTGCCTCACGTTCAGTCATTCGTCCAGACATTGTCAAAAAGAACGAAATCAAGAACGTTAACTCTTATTCCTTGAAGACGGCCAGTGGAGAGATGATGCCTATACATGGACTGACAAATATAAACTTTGAGCTCGGGCATCAGTCATTTATACATGAATTTCTGATCGCTAACATTACGGATGACTGTATTATTGGGCTCGATTTTATGCAGAAATGTGGATTATCTCTGAACATCGGAGGTGGTACTTTGAAATGTGGTGATGTTGAGATTTCCTTGCTCGGGGATGAAGATGAAGAGAATGGTCAAATAAGAAGAATCCTTTTAACAGAAGATACAAGTTTGCCAGCTCAGTCTGAAGCAATTATTTGGGAAAGTTAGAGCATGGTCAAACTGCAACGATGACGGCGATAGTGGAAGGCATTGAAAATGACAACAGTGGAATGGCAATAGGAAAAACATTGGTCCTTGTCGGAAAAGATCAAAAGGTGCCCGTCAGAATCATGAACCTCGGCCTACAGGAGAGACATCTAGAGAAAGACAGCCCCTTCGCAATATGTAATACTCTTGACCTCATCAGAAACTGTAATAATGATATCACGATCGTTAATTCCACTAAACCTTTAATTCCACAAATTACCAAGCTCCTGACAGAAATGAAAGTGAATTTATCAGATGAGCAGTACAGAAAAGCGAAACAGTTGATCATGGAATTTGCAGATATTCTGCCATCTGTTGAAACAGACTGCGGACGGACAAACATGGTACAATATCGAATAGACACTGGAAACATCAGACCGATTCGACAGCCACCATGTCGCTTGCCGGTAGCAAAACAAGAAGCTATGGACATGATAGAGGGAATGACGCAGCAAGGAATCATTGAGCCCTCAAATAGTCCTTGGTGTTCGCCTATAGTCTTAGTAAAGAAGAAGGATGGATCTATGCGATTTTGTGTAGATTACAGAGCTCTGAATGAAGTCACTTCCTAGAATCGACGATACTTTGGACACGCTTGCAGGGTCCCATGTATTTTCTACTCTCGACCTAAAGAGTGGGTATTGGCAAGTTGAAATGCATCCCAATGATAGAGAGAAAACCGCCTTCTCTGCTGGCAACGGCCTCTGGCAATTTACTGTGATGCCATTCGGTCTCTGCAACGCACCAGCCACCTTTGAACGATTGATGGAGAGGGTTTTACGAGGACTTCATTGGACCACATGCCTTGTTTACCTTGATGACATTATTGTAATTGGCAAAACGTTTGAAGAGCACCTTGCAAATCTGAAGGAAGTATTTCAACGGATAAGAAGTGCGGGAATGAGACTCAGCACAAAGAAGAGTTCCTTATTCAGAAAAAACGTTAAGTACCTTGGTCACATTGTGTCAAATGACGGAGTCAGCACTGACCCTGACAAAGTTGAGGCAGTGAAACGATGGCCTACGCCAATTAATATCCATGAGCTGAGAAGTTTCTTGGGACTCTGTACATACTACCGACGTTTCGTGCCAAATTTCTCCAACATCTGTAAGGTCCTTCATCAACTGACAGAACAAAAGAGGCAATTTATCTGGACATCTGAGAGGCTGAAAAACACACTATCCTCATCACCAGTATTGGCCTACCCATTCCAGGGAAGACATTCATACTCGACACAGATGCAAGCAACACTGGAATAAGCGCAGTCTTGTCCCAAAATGTGGATAAAGCTGAACGAGTCATCGCATACTTCAGTCGAAGCCTATCGAGAGCTGAAAGGAACTACTGTGTGACGAGACGTGAATTGCTGGCTGCTGTGAATGCAATAAAACATTTCTACAAGTACCTATACGGGCAGAAATTTATCTTAAGGACAGATCACGCAGCTCTGCAATGGTTGCTTTCGTTTAAGAGCCCTGAAGGTCAGGTAGCAAGGTGGATCGAACGTCTTCAAACCTATGAATTTGAAACTAAGCACCGAAAAGGGCAAATTCACCAAAATGCTGATGCACTGTCTCGACGACCCTGCAAATCAGAATGTAAGCACTGCAAGAAGGCTAAAGAAAAGGAGGTAGCTGTCAATTGTCATCGGCTCGGAGTAGATGTTTTTGGACCCTGGTGTGATAAAAGGATTCGAGAGGACCAAATGCAAGATGAAGATATCGCTTCCCATTCTTCTATGGAAAGAAGATGGAAAACGGCCAGATTGGAAAGACATCTCTGAGAAGGGGGTAGCCACCAAGGCGTACTGGGCTCAGTGGGACTCGCTGACGTTGGTCAATGGTGTCATTAAAAGGGTTTGGGAATCTGCTGATGGAACATCCAATCGCCTTCAGCTGATGTTACCGAAGGTGAGAGTTGCTGAAGTACTGAAAGAAATGCATAATGGCGCTAGCGGATCTCATCTTGGTGTCAATAAGACTCTGGAAAAGGTTCGTCAGCGGTTCTACTGGTTCAGATATAAAGAGGATGTAGAGGAATGGTGTCGAAGGTGCGACATATGTGCAACAGCAAAAGGCCCTCGACGCAAAACCAGGGGTCTTTTGCAACAGTATAATGTTGGTGTTCCATTCGACAGGATCGCAATAGATGTAGCAGGCCCATTTCCTGAAACCAAGAAAGGAAACAAATACATCTTGGTAGTCATTGACTATTTTAGCAAATGGCCAGAAGCTTATGCCATACCAAATCAAGAAGCTATCACAGTGGCCGAAACACTCGTGGATAACTGGATCAGTCGCTTTGGTGTACCTAATGAGTTGCACTCTGACCAGGGAAGGAACTTCGAGTCCAAAGTTTTCCAGGAGATGTGCAAGACACTTGGCATCGAAAAGACTCACACGACAGCTCTTCATCCGCAATCTGATGGGATGGTAGAGCGATTCAACAGAACCCTAGAACAACATCTGTCTAAGGTTACTAATGACCGACAAGACGACTGGGACACCCATATCCCCATGTTCCTCATGTCATACAGAGGATCCGTTTATAGCACCACAGGATATACCCCCAGCGAAGATGTTATTTGGTCGTGAGCTTCGTCTACCATGTGACCTGTTATTTGGGATTCCGGGAGATACGCCAGTGTCTTCAACTGAATATGTCACCAATCTCCGAAGAGGATTGGAGAATGCTCATGCATTGGCCCGCAGAAACATCAAGACCAACAGTGACCTGATGAAAATGAGGTATGACAAACGGCCAATACGTCGGGGTTCCATGAGAATGATCTAGTGTGGCTCTATAACCCACAGAGACAAAAAGGCAGATCCCAGAAACTCCAAAGAGACTGGGAAGGTCCATACCGTGTCGTAAAAAGAATAAACGACGTGGTCTACCGGATACAGAAAAGTCCACGGTCCAAGCTGAAGGTTGTCCACTTCGATCGACTCCATCAGTACCGTGGTGAAATAGAATCTGTTCGGGACGAACAGATCTAAGAAGGGGGCAGTGTTACGAATGAACAGTGACAGGTAGAGGTCACTATGTGTGACCCCGGCGAGATGACACAGCACCGAGTGTTCTCTGGAATCTACGCGTGTAAACAAAGACAGGTTGTGACGTGCCTTCACGTGCTATTCCAGGGGACGAACAGATCCACGAAGTGGGCAGTGTTATAAATGAACAGTGACAGTTAGAGGTCACTACGTGTGACCTCGGCGAGATAACACTGTGCAGGTGTTCTCTGGAATCGACATGTATAAACAACGACAGGATGTGATGTTTCCTCCCGTGTTGTTCCAGAGGATACTAGCAGTGTTTTTGCAATATTGGACAAGCGATTAGGGACTCAATATAAACCAGAGAGTTAATGTGAAAAGGGTCAGTACAGTCGTCGTTACTGTTGTCTACTGTGCGAGACAGTAGAAGAGAGTGGACTTGAGCCGTTACAGTCGATGTAAGATGTATACGCTACATGTTACAGTGACGAATTGTTATAGTTAATATTCAATAAAGTTATATAAAGCTGAAAGTTAAGTCGTCAAGTTCTTTGCAGTGTTTTTATTTGTATGCCTACTAGTACATTTAGCCAGAAGATTCAGAAATACGTAACAATATATATAATGGAGGTATTGTTTTTTTAATTTTAAATGTATTTTTTAATTACAATTTTTTTCTAGGGAGTTTTTTATGCTTATTTTGAAGCTTATTGAAATCCTAATCCCCCCCCCCCGAAAAAAAATCCTGGCTACGCCCATGATATATATATATATATATATAATATATATATAGAGAGAGAGATATATTGTTACGAATCTCACTATCCAGGCTCTATGCAAACTGAACCATACACCACCAACTTAAAGAACTTGACAACTCAGGGCTCCAAAGTAACGTAACACTTTAATAGTTGAATAAATAACAGCCAATACTGTACAATTGGCAGCACATAACACAAGACTGTACAAATATCTCTCCGACAAACACCGTACCGCCGTATCAACTCTTGCACTGGCCTCTCCGTCTCGTTCCGGGCTTGCACTGGGTTCAACAGTCCAGGACTGACTTCACACACTAGGCTCGTTGTGTCGGACTCGATTACAGACCAAGATCAAGACGCCGTTCGTCTCAACTGTACTTGATAGTACTCCGCACTGAACCGTCGTAATGCTCCGTACAGAACCACACCTCTGAACTGTGCTGTAGTCGACCGTGTTCTGAACTCTTGTCGTGAACCGTCTTGTCTGCGACACCTCCGCTCTTATATAGGGTCCCTACTGGCCTTCTCGAACCGGACAGAACGCCGCTCGACGTTTCTAGGTGGTCAGACGACTACAACTCTCGTGACGCTCCTGAGCTCTGTTCACGACGGCGATCCTTCCCGAACCGTCCTGTTGACACTCGACTCGGCTGACCGTTGTAACTCGTCACGGTTGACCGCTCGTCTAGCGCTGGCCTGGGGCGATTTGCGTCGGCTGACTACACACATACCACTACCCCTCTCTGTGACACCACCAGGTTTATAACACTATATATATATATATATATATATATATAATGGAGGTATTGTTTTTTAAATTTTAAATGTATTTTATAATTAAAATGTTTTTCTAGGGAGTTTTTTATACTTATTTTGAAGCTTATTGAAATCCAAAGCCTTTCGGTCATTTGCTTTACACACCTAAGAAAGGAACTGTAAATTGAGGAATAAAAGGAAGAGAGAGATAAGTGAAAAGGAGGAAGAATTGGAAGGGGGGGAATAAGCACAAGGGAGGGATAAGCGTGAGGGAGGAATATGTGGAAGAGAAGTATTTTTTTTTTAAAGCGAGGCACAGTCGAGAATAGTATTTCATGGACACCAGTGAATTCGTATAATTCCTTTCTGTGGAGGTATCGCCTGAATTCTTTTATCTGTTCTGAATGTTTGCCAGAGTTTTGGTTTGATATTATAATCATAACAATACAATACCAAACTAGACATCAGATTCGTCCTGGCTTGAATAGCGAGCGAAAAAAAAAGGGCGGATTACCCTCTCCACCCAACAGGTGCAGTGTAAACTTTGCAGCCATGTCAGTTCTTTTGGATTCCTCCCTGTCACACACCTATATATATATTTCAATGTCTATGGTCCAAGATAATTATCATTGTGGTCATTCACACATACACAGTATATTTAAAATTATTGAAACAATTTCTATTATGATATTTCACTTGTCAGAATGAGTTAGAGCTGAGTTTGACATTTATGTAAGCGTACAAATCCTGGATTCAAGCAATTAAATTCAGATGACAAGATTCAATGCATCATACAAGTTGATAGAAAGACCAAATTATAAACTTAGAAATCCGAAACAACATCACAACGGACTGTCGTTCGGTCGTCTTGATAGTCTAGAGTTCAAACCCTGCCCAATGACATATTTTATCGTCCAGTGGGAGGTTTGGACAAGGAAGTAAATTATCTTCAATTCTGAAGGAACATCCGAAACATGTAAAAACATTTTACAATTCCACAATGGTGGACAAAGTCTACGCTACGACACTTGAAACAGTGCCTGAATTGAGTGAGGCTATTGAACAGGATTGCGCCAGAATACCATGGAGGAGAAGTTTTCATGATGTGTGTGATTCCATTGCGATGTCAGCAGTGTTTAGATTAAAATGACCCCAGTTTGATATCAGGCAGTGATTTAAAAAATGTATAGATTATTAAATGTTCGAAATAATAAAACTATAATAAACATCAAGTTTACAATTATTTAAAATGTGTGCGACATACTGCAAATGACTTCTTATCTTATAAAACATAGACGTTACTTCAAATAAGATGATAACGTCCTACGCGTGTTTCTTAGTCAATCTAGTCACGTATTTAATCAATGACTTAAATTCTGCTAAGTCACTGGTTTTCCTGGCTAGTTCAGGCAACCCATTCCATGCTCTAATAGCACTAGGAAAGGAGGAGTATATTTTGTACAAATTTGTCATAGCATATGGAACAAGGAATGTGCATTAAGCAATATTACTAATTCAATTAACAAACATTATAATAATAAACGGAGGGCATTGTACTTGAGAAATGTTTTGAATCTTGGCGGTTTGAGAACCATTGTTCCCCTTGACAAGATAAATTCCCAGAGTGTGATCGAAGTCATTTAAATTAGCTTCCGTACCAATATCTACAGTACTAACTGTGTATGAACTAGCTGACACAAAGATTAGCGCGCCCGTGTCAGGTTATCAGCTTTGTCAGTAGGTCAGTAGGTCAGTAGGGGGAAAAAGTAATAAATAAAAAGAATGGAACAAGTTGGGGTGGGCGGGGATGGAAACAGACAGACAGAAAGAAAGAAAGATTGATTGGTTGATTGATTGATTGATTAATAGATAGATAGATAGATTAATTGATTGATTGATTGACTGATTGATAAATATATATATATATATATATATTTAGAGATAGATAGATTGATTGGTTGGTTGATAAATAGATAGATAGATTAATTGATTGAATGATTAAAAAATAGATAGATAGATTGATTGATTGACGGATTGATAAATAGATTTATAGAGAGATAGATTGATTGATGGATAAATAGATAGATAGATTAATTGATTGAATGATTAAAAGATAGATTGACTGATTGGCTGATTGATTGATCATGGCTATAACGAATATAGTCTGGTCATGAGAGAAGGGGGAGGGCATTCAAAAGAGGTCATTATAAACTATTACAATGAAAACAAATTGTTATTTCCTTTTTCTCAAGTAACTGTAGTGTGGACAATGGGAAGGGGGTCATCGGGAAATGCGATTGTTCCCCTCTAGTCCTGAAAGTGATGGTCTAAAGAAATGTGTGTGAGGTCTAAAGAAATGTGTGTGAGGTCTAAAGAAATGTGTGTGAGGTCTAAAGAAATGTGTGTGAGGTCTAAAGAAATGTGTGTGAGGTCTAAAGAAATGTGTGTGAGGTCTAAAGAAATGTGTGTGAGGTCTAAAAAGTACAGCCCTGTGTATTATGGATGCAAAACAAACAAACAAACTAAAACTAAATGAAGATGCTTTATCTAGAATGGAAGGGCTGAATAGTGTGTGGTGAGGTTGGGGGAGGGGGTGACGGATAAGTAAAAGCGATACTATGGGCCAAAATCACATGCGCGTGTGTGTGTGTGTCTAGAGGGGAGGCGTTAAAAAGAGGGTCCGTTCAAGTTTAAAGTCAAGTCAAAAGTCTATGTAAGAGAACAGTACGATGGCGAGAGTAAAAAAAAAAAAAAAAAAAAAAACGGATGTTCTAGAGAGAGAGAGAGAGAAGGGGAGAGTAGGAGAAGGAAAGAAAGAGAGGTCGTATTGTTAAAATGTGGCCTGTTTATTCAAAGCTGAAAAAAGGGAGAGGATGTTTTGCAATAATAAACCTATAAACCCTGGGAACAATAAGAGTGAGAGAGTGAAGAGAATGAGAGAGAGAGAGGGAGAGAGGAAGAATAGTATAGACCTACACAATGGGAAATGAAAACTCGGTACATAGGATTTAGAAAGAAAATAATCTTATAGTCTTCTTAATCCTTTTTCTCAATAAAATGTCATCTGTAACTTTGACGCCATCAGACGGGAACTTATTGAGTAGACTAGCAGACTGTAATCTGGTGTTGTGTCATAAGACTTGTTTTCAGCTTAGATTAACAGAAAGGTCTTCCGAAAAGTCCATTGACGCATATATATTCACAGTCAGCGTAGAGATCAGAAATCTTTGATTCTCACCTGTGATTGGTCACTCGTACTGACATATATAAGTTTATTAAAAAACAAACAATGAAACTAGGTCAATCTAGTGTTGAGTAAAAGTACAAACAAAAGTAAATGGGTTATAAGTAAAGTTCCCTTTTCAGAACAAGCGGTATATAGATGATGTTAAGGTCATCTGTTTCTTTGGCCAACGGTTACAAGCAGGGTGTCAAATGAGTCAATCCAGGTGTGAATATGTTGAGTAATAATGAAAAAACAACAACAATGAAACTAATTGAATTCAAGAGTTTTAATAAAAGTTAAACGCTTGTTGAGTAATCAAACTAGGTCCATTCAGGTGTGACCACGTATTTCTATTTGGACTTTTTGAAAAGGTAATGGGACCCCTCAACTCAAGAAAAAATAATGAAACTTGAATAGACGCAAAATAGTGTCTTGAAATTTAATGCAAACAAATTTTCACACTTGATTAGATTAACACCGTTAGTAGAATCCCTATAGATTTAGAGACGCTTCAGAAAAGAAGACTAAAAAAGGTAAAGTAGCTATAATACATTAAACACTCAACCATAATTTACAAATAGAAAATGAGACCGAATAAAATACTCAGAAAGACAAAAATATAGAGGCCCATTCATCGCTCCATATGTTAGGGCAAATTTGTACAAATGCCCCTTCTTCACTAGTGCTATTAGAGCATGGAACGGGTTGCTCGAGACAGCCAGGAAAACCAATGACTTAGCAGAGTTTAAGTCATTGATTAACATGCATGACTAAATTGACACATGAAAAACATCGGAATAATTATCTCCTTTTTTTTTGAAGTAACGTCTGAAATTTATAATATAAGATAATCTTTGAAATCGAGGCAATGTCTAATAATACATGGCGTTATACAAAGTAATTCGTTTAAAAAGTGTTTCTTTTTGTAGGCCTCAATTTCAAATTATGGTGGGAGTGTTTAGAATTCTATATTTAACTTCTTTCACCAACCCTCCCCTCCATCTGGATCTCTCTTCCCCCCCCCCCCCCCCCCCCACCCCACCATCTTTTTCTGCTTAGAATAACAAGGACTGTTCTATTTCTGAACAAGGATAGACCATTTCATTGATCCAACACTATTGGTTTCTAGGCGCAAGTTTCACGTGATTTGAAGCGGTTCCACTTCATTTGATACGTAGAAACGCTTCATTTACTCGCCTTTTTGAATATGTTTTAAACCAGGAGACTGAAGAATAAAGCTCCCCCGTTTTCTTTCTACACCAGCTAAACCTTTTTTTACAATTTGTTTCAAGAAAAAAAAAATGTAATATTTGTCTACACTCACGTGTCTTAAAACTGTGTCGAAATGATATTGAAGAGGGGGGGGGGGGGGGAAACGGCCTCTCCCTTGACCCATCCTTAGCTCGCGAATACATACTCTCTTTTGACCTTTCCCTTTCTTTTTCTTTTATTAGGTCCTGTAGGTCCTGTTATTCTATTTGAAATTTCACCTTCCACTGAGTCGTGATGTTTATGTGATTATAGCGCGTCGTTGTTGTTTTTTTATTTAGAAATCAGATTGAACGAGCAGATACCCTTGCTGTGCTACAGGTTGAGACCCACTAATATAGTGTATACACAAAACATTCTTCTTCGACCCATCAGTATGTTTGTATGTTTGTATGTTTGTTTTTTTATTTGTTTGTTTTTCAATGTTTTACGTTTCGGATGTTCCTTCGCAGTTAAAGATCATTTACTTCCTAGTCCAAACCTCCCGCAGGACGACCGGGGAAGGCAGCGGGCATGGTTAGAGCCCTGGACCTTCGAGAAGTCCGAACGACAGTCCAGTGCGCATACCGCACGACCAGGCTGCCGTTTGTATAACCTTCTAGTATGCATTCAAATAACGCCCCCCCCCTCACACACACATACACACTACTTTAAAACAACACATGTTTTGACTTGTATATTGAGACAGGGAGAAATGGAATAAGACGGTCGACGAGTCTTGCTAGGTGCCCCAACGGTCCAACAAGTAAAGGTAAAATAGTCAGTGGAACAGTCAGCATTACAATGACTCCTATCCTCTAACAGGAACTCCTCATTCCCATCCATGACCATTTAGGCCGCCCCCTCCCCGGACCCACTTTTTTTTTTCCTTAACATCACTCGATGGGAAGGTCCGTAGAAAACATTCTTAAACAAAGCACACATTTCTTTGAATCCCCCCGTTGCAGCCTAGATTATAACCACTTCCCTCCCGCTGTGCACATTCTTTGGTTGTAAACTATAGAAGTTCTGAAAAAAAAATCATTGAAGCTTTTCTCTTCCCGATGACCTGTAGGAAAGAAGAAACATCACTATTCGCAATCTAGTAAACGCTTTATATACATTTTTTTTTTTTTATTTTGTCATTTATTGATCTAGATCGAAAGATGCACATTATTTAGAATAATCCATCTCCACAAAATGTAATATGCACACACATACACACCAAAAACAAACCCACATATTTTAATTGCCTCTTATATTCACTTTTACAATTTTGAACACACTACACTATCTATATACAAGATAGAAGCCTACTTATAGATCTAAATGTGGTCGTTCTAAAACTGTACCTAACGTCGTTAACTGAAGTCTTTATATTTCAAATTTTAGACCTTTTCTCCACACCCACACAGGCGCGCGCACGCTTTCATAGAGATGTTAAGTCACCAGTGTTCTTTGTAAAAAAAAAAAAAAAAAAAAAACATTTGATAAATGCTCTGACAATTATCGAGATCTAGAGAAGAATTAGATTTAACTTGTATATCTAGACCTGTTAAGAAACAAAATTTAAAAAAAAGAAAAAGAAAGAAAACTGGAATCAATAAGTGTTATGGGGCATAGAAAGTATTAATAACTTCCTAAATAGGATGGAATGATAGTTTTGTACTTACCATATGAATGTTGGCCTTAAAAAACATATAGGATTGAAATTGCGAATTAAAAAAATCGCTTTGCCAAATTTAATTGCAGCTATTTCGATCGTGAAATAAAGCAAGATTTGATAGTTTTAAAATTACAGTTCAATTCTTTTCCTATTTAGATGACAATGTTCAATTTAGAGTCCTTGATATTGTTTAGTTTATCCTGAAAATCTCCAATGTCTGTCTCTATGACACATAATTTATGTAAATTACAACAGGGCCGGCCTTAGGCATTGGCAAAGTAAGCAGCCTCTTATGGGCCTTCAAATATTGGGGGCCTCGCACAGGGCTCAAGGGAATTTTTTGGTCAGAAGACAAAGCTATACTTGTGCCCGATGTTATTGTTGGAGTTACTTTCTCTTGACCATCTTGACTATCTTGACTATCTTGACTATCTTGACTATCTTGACCATCTTGACCATCTTGACCATCTTGACCATCTTGACTATCTTGACTATCTTGACTATCTTGACCATCTTGACCATCTTGACCATCTTGACCATCTTGACTATCTTGACCATCTTGACCATCTTGACCATCTTGACTATCTTGACTATCTTGACTATCTTGACTATCTTGACTATCTTGACCACCTTGACTATCTTGACTATCTTGACTATCTTGACCATCTTGACTATCTTGACCATCTTGACCATCTTGACCATCTTGACTATCTTGACTATCTTGACCATCTTGACTATCTTGACCATCTTGACTATCTTGACTATCTTGACTATCTTGACTATCTTGACCATCTTGACTATCTTGACTATCTTGACCATCTTGACCATCTTGACCATCTTGACTATCTTGACTATCTTGACCATCTTGACTATCTTGACCATCTTGACTATCTTGACCATCTTGACTATCTTGACTATCTTGACTATCTTGACTATCTTGACCATCTTGACTATCTTGACTAGGTTTTAAATAAATTGTGCACTTTTTGTTTTTATTCCTCTTTTTTTTTTCGGCTGTTTATTTTTTTATTTTTTCTATTCTATTTGGGGACACCAAATTCACTTCGCCTAGGGCCTCCAATTATCTAGGTCTGGCCCTGATTACATTGTTCTATTATGTGTTTGATCATTTTAATGCCTACGCACTACACACATTTGTTTAACCCGTAAATTATAGAAGTAGAATTCTTGTGTTAATTTTCAACTTGGTCTTAATTACTTTTAAGGTGGTCAGCCTACGACCCGTGGGCCCCATCCGGTACTTGATACCACTTGCAGGCTTTGACCACTTTTTTTTCAGCCATGCGGCCCGTGTCACGCTTGTCTGATATGGATTAAGAGACAGAAAAAAAGGTTGGGCGACTATGTTTTAGGGAAAGGATTAGTCAAGAATTTAGATTATCGATATATCATACTACTTTTTACGTATGTACTGTCTTGTGTATTTTAAAAGCCTGAAGAAATGGCACTGTATCCTCAATCCTGTCATTACTTTGTGCTTATAAACATGTTCCCCCTCTAGTGACTATTAGTGATCTCACTGCCCGTAGCCCAATACCTCTTCACCTGGCATGGAGGAAAAAACGACACATCTCATCCAGTCATGGAATTCCAAGGGACGTTATCCCACAATACGACCCACGCTTTTCACACTCGATTATGCCCTTGTTGATATAAATAACCGTTCTACTTTAGATGTAATCCCAGTGTTTTCCAAAGTTGCACCTAATTAACTATGCTGATTTTTTAAAATACCTTTTTATTATGTTATAGGATCACAATGACAAGCTCGTTATCTTATAGATAATTACGCCCTTCGCGTGTCCAGATTTAGTTATGCATGTTTATCAGTGAACTAAACTCTTCCAAGTGGTAAGTCCTCTTGCCTGACTCAGGCAACCCATTCCATGCTTTAATAGCACTAGGAAAGAAGAAGCATTTTGGTTACGAATTTGTCCTAGCAAATGGAATCAGAAATGTGTTTTTATCTTTGTGTCTTTCTGATTAAACCATTTTTTTTTGTATTCGTAGATTATGTTTAAGTGTTTTATGTACTTTGTCTTAGCCTTCTGCACTGAAGTGACTCTAATTTATTGATTTAGAGACTTTACTAATGGTGTTACTCTAATCAAATGTGAATATTTGTTTGCCATAAATCTCACGGCTCTATGCTCATAATGGACCTATTAACCTTTCTTTAAAAAAAAATACGCAACTGAGTCTGTGGGACCACATGACAAGATCCACAGGGCTCGCAGAGACCTTCCTGTAGGGAGCAGTTCCTGGACAAAGACAGGACGACAAAAGAAGACAATGTCAAAGAATAGACACTTCTGTCAGTGTAAGAGACTCTGGCTAAGGACAAGAGATGTATAGAAAGAGATGGTCAACAGATCACATGTGGTGCCCCAACGATCCTAAAACTAAGGAACATGTAAAGATGCAGTAGAATGTGTTTCCATCTCATTGATTCTGAATTAAGTGTTTTGTTATTGTTGTTTGTTGGGTGCCTGGTCACGTGACCAGTTACGCTAAGACATATATATATATTGCATGTATCTTGTATTAAATATAAATGCGATCCACATAAATGAATGCAAGTGAAACCTGGACAATGACAAAGAAACCGAAAATCTTCTAAATACTTGGGAAATAAAGATCCATAGGAAAATCTATGGTACTATACAAGATGAAATAGGGTGGAGGACACTAAATAACCATGTGATATATCAATTGCATAAAGACCCACCGATAGTGACAGAAATATAAACAAATAAACAGACTACGTTGGGCAGATCACTTTAAAAGAATTTCAGTTAACAGAGGAGCAAAAATTGTACACCGGCAAAAACCAAAAGGCAGGCGACATATAGGCAGACCCCGAATGTGGTGAATTGATTATGTGGAGGCAGATTTACAACAGCTAGCAGTTCGGACATGGAGACAAAAGGTTCAGGAGAGATCTGAATGGAGGGATGTGTTGAGGCAGGACAGAGCCCTCCATGGGCTGTAGCGCCACTGGGGCGGATGGCTGTATTAAATATGAAGTCCCTCTGCCTTGAAGTCATTGAAAAACAGAGACACGCATAAAACCGAGCTGTCATTCATTAAGTTTTGGAGGCAAAGTTAACTCTAAACTGCAGTGATAACTTGTTCATTAGGAAACCATTTAGCCAAATGCATTGCAACAGGCGCACAGAGGTTTTGCACACGTAGGAAAGATTAGCAGACGTGGAAAAGTTTAGCAGACGTAGGAAAGATTAGAAGACGTAGGATATTGAACATAAGTCTCTCTTCGAAATTCTGTGTTCAATGAAAACATTACATTTCCTTCTACCAGTTTAAATAATTTAATAATAATAATAATGAAGTGAGTTTGTGTCACGTACTCGTGGGCGGCCCCTGCGTGTCGTTAGTATTCACACATTATGTTGCGCACAGACATTTTTAAATTTGTATATTTAGATTCTAGTTGTTTTGGTAGTTGCTGTTTTTTTTTCACAAAGTTTATATTAACTCACTCTGTCTGTCTGTTTGTCTGTCTGGTAAAATTTTGTACATGTTTTTTCTCCCACTTCCCAGCCTCGGATCAAGTTGAAATTTCGCACAATTATTCATGACCTTGATCTAAGTGACTTAAACAGATGTGACTAAGGCCTACGTGATTTTGATCTAAATGACTCAGGCCTAATTCTATGTAATGTAAGTCGTGTATATACTATATTTGTTGTGCGATCGAGTTAAACTTAGCCCACACACACACCTCTTGTTTAACACCTTAATACAAGCCCATGTCAATGTTAGATTTTATTCCTATACTATTTATTATTTATTTATAGAACACTTGAAAGTATCAATTGTCAGTACTTCAGTAGCGTTGCATTGATATTTTACCTAATTTAGATATTTATTTTGGGGGAAAGCGAAGACTGAGGGTTTGAATTGCCCAGTTTTTGAGAGGCAACTCGTGAATAGCTACAAGCACAGTTGATACCACAATGTAACAGCCTTGACTTTGGTTTCTTTTATTGTCCCGATACACGTACGTCTGTAAATTAGGACGCTTTCTTTAAGCCCTCAATAATCTTCACTCTTTTATGAAACTTTCCACTCTGGCATGGGAATATCTTTATTAATCATAAATTCAAAGAAATTCGTGTGAATGGGGCCTTAGAATAGATCTCTGGCTTCATTTAATGCCTTTACAAAAGCTACAGAATTATAAAGGGGGGAAATCTAAAAGGAGAGGAAAATAAAACCCGCTAGGCACATAAAGAAACTAAACACTGTATCTAGGTCTAGTTTCTAAGCTACAGTTGTGATCTGCAGATTTTGGACCAATGCACAATCTGCTTGAAGATATCGTCCAAATATTTTGTTATTCCTAGTACCGAATCAAATGTAATCAGGGCCGAACCTGGCAATGTGAGGCAGGGCCGGATTTAAGTATGTGGAGGCCCGAAAGCTTTAATAATGATCCACTTATGAATGACATCTAAAAAAGCGTGCCATATTTTAGAAGAAAGAAAAATAGTTTCGTTGGATTTAATTTTCAATTTTCTTTTAAAGAAAAATGTACACGTATATTTTAGTTTTAAAAAGGGTACATTTTTTGTTAGCTTGTGTAAGGCAAAGCCCTTGGTAGACCGTAGACGCACTGTCGTAAATCCGGAACTCCAATGGCGTAGCTAGCCATGTGCGAGTGGTGCGGCCGCACGGGGCATCAAACTAAAGATAAATTTTCTCAATAAAAATCAACGAACAAACTAAAACTGACTTTGAAAATGTTGACTAGAATTTAATTTATTTTATTCATCTCCTATGTTCTTTCTAAAATTAAACGTAAAGCTGTTAACCCTTAAAGTGCTGAGCTGTTTCACAATGAGTGCACAAAAAAGTGGAGGCTAAACTACCACACGCGCCTTAAGGGTTAACCAGGTTGAATCAAGTTGACTAGATTTGTATAAATCTCTGAAGGCAACGCACTTTTACACGCTCACGCATATTTTGTTACTCCATTGTTCAGTACGCTGGTTTCATCTAGATCTAGAGCTAATAAATGAATGCCTTAGACTCTAAAGTAGGAGAATCTGGCACTTAATGGGCATCGCGAACAAGTTCAAGAAGAATGAAAGAAAAAGACAAAACCTAGGTCATTTCTAGGGGTTTGTGAAATTACAATTCAAGCACGATCCACTCCTAAGAACAAAATTGATTCGAATTAAGCTTAGTTCCAGACACAAATACTAGACGAACCTATTATAATATTGGGTAATAATGAGCCAATTATTTTTTCGATTTTAAAGTTCAACAGACAAAAACAAAACTGGATCAAATTTTTTCCAAATGTTGAGGTTAAATTGTTATGGATAATGATTGGGCTGTAACATTCTGTAGTCCTACATTGACACCATCTTAATTTATTATCTGCTGATGGTATTCTCTGAGTTTGGCCGGTATTCCGGCTTAAGCTGAAATCTATTCAGTAACATTTCTGCGGTACACTGGACTGTTTACATACCCCGAGCCCCAGCGCTGCGCAACGGTTTCAATAGTTGGTAGATATATTTTATCCCGCGGAACTCTCTTAAACCCCGTCAATAAAATGGCCAGTAGTACAACGTTTCGCCCCACCCACAACCCATTTTTCTAGCCCTCACATTCTATGTCCCTTTTTGGTCTCGTTCATCCTACAATCGAAGGCCCGCAACTCTCAATTATAAAGTAAACACAAACACTTCTTAGGCCCAGCAGGCCATTGTATATTCTAATGAAACGGCTGCCCTTGAATTCTAAAAGCGCAAGATCTACCTGATACCCGTCTGAAGCACAAGCAAAATAAAAAAAATTTCTTTAAAAAAAAAAAGCTTATGTAAAAGGGAAGAACTCCGTCCTTAAACCTATATCTGTCAGTAATTTATGTCCTTATTTGA
This sequence comes from Biomphalaria pfeifferi, assembly GCA_030265305.1. Classification (NCBI taxonomy): domain Eukaryota; kingdom Metazoa; phylum Mollusca; class Gastropoda; family Planorbidae; genus Biomphalaria; species Biomphalaria pfeifferi. The sequence goes on along the minus strand of JASAOG010000080.1, from coordinate 509,242 downwards.
TATTAATCAATATAATAAATTACCAATTATTAAAGCATCAACTTGATCGGAGAATGCTTGAGGGAGAGATAGCAATAAAACAACAATTATCTAAGGGCCTAAACCCAACAAATTTAGCCATATCTGTGAGTACAGAAAGGTTAGTTTTTTTAGTTGCTATAAAACAAAATAATGAATTACCAGTAATTAATTGTCCAATTGGTTACTTTTTTATTATTATTGATTCATGTCTTATCTATGTCAATGAATAATTGTGCGAAGTTTCAGCTTGATCCGAGGATGAGTGTTGAAGAAATAATGTGTACACACTTTTTACCAGACAAACAGACAGACAGAGGGAGTTGATATAAGCTTTGTGAAAAGTACAATATCAGGTGACCGAGCCTCGCTCGGATGAATAATTTGTTAAGGAAGGATATATACCCGAAGTCATTTTGGGAATATTGTTGTAATTACGAAAATGAACGATCGGGTAAAAACTATCAGTCCGAAGAGCTGCCTTTTCGTTCTGTCAGTTCTCAATGTAATTTTACATGGCGTATAGAATAGAAAGTCCCCCCAACAGTAGGCCTATAGAAAACCACAGCTCACGTCTTAACGTTTTACATTGCTTCTTTCGCGTAAAACTATTGGGCTATTATAGGCTTGGAAGAAAGTCTTTGCAGTGTAACTTCTAAAATGGTTACTGTCTGACATTTAATACTGCAATTAATATATTCATTATGGCTCTGAGACATGGACACTCTACAGAAAACAACTAAGACTTCTTGAGCGCTTTCACCAAAGATGTTTGCGCTCCGTCATGGACATCCGGTGGCAGGACCGCACTACAAACAGCGATGTCCTTGTCAACGCAGGTATGGACAGTAGAGAGGGACTTCTTATGGTCCGACAGTTGCACTGGGTAGGGCACGTATCCCGTATGGGAGACGAACGTATGCCAAAGGCAGTCTTTTTTTGGTGAGCTAAAATGTGGTCGACGTAGCAGAGGCGCCCCACGCAAACGCTTCAAAGACCAGCTTAGGCGTCAACTTTCCTTGGCTGATATAGAAGAGAGCACCTGGTTGTATGTGGCCTCCGAACGAGACAGCTGGAGGTCACTCACGAGGGACTTTTGAGACCAAAAGAAAATTTGCTGCCGAGGACAAACGCAGACGGCGAAAAGAAAATCTAAATCGACCACCTGCGGACAATGGTTATGCTTGCCCTGGAAGTGGCAAAATATGTAGGTCATAGCTGGGGCTGCGCAGCCACTGGAAATACTGCATTCCTTACTAATCTTCGGACTCGAAGTTCATTCCATTTTGCAAGAATATCGCTGTTTGTATTGCGGTGTCTTTGGTGAAGTTGTTCAAGAAGTCTTAGTTGCTTTCTATAAAGTACTCATGTCTCAGATCCACATAGAGGGGTTGAGAGAATCACTGGTTGACACTGATTTTTGTAGACAGGCGGAGCGATTTATTTCGCCACACTCTCGCTTGGAGGCGTCCAAAAGCACGACTATCCCTGTTCACATATCAACCTCTCTTTAAAGCAATGGGTCATTTGTTACTATGCTTCCCAGATAATGTGAAGTTATCTACCACTTTAAGGGATGTCTATGCGCGGTGATCTTTGGGCTAAGTATGTTTTATTGGGTGACTTTTGGAACATGACTTCTGTTTTACTGAGGTTTATAGGTTAACCAAAAAAAAAGGCAGCAGCGTGATGAAAATTCGTTGACCGCGAGCTGGATATCATCAGGGCCAGCCCTAGGCCTATGCTGCCACAGTGGACCCCGAAGGTTCGAAAGCCCCGCGCTAATTCTAGGTGTAAATTATTAAATTAAACCATTATAATTTATAATAGGGTTCCCGTGGTCTCCTTATTTTCAAGGAGCTCCTGGAAATCTCCTGAAACTCATAAAAATGTCATTAAAAAGACAAAATTGTCACTTTGGGGTGTCGATCAATATGCTAAACGCCAGTCCTACGCATGATATAAAAAAACGGCATCGTCAGCTTTCCTTTAATAAAAATGTAATGCAAATACGAATTTATTTTCTAATACAAAATCTTTATTTTCACTTATTATCCTTATCCCTACCCTTACTGCTCCGCGCGCAATTCTCATTTTTTTTCACATAGGGCCCCGCAAATGTTAGGGCCGGCCCTGGTTGTGCAAGTAAGGCATCGATAAGCTGTGTAATGACCATTTCCTATGTTTTGGTATGGGACAGTAGACTTCGAAGCTTAAACACATTGCAATAATTCACCAGCAAAATAATAACAAAGTAAAAGCTACCTACGGGTGTACGCAATTAAAGTGTAAACAATTTATAAAGCCTACATACATACATAAAGATATTTAATTTATTATTTTTCTTCCATTGTTTCATAATGGATCAATGTACAATAAGATGGTGCGCAAATGTTTAATTACGTCAATTTAATCATTAAAACTTGTTCTTGTTTGCGAAGAAAAGTCTTATTGTGCTGCTGTGAGCCTAGTGACGTAAGCGGTGTCAAGTTTTTTTCCCATTGACGTCATATAGAAAATTTCATTCATAAAACATTCTAGCCAAAAATAATTTTTCGATAATGAGCCATTTTCAAACCAATATAACGGTCGACCTCGAGTTTTCCCGATTCTTAGGCCCATTAGTTGTAGCCTTCTCATCTGTCTGTATTATAATGCCCACATTGCCCACTATACGCTATTTTTAATGAAACGCCCCTTCACTTGCAATACTCTTTGGTAATGTCATCTACTTTTTACATATTTTTTTTTATTTTGCTAGTTATAGATCTAATGTGCATCTTATTAAGAATAACCCATTGGTATAAGCCGTCTTAAAAAAAAAACACATAAACCAAAAAAGTGTTAATAGGTGCATAAGCGGAAGGAATTATTGTTTTATACTTTAGACCAGTGCTTTTTTTTTTTTTTTGTGACGGTATGCACTTTTCTTGTATTTTAACATTTATTATTGATTTATTTGTAGCTAAAAGTTAGAAAATCCATCACTGAGTACCGGCATCTATTTTTTATTTATTTTTTTTACAAAAAAAAAAAAAGCACTGCTTTAGACATTGAAATGTTGTCTTTCAGATAGATAGATTGTTGAAATTGCGAATTAAAAAAAAAACATCTTGTTGAATGTAACCGCTGCGGTTTCGGTCTTGAATATGGATTAGTTGTCCTAGTTTTAAGTTCAGAAACAATAGGTACACGGCAAGGGGAGCAACTTATGATTATCAATCAATCACCAGGACAAAGGATTTTAAAACGTAGAATAATTTGGGGCCGCTGGTGTTCTATAGAAACACAAACGAAATATATTTGTCACGAGTTAATTATAGAATTACGCCACATTGAAGTAATATAGGAACTGAATCTAAATCTAACATCAAATTTACGAGAGAACTAAAAACACGTGTGTTTATCGTTTGTGAAGTAAAGGTTTTCTAAAATGTCTCTTAAAGGGAGTATACGTATTTTATGATAAGTTTGTGAAACTCTATGATAATTATTCTATGTTAAGAATATTTGGACACTATGCCTACTATTTGATAAGTTAACTTATATCCACTCCAATCATTGTTACGGTATAGTGATTAATAATTGTAAGGAGTGAGTACCCCCTACATGATTACGGGCCTACTTAATTTACCCATATAGCCTACACGTTATTCTATTTTGAAATAATTGTATGCCGTTGTTTGCCTAATAAAACCACCACGCCACCTGGTGTCTACACCAATTATCGATGGGTAAGAACCAAAATCAAGACTTACAATGGCTTTAATATTCAGGAATTAAAAAAAAAAAAAAACATTACAAAACTCATTGTAAAAACTATACGACTTTGTGTCACTCGATTGTCTTTCCCTGCTTCAACTTACACGCCCTTATTTATAACTTTGATAGACCTTTCCTGTTAACATCCAAAACAAACGCACGCACGCACAGACTCCAGAACATCCCTCCCATGAGGAGCAGGGTCTTGGACAGCAACCGCGACTGAAACAAGTACAAAAACATTGGTCAACGCCCCTGACACTAATGTTTCTACAAAAACATTGGTCAACGCCCCTGACACTAATGTTTCTACAAAAACATTGGTCAACGCCCCTGACACTAATGTTTCTACAAAAACTTTGAAAAACAAGTAAAAAAGAAAACTGAGCATATGAGGCGTTTAGGTGGCAAAAGGTGCGACCGATTTCAGGTCGACCCCTCTCGCCCCTTTCGTCTTTGTTCACGCACGTCATCGCCCTGGTCTTTCTTATGTGTTCACGCACGTCATCGCCCTGGTCTTACTTATGTGTTCACGCACGTCATCGCCCTGGTCTTACTTAAGTGTTTGGTTGGAGCCAATCGTTATAGAAGGCCTGGACACTGACCTGCAACGTCACAACCTGTGGGAAGTTTAGACCTGTTGTTGACATAGTTTTCGAGATCCGGTCCACCACTCTACTAAGACTTTGTTTTCTCAAAGGTTCGAGGTGATTTGAAGTACCCACAGAATGTAATATCTCAACTCGTGTGTTGGGAAAATAAATACATAATTATGCAAATATTCAGCTTCAAACAAAATTAGTTGTTCTTGAAACTTTGTTGTACATCATAGTTTAAATAAATACACTTAATATTAAGTCCATTTGCATTTATATTTTCATATATTAAATTGGTCACCTTTTTAATAAAATTTTCAAATAGTGTTATTTTGCTAAACAAATTTTGTATTATATAAAAGTTGGAATAAAAATCATTTGTTCCTATACTGTAGGACGTAATCATCTTCTTTTTTGAAGTAACGTCTGTGTTATATAAGATAATTATGATATAATTTATTTTCATGTATTTTAATGTGATAATCTAATAGTATATTATGAATTTTGGTGCAAATTATTTCCCTTATAAATAAATGACGCTATAACTTCGTTAAAGTTTTACTGAGTCTGCCCATCCTAGCTGATTGTACTACAAGTATATTTGTACTAATATTTTCACATATTAAATTGGTCATCTGTTGCATATATGGTCTAGATGAAAATGGATGTATTTTCTTACACAAATTTTGTATTATATTTAAAAAAATGGTAAGAAAAAAAGGATTCGTTCCTATGCTGTAAAATTATGATATAACAATTTTTCCACATATTTTAATGTGATAATCTAATAATATATTATGGATTTTGGTGCAAATTATTTCCCTTATAAATAAATAAATAACACTCCGACTTCCTTAGATTTAAATCTTTTCCTTGCCGCTAAATATTGAGAGTTATAGATTTAGTACAGTGATGCCCAAAATACGCCCGCGGGCCATATCCGGCCTGCGACGTGGTTCCATACGGCCCACCGAAAGGTCAGCACAATGTTTAAACCCCCCCCCCCCCCTTTTTCCAAACAAACAAACAAAAAAAGATTGAAAAATGTATCTTTGCCTACGTTTGGGCCTTCAAGTTTTCTTTTATTGATTGGTATCATGATGTTTAATGTTGATGAACATGGGACTCTGGATGTAGACTATACAGAAAAAGAGCTTCAGTTTTACTGTTTTGTTGAACATGATAATAAGCCGACAAATTTATTTATAAAGAAAATGTGGCTGTTTAATAAAACAACATTAAAAAGGCATTATAAAATATGGCGGCATTTTTTTTTTGAGTCGCGAATAAAAGGTTGTTAAACTACGCCTAGAGATTGGAGGATCCATGGGAATATTTACCAAAAAGAGACCACAAAATGAATCGGTGGTAGAGCTACCTACACTGTTGCTCACTTTTTAAGTACGGAAATGAGGCTGTTGTCTGACGCGTAAAAAAAATATAATTGTCAAATAACCTATTAATTAAGTATTAAATCCACAAGTTTTACCAAAATAGTTTGAGAACAATTTCATTTCGTTTTTGTAACTTTTTAGGTCACGTGGCCCACGAGACGAGCGTTGGAAATTAAAATAGCCCGCGGGTCGAATTAGGTATTGTTAGGCTTTAAAATTTGGAAAAATTTCGCAGCCACACTTAGGCAACAAAAAAAAAAAAAAAACAAAGAACAATGGACTGTGAACTCATTGCTATGATTAATGTAAAAAGGGAAAACTGAGGATTATTTTGCACAGACTGCTTGGTACCACAATGTTTCTAGCCGAAGCAGGACGTTTTGGCGCAAAATACATTATATACGTTCATTGTGTTATTTCTTTAAAAAGAATTATGCATATTTAAATTAAACGGCGCCAAAACGTCACGTACCGGTTTCTAGCAAAGTAGAAATTGGCATTTCACGCTAATTGAAGGTAATCCTTCATTGAATAAAGGAAATTTTCTTGAAATTGTGGAAATGTTATCCAAATATAACCCAACACTGAGATAAGAACTTATTAGATTTAAAGGCAGCGATGCACAAAGAATATGTTTGTTTCCAACCTTGAACCAGAACTCAGAGAGTTTATAAATGTTTTAGAAAACCGTGTAAAGGATATACCTATCAGAGAACTATGTACACTGGTCTCTTGTATCATATTACACCAAACATAGATTTCCAAAATTGTAAGATAGTGTTGTAACCCTGCCTTGCACCAGTGCTTGAGATACGCACTAGCGCACTGTTGAACGTAATCAGGAGACACTAGGAGAGAGAGAGAATAACAGTGCATCAGGGATTGTGCAGAGTCTGAAAGATTGGGAAACTAAGAGGCCAACTTTTGTGCTGCCCGAAGGTTGTAGTAGGGACCTGGAGCGAAGCGGGGAAGGCTGTCGTTGGTCCACATTCGGGTTAAGTATCAAAGGACTGGTATACTTAGTAGTAAGACTCTGAGGAAGCTGAAGGGTGTTATGTTTGCCCTAGTGAATAAACACAACTATTTATTTCCTGTTCAACTGTGTTGAGTTGCCTGCCTTTTCGTTGAGTGTCTAACCTAGAGTTGCAACAATATATTAACATTGGTAATGTTTTTAAAGTAATACAACGCTGATAGTATTAGTTCTAATATCGTAAATGCGTGAATGGGGATGTGCTTAACTTAAAGATGTGTTGATTTCAGGGATAGGATAAGGCAGCTTCAATGTCTGCTGTTCATGAAGGAATACAGGCAATCCTTAAGAGGGAACGCAAAAGCAATTTCACTGGATGTGTTCACTGAAGCTGTGATCAAAATTCTTTCTCAGAAAATTGTTCTTGCATAACATTTTTTGGAACTCTAGAATTATGTTTCTTTCTTCACCACTTTCACCACTTGATTAATTAACAATACTGAAGTGTCGAGTCAATAAACAGCTCGTTTGAGCACTCTTCGTGCTGCTATTAGACCCAGGAAAGATTTGAGGAATTAATAATACTGAAGTGTCGAGTCAATAAACAGCTCGTTTGAGCACTCTTCGTGCTGCTATTAGACCCAGGAAAGATTTGAGGAATTAATAATACTGAAGTGTCGAGTCAAGCAGCTCGTTTGAGCACTCTTCGTGCTGCTATTAGACCCAGGAAAGATTTCAGGAATTAATAATACTGAAGTGTCGTGTCTATACACAACTCGTTTGAGCACTTTTCATGCTGCTATTAGACCCAGGAAAGATGGTTGATGAATGTGTGACGGGAAATAAAGCTCTTTGCTATAGCGCTGAAAAAAAAACTGACATTAGAGGAGCAGATCAGGGCCGGTCTTAGGCATAGACAAACTAGGCAGCCGCCTAGGACCGCCGATTGTTGGGGGCCTCGCACAGGACTCTAAAACAATTTTTTAGAGAAGAAATAACTAAACTTGTGCCCAATGTTATTGTTGAAGTAGACTAGGTTTTAAATAAATTGCGCACTTTAATAAATGTTTTTCGCTGTTCATTTGGTTTTGTTTTTTTTTTCTATTTTATTTGGGGCCACAAAAATTCCCTTCGCCTAAGGCGGCCCTGCGTAGATTGATGATTTTATTGCCAGGTAACTGTGAATACATGTATACTTTTTATTTCGCTACTTATTTCTAAACAGATGTAATGGGGGAAAGTCAACAATAGACAACAGTAACTTCAAAATAAAGAGTTAACTAACTATTGATAAATTGATGGTTAAGGTATTAGAGCACATATACATTTTATCTAGGAAAAGTTTGACTAATTGTCTCAAAACGCTATTGAGATAACTTTGTCAAATCAAAATGTCAGGAGAGTGATCTCAAGATGCCGGACTCACTATTCAAGTAGAGAACAAGAGGTGAATGCTGAGTGCACTGATCTATTTGACACTGAACTAGACGATATTTAACAGAAGCAGCAAAACTGGAATTCATTTCATTTGCTGGCAGCAAAAATTAATCTTGAAGAGGCCATAACTGGGCAGTGCTACAGTTTTACTATTCAAACGGCATACAGATCGAACTTCAAGGAATCTCTTCCAGCCCTTTGTTTAAGCCTTCAACTGCTTCTTGCAAGTTTTATCCGTTGTGGCTAACGAGACTGAATTTTTTTCCCAACGATACCGATACCGTCGAATTTCTCTATATATAGTTGTCACAGCTTGGTAGATCTGGTTCACTGTGCCACCAGAGCCATAATACACTCACTTCTTTAATAGTGAGTAGAAATACATATTGCTATTAATATTAATAACAAGTTCTTATCTTCTTCTGTAACAAATATGACATTGAATATCAAGTTTATTTATATCAATATTTATGTTTTAAAGTGGTCACATTTTAACAAGATTTTCAGATCGTGTTAGAGAATGAATGTATTTTGTTAAACATATTTTTTCATTAAATATACGTAGTCTTAGGAATAAGCAAAAATACATTGTTCACCTATCACGAAAATACAGGCCAGACTTTATATTCATTCAAGAAACAAATAAAGACACACATTAGAAATCACGCAAATACACATCCGACATAGGGCTGAAAGAGGGTTTAGCTTAGGTAACGAGTGTAGAGGGGTAGCTATTTTTCTAGTCTCAGATAGGTTTAAAGTAGTGCATGCATTTAAGGACACCAGGGGAAGAATAGTGATCATTAGAGTAGAATCAGGAAATCAAACATTTACACTTGCAAACATCTACGCACCAGCAAAGAGCGCGGAAATACAGGATTTTTATGAAAATTTGATCGATATACTAAATAACAATTATAGAGAGGATACGCTAATCATAGGAGGGGGGGGGGGGGGATTTCAACTACATAACTTCTGCATTAGATAAACAGACTACTTTGGCAGTGGGCCCTGCCTCTCATAAAACCTTTCCGAATCTTAATTTCTTAGAGGAGGTAGAGAGGAATTTTCATTTAGTTGACGCTTACAGGACACTAGAACCTATGGGTCGTGACACTACCATGGTGCATAGGTCATACCCTGTCACGACACGCTTAGATAGAGTGTACACTCCTAATCATTTCTATATAAGTCGGGTGTCGCATTTGGAAGAAACATTAGAATACACAGACCACAAAGCGGTGTTAGTTACTTTGGACATAAAAAACAAAGAAATTAAAAGAAAGTCGTCCCACTGGAAATTTAACAATTCGCTGTTGGAAATTCCCCTTTTCGTGGAGTTAGTTTCTGCTAATCTAAATTCTTACTTACAAGATATACATGATCCAAATTTCGATTTAACACAGACATGGCCACTCCTAAAAAGTTCTATCAAGCAGCAAAGCCAGTTATTATCTACATTAGTTCAGGGACGTAGGAGGCAAGAATATGAACAACTCAAATCCACATTATTACACACGGATGATGAAACCGTTAAAACAGAAACTCTTTTAAAACTAAAAGAATTAAACAAGTATACTTATAGGGGTGCTGAGATTAGGTGTAAAAATTACTTAAGTAATGAAGGTCCTAGTAAACTATTCCTATCGTTTGAACGTAATCATCTTCTTTTTTGAAGTAACGTCTGTATTATATAAGATAAGATAAGATAAGATAAGAACAGAATGTGCAATCAAGTAAAATAATAAACAACATCATAGATAGTGAGGGGAATAAAGTAGATAATTATGAGGATATTAAGAATATTTTTACAAAACACTTCACTACTATATACAGTGAAGAGCCAGTATATACTGATGCTCAAGATAATTTTCTAAAATTTTGCAAGCAGCTGGACAAGACAGATGAAGATCTTTTAGGGAGTGCATTTACGCTAAACGAACTCAGGACTGCCCTGGACTCGACTAAGAACAATAAATCACCCGGTCCAGATGGCTTAACCTTTGAACTCTATAAAACCTTCTTCCCCGCGCTGGGTCCTCTCTTACTGCGACTATATAGCGACGCCATTCGACTGGGACAATGTCCCTCAAATTTTAACGAAGCATACATCACGCTTTTACCCAAGAAATCTGAAAATAACACTTCACCTAGCGACTTTAGGCCCATTTCACTTCTCAATACAGACTATAAACTTCTCACAAAAATGATTTTCCTAAGAATGAAACCTCTCATAAACCAACTTATAGGATATGACCAGTACTGTTGTATCCCTGACAGAAACATAGACGGCATGACGCATTTTTTACGGGATTTTATCATGTACAATAAGGATAAAAACCTCAATGTGTCTCTTTTATCTGTAGATCAAGAAAAAGCCTTTGACCGAGTAAGCCATAGCTTCTTGTTCAATGTTCTTGAGAAATGTAAAATAAGTTCCCTGTTAATCAGATATATAAAGCTTGTCTATACAAATGCAACAAGTAGATTGATAATTAACCATTCTCTCAGTAGGAGTATCCTCATACAAAGGTCTGTCAGACAGGGCTGTCCCTTATCCCCCTTCTTGTATATCCTTTGCTTGGAACCCTTCTTGGAATCTATAAGATCTGACCCCTCTATTATTGGGATTAATATACCGGGTCGCTCCTTCTCAACCATCAAAGTCAAAGCCTATGCGGATGATACAACTTTTTTTCCATTTTCAGAGCAAGATATTGAGAATATACTAAAGAAATTTACACTCTTCGGAGAAGCTAGTGGTTCAAAAATAAATATAAATAAATCCTCTGTAATGGGATTAGGGAAATGGAAATTCAAAGAGAATTGCGCTTTCAAAATTGTAGATAAAATCAAGATTTGTGGTATTGTCTATACCAGTAATCCTTTATTCTATTGTAAAGACCAGTGGGAGAATATTTTTGTCAAAGCCTCAAACTTGCTAAAACTTTATAAGCACACAGGTTCTACAATATTTGGTAGAGCTGTATTGATAAATAGTTTGGTCATTCCAAAGACTGCCTATTTAGCTAACATTACAGAGCCACCTCCTAAATTCATAAACAAGCTGAACAAGTTAATTAGAAGCTTTATATTTAAAAACACAATTAGGAGCATTAAGCACACTACACTCATTCAAAACAAAGAGGATGGGGGGATAAACTTACAAGATGTCAAAACAAAAATACATTCGCTAAGGCTAAAATTTGTAGGTCAAGTAGTTAGAAACCCAACAAACTTTCCCTTGACAATTTACTATTATGGTTTAAGATTAAGTAGTCTTCTTCCAATACACAATAATACTCCTCACTATTTTGGTACAGTCACTCATCCATTTTACAGGTCTATTTCCAGAATTTTACCTGGTAATGAACATTTAATACACAACAAAACCAAAGAATCATACACAACACTTAAACAGCTGTTACATGAAAGTCTAGTGAATAGGATTAAGTGGGGGAGAGTTCTTGGGGTGACAGAATTCAAGGACACATTCATAAACCTACACAGCAAACATATCCCACCAAAAGCTAGAGAGATAAGTTATAGACTTATCTTTGGGATGAATCCATGGTTAGAAGACGAGCAAATGACCGTGCCTGTATATTATGCCATCTTGAAAATGCTGACAATGAGAAACATATGTATTTGGAATGCCTATTATTCCTTCAAGTTAGAAGAACTGTGAGGGACTTATTAGAAGCAAACTGTGGCAACTATGTAAATGTTAACTTGTCAATTGTATTAAACTAGAAAATAAAATGATACATAACTTTAACTTAATTATTGTTTCCGAATACAGGAACCTTGTTTGGGCTAGCTGGCTCAAAGCTCTACATAATAATAAGGTTTTTGATCCTAATCACTTAGAATTGACATTTAGAAAAATAATGGATTTTAGGGTGGAGAATTATCTAGTTTGATTTTCATATACTTGTACAATGCTCAGGTAGTTTTCCAGAAATGGGGTGATGGGGGTCAGGGATATTTGATATTGTGTTGATTGTTCTGGGGTAGAGGATACTTGTATCATTGTTCTGTCTTTTATGGATTCAATGGCTAGGATGGTTAGGTAGTATGTCTTTGATATTAAATAATGTTTCTGTTACTATTGTTGTATTTTTAGGTTAATCAATTTTCAATTGTTTATGATTTAATACTTGTGAATTATGAGAACTTACAAATAAAAACATATTGGAAAAAAAAAAAAAAAAAAGGCCACAAAAGAGGCAAGATGGCCCATACAAGAGGCACAGTAAGCCCAAAAAAGAGGCAAAGAAAAGAAAAGAGGCCTAAGGCCCAAGGATTCCTATGATGATAAAGCTAAAATTGAGTTGCGCAAATTCTGAGGTTTCCTTTAAAAAAAAAAAAAATAATAATAAACATATTTTTTATTGTATAAAAGTTGTTGGAATAAAAAAAATGTTCTTATATTGCAAAATTATGATATAAAAAATTATTCGCATATTTTAATGTGATTATAGTATATTATGGATGTTGATGTGAATTATTTCCCTTATTAAAAAAATGTAATGTTGTTTGGCCTGTCTTGGGCCTTGGGTTAACGAAAAGTTAAAATCTGGAAACCATTAATGGTCTGTCAACTTGTGAGGGTTTTCTACTAGTGATTTGGGAAAAGCGATCATAGTAATAAAGTTCTTTGGACCTTTCAGCCTGTATACAATGGCTTGGGATTTAATGACAGAGTGATGTGTAGTAATATTTTTTTGCGTTGATTAGCCCACTTTGTAGTACATAAAAACAGCTACAATAGAAATTCAAGCTTGTAGGTTAACGCACCAACAAAATCATTTATATTTCTTGGAACCTGTGGGCTTCTCTAGGAAGTAAGGACAGATCCTTCCGAAAGAATCCCAATATCAAGGACTTTGTTCGTCTCCAACAGAGGACAATTCACAACCTAGTGACCGTCAAGTTTGGACAGTTTCTGAACAATGTTAACCTTGATTGTTGCGTACATAGTGAACTAACGTTTTTTTTTTGACTTATGTGTTCTATAGGTGTGACCAATCCCTCTCCACTTTCTCTCTAAGACTGCACCTCTATATTTCTTTCTCCGCCCATCTTCCACAGTTTGGTATTTTCTAAATGTAAACACTATTTTACATTTTTTTTATATTAGCAGTGTTCAGAGGTATCCCGGCGGTTGGGGGGGGGGGGGGACAGAGACAATGCCCCCAACTCTACCAAACCCACTCCTTAGTGCGTGGTAGACAGACACAATGGCCCCAACTCTACCAAACCCACTCCTTAGTGCGGGGGAGAGAGAGACAATGAACCCAACTCTACCAAACTAAATCCTTTGTCAACTATTCTTATCTTATCTTATCTTATATAATATCTGACGAGAAAATGCACATTTTAAAAAATGATTTGGTAATAATCTAGAATAAATGTTCTACTAATTATTATATAACATATACATTTGTTTGTTTGAAATTATTGGATGTCACTTCAAAATTGAACCTTGTTAGGCTGACATCACAGTTCAAATCTCCCGAAAGATGACGGGAAAGGGCGGCGGGTAGAGTTCGAACCGTTGACCATTGAAACGGCAGTCCACAGCGCTTGCCACCAGGAAGCCATCCAGCCTTGTATATATATAGTCAAAATATGCCAAGCCAAGGACACTTAAGTGAAAAAAACTACATAATTGCATATTGTTAATGTAACAAATGTATATAAAAAAAATTGTACTGAAAGAGTTTTGTTTTTGTTGAGATTAGTGACTTAGATTTTCTTCGTCTTCTTTGTTCTCATTGTTATGTTGAAGTGTTCATATGACTAGACCAATACATGAGATGAACTGCGCAGTGGTTTCCAGATCAGGAAGCTCTCCATACAGTTTTCTTTCTATTGGTGTGTTTTGGGGCCAGTGTCGTATACGGGCCTCTTGGTAAAGACTTAGATGAGTTCGATTAGATTTAAAACGTTTTTTTATGTCCGGCCCAACGAGCTCAAATTTCGAGTCGGTTTCTTCTGTGATGATGCTCATTACGGCAATGAATCCGCATTGTACCAAACAAGAACAAGGGACAGCAGTCGGTAATCATTCGACAATTGGGTCCCCTTTGAAGAATGCTACGCAAGCGGCAGCATCCTGTCTATCCCCACGGTGTCTAGTTAAAGTTAGATCTAGGTCATCTAGATTCCTACATTACCCATAATGCAAGATATAAATTAGAAAATGTTTTTGTAACCAAAATTTGTGGTATCCTTGTTTACACATTGGTTAAAGTTCCTCGTTTGTGGATATTTCACTAAGCTGCCCCTGCATTACTATGCATTCATCTGTGAGTGGCCATTAGCAACTGGTGATCTCTTGGACAGCCACAGAGCAGAGAGGAACAGAAGAGCTAGCATCTACCACGTTACTAAACCACCCAAGCATGCCAAAAAGCAAGATTGTCTTCCAGACTGGAACCAGGACAGCTCTTGTACATCTCGACAACAACAGTCCTCCAACGAATTACAGGCCAGATTGAATTAGGAGGCAATGTGGGAAGCGTGGTCGAGAGGCCAATTGCGCTTGAACTTGGCTTGGCTTGGCTACCTAGAAGGGGGCTCGAGGTTCGACACGGAAAACCAACTACTAGATACCCCCCCCCCACTGGTCCACAAATAAGATTGGACCAAAAGCGCTCTGAGCATGCTATAAGCATGAAAGTAGCGCTATATAAAAGCTATAATAATAAAGAAATATTGACATATGGGAGAATGGCTAAATAATCCAAAGTCCTCATCTACCCAAAAAAATGTTGTAAGTAAAGAGTTGAATCAACGAGAAATAGACCACGTCTCCCACAAGAAAAAAGATGCCTGTTACAAACTCTCCCAACTTGACCAAAATAGAATATTTCGTCTTAAAACCGGACATAGCAGAATGTGACAATGCATGTTCCGGAGGCTAAAATATAGGGACTTGTGAGATCTGCCGTTGTGGTGCATCACCAAAGAATGCTGACCATGCCCTCCAAAGCTGCATAGATATCGAGAGACCCGAACAAGACACTGGTCACAAACTCTTCCTCCCCCCCCCCCCCCCTATAAAACAAAAATTATATGGAGAGCTGCCAGATCTGGAAACTACTGCGCAGTTAATCGCAAATATAGGAATGGTTGTCTAAACCTTTCCAACATATATATGAGAACAAAGAGGAAGAAGAATCTAGTAATCTTATTTCTGTGAGTGTATAGAGTGCCTCCTTTTCGTTGTGTGTGTATATGTGCGTAGATATGTGTTTGGACGCGCATTTTGAAAAGACATAAACATTGGCCTTAAAAACTAGTATTCCTCGAAATATCCAAAATCTACTTCAGTTCTTAAGTAACATTTTCCCTTTTCAGTATTGCCTCAGCACTCTACTAGCTACTTGCTTCAATTCCATTGTTAACCCTTTTTTCCCTGGCGTATAATTGAAGTATTGATGTAATAGAGACGTTGATTTGATCTTACGCCGAAAGAAATGAACAAGTAAATAATCTTTGGAGTTGATGAATTCAACCGAGACGACAGCATTCAATTCAGCCACGTAACTTGTAATAGAACACATTCCTGTTGTCTGCGCTACAAGGAGACCGACTTAAATCACATACACAGAAATGTCAGATCTCTAGGGCCCACAAGATCGGAATCTCATTGCAGTGCGTGAATAACTTTAAAAAAAAAATCGTTTTCACTTCAGACCGCCCCCACCTTTTTTTTCCGATTATCAATTTTTAAAAAATGAAATTATGTCGTCTGCTACGTTTGGATAAACACCTTTAGTGCCGGCATTTTTTTTTGGGGGGGGGGCGTCATGTGAGCAGACGTCATCATTTCAATGCATAAGAAAAAAACGATTATTTTGAAATATGCACTGCCAGACTGTTATTACGCGTAATAGATGTTATTACCTTGTTAATATCCATTCTAAAGACTATCACATCTTGGATGATAAGATTTCTAGGATTTTCTCCGAAGAAAAATGAAGTCAATCTAATTGCACATTTACCTTGGCGCCAAGCGAGACCGAGGCTGCAATACCCGTTTTGCGTTCCGTGATTTTCTAAGTGTCTTTGACTTGTAGGTGCAAGCATACAAGGTCACGTGGTTAATGTAGCTTGATGGTTTCAGAAGGTGACTTTCTACTGGGCTATGCGCCTTCAAGGCCACGGTCAACAACGACGCTAGATATTTTTAGATTCTTTTGCTGTTTCTCGAATTAAAAGGATTTTTATGAAATGATTATCACGCACACACACACATTGAAACACACAGAAATCTCGGTTGATTAGATTTAAAATAGAAAGTCAAGAGGAACCATTATGTAGGCGTACAAATTATTTTTGCCCACAATTCACAGCGAGTAGACTCTATACAATAATGTCATTGAAAGGAAATTCAGGAGAAGTGATATGCTACCAAGGCTCAAAGTCTTATGGCACGTAATGTGAAGGGTTGAGGTCAAGGTTCCTTTAACTGTGTAAACAATAAACAGTATGCTTACATTTAGAGAAACAACAGTTAGCACCATAAATAGACAAAAATAAACACGGATCTTTCCAATACAGGCTTATGATTCTTTCTTGTCTATTGGAGAAGCTAATTTTAGATAGGGGATATATATTCTGCACCAATATGGAATTTCTCCGTGTGGACATGATCATCAAATTAGTAGGTCTTCTGTATTCTTCACCTTCAGCAGATTATTACCAGGTGCTGAACAGAGAAGCAGATAGGCTGTAAAGTTTAGCCACTCTGTAACACTAATTAATGTAATTGATACAATTCTGTACAATTTTTTTGAAGTAAATGCTTGAAATAATAAGTGTGCTTTTTTTTAATGCAAAATATACATGCCAAATTGGTTTCAAATATGGTAAATATATTATTAAATATATGTTCATTAACTGTGTATAGGGTACGTAAGATCTCAGAATGGTTGTAATGCAACCGGATTACTGCGATCTATTTATATTCTATATATTGACACGACCTGTGACGTTGCAACACACTATTGGTCTAAACTGCCCACAGTTTGCGACGTCGCAGGTCAGTGTACGTAAGATCTCAGAATGGTTGTAATGCAACCGGATTACTGCGATCTATTTATATTCTATATATTGACACGACCTGTGACGTTGCAACACACTATTGGTCTAAACTGCCCACAGTTTGCGACGTCGCAGGTCAGTGTTCAGGCCTTCAATAACGATGAGTCTCGGTTGGTTGATTTTTTTTTAATCTGTCGATAAAGCAAAACAAAGTCTCATCTATCACATGTTCTGCTTGTACGCGTTTTTGTTTCATTTCTTAACGTCCCTTTGTCTTTCTTTCTTACAAATTATATTAGACCTGGTCAACATGTTAACAGACTTTGGAAAAAAAGAGCCAGACAAAAATGTCTTCCCTTACACACACACACACAGTGCAGACAGACACAGTGCAGACAGACACAGTGCAGACAGACACAGTTCAATAAACACACAAACATCGTCTCAGTGTTTTCAAACATCTTTATTGTTGTTCTTGTTGTGAGTTATCTCCTCCTGCTGGTTGTTTCATTTGATCCTAATCCTGTACAAAGTACATTTACTAGTATCTGTCAAAGTCAGTCTAGAGTCAATGTATTATCATTACAATTAGTCTACTTTATATCTGATCCATTTCAGTTGATTCATGTGTAGTCACTAGTATTAAAATGGCGTACAGAGAATCTTACATCATCCAATAAAACGAGTCGTTAAAATCACGTCAAGGAAACGCCATTCACAATAACACACGAATAACTTAAAAAGGTTCCGGTAACAAGATAATTTCATTATCATTGGAATGCGTTGACCGAGAGTATTTAGCAAAAAAAAAAATATGCAGAAACAATCTAATTTATCCAATAACAGGCGGGCAGAGACGAGCTATTAAAAGAACAGAGAGGAGCTATTGAACCAAAGAAGAACAGAAATGAGCTATTGAACCAAAGAAGAACAGAGATGAGCTATAGAACCAAAGAAGAACAGAAATGAGCTATTGAACCAAAGTAGAACAGAAATGAGCTATTGAACCAAAGAAGAACAGAGATGAGCTATTAAACCAAAGAAGAACAGAGATGAGCTATTGAACCAAAGAAGAACAGAAATGAGATATTGAACCAAAGAAGAACAGAGATGAGCTATTAAACCAAAGAAGAACAGAAAAAGCTATTAAACCAATGAAGAACAGAAATGAGCTATTGAACCAAAGAAGAACAGAGATGAGCTATTAAACCAAAGAAGAACAGAAATAAGCTATTAAACCAAAGAAGAACAGAAATGAGATATTGAACCAAAGAAGAACAGAGATGAGCTATTGAACCAAAGAAGAACAGAAATGAGCTATTGAACCAAAGAAGAACAGAGATGAGCTATTAAACCAAAGAAGAACAGAGATGAGCTATTGAACCAAAGAAGAACAGAAATGAGATATTGAACCAAAGAAGAACAGAGATGAGCTATTAAACCAAAGAAGAACAGAAAAAGCTATTAAACCAATGAAGAACAGAAATGAGCTATTGAACCAAAGAAGAACAGAGATGAGCTATTAAACCAAAGAAGAACAGAAATAAGCTATTAAACCAAAGAAGAACAGAAATGAGATATTGAACCAAAGAAGAACAGAGATGAGCTATTGAACCAAAGAAGAACATAGATGAGCTATTGAACCAAAGAAGAACAGAGATGAGCTATTGAACCAAAGAAGAACAGAGATGAGCTATTGAACCAAAGGAACAGAGATGAGCTATTGAACCAAAGAAGAACAGAGATGAGCTATTGAACCAAAGAAGAACAGAGATGAGCTATTGAACCAAAGAAGAACAGAGATGAGCTATTAAACCAAAGAAGAACAGAGATGAGCTATTGAACCAAAGAAAAATAAGGGAGGTCAATGGGACAACCTTTTTCTAGGTATTGGAGCCGCCCGTGAATTTAAATCCCATCATTCCTAACCTTTCAATAATAAGCCGCAGCAGCAGACACAATGGTGGGAACATTTGAAAATGAAATCCAGATTTAAAACAATACACAACAAAATTTTAAAGTACACAAGCCAAATTGGAAAAGACACGTCAATTTTGAAAAGAAACAGAAGCCAAATTTGAAAGGATATGATGTAGTTTCAGACGACAGAGATGCTTGTGAGCTAATACTTTGTATAAAAAAAACAACAAAATTTTAAAAATGCAAATCTGAAGAAACAAAAGTGAAGGCAAGAAGATGCGACATAGTGCACACCAGAATGAGACAGTTTCTACCATCCGAGAAGCTTCAACGTTCTGACCGAACTGTAGGAGAAAACATGAAGATCTCAACAAAATAATAAAGTCCTCGAGATGGCAGACATATCATCCATTGAAGTCAACCTTCACTCAAAAGGACTCCACACTGGGGCCCACACTGGGGCCCACAAGGTTGTTTTTTGTCCCTTCTACTTTTCATATGGGCATTCCATGGTCATAATTTAGAAGTGCTCCTCATTGACTTGCTAAACAATACATTAAAAAGAAAAATCATTGGCAGTATAAATGAAAAATGGGAGTTGGGTTAATAAGGTCAACATGTGATTGCAACTAATATACATTCATACAACAATGAAAAGCTAGAAAATGTTCAGTTTAGAACAACATATAATGCAAAGTTTCTAGTCTATGAGCTTACTTTGACCCAAGCAATGAAGCCCTTCTTAAATGTCGGCCTTGGAGTTAAAAAAAACATTTGATCTGAATGGCCTAGAACATAAAGTGGTTCCCTAATTCTCAGTTCTCATTCTTTATTATTAAGGCTAGTTAGTTTTAAGATGGCATGCTCACTGCAGACAACACATTATGTGCATGTTCAATTCGTGAGTGAATGTTCAATTCGTTAGTGAATGTTCAATTCGTGAATTGTGCCTCTTTGAATTCACCAACTCCTGCTGCTGTCCTATGCCAAGTAATGTTTGGTCACTTCTCTAGAAAAGATTTTTTGTTACAAAAATGTTTTGTAAAATGTTTGACATGTTTCTGATCTTCCTTCAAAGTTGAATAACATCTAGAATTTCACTTCGTAGTCCAAACCTCCCGCAGGATGACGGTGAATGGCAGCGGGCAGGGTATGAACCCAGGACCATTGAGACAACAGAACGACAGTCCAATGCACATATTGCATGACCTGGCTGCCATCCACAACAATGTTGTGCTATTTTTGCTCTGCACGTAGAACTGACCAAGACAAACACAGAAAAAGAGTCAAATGGAGTCAAGTTACAAATAGGAATTAAAATATTTTGTGCAGCGCTACCGTTTCACCAACCAACCCCCCCCCCCCTCAGCAACTCCAAGACAAAACAAGAGACAAAAAAATGTAATTATGCTAATTTTAGAATTTTAAAAAAAGTTACCTAAAATGTTAACGTTTTGAGGAAATAAAATGACAGCGAGATATTGACCTTCTTAAACTTTGAACTAACAACAAACATTTCTAAAAACATTAAAAAGACACGTGTCTTATTGATAGGAAGAACAAATGGCTTAATAAAAACAAAACTGGCAGAAAGCACCAAAAAGTTGTAAAAAAAAAAAATGTCCATTTGTTCCTTTCTGTAAAACAAAGAAATAATTGCACAAGTCTTTGGAATATACACAATAGTAGTTGTCTAGTAGTTTAAATAGTAAAAAAAAAAAATTAACACCTTACAGATTCTATTTGTACATTATATCAAATCAGTCATTATGATAAAAACTAAAGATAATTGTATTGCAAATTACATAAAAATGGTATCTCATTATTGAATTCTTTCATCAGTCTAACATAGATACTAACAGTGGTCTCTATTTCTAGGGACATCAAAAAATGGTGTTGCGAACATAGTGACTCTGTTTGATCGTCTACATGAGAAACATAAGTAAGTCCTCATTATTCATTTCAGAACAACATTAACAATAATATAAATAATAATAATCTTTATTAACTTTGATGAATTTATACCAATCTGCAAAACGAGTTTTATCATGCATAATGTAGCAAGAGATATACTGTTTATAAATATTCAAAGAAAAAAATAATAATTTTGGAACCAAAGAAAAAAAAATGTTAGTTATTTGCTTAATGCAAAGCTGAACTTGTCAGAATAACAATATAATAATTTTTCAAATACTGTAAAAAAAAAATAATAATAATTTGGAAATTAATTTTAACAATCTTTTAACAGTGATGACAATCTGAAATTTAATTTAACAATTTTTTGTGACATTCAATTTAAAAATTCAAAAACACTGGCAGACGTGAAATTGAAACAATGCTGTAATGTCACCATTACTGTCAATAATTGTAGAAAACAGGCTAAATTATTTTAACATCCAGCCTGTTGAAATAATATCATAATATATATTATAAAGACTAAAAATGTGTTTATTTATTGTTCGATAGGATAATGACTGTCACAGCCATTCCCTAACCTGCCTATTAGAATAGAATGAAACAAAAGTGTGATACATTGGTTTAACGTAAGTATTTATGAAACTTACTCACTTTCAAAAAAGCATTCATCATTTTTTGTTTAACATTGATATACTGGTTCTGTGCACATAGAAAATTGATTTCATGTACAAACCACACAGGCAGCCAGAGAAGGCATTACCACTGCTACATGTATCATGAAAAAAAAAAAAGGAAGTGTACTTTTACTTCAGTATAAACCTTTCAGGTGGACCCAAACATATCCAAGTAAGCACCCACCGGAGGTACAATCCATACAAACCAAACATCTTAGAGGAACAATTTATATCTGACAAAGACAAAAAAATGTATTGTTCGTCTAAATTATAAAATTGCTTTTAATATCCTAGCAGGTGATGTCCACATGCAAGACTAGGTCATTGTCTATGTACACTGTATGAAAGGTGGGAGACCTAGGCCTGGCCTCCGATAGATAAAACATCAAAGCAAACATCACACACACGAACAGGTTTACTCAGGTTGAACTTGATGATGGGCATATCTTTACTTGAGCATTTGGCACACAGCAAACGTCCGCAGTGGCGGCTGCAAAATAAAAATTGAAAGCATATTGTTTGACTCCCAAAAGGTTCTTTTTCATTCGTCTCTTCCATAGCAATAGCATCTTAATCTGTTTAACCAAATAAGGTCCAAATGTGAGGAAACTGAATCTAATGATCAAAAAGATGTTACAATTTATAAAAAAAGAAATAATAGTGCTGAAACCCAACCCTGGCTGACAATGGCATTGCCTGTGTCAAGAGGGAACAAATATATAGGTCATAGCTTATTCTGCATGCAGATCCAGTCTCCATTATTTAAGCAGAAAAGTACAGAAAAAAAAAAGGAAAGCAATATGGAAACTGTAGGGGGAAATAGGAAAGTACCTGAAGAAAAGCAAGTGAGAAAAATAAATAAAAAAAAAGAAGCTTGAGAAAGATATTTAAATTAATAAACTAAACAATGTCAAGGTTGCTAAACTGAATGATCACCTGCTACCAACTTTGTGCTACAGATGGACAGAGCTTTAAAATTTGATTTTAAAGTGCATAAGATTTATCATACATCTTTGAAAACACCTAGCTTGACAACACCTCTATATTCTGAACACCAGTAACACCAAGATAGCTACTAGTTCAACAGTCCCCAATAGATGCTCATCTCCAATACCTTCTGACTGAAGATAATGCCCTTATAATTAGGGTAACCAGATATCTGGCAAGGGAACAGGCATTGGTAAAGAATGTGAAAATGTCCGCCATTTACTAGTTTCTTTACTGCAAAGGCGCATTAGCCAGCAATCAAATTAAATAATCATTCACATCATCTGGTTTAGGAGCATGGTGGCTGAGTAGCAGGTTCTCAGGTTGAAATTTTTAGAACTATTAAACTTTAAGGAAAAAAGGTAGTCAACATTGTAGCCTAGCATCCTATTATTTATCAATGTATCAATTAAATCGTAAACCTAATAATTAAAA
Source organism: Biomphalaria pfeifferi (assembly GCA_030265305.1). Classification (NCBI taxonomy): domain Eukaryota; kingdom Metazoa; phylum Mollusca; class Gastropoda; family Planorbidae; genus Biomphalaria; species Biomphalaria pfeifferi. Next base: position 486,072 of record JASAOG010000080.1, on the reverse strand, counting down.
AAGTAAATAAAGCATTTGATACGACTGTAATAATAATGTACTTCATATATATATATACATATATATATATATATATATATATATATATTATAACATGTTATATTTTATAAGCAAACTTTCAGAAGGCTACAACATAAAAGCACAAAAGCACACACTCAGTATTCAGCAATTTAAGGCTCTTTTATTAAGTTACAAACAATGAATCTATGCATGTGTTAAAGATTATATTTGTGTGACTTATGCTGACATAAAAAAAAATGATTTAAAAAAAAAAACTTTCATTCAGACACTTTTGGACTTCATTTATATTGCGCCCTTTTGATCTCAGACAAACAACTTGCTTCACTACAATCAAGTAGAACATTTTGACCTGTTTAAGATTTTAGATTTTTTTGGATGGTCATTTCAACTCTTGTGTCTGTTATGTTATAATAGAGCCTGGAGCCTACATTATGTTTGTTAATATTATTAATTTTTGGGTCTGACTAGATCAAGAAACAACTAGCATGCTTTAATAAACACTGGAGAAGAAAAGAAAAAAAAGACATTGAACCAACTAAATAACTGCACTTGCCTATGCATTACATAAAATTGACTTGAAAGAAAAAAAAAAGACCATACATTTTATTAAAGGCATGTTTTGACAAAGCAAACAAAGATCTCAATGGAATCCTGGGTGACCTATGGAGCTATTACGTGTCACAGGAACGGGGGACTCTGGAGCAATAAAAGATTGCCTCGGCAGTTTAATAAAGTATTTGCCTTATGTCATACCGGCTGTACAATTATTTATTTAAACTTGTTTTTATGCGCTCTGTCTCAAACCATAGCCCTGTTGTGCAAGGAGAAAGAAAGGAGGCTTATCTCCCTTACACTGCAGTGTTGACCAATGAGTATGTAAATAGTTGGTACAATACAGCACCCCTTACACAAGGTGAATCACAGCCTCATCGCCTTTACTGACATAGCATCCTCCTCAGAACTCCTACTCAACAATCTTCTACAACTTCTCAGGTCAAAGAATTATCCAGATATTTGTCTCTCTTATCTTCTAATGCTTTTAGCCTAAACCACAGTACTAGAAGGGAAGTGAGTCTGACTGGCATACACTGCATGGCTATCTATCAGGGGGCCAATCATCGTATTTTATCTTATATATTACAGACGTTACTTTTAAAAAATTAAGAAAATTATGTCATGTATTCCATGTGTCAATCTAGTCATGCATGTTAATCAATGACTTAAACTCCTAAGGCATTGGTTTTCCTGGCTGACTCAGGCAAGGCAACCCATTCTATGCTCTAATGGCACTAGGGAAAAATTTAAAGATGCCATTCACTACTGCAAGTTTTTACCTTAGTATATATTTCTTCAATAACAGAAGACTGTAGTAAATTTAATTTTAGAAAAGATTCTCAGAAAGATGATTAATTTAGGTCTTAGGAATGCTTCCACCAGCTTGTAAGAGTTTGATTCTGATTTAGCTGTGTAGTGAAAAGTTAGGGAATGATGAATAGTTGACACAGAACTAGAGGATAAGAAACAAGTTGAATACAATGAAGTAGTTTCATCCAAATGAAAGATTCAAAGTGACTCCAGTTTAGAGACATGCTCAGACAAAATCTCTGTGTTGTGTTGTTTTTTTTCGTAATTTCATGACTTACATGTAATTAACTCTTTCAGTGTGGCGTTATTCTCAGGAAGTAACATGGTCTATCATTTTTTTTTCACTATCTTTTAATGTTACATTTGTATTGCTCCTTTTAACAAAGCTTATATCAACTCACTCTGTCTGTCTGGTAAAAAATTTGAACATGTGTTTTCTCCCATTTCACATTTTCGGATCAAGTTAAAACTTTGCACAATTATTCATTCAACCTGACAAGACATGAATCAATAAAAAAAAATAAACTATTAGTTTATTAATTGTTGGTGATTAATTATTTTGTTTGATTTTGAGATAAGGGCAATAAATGCTACATAAGATAAGACATGTGAATATATATATATATATATAGCACTATAATAAACTGGAGTCCTGCTCTACACCAGAATTGGTGTTCAGTAACATTAAGTAATCAAGTACCGGTACAATTCAATTGTTTGTTATTTTACATTGTAAAAGTTCTTCCTGTGGTGTTTTTGTCCAGATACATTCAGCACAGCTTCTCACACTGAATGCAAGATGCTTATTTAAAAAATGGTTTACATAAATGTGCACTGCACAACTGTGTCTACTGAATGAATGCAATCTCACGCCTCCCCCCCCCTCTCCAAACACTGTGTGATAAGAGACTGCTGTAGGTACACACTACAAAAAAAAAAAGTAGGGTCGGCCAATGGCCTTCAATTATATTCTTTTCTATACGTTTGTTGACAGAACAGCTGAAGGCTTAGTCTATACCTTCTCGCACATCTCTAAATCAATTTGAAGAGCTTTCCAAAGGGAGCAGTTGGTAATCCTCTTTGTCTCTGCATGTATAACTTTTAATGACTTTTTAATACAGTTTCCCCAACAGGACTCCAGTAATAGTCAAGAAACAAGCAAAATAAAAAACATACTTTAGGAAAAATAAAATTACACAAGGGGGAGAACTTCATGTTTAAAACCATAAATACTTTTTTATTCCCTTTTTAATATCAAACAAATTTGATCCATTACCACTATTTAATTAACTAACTAATTGGATATGTTTTTTATAGATTCATATATTGTGAGGAACAATACATAATTGTGTAATTGTTTCAACTTGAAAGGAAAGTGGGAGAATTTCCAAATTTGTGACAGACAGACAAAGTGAGTTGATATAAGCTTGGTAAAAACAAGTATCAAACTATTCAAGTACTGAGGTCTGTCCCAGAGTTAAGATGTTCCCACCAGACCTTGTGTCTGTCACAGAGTATATCAGACCTACCAGCAGAAACTTTTAAGTTTTCTTTAAGTGGTCAAGGTAATGAAGGATAAAGTAAGTATGCAAGGAGTGAAGCTAAAAGTGCATGATAACATTGACAATTTTGGAGACATGGGTGACATCTGCATACAGGACAAAGAGACATGGGTGACATCTGCATACAGGACAATGTTAGAGACAGGGGTGACATCTGCATACAGGACAATTTTAGAGACATGGGTGACATCTGCATACAGGACAATGTTAGAGACAGGGGTGACATCTGCATACAGGACAATGTTAGAGACAGGGGTGACATCTGCATACAGGACAATGTTAGAGACAGGGGTGACATCTGCATACAGGACAATGTTAGAGACAGGGGTGACATCTGCATACAGGACAATGTTAGAGACAGGGGTGACATCTGCATATAAGATACATATAGAAAACAAAAGAAGTCTTTATAAAAAGTTGGACTGTGACTGTAATACTGAAATAAAAAATGATGATTTGAAAAATAGGATGTGGATACCTTGCAATACAAAACATGAAGGATATGGTCAGCCTGAAGGATATGTTGAGTCTATTTTAGACTAAGTGCTATCCAAAAAGAAAATGTTCGCTTATGTATGTGTCTTTCAAGAAATACTTTTCTCAAAACAAGCTTCGTTAAAGGGAAACAAAATTCATTGTAGTCCCTTTAACAGTATTCACAGAGGAATTTTCTAATGATGTAGCAAGTCTGCAGCAGTACTGCCCTCTGCTAGGTATTATTATTGTTTTGTTTTTTTTAATGTATAATGAACATTCAAATTTTTCTTATATTTTTTTATAATTATTAAATCATTTTTATTTTTGGGGCAGCTTGAAAACTTTCAAACTGAGTTTCCAGATTTTCTATCTTTCACTAAAAATAAGCTGAGCATTTCGAGTGGCAGAAACTACAAATATAATCATTACAAAACAAACTCTGTATCAGACTTTCAATAAATATATTCAATTGCGTATGCACCATGCAATAAGATAACTGGAATTAAAATATTTATTGTTATGCAAACAGTGTCAGCAGTCTCCAAGTGATTAGAACTTCATTCAGAGACAAGATAAAAATGGCAATGCTTGCATAAAACAATGATGAAGCATTCGACTGATGTTCTCAAGTGAATAGCTTGGACAAGAACGCATGAGATATAATGTCAAATCCTAAGGCAAAAAAAATCAAGACGAGGAAAGAAGACTGCGCCATACAACTTGATAGCCAATTCTACTAAAATTTATACTCACACAGTGTCAGACACAATCATATAACTAAATGGCTTTCACAACATTGACTTCCAACTAGTTCATATCAGACCATTACTGTCAACAGCAAGAGAAAAATCATGATCTTTGTCAAATTCTTTTATAAACCTTTTAGAGTTGACACATAATCAGCCATGTTATAATACAAAACAGAAGTTTTATTGTTTTTATGATTAAGAAAACCAATCTGCCATGCACCTGATATGATATCATCTCTAGATTCTGTAAGTCTATTTTCAATACCTTAGAAAACATCTACAAAAACAGCACTCGTTCAGTTCATTATGAACAAATGACAATGTGAAATGAGTATTAACCAAATTTATTCTGTTCAGTTTAGCCTGTTGAAAAACTTCGTAAATAAGAAGACAAGGGAAAACACTTACCAATGATGTTTCCTTGTCTTAATGTTAAACTTGGCCATACATTCAAGGCAGGTTTCCCCATCACTCCAGGGTGGCTCTTTGGACAACATGTCTACAAGGGGGAAACAACTCAGTGATTAAATAAAAGTCATTTGTGAAGATAAATAATATCAATAATAAATCTGTGTGATTAGAAATATTCCCACCAATTGTTTTTGTTTAGCGCAATGTCATGCTTTTAGCTTTCTCAATATGCTAAGATCCTATCACTTGTCTGCACTAGTTGGAAAAGAGTGGGGTATCTGGGTATCATTTTTTAAATGTATTTATAAAAAAAAAGGTGAATGATCTGAATTATAAAATAAAACATTCAAACTTTATAGTAGGGGTGTAACATTCAAACTTTATAATAGCAGTGTAATATTCAAACTTTATAAGAGCGTTGTAGCATTCAAAATTTATGACAGCAATTCAACATTCAAACTTTATGACAGCAATAAAACATTCAAACTTTATGACAGCAATAAAACATTGAGACTTTATAATAGTGGTGAAACATTCAAACTTTATATCAGCAGTGAAACATTGAGACTTTAACATAATGATAAAACATGCAAACTTTATAATAGCAGTAAAACACACACATTTTTAAATAGCAGTGAAACATTCAAACTTCATAATAGCAATAAAATATTCCAACTTTATATTATGGGTAAATGATTATCTAATTGATTCCATTGTTTTGTATAGCGCCAATTTCTGATTCAAGGCCTCAAACAACTTTTCCCTTTGTTTAAATGTATATGTGTTTAATATGTAATTCATTCAGCTGCATGTGTATAACATGAAACACTTCTAATTAATTGTTGTTATACTCGACTTCTATGCATATGAAAAAGATTCTTTCTTATTTAAAATGATAATGCTATGAATTATTTATTGTAATCTAACAGCTTAGCTGTAAGGCCATTTGCAGTTAAGGTTGATGTCAGATAACCTTAAACAGCTAAAATGAACACAAACAAAAATAAAACACAAATCCTATAGAAAATAATTTGAATGTTTGGATCATGGGAGATTTTAATCCTTCAGAAATGAACAGGAATACAAACACTCCAAATTCAAACTTAAAAGAAAATAAATGATTTATCATTTTAATACAAGGTTCAAGTGGTTAAGAGCTTAGATTCTAAACTTGGGGTCCTGGGTTCAAATCTTGGTGAAGAATGGGATTTTGAATTTCTGGATTTTTAGGACGCCCCACCCAACTCTAATGGGTACCTGACTTTAGTTGGGGAGAGTAAAGGTAGTTGGTCATTGTGCTGGCTTGTCACATGACTCCCTGTTCACTACCCATTGGCCAAAGAAACATATGACCTTAACATTATCTGCCCTATAGATTGCAATGTCTGAAATGGGAACTATACTTTACTATACCTAATAATTTGATCAGCAGCTGCTTGGTAGCAACAGGAGCATTGAATATACTTAATCCTTGTTTGTTCACTTTCCCTAAGCAGGCTCCAGCACGCACCAAGGCTCGACAAAGACTTCCATTACCATTTAGGTAGGCTAACAAAATGGCTGTAAAAAAAAGGATTTAGATCATTTAACTCGTTTTAGGCAATTCTGCACTATGTCTCATGCAGATAAGTCAAACAAAGGTAACACTCATATAACTGAATGAAATAACACAATATAACAACAATATAAGTTGGTTGACGCTGATAGTGAATGTTGAAGAAGAAGTTTAATAATAAAGAAGGGAACCATCAAATGTCGTCAAGTTAAATCTCTACATCCCCAAAAAGCTGCCTCTCTCTAAAGCCATCAAAAGTAGTCTGTTTACATTTCGCTTTTCTTCCTAAAATCCTCGTCTAGTTTTTACTAGTTGCGTTAAAGTCAAAACTTTCCCTATCTATGAAACAAATAACTCATTTCTAATCGTGCCATAACACTCAACAGCAAGCTCAAGATGTTACAGAGTGTCAAGCTGAATACATTGTCTTTGAAAAGCCATGATTTAAACTGCCTATATTTTAAGACAACAAAATTTCCAAATCTCTTATTTGCATATTTATTTGGTTCTTTTTTAACCACTGATGTTTGTTATTTTAGGTAAAATTGAGTAGAAAGTAACTAATTAAAAACATCACAAAAGATCTAACCTGTATTGCCCTCATGATCAGGCTTATCTATTGGATACTCAGGCATAGTTTCTTTGAACAGTTCAAATATAGCTGCTGCATTGTCCTTTCCATACTGACCTAGTAAGTGCAATGCATTCTGCCCTCTGAAATTATCAGTTTAACATAAAATAAAACTGAGAGAATCAAAATGAATTAATACAAAACTGTGAAAAAGACAAATAATAATTTTGCACTCATTCCATAAATAAAACATTTCATTAAAGACTTTCACCATAGGTATTCCTACATCTACTCTGAAAACTTACCTGGCATTGACAGCTTCAGCATTTATAGTGGACTCCATCAGCAAGACTTTCACTGTGTTGATGTTGCCTTGGATGACTGCTCTGTGGAGTGCTGGAAAAGCAACAGTTGGATTTGAGAGAATTGAACATCGGCCACAAACATTTTTGAGAAGCAATTTATTGTCGCCAGGTACAGTGGCAGCGAAGTAAATAGTTTGGCTTCCAAACTGGGAGTCCCCGTTTCATATCCTGGTGAAGACTGGAATTTTTTATTTCAGGATCTTCGGGCCCCTCTAAGTCCACACAGCTCTAATGGGTATCTGATATTATTTGGGGAAAAGTAAAGGTGGTTAGTCATTGTGCTGGCCATATGACACCCTTATTAACCATGGACCACAGAAATAGATGACCTTAAGATCCCAAGGTCTGAAAAGGGGATATTGTGATGATCACACTTGCCGGGGATTATATTATCAAACTTGACAATTCAATGAAATGAAGAAAGAAACATCTCTCTGTATTTTCTTCAAACTTCTTTAATAACTTCTTCAACTTTCACATCAAATTAACTTCCTAATTCAATAACAACTTGACTTGATACTTCATAAATAAAACTTAAATGAAACATGAAACTTCACTTAGTATAACTTCAACTTCAACTACTAAAACTTTATTTAATGGACCCGCTAATATCACAAAAATTATTACTAATCGAGGACTGAGCGAGGACCAATGCTCTACAAGAACTACTACTATGCGAGGACCCCGTCTAACTGACTTTCCCTTAATTTATACCTTTCTTAATCGTACATTCCAGAATCATGGAAACTTCTCCCCTAATTATTTTAGTAACTTTGACCTTCTAGAAGCTGACGTGTGCTATTTTTTCCTTTAACCTCTTTCTTTGATTGGATACCTAAAATTAACTTGTTTACACTGGACACTTGCACTGGTTTGAACTCGAGCTTCTAGAAACTGGTTGAAATAGGTCACAGACTGGACTCGTGACAGATATTTTATTAAACTTTATGTTGTTGCTGAACAAGCCTAACCATTGACTTGCCACTGAGATTCAATTAAGTAATAACAGGATACTGCAATATCTCACTACTTTAGCAGAATAAAAAAGATGCAATTATTTATCAGCAATCTGTCACATTGGGATTACAAATCTAAAAAGCTCTTTTGAGAATCTAATTTCAATGGTCACCTGTATCATGCTCAATATAGATGCAGGCTATTTTCTGTCTTTTTAAGTTTTTAAAAGTTAGTATGCATAATGTGTGAACTGACCATTGTTCAGGTTTTCATCAACAGCGTCAAAGTCCGCTCGGTTGTCCAGCAGTATGGACACAATTGTGTGACAGTCTTTGGTGGCTGCAAGGTGCAGGGCTGTCTCACAGTTCTTGGTGCGCTCATCCACAGAAGCTCCAGCCAGTAACTGTAAGTCAAAAATAGTATCAACAACAAACTAAAACAAACACTGCAGTAGATAGCATCAACAACAAACTAAAACAAACACTGCAGCAGACAGTATCAACAACAAACTAAAACAAACACTGCAGCAGACAGCATCAACAACAAACTAAAACAAACACTGCAGCAGACAGTATCAACAACAAACTAAAACAAACACTGCAGCAGACAGCATCAACAACAAACTAAAACAAACACTGCAGCAGACAGAATCAACAACAAACTAAAGCAAACACTGCAGCAGACAGCATCAACAACAAACTAAAACAAACACTGCAGCAGACAACATCAACAACAAACTAAAACAAACACTGCAGCAGACAGTATCAACAACAAACTAAAACAAACACTGCAGCAGACAGTATCAACAACAAACTAAAACAAACACTGCAGCAGACAGTAAGTAACTTAGCTCTTTTCCTATCCCTATGAAATAATAAACTTTCAAAAAAATAAAATGTTTTTTCCTCTTTTTTGTTTAAATGAGAAAATAAAAGATTTTCTGAGTTTAAATTAAACCATTTTTTCATGAATGTAATTCAGTAAAGGAGGAGCAGTGGCTGAGCCGTAAAGCGCTTGGCTTCCGAACAAAGGTCCTGGGTTCAAATCCGGGTGAAGACTGGGATTTTTAACTTCGGGATATTTGGGCGCCTGTGAGTCTACCCAGTTCTAATGGATACCTGACATTGGTTGGGGAAAAGTAAAGGCAGTTGGTCGTTGTGCTGGGCACATTACACCCTCTTTAACAGTGGGCCACAGAAACAGATGACCTTTAAATCAACTGCCCTATTGATCGCAAGGTCTGAAAGGGGAACTTTACTTCACTTAATTCAGTAAAAACATGAAAAATTTTGTTATAATTTGCATGTGTTGTCTTAGCGCAAAAAAAAGCACAATTTATTATAGCAATTTATAATCATTAAGATAAATACCTTTAAAGTTATTAATTATAAAACTTGTAATTAATTAGATTTAACAAAAACCTAAAGAAAAAAAATATTCTGAGTTTGATAATGCTCTACAAATATTTGATTTAATTCATTAATCTGTTATTAGAATCTTAAAAAAAAAATCCAACATTGGTAAAAAAAAATTCTCCACCACATCTAAAAGATTTTATTTCGGCCCTCCCCCCTCTAAAAGAAGTTGCATTCAATCAAAGTTAAGTATAATAGCTTCAGCAAAAGAAAATATTAGGACATCATGCATAAGGAAATGTATTAAATGTAAGTTACCAGATTTCTAACAATGATTTCTGAACCAGTTAGGACAGCAAGGTGGAGCGGAGTCAAATTCTGGCTGTCCTGCGTCCTGGAGTTCACATTAGCATGAACACTGAGTAGGAAAAGGACACTCTCTATGTCTGCCTTCTGTATTGCAGTGTGAAGGAAGTTTTTACCTTTGGAATCAACCTGGGAGAAAAAAACAGCAGCTTTACTTCAACAAGCAAATAGTCATAAACAATACATATTCAGTTCCTTGTGAAAATAGAGAGTTAATCTGTTACTTTAAATAAAAGCATATGATACTGTTACGTATCTAGGCATTGTTACCTAGATACTATTTTTTTTTTTTCTTGACCTGTAGGTTGTCTGCCCCTTGTGTAATAAGTTTTTTTTTTATTTTATTTTTCACGGTGAGTCAAGCCACACAGACAGTGACCGGTCCTTGACCTGTGTGTGTACCTCTGGTTGAAAGGAGGGTGGAGCCATTTAAAAGTAGAATTCAATTCGTAATACGTGACAAAAGAAGTTTGAGGGCTTTCGTCCGGGATATTTTTCTGAACCTATTTTCGTCTTACTTGAGTAATTTTGTAAAGGCGAAGTTGACTTTAACAAAAAATTTTTTTTTGTGTCAAAGAGTCGGAAGTAAAGTATCAATAGTATTGACCAAACTCTCTTAAGGTTTTTTGTTGTACTGATTTTGTACTGTATATTTACATTGTATACATTTTTTTTTTTTTGCTTGTAATAGTTGTTAGTTAGTCATGGATATTCAGGTTTTTCTTGCAAATCCCTCTGTGGAAGAGCTTGATGCTTGTACTAGGAAGGAACTGGTCCTTATTTCTAAACAGTTAGGGTTAAAAATAAAATCAAATGCCCTTAAACAAGAAATCAGAGATAACATTGTAATCCATTATGTAGACGAGGAAGTGTTTTCTGAAGACCTTTTAGAGACCCTTAGACCCGATGAGGGTAAATCAGATTTAGAACTTCAGATAAAATTAAAACAAATGGAAATAGAAGCCCAGTTAGCTTTAAAAGAGAAGGAAATTAAACAACAGGCCGCACAAAAAGAATTAGAGCTTGCAGCGGCTAGAGAGCAGAGAGAAATTAAACAAAAAGAATTAGAGCTTGCAGCGGGTAGAGAGCAGAAAGAAATGGAAATGAAATTACAAATAGAGTTAAAAAAATTAGAGTTAGCTGTTAATGTAAGACCAGATTCTTCCCCTGCCAGTCATACTGCTGAAGCAACAAAATTTTTGAAAATAATTCCACGCTTTAATGAAGCCACAATTGACAATTATTTTCCACAATTTGAACTTGCTGTGAAAAATTTTAATGTACCTGAAACTTTGTGGCCCACTTTGCTGCAAACAGTTTTGACTGGTAGAGCTGCAGAGGTATTTTGTTCTTTGACCATTGAACAACAAAAAGATTATAATGTTGTTAAGGCCTTAATTCTTAAGGCATATGAACTTGTTCCGGAAGCTTACCGAAAGCAGTTCAGGGATTGTCGCAAATCGGATGGCCAAACCCATGTAGAATTCCTGCGGGAAAAGGAGCGACGCTTTGAGAAATGGCTCACTTCCAGGGAAATCGGCACCGACTTTGCAAAATTCAAGAACCTAATGCTGATGGAAGAGTTCAAGAGGACGTCCGTACGCATATAGCTGATCGTGGCGAGGAAGATGTGCACAAGGCTGCAGTGTTGGCAGACGATTATATAATATCACATCAATTTGCCAAGTATACGACGGATGTCAAGCCAAAACAAGTCAAACAGCCTGAGTCCATTGCTAGCAATTCCATCAAGAACAGCAGTACAAATGACAGAAAACCTACTACAAGTAAAGCTACTTGTTCCTACTGCAAACGAGAAGGCCATAAAATTGACGATTGCTGGAAATTGAGGAAGAGAAACGAAAAAGCTCCTTCAAAAGTCAGCGCTTGCACAGTACAGTGGTCGTCGAGGTTTACTCCCTCATCATCAAGTCATATCAAGAATACCTCGACACCACCTGTTTCAAATGTATTGACTGTACAAGACTCTCCGAAAATGTCTCCACGGTGTTCAAATGACTCAACAGCGAGTTCTTCAAATTCATCTTTACGATGTTCCAATGACTCAACCAAGAGTTTTTCAAATACATCAAGCCGATGTTCCAATGACTCAAACAAGAGTTTTTCAAATACATCAAGCCGATGTTCCAATGACTCAAACAAGAGTTTTTCAAATACATCAAGCCGATGTTCCAATGACTCAAACAAGAGTTTACCTAGTACATCACCCCGATGTTCCAATGACTCTATCCAGAGTTCCCATAATACATCACCCCGATGTTCCCATGACTCTATCCAGAGTTCCCATAATACATCATCCCGATGTTCCCATGACTCTATCAAGAGTTCCCATAAGACATCACTCCGATGTTCCAATGACTCCATCAAGAGTTCTCCAAATACATCCAAAAGATGTTCTACTGACTCAAGAAAGAGTTTCTCCACTGCGTCTCCTAGAGATGTCAATGACTCCAGCGAGAGTTCGACCCAAGTCCAGTCTGCATCAACCAAAATTGATGTTTTATTAGAGGATTTTAAGCCTTTCATTTCGGAAGGATTCGTATCACTACCCGGTGATTCTACAAGTCTACGACCTATCACCATTTTGAGAGACACAGGTGCCTCACAATCGCTACTTTTAGAGGGTATCTTGCCCTTGTCAAAATCATCATCGACTGGGAAGAGCATCCTGTTACGAGGCGTAGAGCTTGGATGTATAGATGTGCCTCTACATCTAATCGACATAAAGTCAAATCTCATTACTGGACCGGTTGTTGTAGGTGTCCGACCAACATTACCATTGGAAGGCATCTCGTTGCTGTTAGGCAATGACTTAGCAGGTGGAAAGGTGATAGCCGAACCCATCGTCACTCAAACACCCGACTTATCTGCCACACCCGAGGAAGACATAGAGTTATATCCAGCGTGTGCAGTAACAAGGGCAATGAGGTTGAAAGCATCTCAAGAAGAGAACGTTATCAAAGCCAACAGTAACCACGATGATGTGGACTTGAGCACCACATTCTTTGCTTCTCTTGAAGAAGAACCAACGCCAAATTCTGAAAAGCCGGCATCAACTCGAAAACAGTTGATTGAGGACCAAAAGAAGGATCCAGAGCTCGCCAAACTCCGAGAAACCGCAATGACATCACAAGAGGCAGAGCTAGCATCAACGTGCTACTACATCCAAGATGATATGCTCTTCAGGAAATGGAAACCTCCAGACGCATCCAACGAAGAAGAATGGAGAATATGCCATCAAATCGTGTTACCAGAAAGATACCGAGCGTACATCATGAATCTGGCTCATGACACACCAATGTCAGGTCATCTCGGCATCCACAAGACATACCACAAGATTATGTCACACTTCTTCTGGCCACGTTTGAAGAAAGATGTCATCCAGTACTGCCGATCCTGTCATGCCTGTCAGATGGTTGGCAAGCCAAATCAAAAGATCCCTGTTGCTCCTCTGAAGCCGATTCCAGCCTTTGAAGAACCTTTCAGCAGAGTACTTATTGACTGTGTTGGTCCTCTCCCAAGGACAAAAGCTGGCAACCAATACCTGTTGACCATTATGTGTGCTTCAACTCGTTTTCCTGAGGCTATTCCTCTAAGGAACATAAAAGCATCGAACATTGTAAAGGCCTTAATCAAGTTCTTTACTCTATTTGGTCTACCAAAGTCCATCCAATCGGACCAAGGAACGAATTTCACGGCCAATCTTTTCAAGCAAGTCATGACTCAGTTGGGCATCAAACACTGCATGTCGAGTGCGTATCATGCCGAGTCGCAAGGCGCTCTTGAGCGATTCCATCAGACTCTCAAGAACATGATCCGAACCTATTGCTTTGAGCACGAAAAAGACTGGGACGAAGGAATCCACATGCTGCTGTTTGCAACCCGTGAATCCGTCCAGGAATCGTTGGGATTCAGCCCTTTTGACTTAGTCTTTGGCCATTCGGTGCGCGGTCCCTTGAAATGTATAAAAGAGACTTTGTTGTCACCAACAGCCCTTGAAGGACTTTTAGACTATGTAAGTAAGTTTAAAACTAGACTTTATGATGCTTGTGTTCTGGCCAAAAATAACTTACAAAACACCCAATCCAGCATGAAACGCTGGTATGATAGAAAGGCCCGTGTTAGAGAATTTTCTCCCGGGGATAAGGTGCTTGTATTTTTGCCCATACCAGGTCAACCCTTGCAAGCCAGATATTTTGGTCCCTATGAAATTGAGACCAAAATTAGTGACCTCAATTACACAATCAAAACTCCTGACCGTAGGAAAAAGACTCAGCTATGTCATATAAACATGCTGAAGCCTTATGTATCTCGGCCAGATCACTCAGAGAAGAGTAATTGTGTTTTAAATACAGTCAAAAGTTGTTCAAATAGCCATGTTTCTCCTATTGATGATGATATTGTAAAGGAGAAATTTGGACAATACAAAATACCTAATTCTTTTGTATTACAGAATTTGGATGTAAAACTGACTCATCTGTCTTCGACAGAAAGGCCAGTTATCATGAAACTCATTAATGAATTTAATGACATTTTTTCTGATGTACCAAAACAGACTAATGTTATAATGCATGATGTAGATGTTGGCGAGGCTACTCCAGTCAAGCAGCATCCTTACAGGGTTAACCCTGAAAAACTTGCCATACTTAGGTCAGAAATCAAGTATATGCTTGAAAATGACCTCATTGAACCAAGTTCCAGTAGCTGGAGCTCCCCATGTGTCTTGATACCTAAACAGGACAAGACTTATCGTTTTTGTACAGACTACCGTAAGGTAAATGCTGTAACAAAGACCGATTCGTTTCCTATCCCTAGGATAGACGATCTCATAGATCGTATTGGTGACGCTAAGTACATCACCAAAATAGACCTACTTTCAGGTTATTGGCAGGTTCCCCTGACTGATAGGGCAAAGGAAATCTCCGCCTTTGTCACCCCTGATGGTCTGTACCAATACAAAGTGATGCCATTTGGCATGAAGAATGCTCCTGCCACTTTCCAGAGAATGATAAATGCCCTGCTTGCTGACATGGAGAATTGCCACGCATACATAGACGATGTAGTAATTTTTAGCCAAGATTTTTCTAGCCATTGTAAACAACTGCATTGTCTTTTTACTAAACTTTTACATGCAAAAATTACTGTAAACCTGAGTAAGAGTGATTTTTGCCAGGCTTCCATCCAATACTTAGGCCATATTGTAGGACAAGGCCAGGTGAAACCTGTAATGGCCAAAGTAGAAGCTATCCAAGCTTTCCCTATTCCTGCTGATCGGAAACAACTCCGAAGATTTTTGGGAATGTCTGGATATTATAGAAAGTTTTGCGAAAATTTTTCTGTCATTGCCAGTCCTTTAACAAACCTCCTGAGAAAGAACGTCCGATTTACTTGGACGGATGAATGTCAGAAAGCCTTTAACCAAATTAAGCAGATATTATCTAGCTCCCCCATTTTGATGGCTCCTGACTTCGGAAAACCTTTTAGGTTAGCTATTGACGCCAGTGACACAGGTGTTGGGTCAGTCCTTTACCAAGAAGATAATTTCCAAGTAGAGCACCCTATTTGTTTCTTTTCCAAGAAATTTAATAGACATCAAAGAAATTATTCTATTGTGGAAAAAGAATGTCTTGGGTTGATTCTTTCTATACAACACTTTGATTTTTATATCAGTGGGTCCAGATGGCCACTGGTTGTATTTACTGACCACAATCCCCTTACATTTATCCACAAAATGTCTGGCAAGAATCAACGACTTCTCAGGTGGAGTTTATTTTTACAAGAGTACAACCTAGATCTTAAACACATAAAAGGCAGCGAAAATGTTATCGCCGATGCCTTATCTAGATTGTAAAAAGTATTTTGATGTATATTTTTTTATATATATCATGATAAATACATTCTGTAATGTAAATATCATTTTTGTAATTGTTCTAAAAAGATTTCCATTTCGTGGAAATGTAAACTTTTTATTTTTAGGAGGGAGGTGTTACGTATCTAGGCATTGTTACCTAGATACTATTTTTTTTTTCTTGACCTGTAGGTTGTCTGCCCCTTGTGTAATAAGTTTTTTTTTTATTTTATTTTTCACGGTGAGTCAAGCCACACAGACAGTGACCGGTCCTTGACCTGTGTGTGTACCTCTGGTTGAAAGGAGGGTGTTTTTTTTTTCTTCTGTCTCTTTGAAGAGCGTTCTAGATCTGGGAAATTGATGACTTATTTGGTTCTAGAAATTACTAGATTTGTCTTGAGATCGACGCGCGGTAGATTATATAAAGACCGCCCGCGTAACGTTGACAGACAGACATACGGAGACAGCCGTGAGACAGAATAGCGGAGACATTGCGTGACCCGTGCGTGGTATACCAATTGATCGTGTAAGTTAAGATTTTTCTTTTTTCAAGGCCTTGCTTGTATTTGTAATTATATTTGCAAACTCTGGTATTGTAATATTTTTACATGCCATTTTTGTAAAAGGGTTTTGGTCAACCCTTCCATTTTGTATTGAGTTATATTATGATTAAACATTAAGTTGATATTTTACCTTCCGATTTCTTGTGTCATTTTTTTTTTGTTATTCATTGTAAGTCTTTGATTAAATTCAGACTTAAGATAAGTGACACAACTACCTTTTTCTATTGTCACGTTCCCCTAGGCAAGCCATTTAAAAGTAGAATTCAATTCGTAATACGTGACAATACTTAGGCACAGAGAGTGAATCTGTTACTTTAAGCAAAAGCATATGATGCCAAAGTGTGACGGACAATAGTCCAACGTTCCAATAAATACAATAAAATAAACACTCTTGACACATTCTGATAGTGTTGGGGTCATTTTAAATCTTACAAAATGAGGTTTTAACAAAACAAAATAATAAAGAAATTAATCCTTAGAGCAGCCATTCTGAACAAAGTAGTGAACTGAAAAAACTAATTATAGGAGAGGTCTACATGATGTTGTAGCTTTCATTCTGTTTCCCATTTATTTTGTATAATTGTCAACTAGTTGAGAAACCAACTTCCACTTTACCCTGTAGAGGCGTGGTTTGAATCCTGGGATTTTTAATTTCAGGATCTTTGAGCGGCTCTGAGTACAATCAGCTCTAATGGGTACCTGATATTAGTTGGAGAAAAGTAAAGGCAGTTGGTTGTGTTGTGCTCGCCACATGACACCCTTGTTAACCGTGGGCCACAGAAACAGATGACCTTTACACCATCTGCCCTGTAGACCACTACTTTACCCTGTCAAAGGCATTCATATAATTTTACTTTAATCAAAGCTATTCTTTTGATGTAAGGCTTAGATCTAGTCAACACCTTAAATGCAAAACTTCAGTTTTTGGTCCTAACCTTTCTAACTATTTAAGCCAAGCCCCCTCCCCCCCCCCCCCCTTTCAACTTCTAAACATACCTGCTCTGCTGCTGTAGGCTCCCGACTAAGTATTGCCTGGGCTGCCTTATTGTCCTTCTTCATCATGGCTGCAGCAAACGGTGTGTTGTTCTTCTTGTCCCTGGTGGTGAGGTCCAGCCCGGGATGGGAGAGTAAGAGAGAGATGACCACAGGAAATTGGTTGTCAATGGCGATGTGTACAGGCGTTTTGCCTTCAGAATCCTTCACAGAAACAAAGGAACAAGAAAGTTTCAAGATCAGTTTTCAATAACAAAAGAAATTGTTTTTTTAGAAAGACATTTTAGACAGAGAATGTATTTGTTGTAAATAAAAAAGAAACACCAAAGACTTCTACCAAAAAAAAAGAAGGTAATTGTTGACAATGTGAGTATCACACAGCTAATAAAATTGAATCTGTTTAATCTGACCACCAGTTTAAAGTAATGACCAACCGCAACTTGTAACTCAGGATATCTTCATGTAAACTGACCAGCTGGTAATTAAACTTAGGCTTAGATCCTCCCGCAAAGTTAAGGGCATAGGGCAAGCTCTTCACAGAGATCAGTCATTGACGACTTACACAGCATCTCCCCAGCTGGTGCCCACAGATTTTAGGTAGTGCGACACCATGTTAATCCATGAGGGCCTTGATTTGCTTTCCTCTTTTCAACTTCTATGTTATGGCTGACTTTGTGACCGTGCAAGAAAGGACTTCTCTATTGGTGACATGAACTCAATAAGTTATTCCTAGGATCCTTCTCAGCCATCGCAGTTGAGCCACATTTAGTTTTTTTACAACCTAGTGTATGACTTCCACATCTCACAAGCCAAGTGGTCGAATTAACCAAAATCAAATTTAAATGGTAAACAGGTGTTGTTTTGTTATTAATGCTATTTTAGGCTAAAAAAATATAGTAAACATGAATTGAACCTTTCCATGAGGCTGGCAAACATGAATATAACTGAAGCTCAATTATATGACAAACATGATGTAATTGTTAGCTGCATTTAAACCCATAGATAATGAACAGAAAGTATAAAGTTTGATATAAATCAATAAGGAAGTGATCTTCCTGTAATGTACTTATACACAAACTAACATGTTATGATATTACTAGTACATAAACAAAGATATGTTATGATTTTACTAGTACATAAACTAAAAAATGTTATGATTGCATAACTAGATAAAAAATAATATGTATAGTTTTGTTTTCACCTGAGCATTCACATCAGCGTTGTGTTCCATCAAGCACTGGACAACCATTTCTAATCCCCAGGCACAAGCCATGTGTAGTGGACTCTGGCCATCACTGGGATAGGGCAAAACAGACAGTATGCACACTAAATTAGATAAGTAGCCAATGGGTTCATCTAGTTTTCAATACAAGATTAGGAGTCCATCCAACAAAATGGGACAATGTAAGTCAGATCTGATTAATCAATTTCCCAATAAAGGAAAGAAGAGAACAGAAGTATTAAAAACAAAAGAGTTTTAATCCATAAATTCTTATTGAAATAGAATGTGGTGTTTACTGTAGACTCATAAAGTGGTATTGTTACTGTCATTTCCATACATGGAAGGTTCTTATTTCTATGATGTAAAAATTGGATAAAATTAGCTAATCTTTTTTAGTGCAAACCAGATGTGTATAAGTATTTTAGTTGTTCTTGTTTTTTTAAATGAAAGTGTGCAGTGTATGATGATACCCCCCCCCCTTTTGTTTAGGAACTGGACTTTTTAAAACCAGATATAGGAACTATTGGATTAAAACTTCTAAAACAAGGAATGTGTGTACTAAAAAAAAAAACAGTGGTATATTACCTCCCCTCCTCTGCACCTTCTCCGTTGGGTCCTGGTCTTCTGGGACTATTTTTATCACAGCCACTGGAAGGAAATAACAAAAAAAAATAATTCTTTCCTATTTCCATTACACATGTGGTTGTGTGTTGTCCACTTCACATGGTTGTGGGTTGTCCACTTCACATGGTTGTGTGTTGTCCACAGAAGTTGTTAGGGCATCAACGTCATTTTTTTTTTTGTCTTTGATTAATTCTATCTTACTTTGAAGTGAACTCAAAGTGGCCTGCCAAGTCTGGGAAGTACTTTTGAAGTTAAACGCTGAGTGACATATACACAATTTTGAATGAGCATTCCCCTACCCAAGGAGATTTCTATGAGAACGGAAAGAGTTACACTCACAAGTAACAGTAATGTGCATCAATGAGTCGAATTAAGGCTGTTTAACTTGTTATCTAGCAGCGGCATGAGTGAAGGAAGAAAGAAAAAACATGCAAAATATTTTTTTAAAGAAAGCTTTTATTGAGTGAAGGGAAAGCACCATTCAATCACTGCCATGTTTTTCAACATGGCTATGTTTATCTCCCCTTTTCTTTATGAAACAAAATCAATAAGTTAACCCTAATTGATAACATAAGATAAGATAATTTTTATTGGTCCAATCAAAGGAAATTCAGTTGGACTACAATTGACCACCTCAGCATACAGTAACTACAATAACTATATAGATGCAAATATGAACAACATTGACACACGAAGCACATACACTCACAACCAGCACTTTATGAATTAAACTTCTATGTACTATGTTCTCTGATGGATTAATTTGTTCATTTTTTTTATTGATTCATGTGTTGTCCTCGACAATCAATGATTGAACAAAGTTTCAACTTGATCCAAGAATAGAAAGTGAGAGGAAAAATGTGTCAAAGAATCCACGTAGACAGACAGAATGAGTTAATATAATCTTTGTAAAAAACAATACAAGAATGCAAGTGAAGTCAAATTCACCTTCTAATAAGAAAACAGGCAATGGCTTCATTATTCTGGTCTAAAGCCCTGTGCAGCAGTGTGTGGAAGTAGCCACCTGGACTCTGTGACCACAGGTTGACATCACAGCCAAACTTCACCTGACAAAATGTTGAAATTAAGCTAGAGAGAGTTGAGTTAAAAGTAATGAAAGAGAGAATTGAGTTAAAAGTAGTGAAAGAGAGAATTGAGTTAAAAGTAGTGAAAGAAAGAATTGAGTTAAAAATAATGAAAGAATTAAGTTAAAAGTAATGAAAGAGAGAATTGAGTTAAAAGTAATGAAAGAGAGAATAGAGTTAAAAGTAGTGAAAGAGAATTGAGTTAAAACTAATGAAAGATAGAACTAAGTTAAAAGTAGTGAGTGAGTTGAGTTAAAAGTAATACCTATAAGCTGTTAAAAAAAATCATTAACAATTACAGTATGGTAAATAATGTTAATGAAACAAGAGTTTTTAAAAATACAATTTCACGTGTCAATTATTATCCAGTAATTAATAACTTATTCACTACTAAAATACAGCAATATTATGTCATAGAATTATAGAGGACAAATGCCTAACTGTAAAGAAAGAATATAAACATTATAGGAACTTTCCCCTTATAGAAAAAAAATACAAATTAAAACTGTGTAATTATTTTCAAACTCTAAACATCTCAATGAAACGAATTAATATCATGCGTTAGAAGAAAGATTCAAACTAAAGTGCTACTTAAACATCTGTACCAGTGTGTGGGCTATTTCCTCTTGGCCAGAATCCAAAGCCTGCCAGAGGGGACAATTCCCCTGGGCATCAATAGTGTCCTTATTCACTCCACGTTTACACAAGGCCTCCACCACCACAGGTAAGTGCCTGCTGATGGCATGCTGAATAACACTCTGTTCATCTGGTGATCTGTGGATGGAAATAAGAACATATCTATAATGTAAAAACATGCAAAATATTTAAAAAATCCTTTAAAAAAAAAAAAAAAAAAAGTTTATCTAAAGAGGAAGAACTCTGTCCTTAAAACTATATCTACCCATAATGTACAAGCTATTTCCCTTATTTGATATCAAACAAAATAATTAATTACCAATTATTAACTTACTTACTGAGAACTTTTGTTTACTGATTCATGTACAATAGGAACAATAAATAATTGTTTAAAGTATCAACTTGATCAGAGAATGTGCAAGAGAAATAGCGTTAACAATTATTGATGGGGACCAAACCCAACAAATTGAGCCATATCTATGAATACAGAAGTATTAGTTTCGTTTGTTGGTATTTAACAAAATAATGAATTACCAGTAATTAATTTTCTAATTGGTTACTTTTTTAAAATTGATCTATGTCTTGTCTATGTCAATGAATATTTGTACGAAATTTCAGCCTGATCCGAGAATGGGTGTGGGAGAAATAATGTGTACACACTTTTTACCAGACAGACAGACAGAGTGAGTTGATATAAACTAAGTAAAAAATATATATCTGTACGCTATGATGAATATTAGTAGGTAGAGTGGAAACGCAATGTTTATCACCCAGGAAACGGAAATCTTACATGAACAGGTCTGTAGTGGAGGGACTTTTGGGACTGAAAGCTTTCCATGTTAGGCAAATGAAGGCCACCCCTCTCTTTTATCAATATATAAGGAAACTGTACGGCCAGAACAATGACTACAACTGCATATCCAATCATCAATACAGGTCTCAAGTAGATTATAAGCCCACTGTAAAATGAGTCCAGCTCTGTCAAGATTCAAGCCTCTGCCCTCAGGATGTGTGCTCTTTAACTTAAATGAGCTATCATTTTGCAATAGCTGTAACATTTTAAATAACACTTACATTGCTTCTAAGTCTGCCAGGTGATCCATCAGGAACAAGGCACTCTCGGTGTCCTGTTTCTCTATGGCTTGGTGAAGCAGGGTCATCCCGGCAGCATTCTTTTCGTTGATGTTGGCACCGCAGGCCAGAAGCTTGTCAGCCATGTCGTGCATGTTGTTCCACAGAGCCAGACCCAAGACAGTCTGACCCACTGAATCCTTCACATTGAAGTTGGGTAACACTTTGGTACTGGTGTTTCCTGACTTGGATAACTCTTCTGAAAAACATATTTACTAAAAAAGTTATTGGCCTTGTTTGTAACCCAAAAAAAAAATTTTACCCACTAATATCTCAAAAGACAGAAACAGTTAAAGCAGATGTCATTTCCCCCCCCCCCCTTTTTTTTTTATCTATTAGGACATAAATAATCTATACTAATGTGACAGACTTATTGAAGGGAAGATTGTGGGAATAGCTGGATCATTTTTTTTTAGTGCAAACATGTATTGGCAATGGGGGGGGGGGGGGGGGGGGGGGGAGCGTGGTTAAACACTTGGCTTCCAAACCTGGGGGTTTTGGATTTTTTAGAGGTCCCTGAGTCCACCCAACTCTAATGGGTACCTGACTTTAGTTGGGGGAAGTAAAACCAGTTGGTCGTTGTGGCTGGCCGCATGACACCCTGCTCGTTAACCGCTGGCCACAGAAACAGATGACCTTAGCATCATCTGCCCTATAGATCGCAAGGTCTGAAAGGGAGACTTTACTTTACCTTTAAATATTGGCAATGAGAACTCTAAGGCAGAAAACACAAGGAGAAAGATAGATGTGAAGGCCCTCAAGAAACAGAGAGATGAACTATGTAGAAAGATTTTTTTTTTAAATGCTCACGAACCTTCAGACAGGCTAAGATAAGATGTAGTGGCACTTTCATTACAATTACTAATGTGTTAATGAACTTCCAGAGAAGGTCAATAATGATGAATAAGAAACCAGTGATTAATCTTTGCAAATAAGCATACTAACTTTTGTAGTCTAGGAAGACCTGAACTACAGAGTGATGTCCCTTTGTCAAGGCCAAATGAAGAGGTGTCTGCTGGGACACTTCCTGTGAGTTGGCCTCATAATCAAGGACTGAGGTGGTGGGCGTTCTAAGTGTCTGAGCATTGGGATTTGAACCCTGCTCTAAAAGTTTTCTGGCCAGCTCTGTCAAACCTTCCTCACACGCAATATGTAATGGAGTTTCACCCTAAACAAAAATACAATGCAACCTTTATAGTACTTTTTATCAGGTCTTTGATTTATATTTATTTCTATTAGAAAAATGAATCATATCCTTTGTTAAAATTAGATTGATAAAATATAAACAGACAAAAAAAATGACCCAATAAAAAAACAAACAACTATAACCTTAAAATTTGGCTGGTTAACATTTGCTCTGTGGTCAGTTAAAAATATCCCTGCAGCTTCGTAACCATGCTGGGCAGCCAGATGGAGAAGAGTGTTGCCAGACTCTGGCTCCACAGCATCAGGAGATGCTCCAGCTCTGATCAACTTGGCAGCCAAGCTGTCTTCACCATACAGCATAGATTTAACATCAGCAGCAGTTTCAGCCTATAGTCAAGGAGAAAAGAGAGACCAATGCTTTTCATGAGTTGAACAGTAAAATAAAGTTCCCCTTTCAGACCTTGGGATCCATGAAGCAGATGATGTAGAAGTCATCTTTTATTATGACCTGCAGAAAGGCCTTTACTTTCCCCATCTTCAATCAGGTACCAATTATTTGGTGTCCTAAAAATCCAGAAATTCAAAATCCCAGAATCTACAAGGATTTAAACCGAAGACTTGGTTATGGAAGCCAATTGCAAATGTAGCCCCCAAACCCCACCCCTTTTCCAGCTTTTAAAAGTTTTATAAAATTATTAAGAAAAAAAATTATAACATTTTGGTTCATAAAAAAATTCATACAAAGATTCTTTCAAGATCAACAATTACTCTATGTATTGGAACTTCAATCAGAACATGTTCATGTTTGTTTTAGTAGCACAAAGTAACTTAAAGTATAAAGTAACATTTTTAAGTATTTCTACCAACCTGTTTGTGTAAGGCCAGCCACAGGACAGTGTGACCATCAGAATTTTTTATCTCTGTGTTGATCTTGTGACAGGATAACAAAACTTGAAACACTGGCTCATTTCTACTGATGATAGCGTTGTGCAGGGGAGTGCTGGTAGAAATCAAGAGATAGTTGAAATTAAAGGGGACCAGTGGCCATAGGAGTGGTGAGGGCCCCTCCACAGCTAGTGGCGGTATACTATAGGAATACAGAGGAACCACTAGTGAGCTTGGCCTCCGGACTTTGCTTGTCAGGAGGAACAAATGTGCCGACTGAAGGAGTGGGATATTCTGAAGAGAGATGTGATTTTATTATCATCTAGTTCAGGGGTGGGCAACATCTTTGTATTGAGGGCCGCATTAAAAAAAAGTTTGGTAATGGCGGGCCGCATATATATATATATATATATATATATATATATATATCTTAGAAAGATAAACTTGCTGTGTAGAATGTCTTTTATTTTAATTCATATAAACACTGTATTACGATTTTTTAAATTGCTGTTGTCTTTTTATATCACAATATCCCCACAAATATACAGTTGTACTTAATGTGCAGTATTTTACTTCTTACACTCGTGCATAATGTTTCTTAACTGTGAAACTATCTTACTAGTTGTTACCACTGTGTGTGACTGCTGTCAAATTAAAGTCAGTCAACATTGACCAGTGATTATACTTGTTTAGTTTCCACAAAAAAATTCTTGCTCACTGAATGAGACAATTTATGTTCCGGAAGTTAAATGTCGGGACGAGCGAAGCCTTCCCTTGTGGTGGAGCATCACCGGAGAATGCTGACCATGTCCTTCAATGGTGCATACTAAATCAAGGGACCCGAACAAGACTCTCCAAAGACTATTCGGAGAACTGCCTGATCTGGAAGCCATTACACGGCTCATCTCAAATATAGGATTACTGATCTGAACCCTCCAACATGTAAAATGAGAACGAAGAAGAACTGATGTAAGTGTACCCAAATAGTGTGAACAGCAGCAAAGGTTTTTTAAGTGTGGAAATACAGCTTCTGACACCCATAAAACTCCCGTGGTAGTAATGACTGGGACTTCTCTTTGCTTTGAGTTATGTCCTCTGGAGCTGAATCGGCTTCTCTTAATAAGTGTTGTACTTTTAATCATTTCACTAAAGATAGTTTCACCTTTCAGCAAAGGAAAATGACAAAAAACTTTTTTTTTTTTGCTTGCCTGTAAAAATGGGAAAGCCTTGTTTGAAAAGATTTAACATGCATTTGCATTTCATATGTAAACAATCAATTGCAATAATAATTATAAAAAACATGAAATTTTGTCTTCCACTCTTCATCAGAAATATTGGTAACAAAGTCACAGTCAATGTCCTTCAAGTAACATAACAATTTCATCCTTGAGATTTTATCTTCTTCTCCTTTGCCTTGCCCATGCTAAGCTAGAGGATACATTGAATTATTTATTCATAAATCAGAACTACCCGTGGTTAACTCCCTTAGCTGTAGAAAATTTTATTTCTATGTGGATTACAACAATTAAAATTTTTCATTATATGCAGGTTTGTTCAAACTTTCCTGTTTCAAGTTTATGGTTCTCAGTCAAAAAATCGAGCTCCATCAGCTGTTACACTTCCCATCTTGTTCCAAGCCTACACAACACATTGTGTCTTGAATCGAGTGTATTGATGTATAGCCAATAAGCATAATCTACGTTTACTTAAAACTTTTTATAACGAGACAGTTTCAATAATTTATATAGATATTTTTTTTTTAATATTTGCATTTTTATATCTATATACTGTGGGCAACTTGATTTCTGTAGGTGTCGGCGGGCCGCATAAAACCCCTCAGCCGGCCGCAAGTGGCCCACGGTCCGTAATTTGCCCACCCCTGATCTAGTTGATAGGGAACCTCAAGACAGAGGGATCAGAGCCAATCTCTCATTCCTGGCCTCAGGTCAAATCTTTCCTAATGGTCAAATGGTCATTTATGGGTGCAAGCTCGACTCAAATCTGACACTCACCAAGGTAGATGTCAAAAGAGTGTTAAAATTAAAGGGGTGTACTGGTAGATGTTGAGAGTGTTGAAATTAAAGTGTCAAGTGTTCACACTGCCATGCAATACTCCATATTTTTAAAGGTTCAATTTTTATTTTCCTATAATATTTAATCACACCAAAACCAAAAATAAAATGTTATTTCCTTCAATAACAGTGACCCTTGGAGCAAAGGATTCTTAGGTTACATTCTCTTTGCAGTCAATTTTAGAAGGTAGGAGGTGGTTGGCATAAAACAATAAACCAAAATTGGTCATACCGTATAATAAATAAATAATTTAGCCATTTTCTTTTTAAGAATTATTTTGATAATATATGGAATGCAATTTAAGATGCTGACAAATTATACAAATTAACATTGACTAAGAGGGGGGAGAGAGAGAGAGTATACAATCAAAGAAGAATGTCATTATAATCATGTGCAAGATTTACTAAACAAAATAATATTATTATTTTTTAAAGACTAGTATTGACTAAGGCTGAATCATTATTTTCAGCTCATGTACAAAATATCAAACATAAGAATAAAACATCTAAATAGTAACATCATTTGATAGAGTAGTATGTTGGCTTACAATACTAAATAGTAACATCATTCGATAGAATAGTATGTTGGCTTACAATACTTTAAACTGGAGACACAATCAAGCTAGACTTCTCCATGCTGAGAAAACTATAAGAAACTTTTTTCAAGATCTGTCTGTATTGACCTTTTATCACTTTATTTTAACTGCTGATCATAAATGGTATATATGTTTTAAAATCTTTTCAAACTGATCTCAAACAAATATGAACAGACTATAACAGTATAAGACTTGACAATAATGAACCAAACTATAGAGGTTCTAAAAACAAATTAACGTCATACAAGGTGCTAAAAAAACAAAAACATTCATTTCTTCATTATTGGGGGGGGGGGGGGGGGGGGCATTTTTTTTTATTTTGTAACAGATTTTTTTGACAGCAAAGAAACAAAAAATATATAGTTCAGGCCGAAGTTGTTGATAAAATTGTTGATATTCTAATGACCACTAGCCTTCTACATTGTTTATTTTTTAATTGAGTTGAAATTTTTTTGAAATGTTATCTTATGGTTAAAGTAATTCTTAATGTAAAAATCCAGTCACTTAAAAGTTAATAAAACAAACTTCTATTTAAAAAATTCATTTTGATCAACTAACTAATTTTTTTGTTCAAGTTGTTATCACCTGGTTACATAGTTAGGGAGAAGAAGAGCTCAAGAATTTATAGACAAGAGCTCAAGAGTTTATCACAATATTATCATGCCACATGTATATATGCATATGGATGGCTGGATGGTCGTGCGGTTTGCGCGCTGGACTGTCATTCGGATTTATCGACGGTTCAAACCCTGCCCATTCCCATCCCCCGTCGTCCTGCGGGAGGTTTGGACTAGGAAGTAAACTATCTTCAACTCTGAAGGAACATCCGAAACATGTAAAACATTTTACAAACAAACATACACTCCCTAAGGCTCTAGTATCTCATTTAAAAGAAACAACAAAGAATAAAAGCATTAAGTTTCATAACAGAAATGTTTTATTTTAAATCACTTAGGACAAGTACATTTCAAAACATTACTGATGCATAGAACAAAGAAATAAAATGGATTTCTTGCAATAGCAAAACAAAATTAGGCGCACTGTTACCTGGACATGGTCCATATAACAACTTGATATTTGTCCAATTTTGCTGAATCTTTGAGAATGTTAATCTTGCACTAAATGCCTCACTAAAATAGATATTGCTGGTTCCAAGTCATCATTAAATTGCTCTCCATATTTCTTGCTTCTTTCAGAATATCCCTTCTTTGACCTTAGGTTTCATTCCTGGTTTGATCAGTCAGTCAGCTAAGTACAAACAGTTTACTGTTTCACTTCACCTGTAAAAGAATACACACAAACCATTTAATTAGACAAATTGTGCATTTTTTTTTAAATACTAGTCAAATGGTTTTAAAATCCTAAATTGTTAACTCCTGACATCCTGATGAAAAAACAAAAAAAACAAAATCAGTTTATTCTTTCACTCTATTGTTTTGCTGTCACTGTTATTATGTTTTTATGTTGAAGAAATGGGCAGGGGTGGGCACTTTAGTTAATGTTGATATGACTTCCACCAGAATTTTATTTTCAAGCTGTATTAGACAAAAGAGAAAAATGGTAGTATGACACACTCCTCAGTATGTTTAAAATATAAGTGTGATATGTGGTGGCTTCCAAATAGAGGGGCTTTGGGTTTAAATCTTTGTGAAGACTGGGAATGTGAATTTCTGGATTTTTAGGACATGCCTAAGTCTACCCAACTCTAAAAAGTAGTTGACATTAGTTGGAGAGCGTAAGGGTGGTTGGCCACATGACACTCTCATTAACTGTTATCCATAGAAACAGATGAACTTTATATCATCTGCCATACAGATTTTAAATAGGCAACCAATGCTTGCTATAAACAGTTTATTTGTCAAAAGAATAAATGATATTATAACACAAATAAAATTGATTGAATAGAAACTAAGCATGAGTCACAAAAGAAACTTAACAACAAATTCCAAATGTTATTGCGAGCTACATTGAAATAAATGAAAAATTTTGTTTCCAAATAACAATTAGTTTTAAGTGCCCTTTCAAAAGCAAGATTAATGAAACGTTTATCCAAATCTATGTTTATGCATTAATGTAGGCCAGTTCATAAGTGATTTAGGAGTTTATTTCTATGGCCTAAAATGATCAGGGTGTCATGAAGCCAGCACAGTGAGTAGCTACATTTATTTTGCCAAACTAATGTCAAGTACACAGAGTTAAGTTTACTCAGGCGACATCCTGAAATCCAGTTCAAAATCCCTGTCGTTCAGAAGTTCTGACCCTCAGTTTGGAATCAGAACACTTTACCTCTTGGCCACCACAAGTTTCAGAACAGTTTGAACTAAAGCTAGAAGTATGTTATTAACCATTTTTATTAATCATTGAATCTGTAGTAGAGAAAGTAAAGCTGATTAAACATATTCAGAACTAAAGCTAAAATGCTCCTAAAATGCTCCAAGTTCACCCCTGTCTTTTACAGTGGCCAAAAGGTTCACAGGGCGGCCTGACCACTTTGATAGCTTAAATCAAAAATAAAAGAGTGTCTGTCTGATTTGCAAGTGTGGAGTACTTACTCAATAAGCTAAAAATTGTTTTCACATTTAATGATTCAAAGCAAATTAAAATAAATTCATCTTTGATGAGTATATCTATCATAAATAAAGCTTCAGTACAGATAGCTATAATGAATATTTTTTGGTCAAACCTGATATATTGTCCACAACTGATCGAGTGATTTCAACTTAAACTTGAAAATTGTGGAAGTAGGTCGATGCTGTCTCAAGTGGAATGATTTCTCAAGAGAGTAAATGGGTCTCAGTTTGATCCACCTTCACATGTCAAAGTAGAGTTTCCTTTGTTACTCTGTACAAGTCTTTTCATAAAGCGATGCCTTCTTTGACAACATTATTAGTTTTTTCAGATCCATAAAAAAAAAATATTTTTCTATTTTCTTTGTGTCTGTAAAAAAACAAAATTATACAAAAATCCAATTGAACATATTTAATTATTATATTTACTGATTAATTTTGTATTATCAAAATATTATTTATTTAAAAAAATGATATTTTAAAACATTCCCATTGAGATTAAAAAGTCTATAAGGCTTATGGGATTTAACCCAACCATTGCTAAGACTCAGACTAAGACTCAGCCATTTTGTTGTGACCTTCCCATGATAGCATTTTCATTTTAATTCAATAGTTTGAATTCAAATGAAATGAAGCCATAGTCCGGTTTGAACTTCTAACAGATATTTGAAATAAATGTCCAAATACAATAGAAATTCTTCTGTTTCAAACAAATGATCAAATTAAAATCATCAAGATTTTATAAGAAGCATGATTTTGTCTAGGTAAGTGTCTGAAAGGTGACACTTTTTAAAATGACATTAACAAGATAATTATTGTAGACTAATCTTATAATACTATAATCTAAAAGAAAGTAGAGTACTCACACTTTAGAATTGGTAACGTCAAACACTGCCAACTCACTAAACAAGAAAATCAAAACTTTCCGTCAAAAAGAACCAAGGTGCACGATGTTTTCGCTCTCACATACATTTTCAAAAAAAAATTTCATGTGTTTGTAATTTGTTTTAAAAAATAAATATTAAAATGCATTCTTTTGCAACACTTTTCATCCATAATATAAAAAATGTGGCTCAAGTCTTGAGGTTAAGAAAACTTTCCAAATATTTTATTTGTTTAAAACTAAAAAAAAAAAAGAAAATCGGGGCTGCCGAAAAAAAAAAAAAAAAAAGATTCAACACTCAATTAAAAGTTGTGTTTTTTAATTCATACAGAATAAGATTCTCAAGCTATGCAATGCACATTTCCACTGACTATTACCTTCACATACCTATATAAATTTCATAAGTCTAAAAAAAAAATTATTTTTTTTTATAAAGACATTTTGCTGGACTAATGAAGTTAACTTTTTAAAAACTCACCTGCCTGTAGAGTCCTGTGCATTCACGTCTGCTTTGTGTTCCAACAGAAGTTTGGCAATGTTGGCCATTCCTTTAATGACTTCTGGGTCAGTAACCTAGGTGATTCAAAATAATCTCTCTAATAAAAACAAATTACAGACAAACTTAATTGATGATTGATGTTCAGATTTAATGCTCAGTCGAGTTCAATTTCTTCCTACAATGATCAAATCCCATGGATCGAACAGACAGACTAAGGAAAAACTACTGCCTAAGAAAAATGCTTTTTATACTTCATGGTAACAAATGACAAAATGTGAATAATACAGAATATTACAAATAATACCAAAGCCTGGAAAATATGTTAAATTGAGTTTGAATGAATGGGTGAAAACTAAATATCTAATGGAATAATTCATGCAATTAGGTTAGGAAGGTCATGTGACAGAAGTCTTTTTTTTTTTTAATTGTAACAAGCAAGTATTTCATTTGAAAATGTCATTATTATGAGTTAAATATTTCAACATTTTAATATTCAGATCTCTTTCACAATACCAAGCATAAGGTTTTGGCTGACTTATTTACTGAACTTTTGTGAATTGTCTCCAGAATCATGTGACATATGCGGATTCAGGGTGCCTTTAAAAGCATTACAATTCATTACTAGGTTCCATTGAAATAACACAGCACTGAATTCAATGTCTTAAGTTAAAAGCTTTTAAAAACTCAATAAAACAAGTAATTCGAACTAAAAGTTCACAATGATAATTTGGCTCACATTAAACAATACATTAGTAGAACTAATACACAGTGAAGATACAGTCCATCAAATAGTAATCCATTAAAGAATAAACACACTAAGTAATCCAGATGAAACAATCGCTAGCGCCTGTGAAAAATGACCTTACTTGTGACCCAGATAATTTTCTCTGCGCTCCTTAAAAATTATTGTACAAAGATCTTTCTACCACCTTTAGGTCACTGACTGTAGATTCTACAAACTTCTACATCATGTATATGCTAACCAAGGTTATCTGGAAAGGTCTGTTTAATTTTCCAACACAGTCTTAATGTCACCTAATAATTTGGGCTGTTGAAGTACTACTGGTCAGCCCTCTTCTTTCCATTTTGCACTGAGGTTTGACTAGTGTGCCTCTCTTCTGGTTCACACACTGAAGTATGACACATAGCTTTTGCAAAATTTTTAAAAAATGGATAAAGAATCAAACAAAATTTCTTTCAAAGATATTTCTACCTTTGGGTCAAAATTAGCCACCATATGTAATGGAGTCTCTTTATCTAAATGTGTTGCCATGTTCGTGTCACAGCCATTCAGAATCAAAAAGGTGGCAGCCTCTTCATCACCTGAAAAGAGAAATGACTTTCTTTAAACTTCATTATGTTATGTACATTGATGGCTTATTAATCAGGTTTGAATAATCCGTTAACTTATCAATTCTAAAACCTTAACTGTCATATCTGACCTCTATTTGCACAGAAATTCTTTGACTTAAGGTTGTTCCCCATCAAGGTGAACATAGTTACACACAAACATTTAAATAGGAAAAGTGAAAAGCAAGAAATTGTAAACAAAAATAAGTAAAAGCAAAGTCTACCCCTTTGCAGACGGGAGCACTTTTACCTTGTGTCTCAACCAGTTTCAAATGATAGCACTGCTATTTTATTAGAGGTAAACATGGACGATTATTGTGGCAGCTTTGAATTTGAATCCTTTCTTTGAATGTGCGTCAGGGGCATAGCTAGGGATTTCCATTGTTTGGGGGCCCGGGGGGCTTGACCTCTATGGGGGCCCCGCATTTTGCGTAATATTTAATTTTCATGTAAATAAACGCTCATTTGGGGGCCCTCTCAAGTGGGCACCCGGGGGGGGGGGGGGGGGGGGGGGTTCAAATTCTCATCCTCCTCCCCCCACCCTAACTACACCCACTGATGTGTGTGATTTAAAACAAAAAGATATTGTGGTGATATCATGATATCTCTAAAGGAATAAAGATTACCTCTCTGAATAGACTTGTACAGCAGACATTTCCCAGAGTTGTCCTTCCTGTTCACATCTGCTTTGTTGGCAACCAGAGTTTGAGCAATACTTTTCTGATGAGTCTTGAGAGCCAGGTCAAGGGCAAGGTCACCCTTATTGTCAACTTCATTCACCTTGACTGAAAGCTAGGAATAAAAAAACATCACAAAAAAAAACTATTAAATAAAAAAAATAATAAAAGGAGAAAGTGAACTTTTATTTTACAATGAAATAAACTTAAACTATTTTTAATAGCTTGTTAAGGTTAAGGCCAATCATCCATAATAACTATAACTATGCCTTGAGTGTAAATTATCTTTGTTAACAGCACTAAATAGATTAAAAATACTACCATTAATATTATTACATGCTAATTATATTGTCAGTCAGTCAAGAGATTCTTGTATAAATATTATTCGTGTTCGCATCTAAATTTCTATATTGTTAATGTTTTTGTTATAGTAGTCATGCTGAGGTGGACAATGGTAGTTAAAACTGAATTTCCATTTCTTTTGACCAAAATTATCTTTAAAAAAAAACAAATATTAAAGCAATGTCTTCAAGTCAGAAAACTAAAGAGGAATGCAGTATTTTACAAGCATATGTAGAGACAGTCAAATTATAATATTCTGATACATCAGATGCAAAAAATCTATTGTCTATGGTAAAGTAAAGTGCAAAATAAACAAAATCACCCAAATACACATATTTAAGTAGTCATTTTAACTCTTTCTCTCCGTAATTACGTTCTGATGGAATGATCCATTTTTCTTATTTGTGTTTCACTACCCTGTTATGATTAAACTTCAATAACTTTTTGTATGTAATCAGGAAATGTTATATAAGGTATTTAACTATAGAAGAATGCATACTCATTTGATATAACGCAAAAGTAGGTCTATAGAACCAAAAATTAATTTAATTTAATGGGGTCAAATCAACGTTGGTATCGTCAGTTAGTAGAGAAAGAGTTAAAACACTGTTTGTTTCAAGGTTACTTACCTGAGAGTCAAACTCAATGAGATACAAAAATACAACATCCTCTCTGACTGCCCTGATGGCTGTATGAAGGGGGTACTCAGTCTTGGCCTTGAACATTTTATACAGCAGTGGTGCAGGCATGCTGGAAAAGTCCTCACTTGTGAACTGGTTCTAAACAATGAAACCTTGCAGAGTCAATAATTGAATTTTGTATCTAAAGTGTGGGGGGAATTAATTTTTTTATTTAGGAGGGATAGAGGAGGAAGGTCTGGCTAGCTTAGAAGTAATTTCTGGGATTTACCTAGCAAGACAAAATTTTATTATAACTGATCATAAACATACTGTAATAGACACAAATATTACAATATAGGGTTAGTATTTCACTGTTTCAGAGTACTTTTGTTTAGACAAAGCTTGAATCATTTCTTTTTTCATTAGAAACGAAAAAAAATCCCAAGCACATAACCAATTTTAGCATCACGTGACACACTTTTGTTTTTGAAGATTGGGAAAAAAATTCCCTGCGTTTTGTACGGTAAATGTGCTCTTTGAGAGACAGCTGATCTGAGAGTGATGGTGTCACCAGTAGCCAGGTGAATAGTAATGCTGAGCTACTAGTAGATCTAATCCAAAACCATACAACTATGCCAACGTTCAATTAAAATATCAATATCCTAAAACCTACACAAATGTCAAAGCAGATAAGATTAGAAAATACAATGCAATGGACACAGAAGTTAGTAGAATATGCATGTAGATACAGACAGAGGTAAATTGTTCTGCATCATCTCCTACTCATATATAAAAAATGTATAACAGTGGCATTGACAAAACACTTAATTATTATTGTTTCTTCTTCTTTTTATATATATATTTTATTTAAGAAGTACAAGAAAATAATCCTGCACTTGCCCAATGGTTTGAAATCAGCTCTGAGCAATGTTTCTTGAGCACCTCTGCTTGCATCTCTTCAGCTGTTTGATAAAATTTGATGCAGTTTTTCATATTTACAAAAGTTATTAGCCCATTTTCACACCTGAAACAAAACATTAAATAGCCAAATAAGAAAGAAATTTTTAAAGTTTTCAACATTGTTGAATGACATCACAGCTTTACACTATGGAAAACAACAGAGATGGGCACAAAGTTATTGTAAAAAACATTTTACACAAGATATCATCACATTTGTTTCACAAACAGATAATGGATTTATTAACAACTGGTTCAATGACATTTCTCAGAAAGTAATTCCCATGATTGATAATTTGGCGACTATTGGTTTATCTTATTTTTTATAAGATTCAGACATTTAAAAAAAAATATTGATTATCCTAGCTCAAACACCATTGTCACACTGCCTTTTTTCAATTAACCATTTATAGTGGAAACCATTTTTTTGTGTGAGAAGCAGTTGCCAGTGAACCAATTATTCATTAGAATTCAAGAAAACCATCTGTTAAAAATGAAGTATTAGTAATGAAATTTTTAAATAAAACATGTGTATTTTAGTGTCAAATTTTAAGCAAAACTCTGATTATAAAAATATTTTAATTAACATTTTTTTTTTTTTACAGAATTTGAAACCAATGAATTGAACTTCTAAGTTTTGTGAAAGAGAGATGTCTGAAACTACAGCTCTTCTCCTCTTCACCAATTACAGCTATGTAAGTTACATAAAATACACCACTTCTGCTTAACTCAAAAACTGTAACCAATTGAGTCACCAATACTGCTTTACATCCAATGTCTCTGAGTCACCAATACTGCTTTACATCCAATGTCTCTGAAACTATTTCTTTTAATACCACTTTCTTTCACATACTTTTCATTTAAATTGGATTTTTAATTTTTATTAACTATTTTTGGCTTGAGACTCTATGATGAGAGAAATGTGTAAAATTAAAAATATATACTGTTTAGTTTTCATTCTCATGTATCTATTTCTAGAATTTTTTTTTATTCAGTTTTTTTTTTTGGGTGGGGGGGGGGGGGGGGGGGGGTATTTTGATTTTAAAATAATATACTGTGAGGTATGTCTAAGGAAGTTGTTCTCTGGCAAACACGTCAGGAAGATTAAAACATGTATATACATTTCAGGGTGTCATTCTTTTTAAAAGTAAAACATTTTTAAAATGAAATATTAAGCAGTGATATCTTTTCTCTCTCTCTATCAGGTCTACAGCCATGAGAGCTTGACACTGAATGGTGGCCATCAAAACTTATGCCTAATTGTACTTTAAGTGGTGTTCACTGGCGTTCACAGCAAATATGTTATGGCTGAGGGCATCACTTAGCTATTTCTGAGCTTAGGGTATCACTTAGCTATTTCTGAGCTTAGGGCATCACTTACCTATTTCTGAGCTTATGGTATCGCTTACCTATTTCTGAGCTGGGGGCATCACTAACCTATTTCTGAGCTGAGGGCATCACTTACCTATTTCTGAGCTGAGGGCATCACTTACCTATTTCTGAGCTGAGAGCAACACTTACCTATTTCTGAGCTCCTCTAGTTTGTACTTGGTAGCAGCTCTGAGAAGCTGAAGCAAGAATGAGTCTTGAGTCTGTATGTTAATCTCATCTGTGTAAATCCACCTGATCAAGGCATACGCCACATCGTGATGTATATCTGATGGCAGTAATAAAATAATTGTAACAAGCTTTGGAGCTACTCCTTTCAACTCAACATTTATAGTCACATCAATGCATAGAAATTTAGATGACAGAATCTTACTATTTATCATAAGGAGAAATTATATTACATTTCTTCTGCGCTGTAACATGAAAGCAGCAGATTATTACAGTAAAGTTTGTCAGATTTGGAGTTACTATTCCTTAAATACTTCACAATTATTTTTTTTTTTACTTTTAATTAATTAATTAATTTTATAGTAACTGTAAATTTTATGAATCTAAGACTAGGTATTTAATGATAGATATCAAAAAGTTTTTATGACATATGGTTACTATTTAGTTGTTTTGTTTTTAAAGTGTAGTCACATTTCACTTATGTAAACTTAAACTGCATTTCAGTTTTTTTGTTACCTTTTTTTTTTAAACTTTATACATCTGGTGGTTTCTAAAATGGCATTTCAATATAAAATGTGTTAGAAACAAAATTAAAAGAAAAACAAAAAAACAAGCATATTATTTCACTTCAACTGCAGTCTCTAACCTTTCATATCCAGCTCTGAGACGACCTGTAGGTCTGCCACACCCCAGTCACTGCTTCTCGCTGAAAGTATAAACTTGTGAGACCTGACATTACGGCCGCCTTCCAAATGAATGGTCAAGTCACTTTAGGGGACAAAATAAAGTTAAAAAATAAATGCAATGAAATATTTCTTTATTAAAAAAATATTCAACATTTAACTTACAAACTGTTGTTTTTCTATCACACCTGTTGGGCTTACCAAGAACACTTCTTCATTGTCCCTTCACTTGAGTCATCTAGATTCTATTTTGTTCAAGATGTAACTAACTATATGTGTTTTAAAAAAATCAATCTCAATGCTATTAAAAAAAATGTGTTTTCCAATGCCTATTAAGGTGAGTAAGTATCCATTGCCTATTAAGGTGAGTTAGTTTCCATTGCCTATTAAGGTGAGTTAGTTTCCAATGCCTATTAACCCATTAGCTCCTTCTGCAGTTGGAAATGTTTTCCTGTTTTTGTCCTTAACCGTTGTAGAACGTTTCTAAAACCCCCTATTCAAAATACTTACTTTAAACTTTTTAAAAAGTAGATTTCTTCTAGTCTCGTTGTAAGATTGATTACAAATCATTTTGGAGATTACCAATTCTTTTTTTAATCAAATCGAGAAGGTTTTTATTTTTTAATAATTTTTTAAACGAACAGGCCCATAGCCCCAGTGTATAAGCCCCCACGTGGGAAAATGAGTATTTTTGAAGTTTTTTATATTCTAGTGGTATTAGACGTATATATTTTTTAAAACTAGACATATAGTTCTAATTTTTAAAGTTGTTTGTTTGTTTATATGCATTAGATCTTCAATTTGATTATTTTTTCAAAATACTAATTTTTGGGGATTTTTTAAAATACGGAGTTATCCCTCCTTGCTTAGGACTTTGGAAGGGTTTTTTTTCAACCGGAAATAGGAGCTATTGGGTTAAGGTGAGTTACTCTAAAAGTATTTGAAACTCATTTGGGCAAAGCCCATCATGATATGAAGTTAGAGACATGATCTATGTCACTTGCAGTGTGGGGAAGAGGTGTTCTTTCTTTTCCCCCACTTGGCTGCCTGCCCCCCCCCCCCCCCCCCATCTGTGTACAGAAATCTTTTGTTAAGTATACTCGATAGTGGCAGTGGTTTAATTAAAAATTTTAATTCCCATCATGAAATCAAATTAAATAATTTGCCATGTAAAAATGTTTCGATCTCACCCTACCTAAAAAACTCTCGCTTTTACTCACCTATATTGCTCTTTGTCAAACAAATCTGCAATGAATTTCAGCAAACGGCAGACAAATCCATCTTGTGATTCACCATTACCACCAGCAGCTGCAATCGCTACTTGATAACGCCTCTCCACATCTGCTAATCTGTTTTGAAGTTTTACA
Organism: Biomphalaria pfeifferi; assembly: GCA_030265305.1. NCBI lineage: Eukaryota > Metazoa > Mollusca > Gastropoda > Planorbidae > Biomphalaria > Biomphalaria pfeifferi. The sequence goes on along the minus strand of JASAOG010000080.1, from coordinate 447,994 downwards.
TATTCCTCTCTCAGTAGACTTAAGTGGTTTTGAAGTTTGGAAACTTCATCTGTATCAAAAAAGTAACAGTAGTAGAAAATGTATTATAAATAATGAAACTTCTGTAGATCTAGACACCAGTAGCTTAGTAAAAGCTAGATCTAGATCTATATATCTAACTCTAGACCTAGTCTAGAATCTAGCAAATCTCTGATTTATAAAACTATCTTGATCTAGATCTATATAGCTCCTCCTTTCAGGTCAAAGATGGCTACCTGGTCATGTGTTATCAATCAGGTCTGTCATTCGTTTACCTTGATGCTACCAGGTTTGAACCCTGTCCTCCATCATCCCAGCCATACTGCTGGAGGTTTAGACTGTAATAATCTTCAAATCTGAAGGAAAATCCACTTGTGGAGGCCTTCTCAGGACTACATGACCAGCCCATCCTATTGGGACCTTTGTGTTGTGGCATGGATGTTGTACATCTGTGATAAGTATGATGTTACAGTCTGGTATATGTGGTCAAACCCAATCTCAGACAGCAAAGGTGGAAGTGGTGCAGCTTTTTGATGTGGCAAGAATAGAAGGTCAAGGACTATAAAGCATATAAAAAAGATGGTAGGTCTACAGCACTGTACACTCAGTCTTAAGTATGCACTGGCATGGGTAACATGGAAGCCTACCTCATCATGTAAAAAAAAAAAAAGTTTCCCTTTCAGACCTTGCTATCAGTCTTCACATAGCTTCAAACCCAGGACCCTAGCCCTAGGTTATAATAATAAGTATAATAATAATAATAATCTTTATTGTCGGTATGGAAATTTGTCTTACAATTTGTGCATTACACCAAACAAAAAACATTATAACTATAAGAAACCAAAGTGTACAGTCACACCAGACTCACTCATCATTTACATGTGACAAAGTTTATATCAGATTGTTCTTATTTAATGATTTAATTGCCAGGGGAACAAAAGAGTGTTTATGTCTGTTTTTCTTTGCTATCAGTGTCTTGTATCTCTTTTGTGACGGTAAAATCACAAAATCCTGACACATAGGGTGATTCTTTATTTCGAGGATCTTGTTAGCTTTTTTATAGATGTTTCATTGTTTGCCTCAAACAACTGCCCAAGTGGGGTTTGTTTTTTGCCAATGATTTTACCAGCAGCATTTAGGATTCTATAGGTTAGGAAGCTAAGCGCTTAAAAACCTCTCTGCCACCAGGCTCCCACCTCATCAACTAGCAACCTACATTTACTGAGTCTGAGTTGATATGCTTTTGGTAAAACTTCCGATCAAATACGAAGGCCCCTTTTGACAAGTTTTGAAGAATGTTATTATGCAAGTGACAGCATGATGTGCTGTCTATACTTTTATGGAGCCAGCACAAAGCCCTGATTCACACCATTTGAGATGAGAAAAGGTTTAGAAAGTTGAATTTTTTTTTCACTTTGCTTGTGATGCCTAGATCTAATCATCTAGGTTGATAAATTTAGATTTGAAAGTTTAATATCTGCACGACCAACAGGCAACAGCCATCCATTTGTGATTGTTTGTAATGCAATAGGTCAGTTAGCTCTAATATTGTTGCATTACTAGATCTAGATGGATTATTAATAATCTTAAACACAAATAGTGAAATACAAAAGATGGGTCCACCCCTTTTTCTAATCTAGATCTAAATATTATGTTAAAATTTCCTCACCGGCCGCCATGTTTTTTGTTTGATCATGTGACCGTTTGCATTTTTACATTGTGCGCTATCAAATAAGAGACAATTAAATATTGTCCAAAATGATCAGATTGTAATAGAATCTTTTCTTTTTCTTTTAATTTTTATTTTAAAATATAAGCATTGCAATATTTAGATCTATGAATAAAAAATATTGTATTTTATTATTGCAAGGCTTCTATTCTTTTTTACTGATTGAAAAAGAATAGATTTGAAAATAGTGGATGTCATGCTAGCCATAGTGAATGCAGTCATCTTATCTTATTTAATACAGTCATTAAAATAACATGTGCATCTTGTCTTTTGATCTAGAATATTCTAGAGCAACCAAAAGTCATTTTAAAAAATGCTTTTTTAGAGAAGTAACTAAATCTTGATCTATAAGTACACTTTATCTTAACAAATAGAAGACAAAATTTAAATCAAGAAAATTTTCCTGGGAAGGAAGAAGGAAGGGTAGATAATTCTTTCAGCATATTACAGTGGGTTATCACTAGGAGAGTGGCTGTGTGGTTAAGGGCTTTGCTTCCGAACCTGGGGTCCTGGGTTTGAAGTTTGTTGTTTTTTCATTCAAGGATTTTTAGGGCGCCCCTGAGTCCACCCTACTCAAATAGACCCTGACTTTAGTTGGGAAAAGTAAATGCAGTTGGTGGTTGTGCTGGCCACATAACACCCTGCTTGTTAACCATTGGCTAAAGAAACAGATGATCTGCCCTATAGATTGCAAGGTCTAAAAGGGGAACTTTACTTTTTTTTTATCTCTTGGAAGTCTGAGATGCCAGCATCAATCAAAATACACTTATAAATAATGACTCGAATTTAGGTGTTTTTCCTATTAAAAAGCTTGCCTTTTTTTTAGAACAAGAATAATAATAATGGCAATGTCTTGATTCCAAAGATTAAGGATGTGTGCAGTGATTCACATGACTACTCAAGCCCAGTTGCGTCCTGCATATTTTCCTGCATCTCGTGCAGACAAAGCCATTGTCCACTTGTTGTCTATTTAAATTTTCTTTCTGTCTTCTGTGCCTGTCTTCACTAATGGCTTTTCTGTGAGTCTCAAATAATGACTCAAAAAAAAAAAAAAGTACCAGCCTCTAGCTTTGGTTAAAATGCAGAATTTAAGATTTTGAAGATAAAGAAATGAAGGATTTGTATTAGGAAATACAATGTTCAGCTTATTTACCATAATATTGACCAGGTATAAACTGAATGAAGTCTTTTGGATCATCTTTTTTATATGTTGTCAAAACTTCATAACATCGTTATACCTTTTAATACACCTAATACTAGGTCTACATTCTGTTGATACATGTAATTTGCCAAATCTTAAACAATTAGCCATAAGTATTTTCTACTGAAAATTAGACTAGCCAGCGTAACTAAAATTAAAAGTTATAAATGCTGGTTATTATATTCTTTAAAAATATGAGAATTTTCTTCTATTTAATTGGCACTTTAAAAAAAAAAAATATTTTCATAATGTTCACTTTCATCTTTTTCAAATAATCTTTTTCACCTTCAAAATAATATTTACTGTAGCATTTTGTTTTCTTCATAACTGTTTGTTCTATAATTACTGTCATTAACAATATAAATATATTTCAATGAACTAAATGAAATATTCAAAAAACAAACAAATGGACAACTAAGGCCATAAGTGTTGTTGTTAAAGCATTTAATAAATAGCTGAACCATAAGACATTCAATAATGAGCCAAATGAAATGAGTCTATGACATCTCCTTTAGAACATTGGAAACTTAGAAAACAAAACAATAAAAAACGTAACATCTGTGCAAAATATGGCTAGTATTTACAATAGTACTTCAAATCCTTCAAAATGACCCAGCCAAATATGTACAAAGTGAAGATGACATCAAATGTGACACATACTACACAGTACAGACACGAATGATAATTATATCTCAGTACAGGCATGAATGATAATCATATCTCAGTACAGGCATGAATGATAATCCTATCTCACTTCATCAGCATGATACATAATCAATAACCTAGTTTATTACATAATCTCAAAAGTATTTATTATTTTTTATCATTTATTACAGTCGAACCAAACTGTAGTTTAGATTTGCTTTACATCTTTCAGATGTTCCTTCAAATTTGTAGATTATTACATCCTAGCCTAAACCTCCAGCAGGGTGGCAAAGAATGATGGCTGGGTTTGAACTTGGACCATCAAGACGACAATCCAGAGTGCATAACACAAGACCAGGCATCCATCCATTTATAAAATATATAGACTTCAATGAGCATTTCTGTAAGTGATACAAAACAGTTGTTTTTTTTACTGTCAATATTTTTGGCAAAATAAAAAAAAATATTGATGTTTTACAATAAAAAAAAAAGTCTCATTAAAAAAAATATGTTCATACCATTTACTTGTTGCAAACGATCAGATACTTGATATGGCAGAAGATACCGACACATCCAAATTTAGTTTTTATACAAAGTGTCACATTATTGTCAGAACTTACAAGTTTTCTGTATCACAAAAAGCAAACACATAGTGAGCACAGCATATAATCTAAAGCTGATATACTTAGTACTATATGGAAAATCATTAAAACACATTAATGGCTAGTGCCTAATTATCTTATCTTATACCAATCTAGTTGTGCATATTAATTAGAAATTTAAACTCTGCTAGGTCATTGGTTGTACTTTCTTATTCAGGCAACTGGTTCAATGCACTAATGACGCAAGAAGGAGCACTTGTATGAAAGTGTCCTAGCATATGGAATAAGAAATGTGCTTTCATCATTGTGCCTTACTGAGTATTTTATTAGATTGTGTTTTTGTTTACCTAAAATATGATAGAGTTCCTGAAACATAACGAGTGTTTTCACCACATTGCTAATGGATATTTTTTCCCACTAAACTGCAATCTTCATGCCTTGACATATCAGTGGCACAGCTTTCATAATTTTTTGTTTCTTTACTTAGTAAAGAGTGTCTTCATAAAATATATACAGATAATACAGTATGGACAAGAAACAATCTTTCTCATATGCTCACAATGATTAAATAGAGCCACTTCATGAGATAAATAAATACAAGCCAAACCTTTCAGTCTGGAGATATGTGTACATTGAGTTTTAACATACACATGTACATAAACACTTTTTTTTTAATGATGTTTTTGTTTTGTTTACCAAAAACAAAATGCAGTCTTAAGTCATCAATACATAACATAGATATAAAAATCTATTATATAATAAGCTCTCCAAGTAATTCTTAATTAAAGTCACTAATTTGTAATGCATTTACAAATGTACAAAACAAAGTGTGTTGCTCTCACCCTAGTCTCATGCGTTTGCTTTGTCATTAAGTTAATTTATACTTTTCATATGTGTTGGTGTTCATAGCTACGCACATTTGATGGTTCTACAAGAGCAGACACCAGTCTTAAAACATTGTTATATGTAACAAATAATGAAAGATGTATCCCAACCAATTCTCTGATACACCTGGAGGAAATATTGTTCAACAACAAATTAAAAAGCAAGTTCTAGGACTTGGATTATCCTTCTAGACAATTTAAAGACATTTCCATGATGTAACAAAGGACAGACCAAGTTTGATAAACATGTGTCTCAGTCTAAAATAAATAGAAACATTTCTAGAGAGAAACATAGAGCTTACAATATTGAACAAAAAAAAAAGACATTTATTCACATCAAAGACTAGAAACAGTTTTTTTTATTTAAATAGTGATATTCTAGTTTTATTGTCATTCTGTTTGAGTAAATGTCATACATAGTTTCTGATTTGAGTAACTTGTTGATGTAGACAATCTATAAATTAAATTTATGTATACATATATGAACGCATGTTCTCTAAAAGTTGTACCCGTAGTATACAATGCATTGACACAATGTCATTTTATTTACTATTACATATATATACCTTTTTTTCTTACTTATTAAATTAAAGAAAAAAGCATATTGAAAAAAAATTAAATAATATGACAAAATAAATTTCTTTTCTTTGAAATTTGTACATTTACCCATGATGAAAATTTAGAAGAGACACACTTGTCCCCATCAAATACACATTTGTCCCAATCAAGCACTGCTGTACCAATAAGTTAAAGTACCATGTCTCGGTCGAGTTCTTTAGATGCCTTAAGGCAAATCCTCAATGCTAATACAATGTAGCCTAAACATTTGGAAGAAGTTCAGTTTCTGATCAGAGTTACATCAATGCAGTAGTCATGCATGAAAACCAGCATTTAGTTTAAAACTAAACTGAACTTTATAGTGCTAGACACTTTCAGTCCTCACCACTAAAATCAGAAATTACTTGAATTTCATGTCTTTGAACAAAAGACACCCTGCCCAACTTAGTGCTTTGACCCACCGAAAACAAATGTTATCAATTATTTCGATTGAAATGAGTTCTTCATAGTTTACAAGTCAATATAGAAATAATAATATGTTTGTGAGAGATTAGAAATTTGAACAAAGTATAATGCAATATATTAAACTAAAATAAGTAGATGGATTATAAATATGAGTCCCAATACTCTAAATCACTATCTCTTTAACAAAGCCTTCAAGATAAACACTTTTTTTTTAGCCATTGATATACAATGCAAAAAAAAAATTGTCCTTACAAATGTGCAGATTAATAAACTAATATATTAAGTTTTTGTAACAAAACAGACCTTTTTTTAAAAAAAAAAATTTACCTAAATAACAACAATAGTAGCTACATTTTTAGAACATTCATATCACCATTTAAAAACAAACACACCGCCTTTCAAAAAAAGATTTGTCCAATTCATGTGCATGTTTCAGCATAGTTTACAATTTTGATGCTTTTGATCTTAAAAGAATTGACAACAAATATTGCACATGGCTGGCAAATTTATAAAAAAAAAAAAAAAGTTTTCAGAGAAAAGAAATATCTTTCTTAGATTTTTGGTAGAACAACTTTCTGAATTAAAGAATGATACAGTATCTTCATTGTTTTTAATATAATGACAGTGTAATCCTTATCAGTAGATTGAATTAAGGAAAAAATTTTATGCTATGGACATGTAGATCAATCTTATAATCTTACTTGCCCTGAGGCATTATCAATTCTATTTTTCCTTTAAAACTTCAAAGGGGAAAAAAAATTTTAAAAATTTGTTACCCATGTCGTAGACAAGCCCACTACCCAGGCAGTAGACAAGCCCACAACTTATTAGAATGTTTACATATGAAAGTGCAATAAAAGCCTCTCTAAGCACAAACTGGTTTATTTTTATAGAATAAGCTAATCAAATAAAGAGAAAAAAAAAGTAAAACTTATGCTATACCTGTTGTCATGCAAAAGCAATTGAACTTTTCAACACAAATAAATTATATCCTTTTTTTTTAAATTAACTACCTCAAAACCTATATAAATGCAATGAATTAAAAATGACTTGGATTTCAAGAAAATAATAGAGTTGAGACAGACAAAACAGAAGTGATGCTGTACAAGTCCTAGGACCATTAATAACACAGATCAATACCTTTTTTTTTTTTGTAATTGTTCACACCTCATAACATTTAATTTTTCAACCAGAGGAAGAATGCTAGAGAAAAAAAAACAACAGGTGCTACAATATTGTGCAATATATTCAGTGCTACAGCATTGTACAATACATACAATATTACAACATTGTAGAAAATATTTAGTGCCTAATGAAAAAAAAAAAAACAGCCATCTGAAATGTTTATTTTCAACACAAAAAAATGTAACTAAAAGACAAAAGTTTTTTTAAAACAAAGCTTCCATAGGGGAAAGAGCTGCACAATTACTGACATCTTTCAATATATATTGCCTTTTATTTATAAAACAAAATGAATTTATTACCACTAATAAATGAATTAATTAGTTAATTTTTTTTTTTTTTTTTTTTTTTTGATGGATTCATGTATTGTCATTGACAACAAATAGTTGTGCAAAGTTTCAACTTGATCCAAAAATGGGAAGTGGGAGAAATAAGGTGTACAAGATTTGTAACGGACAGACAAAGTGATATAAATTTGAAAAAATTTAAGATAGGCTTCTGTCAAAATAAAAAATGAGTCTGTATGAGAGGTTAATGAAGATCAAATCTTTGTAGGATCATTTTGATCAATTGATGAAACATTGATTGGTGTTCTCTTACTTATGACGTTTTTTTGTTTGGAATGTTTTGAACACATCTGGTGCATTACCAATCAAATGTTTTCAAAGAAACTATGCTAACCCTTAACATCAAAATAATTGAACTAAGTCTCAGGTAGATCTAATTTTAAATAAACTGGGAAAGTTTTTTCTTTTCAATTTTGAAATTAATTATGTCTGTGCAGTGTACAACAATCAGAAAGGTTAAAACATAAAGGTGTGGACTAATGATTTTAACTTCCTTGTGTACTGTGTAGACCTACCTCAAGTTTAAAAAAAACTTTAACAGTACAAAATAACTAGTCAATTCAAAACACACAAATATAAATCTCTAACAAGTAATTCTGTACTGGTCTGTTAGTGTAGTATTAAAAATGTAACAACCTTTTCCCCAAGTCAGTTCTTTCTTAGACACCTTTGAACACAAGGCTCTAGGAGCTCCGCTTGGCCTTCTGTAATTATCCCTCTAAGGATTAAATTTTTGAAGGGCCAAAATGCTCCTAGGAAAATGTCAGGTTTAAAAAAATTAGTAATCTATAATTTAGTTTAAATTCCATAAGTCTTTATAATTGTAGAGACCCACTTTAAGTGACTGCTAGTGAACGGATAATTATGTCGCGACATTAATCCAAAACAGGACTGTATATTAGATATAGATAAACGGACAATTGAGGCTAGGCTTTCACAGAGGTAACATCGTCTATTATAGTGACTGAGATTAGACTGTTCCTGTTCTGAATGAAACAGTTATATTCTTACATCCACATACTTTATTGTGGACTGTCTTGAATATCTGTGGCCACGAACTCACTAGTAATACTAATACATCAACACGCAACCTACCTTCAGATCAGTACAAATTATACAGACCCAGATTAGACATCTTCTCTACATAATATGTGAATTGATTCTAAATCAGATTCACAAGAAAAGAAAGTTGTACTTTTTGTAACTAAAAGAGTTTCTGACCATGTGTTCAGAGTCAAGTGACACACATTTTCTTGGAGAAAGAGATCTAAATATTACACAAATGGCATTTCTAGCTTCTGAATCATTAGGCTTTAATTGTACAATATACAAGTTCAAAGTACTTGCACTGCTTCTAAGGCAACAAAAAAACAACAACTGACTACTAAATGTTAAAAAAAAAAAAACTAACAATAGCAGAAGTGAGAAAAAAAACAACTTAGAACATAACCTCTGTAAAACATAGCCAGTGCTGATCAATCTGAAACAATAACAAAAGAGAGTAAACAATGTTGACATAATGACAAATAAAAGACAACATGAATTGATAAAAAACAAACAACTTAATATGTAGAGGGAGGGAGGGAGTCTGAAATGTTGTACAAATTTAACAATAAAATAGAACTGTGTCTGTAAACGAGATTTTTAGATTACTAGCTAAATCTTATGTTTCAGAAGGAACAAAGAATTTCTGTTTTTATAATTATAATAGTAATTTACTGATCAGGTTGACTTTAATATAATAAATATAAACATAAAACTGTTTTTAAACAAACTACTTTTTTTATATATATACTATAAAATTAACTAGATCTAAATGTAAGCTAAACAATTAACATCGATTGCTAAACAACAGTTGGAAGTAAAAAAAAAAAAGATTTAAAATTATAAGGGCAAGTGCACATCTGACTTGAAATCAATTGAGGAAAAGCTGTCCAAATGTGATAAAACCAATGTTTTTTTTAAGATTACCAAATGCTTTAAAAATTAACTTTCAATTATGTAAAACTGAAGCTGATATATCAATGTAAGCAATAGAGCCCATTTCATTCAACAAATATAAATATTTATGACAGTCTGGATCACAACTTTGAACAGGATCACAAATTTGGAAGCAGAGAAAATTAGAATACAATTCACAATCTGAAAGCTGGCAGATGCAGCAGCTGGGCTAAGCAGACGCTAAAACAATGCAGTTGTAAGCTGAAGCTTTGGGATTGTTTTTTTTTTTGTTTAGTTATGAGAAAAATGTGAAAGCTTGTTACAGCTTGATTACAAATGTCCATGAGGCATTAGCAACAGAAAAGAAAGCACTGACATAGGTAGAAAAGAGTACTGGACAAGGTGCACATCAGGATATTGATTAGCAGTAACTGCATGTGTTTCTAACAATGCAAAGGCAAGCTAACAAAAATAAGTTAAGAAAATCCTTTACTCAAGAAGTCTCTTAAAATGCAATGTCAAATTAAATAAGCTTAACTATCAACATAATCTCCAGGAGAGGAACAGACTATATTACTGGTATGTAAAATACAAGTAATGTCAAAGTTTTTCATTTTTACTTAAAGGATTTCTTTTCCTTTTTACATATGAGCAATACATATTTCTGTAGCTGTATAGATTAGGTTAGGGGCATTACTGAATGCATTCACCGTTAATCTGTTCAGTGCACTATTAATGTGAAAGTACAAAATAAAAATTTGTTCTCACATATTCCAGTAAACCAGAGCTATTACACAAAAGAATAGTGGTTATCAATGGCGCGATTATGTTGGTTCTGTAACTGCGGAGGATTTACATTTATGACCTCAATAGATGTCGTTCGTGCCCGAACTGACCCTCCTATGACCATGATATTCCTACCTCCATCATGGTGAGCTGAGGATGAGGGTATCCGTCCAGGATGCTCATTCCCCATGCTATTCCTCACACGAGGTGACCCATGGTGCAAGCCGGCATTAGGGGTCCTTGGCCTTTCCACAGCCACAATAAAGTCACTGAGTGTGACGTCAGAAGCGCCGCCAGACTCCAGAGGAATTGGGTGTGTGCGGAAATTTTCTAACATTTCAAATATATTCTCAAACCATAAATGTTGAACTCTGCAACGCCTTTCATTGTTGATTGTCATTCGTAAATGCTGAAAAAGTGAAGAAAAATCAAAATATGTGAACAAAGGATAAGATTTTTTTAAAAAAAAAAAAAATCAACAACAAAAAATCTAACAAATCTTTTAACTAAAGCCAGATAGGCCAACATTTTTTGGCCAGAGTAAAAATAAAATAATTAAAATAGCCCTTTCAGACCTTGCAATCTATGGGCCAGATGATGTAAAAGGACATCAGTTTCTGTGGCCCACAATTAAGGGTGTCATGTGGCCAGCACAATGACATATGTATTAGCATCACCGCTTAAAAAAGTGGAGTCAGTGGAACTGAGCTTCATTTAACATTGTAGTAAGAATGTTTCAAGGGGCCAGATAGCATTGCATCACATGCAGGATCTGGCCTGCAAGCCATAGTTTGGGCATCAATGATTAAACAAAACATGTCTATAGATATGAGAGGTCAAGATTTCATGAATGTTCTTTTTTATTTTTAATATTCTGAAACTTTTTTTGATGGATATGCATAAAATATATTCAAAATGTGTATGTGTGTGAATTAGATCAAAAAGATTATTCTACAAAAGTAGAATTTCAAGTAACATCACAATACTGCCTAATTGGTCAGTCAAGTTATTTATATTGATAGAAGATAAAAAGGAAGGGTGTGACCAAGGAGCAAAACTTCAACTTACAAAAATGCCCCCGAATCAAATCTCTTTTAACAAATTTCAGACTTCAAGGAATGACACTAGCTAATCGACTGCTGAAATATTTTACATGATGTCTAAATACCTCTATTTGAATTGCTTTTTTACAAAGCATCTTTCATGTTAAAACAGCATTGCACTATATAGGTCCTATCTCTTTTGTGGACGCAGGGGAGGGAGAAGGTTTCTATGCTGTGCTTTAAAGTGCTCAACAAACACAATTTATTGAAGGGATTCAAACTCAAGCCCCCCACTTATTAGGTAGCCAAGCAGTTTATGTCATTCAGCCACACAGGACAATACATCCCCATTTCATGTCGCTTTAGCAAGTAAAAGTTATATAGCTGGCTTACCTTTGCCCTCCCTTGGAAGTTAAATGTTAGCACATATTCTCCTGCCCTAGTCTCACTTTTGCGCACCAAGAAGACACCATGGCCAGAGTGCCCCTGCTGTAGAACCAAGCTTGTAGCATCAGCTCTTGACAGTGTGCCATGAAACCAAGGGTACTCCTTCAGCACTCTCTCTACAGATCCTTCCCCTTCCTGTATCTCTTGATGTCCTGCATCTTCACATGGGGATAAAGAAGAACAAAACTTCATTATGCACTTGAACAGTTCAAAGAGCTGGCACAAGAAATGAAAAGACAAGAAATGTGATTCTTTTTCCCTTTTTAATGTGTGACATGCTATCTGTGGAGATTTGCAGGATCTTATCTTATAAAATACAATCTTATCCTTAAAATACAGACGTTGTGCAGAAAGCGCTAGGATGAGCATTCATGCCTTTTTTTTTATTTAATTTGGTTTCTTAACTCTTTATCTCTGTAATTATTTTCCACATTCTGACAGAATTGTTTAGTTTATTTTTCAATTCTACCCTGTTGTGATTAAACATCAATAACATCTTTTGTTTGTAATCAGAAAACTACTTTTGGTACAGAAATATAGGAGAATGCATGCTCTTTTTATATAACACAAGTTATACTTTCTAAAACCAAAAATTATTTTAATTTAATGGGGTCAATTCAATGATGGTATCGTTAATTAGGAGAGAAAGAGTTAAAATCATCAATGGGGATAGCACTTATCATTAATTAATACATATAAATAGAATAGCCTTTGAACCGCAAGACAAACTTTTATTCTTAACAATTTTAATTCGAAAACATTAACACCAAATGGATGTTAAGAAATTATATTTAAAATTTAATCAATGTTTTTTAAATATAAGGAGACACGCTCAGTCAATTTTTTTAACTACCCTTTGACACCACTGTGCAGTCCCAAGAATGCACTGAGGCAAAACTTTTGCAATGAACACACAATCCTAAGTCAGTAAAATACAGTTTGAACACTACCTCCTTAAAGAAACATGCTCATCTATAATTATTCTTGCAAAGTTGTAAGCTGACTGATAAAACACAAACAATAGAATAGAAAAATGTCATTTTTTTTAAAGACCTGTCTCAAGGGTACCGTAGACAAGGCAGACAGTTTATGGATTTATCTACTTGACTTTAATATGTATAACATATAAAGATTAAATAAGAGAATATATTGTCTAATATGTCTCATTTAATAAATCCATCTACAATATCAGTGGTTCACAACAGTTAGAAATTAGCATGATTTTTTATTCAGTTGGACAGAAATGCATAAATACTAACAAAAACAAGACTATAAAGTGCATTTGTGTTATACAAACTTTTAGCCAGCTAATAGATATTTCGTTTTTGAGATCTAAATGTGACATCCAGACAGTCAGCACAAGAAAACGAGAAACTTTTCACTTTACATAAAGAAGCATACATACCAAAGCCATTCTCTGCTCTGGGAGATCCCCTCATGTCTGAACCACTGATATGTCCACTCAGGTTGTTGGTGTTGTCCACATGAATCATGCTCCAAGGCCTAGGGGATGGGCGAGGCGGCACAATAGGGGTGGCGCTGCCCAGGCTTCCCTGCGAGGAACTGCGGTGCTGTGATGTGAGCTGGTTGGTGTCTGAGTTACAAAATATTTCTTACATCATTAAGAAATTTAGGAATAGGCTTTGAGTTCAAAAACATAAATAGTGAATTATTGTAATGGGAAAATAACAAGTAAAGAATCCCTTTCAGACCTTTTGATCAAAGATAATCTGTTTCTAAACCTGATGGTTGAGAAGGGTGTCAGGGTGCACAATGACAAACCATCTATATTTTCCTAGCTCGTGTCTGGAACCCATTAGAGTTTGGTGGAGTCAAAGGCATCCTAAGAATACCAAAAACCAAAATTTGAGCCTTCACCTGGGATTTGAACCCTTGGTTAGGAAGCCAAATGCTTAAACACTCAACGATGTTAATAACTAATTCAGACATATTTCTTTTCCATTTCTTTTTTCACTAAGAGGTCTTGCAGAACATTATTTGTGTAGACTAAATCCACTGTACAAGGGCTAAATGTCACATGGGCCATAACCAAACATAAAGGAAGTTTGCATAATGCCAAAGTTTAAAAGTATTTGAACCAAAATACTACGAACTGATTTACCACAAACACAATCTAAGCCTTTTTAATATTTTGGTGAGCAATGTATTAAAGCATTACTTGTAATATCAAGCATCACACCCATTCAGACCAAGAACCCCAGTGGCCACCACAATCTTCTAGATTTATGCCAGAATGATGGTTCTTTTTTAAGTCTGTGCCATGTCTTCTGCACCAACTTATAGGGTGTTAACTTGATTCTGTTGTTGACAAACAACAGTTTTTATGGTTGGATAGGTTTGGCCATTCAAAAAGAAAATGCTTGACAGTTTTTAAGGGCCTCCTTTAAAAAGAGGCTATACTTTGGACTGTTTCCACTGTGTATGGTGTATTTTATGGAAATACATTTGAAATTTGGCTTCATTAGAAATTTTATTATCATTATCTATATTTTTATAGGGTTTAATTTAAAACACTTTTATTGTAATAAATAATAATGACAGTATATTAAATGTAAGTTAAAATTTAAAGTAAAATATGCAATGGCTTGGCATTTTAAAATAATGAGCCGCCCAGTTAAAAAATTGTAACTAAGCCTCACTTTCGCTGTATGACCTATTTCCCTAAGTTTGAATGTGTACATAAACCACCAACCTTTTCTTTCTATTGATCCAGAGGGCGCTGTTGGCAGTCTTGGTCTCCTGAAAATGTGATGTTCAGTGATCAGTAAATCATTATTAAAGATTGCAAGGTTTAAGATTCCTGCTTTAAAAAAAAAAAAATCTCTTAATAAATGTCTCCAGCATTTCCCTTTTTTACAAGCTTATAGGTTCAAGATGTTCCTTCAAAACAGAAGATAATTATGTCCTGATTTTTTATTCTTTGTTGTTTAATAAATCAATATCACTACTCAATATGCTAAAAGACATTAAATTAGTTATTTTTAGTTATTATTAATAAAAATTACTAAGTATTTATAGGTTTACTAAAATGTTTATGTTTTTTTTTAATACGGCATCTTTTGTATGAATGATATGATTTAAATAAATATATCATTAGATTAATATATATTATTTATAACCACACTTCTGAGGTGCATATTCTGAAGAAAGGAACTGTCAACCATTCTAGTTAAGCTCTTGGCTACCAAGCTAACAGCAAAGTTTCAAATTTAATCAATATTAGGCTTTTATTATCCAGAATCCACCCTGAATCACTGTCATAACATACATGGGCTAAAGAGCATTTAATGAATTATTCTTTAAACCAGTGTTTCCCTCATTAATTATGCTGATTTTTAAAAAAATACCCATTATTAGGTTCATTCTTCTTATAAATTGCAAGGCGAGGGGGGTACTCAGCGTTACAAAAATTATACACTTACCTTAACACTTTAGTCAAAAGTTTGGGAAACACTGGTTTAAACTAACCTATAAATTTAACTTAGGGTAAACTTGAATGTCTAAACGCCCTCTAAGGGCATTGAGAACATAAAGGAAAGCTTAAAAACAAAACAAGAGGGTCCTAAATAAAGGTTTTGTATTTCTAAAAATAAAACCAAGGTCACACCCTTAAATAGCTTGTCTACCATTTCTAATCTGAATGTCACAGAGAGCTATATAATTGAAAAGAATTCCTCTAAGTGGCACATTATGGAATGCGCTATCAACACTGACCTTTACATTATCTAGCTCAGTGCTATAAATGTTTGCTAGAAGGCTATAAAAGAAGATTAGCATAAAATGCACTCTGACAAGGAAGTCGAGGCCAAGAAAGTTGCTCAATACTGGGAGAGACTGAGATATCTAGTTGGCAACTGAAGAGGTCTCCGAATCCACTCATCTCTTAGGAATACAAGCATTCACTTGGCGATAAAAAAGGAGTTTTGATCAAGGTGCAGGAGACAAATGATAGAAGAAAGTAAAGATTGTGACATAGAATAGAAAACAGATTTTGAGTCATGTAAGGTAGAAAAAAAAAAAGAGGCAATGATCAGAGAAGAAAGTTTTCAAAACTTTTGGGTCACCAGCTAAGTATATTATTAAACTAGGCCCATGCTTTTACTCTTGAATAGTCAACAAAATGTTTCATGCTATTTTACCCTCATGTTCTTTTTTATTTTTTTTACTTAAGCTCAGCAAGAAGATAGAATGGTTCTCACATTGCAGCGATTCCTTCCGCTGTTGCTGCACAATGGTTCTGCTGTATACAGCCTTTTATCTCTCCTAACCAAGCCCTGATATCCTGAGGGTCGCTGGCTTCTATCACATATTCAATGGTTCCTTCACCCTGGGAAGAAACGCAAACATTTATTCATTAAATGCAAGAAGTTTCAAAGCTATATTTACCACTACACGAAGAAAGTTTAGGGGAAATTGTGGCCAAGATGTATTGGCTGAAAGAAGCATCTCAAAAAGAATCTTGATACGAGATGATGTTTTGTTGGGTTTTTTTTAACTTTTAAAGAAATTTTTGTGACAAGTCACCAATGGGCACCAAATATTTTATGTGTTGAAAATAAAGGCCAATTCTTTTGATATTGGCATGTCACAAAGGCCCATAGTTAGTTATTTGGCCACAAAAACACTAAAATTATTGAACTGCTACACAGTTACACTGCTAAAATTAGAAAAAAATGTGTTTTTGTTGTTTATTTTTGCTTGATTGTTTGTTTTTTTGTGTCCATCAAAAAATTGTGTTTTCTTTGTGGCTGTTTTTTTTTTTTTTTTTTTTTTTTTATATTCTAAAAGTTGAATGGATGAAAACCACTAACTGTTTGTGACAAGACCTCATCCCTGTCATAACACACAAATGTTCAGGCGATAGGAACATTTTCTTTTTCTACAGAGAGTAAACAGTAATAAACTAAGACCATCTGGTCTCAAAAGCTAGTGCAATAGCATCCAGGTGCAGCAACTGAAAGCAAGACTTTACTGTATATAAAGTCCAGGCATCTATGTCTTTAAGTTTTCACCTTTAAGTCAGGGGAGGGGGAGGGGATTGGAATCATAAATGTACTAATTATGACCAGTAGTTATGGCCAGTGGCAATGGTCACTCATAAAACAAAAATATGGCCTGCCTCATGGCTGCATAACTATCAAGCTGTTATTAAAAGTTTTGTACAGGAAAAATAATTAACTGCTAATTTTGTGCAATCAAATGCTATGATAAGCAGCTGATTTAACTAACAAGTTTGCGTATTTTTAATGCCTTGTGCAAGCAAACAACCAGGTTACGCATGAGCAAGCACACTTTTCTGAAGTAAAGAATTTAAAAACACACACAGAAAATAGAATGAACACTGCCACATGGCTAATGACAAGGCTATACTGAACTGGTGACATGTACTATACTGAAGCAGTGACAGGCACTATACTGATCCAGTGACATGCACTATACTGAACCAGTGACATGCACTATACTGAACCAGTGACATGCACTATACTGAACTGGCTAACTATTCACTATTGTCCTCTCGAACTTCAAAATTGTATATATATACACTATCCATATGTTACTCGCGGCCCGCTGGTCTTAATTTGCGTATCACTGTCGATATAGTCACTGAGAGTGTTTTGTAAACCATTAAACGAAACAATAATGTTAAAAGTATAGCGAATGCGTGAATGTAAAAATAGTATGAATGGAGCTATCAAATAGCTAATCAAACTAAATCCATTTTGTCAAATAAAAACATTTGCTTGTAGGCTAAATATATTTGATTAAAATATGAAATGAATAGACTTTATTTTGTATGTTCAAGTGTTAAAAGTATAAAGTAGATCTATCATCTTTGAATTAGATCTTGAGTTAGAGATAGCCTAGATCTAGACTAATCTAGAGTTAAATATTGGCTTGGATAGAGTTCATTCTGCGCGTGCATGGAGGCTTTGCTCTGCGCATTCGAGACATTTTTTGTTAGATGTATGGAATCATGAATGGAATTATTAAAATGTATGTCAATACGACTTATCAGCTATAGCGAACGAATGTATGAAAAATGTTTTAGGAAAACAAATTTGAATGTTAATTTGATTAAAATATGAAATGAATGGACTATAATTAGACTATATTTTGTATTTTCATGAGTCAAAGTAAAAAAAAATATCTGTGCAAAGTGTAGTTTTAAAAATTAGATCTAAATCCTTTCGATCTAAACATGGTAAACATCAAATACAAATACTTTCATTGAGCTGGGCAACTTTCTTTTTTTTTTCGGGTCTTTAGTTTGTTTTAGAGCTACTATACATACATCACGGTTCCAGTCAGCACCCAAGGAACATTTGTGCTAAGTTTCATCAAGATTGGTCAAACGATTTTGATTTCTATTCGAAACATACATACTCCTTACATTCTACTTTATAGTATAAATATATATATGTATATACACAATGCTTTTTTGTAAAAGAATAGGTGCTGATTGCCTAACTTTTAATTAATAGAAATTAATAATAATTAATAATAAACGTTAAAATACAAGAAAAGTAAGAATTTTTCCAAAAGCACTGTGTATATATATATATATTTATGTGGGCCTGTATGTTAACTTAAACATGTTTAGCCAAACTGATTCAAGCTCCCAAGAGTAAGATGGTGTGATTCATCAGTTCTGCTCCATTCTGAAAGTAAATACTCACCTTGATGACAAATGTATTTTCTCTGTCTGGCATTTCCAAAGCTGTGGTCTCACGAACTTCTGTGATCAAGAAGCAGAACAGACCTGTCCTTGGCTTCACTGACTGTAAGAGTAAAGAAACAAGTCCCTATGACAAGACTAGTATGTGTTGGGGTGGGGTGACTAACAAAGGGAAATAAATTGAGACAAAGCAACGAGGAAACTTCTAAATAATGATATTTCCAAGTAATTATTTTAAAAAAGAAATAGAAAACTTTTATTAGCTATATATTTTTCAAGATGTCTTCTCTGAATGGAATCAAATGGGAATCTTAGTAGATGTTGATATTTATAACTTTTATGAATGTTTGTGGACAAATGGGCCAAAGTCTCGCAGGTAAGAAAAAATGTTCTCAAGGTTTTTAAAAATTTATCCAAAATCCAGCAATGTACTGGATGTGTGCGGGGAAAGTACATGTAGTTAGCCCCCCCCCCCCCCCCAGCTTGACCAAACAAACGACTTTAGGCTCATTTCCGCCTCTGCTCTATTGAGATGAAAATCCAATCTTTAGGACTGAGCAAATTAAACAGGAATCGATGGGACGGACATTAACGCGTTTGCTCTACTTTAATTAAGAAAGAAAGAAAAATTCCATGACCACAACTCGCAGGTTTAAGAAATCATGTTTTCTCTGAAAACAACAGGTCGACAACTAGATTTATCTTATCTTATATAATACAGACGTTACTTCAAAAAAGAAGATGATTACGTCCTTCGCGTCATGCATATTAACCAATGACCTAAATTCTGCCAAGTCACTGGTTTTCCTGGCTAGCTCAGGCAACCCATTTTATTTATTTTATTAGATTTTGTTTTTGTATTTGAAGATTATGGTTCAGTGTTTTATGTATAATCGCTACTTGGCTTTTAAGTCTTAGATCTAGATCTACATCGAACCGAGTAAGTGAAGCCCAAGCTAGAACCCGAGAGCCACAACTGGCACACGGTCCGGTCGTCTCGAAATATTTCCCCTGAGAGAATCATATTACCGCAGAGGGCCAGTTAGACGAATTTTTATTGGATAATGCGGCCAACTTACAGGCCGTCAAAGGGACGAAATGGTTGTAGACCCACTGTAGTTAAACTGAAGTCTTGTTAGCAAATGTCTTTAGCATTAGAAGTAGAATTTAATCTCGATCTAGCAGTTTGTTTGTTTTGTTTGTTTGTTATTGTTCTGTAACATTGTTGCCTTTTTAAAAGTTAGTCTGAATTGCGATCCCTGGGTTTAAACCTATAGACTATGTCCGATTCCTAGTTGCATTACCTTGAACTTTGTTCACGACTTACGTAAACCAGAGAGCGTGATTTAATTAATATATTTTGTTGTCCGCTTAGATTCAACTGTATGGAAGTAGGTCACACGTAGTAATGGATTCAATTATTGTCGAACATTTGCGTGGCTCTTTGTCTTTAATTAAAAGCAACCGCGCATCTTCACACGTCAAGGGATATTTTTTCAAGTAGATAACTCTAGCAAGACAATGAAACAGAAGCCGAAAAACTTGATCTCGCGAAAGAGGTTTCGCAAATAACAAATAATCGTGGTTAAAAAAAAGTATCTTATGAATGGACCTCATTCACCAAACGTAAATAAACAACATTTATTCACGTGATAATATTGATTTTAACAAAAACTGTCACGTGATAGCCACTGTGCATTAAAATTAGATCGTAATGTGTATAGAAGAGATAGAGAATCACGTGGCTAAATGTTGTTTGTTTACGATTGGTGAATGAGGTCCATTGGATTATGGAACACGCGTCGCAAACGGTGCATATTGGTATTTATGAACATTTGCACACCAGCGCGTCAATGAAACGTTACTTGTGTTTACGTCAAAGCTTTTCAACAGTTTCTCTATTCATTTCGTCAAAGGCTCCCCTTGCCCTTGGGGCCTGTTCTGCAGATCGGGATCAATCCTATACAGTCCTATACAATATATAGTCATCACCAAGTTGGCACCTCTTGGTGATTAGCACTCTTCTATCACAGTATAAACCCCGTTTGACCTTTGAACTCTCACCCCCCCCCCCTTGTCCCGTAATCGAAAGTCAACCAGAAGAAAACATGTTTTGGTTGTCGACCGTTCCACACAAACTAATCCCCCACACACACACACACACCCACGTCCCTTGTGTGTTTACCCCATTTTGGGGTCGATACTCTCTGTCAGCGATCGGTCAGCAGAAGACACCTAACCCCCGAAAGTGGTAATAATAATAATAATAATAATAATAATAATAATAATAATAATAATAATAATAAACACTGAATTCATTGTGGAAACCTGAGCGGGGGAGGTCATCGGTGTTGTTGAGCTATTGAATGAGGCCGAAACAAGTGAATGAGAACCAATTATCCCACATTGCAATTAGACTTGTAGCATTATGGCAGGCAGCCTATAGTCTGGTATTGGTTTGCATAGAGACAATCCAGTTTCCACTTGAAAAATATCTAGCCCGGCCAGACTGCAAGGCTCGTAATAATTCACATAAAGGACCCCACCCCCTTTATCCCCAACAAACAGCGGCTTTGTTTGCATCATTTGTGACACAATGTGCAGGTCATAGTTGGGTCTGTGTAGTCACTTAAAATGCTGCACTCATGCTTGGTATTCGAACTAGAAGACAAGTATAAATTTTAAATGTCGCAATGTATTATTCTACTGGACAGCTAGAGACCTAGTGAAGTCCCTTGAGAAACGTAATATAAAGCATTGACATGTTCGCTGCATTTTTTTTTTTTTAAATAACGGATTTGGCCCCAGGTGTGTCAGTATAGTGAATGAAGTCTAATAGTGAGACCTTTTAGTCACGAGATTTAACGTGCATCAGCTTCTCTGGCCAACAGTTAGCAACCAAAAAGCCTTCCACTGACATGATACTACTATTGGTGCTGAATCCAAGAACGACCCAATATCCGAGAAATGAACATTACGACGTTCACGTGAAATACACACTCGAGGCTCCCTTTCGGAAACTGGGCGATTAACCGAGACAACAATCAATCCCATCATGTGTATCGCAACAAGCGTATGTTTTGTTTCACTCGAATGTGAAGCAGGTTCGTAAATAAAGACAGGAGCAAAATATGAACTTGAAATTCGATTACTACTAGCAGTATCACCCGGCGTTGCCCGTATTTATTATTAAATGCACAACAAGGCCCATACATTAGTTTTTATTTTGTAAATTTAAGGCTCTTCGCGTAGAGGATGGGGTGCATAATATATTCACTGACCTTCGCAAATGATGTAAGGAATATTCAGAGTTTCCTCACGATTGGCCAAAAGGTATTGATTTTTATAAATAACTTATACACTAAAACGTTGTATTTTCTTGACAGTCCAACCAGGCACAATAATTTCTTAAAATGCAAAGATGTCATTGAAAGAACTGAGTATGATCTATTAGGACAGGGCCGGCGTTAGATATTAAAAGGCCCTAAGCGAAGTGAATTTGGTGGCCCCAAAATGAAATAGAAAACTAAGAAAATAAAAAGAGAAAAAATAAAATTACGCAATTAAAAAAAAAATTAAAAAACTAGTGACTTCAACAACAATAACACTGAGCACAAGTTTCGCTATTTCTTATCTAAAAAACAAAACAAAATGTCATTCCCCACCAAAAGTAGGTCCTAGGCGGTTGCCTACTTTGCCAATGCCTAGAGCCGGCCCTGATTAGGAACATGTTAAACTGAACTTCTAAATCCATTTACGACGTTGTACATGGCTAGCAACATTCCCATACGTCTCCACAAACAGTTTCATATTTTCTATGCAAACTATTTTTAGTTTTGGACATTTCCATTTCCAGCCCCCAATTTTCATGTACACTTTTTATTTCGTGTTAATCCAACTCGCGGAGTGATGACGTCAATTGTGACAATACTCTCTAAACTATGTTGCTAGTGTTGAAATGCATACTATAAACATTGACTTATATTAAAGCAAAGATAAGACATGACTTACTTCGAGGATCTGTAAATAAACTGCCAAATTTATCTGCTATCAACCGGTGATGAGGTCAAACTCATGTCAAATGTTTATTATAAGTCTTTAAAAAATATTTTTTCAGTACATTTTAAGTTATCGATGAATCACAGATTGTATCTTCAATTAAAAAGTCCATTGGCCAGGGCGATGTGTAATCCTTCTTGTGATGTCCAAGGGCTGAGCCGAAGGCTCTTCGAGCCCAAAGTTTGAAAAAAAAACCTGATTGGTCGTCCAGCCAAACAGTAAAAAAAACAAAAAAACTTTGAGAACACAGTTCTGTTTGAGAGAGACCCGAGTCAATGCCTATGTAAAGCATTGCTATTTCCATGCCTTTGGCCCCCGACGCATGCTTGGCTGCACAGGGCCGAAGGCCGAGGACACCGGGAGCCTCCGCCATTTTCCTTCGTTATACCAAGCTAACCGTGGGGGACTCGCCATTTATGTAACGGTCTTTTGAGGAACGGCGCATGGCTGTGTGACAGGTTTGTGGGGACTTTTTTTTACAACCCCGTCCGTGCAAGGGGTAAACTCTCGTCTACCCGTGGGCATCCCCACCCAGGTGCCACGGTGAGGCAGAACAGCGTACCTGGGGATGTGTGATCCAGAAGAAACGGTGGTTCATTCAGAGCCAACGGGCTCTATGGGACTGAATTGTCACAAGTAACAAGTGGCAACCACTGCCAAGCGTAAGAAGGATGAGAAAATGTCCATTTAATTAATTAATTTTTTTTTTTACTTTAAAGCTGTCCAGAAAAAGAAAACCTATATATATATATACTTAATAGGTCCGTTTAAAATATTTATATAGCCGAGCTCCGGTGCATTCCCCTTCTCTCCCACCCCCCTCCTTTTTTTTTTTTTGAATCTGCATCCCACTGAAATGAGGAGCTTTGAGGCAGTATTTATTGAAACAGACCGCATAGCGGAGCAAATCAAGCTGGACACTTGGTGGTGGTTGAACAATAGAAGAAAAAGAGAAAAGGCTAAACATAAAAGTTAAACACACTGCGCAGGGCATTCTTTACAACAAAAAATTAATGCAAAGACATTTTTTCAGTTGAGGAGGTGGGGGTTGGTCTCTGCATTTTATTTATTTTTATTTTTTTTTCGAGATAATGTCGTAGGTTGAGAGACCCAAAGAGTCTAGAACGCACACACTTCAACACATCAAACACACACAGGCACCCCAGCGCCAGCCGTGTTTGTAGACAAAACACTTTCACAGCTTACTTGGCTTCATACAGCAATGCGCCCCCCCCCCCCACCCCGATGTTGGACAGATCCGTTTCCAACGACTTGTGTCATGCGCAGTGTGACCCCCATGACGAATGATTGTTACACGCTGCACTACACCACTAGCGATCAAAATTGTACACACGGAAGCACCACACACGGGGGGGGGGGGGGGGGGGGGGGAGATAAACAAGTGACGCAACGGTAGTGGGAGAGAACCAGTCTGATAACGGTTTCAAGAACACTATTCAAACTAAAGGGGCCGGGGGGGGGGGGGGGGGTAAGGCAGCAGTGGACCATGGCCTACAAATAGCGGCGCTGACAAGAATTTAGTTTGCAAGTAACGACCCACGGACTTGCTCCTGCTCGCCGTCTGGGACGAACCAATAAAAGGACAAGAAAACAAGTCTTTTTTTTTTTTTTTTATTACAAAGCTTACTCTGTCACTCTGTCTGCCCAAAAAGTTTGTACACGTTATTTCTCCCACACCCAAGATCGGATTAAGATGAAATTTCGCACGGGTCAATTCTTTTACCTGACAACACAAGAATGAATTTAAAAAATAACAAGATTACAAAGACAGTTTGTGTGGAAACACAAACTCAAAATCGGCCCCCGAAGTGGTCCACCCAAGCAGGCTTCAATATTTTCAGAAAGAACATCCAAATGAAATTATATCAAAGACAAATGAGAGATAAGAATGGATAAAGAAGGTTGACAGATCTTGTGTAGTGCCCCAACGGTACAGCTGATCAAAGGATAGGTGCAAGTGATTACAAAGTTAGATGTGAATCTGGCCTAACTAGTTCCCCTTTCAGACCTTGTGGTCTATAGGGCAGATGATGTAAAGTTCCTCTGTTTTTGTGGCCTACGGTTAACGATGGTGTCATGTAGCCAGCACAACGACCAACCGCCTTTTTTTCCCCCAACTAATATCAGGTACCCATTGGAGCTGGGTGGACTCAGAGGCGCCTAAGGATTCCGAAGTAGAGAATCCCAGTCTTCACCAGGATTCGAACCCGGGGCCCCCGGTTCGGAAGCCAAGCGCTTTACCGCTCAGCTACCGCTCCTCACCTGGCCTAACTGAAGTCTTTTAATTGATGTAATTGTTTTGAAAAGGCTCAATCTCTTATTCCAGTGATGCCCAACCTTATAAGGTCTGCGGGCCATTTTAATTTCCGACACGTGTCGCGGACACATGAATGAAAAAATGAAAAAAAAAAATTAAATAGAGAATAAACTATTTTAAATAGTTTTTTACAAACTCATGGTTCTAGTCGGCAACGCGGCGTAGAAAATTGTCTGCATCGTTCAAAATTTCTCAACCATGGGCGTTTGGCTTTGTAAGTAAGTCAATTTCAATAGCAGTTCAGTCGGGGCACTCCTCAGAGTAAGTAAAAAAAAACATTTCGAATTCTGCTTCTCTGTCGGAACATGCGTTGTATCATTCAGTTTTGGAGATTTGAGCCCATATCTTCTACTCGCTTTGCAACTGTATTGCTAGAAAGTCTGACGGCTTCGTTTGCATTTTTCTTAGCACTAATTTCTTACATCACTGCTAGAAAGCACTTTTTTACGCTTCATTTCTGAACTCTAATGCGAGCCATTCTGTAGTTTGCCCTTACCGCCAACTCATTTTCTTGTCTCTTTTTTTGTCAATGGCTCAACTCACTCAATTATGCGTGAATTGGCAATCTTTTTCTTTGCGTCTCAAACTAACAATGTCAGCATATTTTTAAAATGTTTTTACTATATCTAAAAATGTTATGCTCTTTAAAAGCACCAAGAAAATTAAACGCAGCCACAAATCTGTTTCAATCAAACATGTTGGAATATTGTTATGTTCCACAAAAAAAAAAAAGCAAAGATTTGTCCACATTTTCTTCAATTTTTTACATTCAGAGTTTACTCCACTGATACCAAAAGAACACGAATGCAGTAATGATGCCCTGTGTTACACACTCAAGATGTCAAGGACATGGCCAGCTCTCGAAAGCAGTGGCATAGTCGAAGAATAAAAATATGTCAACGTTTTTCGCCAAGAATACACGTTCTGTAAAAAAAAAATTGTAATGTGAATATTATACATTAGATTAACGTAGGGAAAATACTTTTTTTTTCCAATTTGTTCCGATGTTCGGCGGGCCGGATGAAACCACGTCGCGGACCGGATATGGCCCGCGGGCCATAGTTTGGGCATCACTGTCTTATTCGAATGCTTAATAACAAAAATTGAAAATGACTGTCGCAATTAAAATAAAAGTTCACGTAAATGACGTTAACAAGATTACCATTCTTTTTAATTTAGGTCTAACTTATAATGCATACTTATTAGCTTTTTCTCTTTAAAACAAACTGTTTGCATAACTGATTTTAAAAATTAGATTTTTCGCGTTCAAAAAAAAAAAAAGTAGCCGTTGCATCAGAACTTTGAATGGTTTAAAATATTGTGATGTCGGATTTTCAATATCTTTTCCAGTTTACGAGATCTAAACGGGACGGACGGACAGACGGACAGAAATTTCGCACAAAACTAATAGCGTCTTTTCCCCTTTCGGGGGCCGCTAAAAATTAGTTAATTAACTATTGTTATTAATTATTTTGTTTGGTATCTTAAACAAGGGAAGAAATCGTACTTGACAAGTGGTGGTATAAGTTCAATTTGTCCCTTCGAGGACTCTTGAACCCTTAATGAAAATGTTTGATGCATTAAAAAAAAACGATCAGGGTAACATTCACGAAGATAGCGCATTCTTCCCTCCCCTTTCCAAAGTGGCCCATACGCATGTGATAGGATAATAGCGCACTGGGAAAGCTAAAGGCTAAACATATACTATATTTATATAATTGACCCAAACCAATGAAGACATTTGTACTTGTCACCAGAGAACACTGATCACATCTTTCACGAATGTCTAGTTTATCAAGAGCTGCTGGCTAAATGTTCTCGACTTTGTAGATCTTGCACTATTTCATATTCTGATCTTGATGGAGGGGCATGAACCATTTTCTTAGCATTGCATTGCAAGTAGCGTGAAATTCGATTTAAATGCATGTCCTAGCAATGGAACTGAAATGCTACAGAAGGATTCTGGGTATTACATTCAAAGACCGCATCACAAACGAAGAGCTTAGTGAGAGGGTTGCTACAACGATTGAACCTCACGATGACCTGCTAACTAGTGTAAAAAAAATAAAAAATTACAAGATCTTCGGGGCTCGCAAAGTAAGTGTGAAAAAGAAGATGCCGATAGAGAAAGCGGTGAGTAGACAACATAATGGAGGGGCCTGTCACTGAAAAAAAGTTTAATCCAAGGCGAGAGATAGAGAGGAATGGAGAAAGACGGTAGACAAATCTTGCGTTGTGCCTCAACGGTCCAACAGACTAAGATGTGAAGGGTGCGGCAAACTGGCGACCTGTAACCACAATTTTGTTTTGAGGTCCCGAGAGAAGTGTGAAGCACGCTGGGACCAGCGACTTGATTTCTTTTCCCCCCATTCAACGGGTAAATCCAGAGAGCTAAAAATAATTGTAAACTGATAACTTCTCGGTACAGGTGTACGGAAGGATGTCAATCAGCATGTTGGAGCAGACATCAACAACGCCCACTCCCCCAACAACAAGTGCTTATCTATGGAGGAAACATTCTCGAAGCTACCCGAACCCTACCAAAACCTTGTTCTCAGAAAGTAGTGCTAACCACCCCTTTTCTTTATTCAGTTGTCTATGTTAAATAAACCCCAACATCACAAAATGATTTCTATTGACTGTGTTCACGTGCAAGTACTAGATGAATAATGAATGAGAAGAAAGTGTAGGTCATTGTCGTCAGAGTCATTTCTGACAATCTATAACGTGCGCACAACACCAACGTGGTTTTGAGGAATGCGCTCCAGGGGGTGGCATCACGGAAGTAACGGAATTCGAACCCAAGTCCGCTGCCATCAAATGCCGTCCAGCAGGAGATTTCGTCTAGGGCGTAGTAATTGTCAGTTCTTTAGGAGTTCGAAGAGTTCAAAGTCTACCTCCTGGTGAAAAACCTACGAAACGTGTTTTGAAATTGTTAAGATCTACAAAAGTTGACAACCACCCATTTCAACACTACCAAAGGTCCCCCCCCCCCCCTACGACTTGCACAGTGTATCTCACTCCCCCGGGGGTCCCCCCCCCCCACCACTCCCCCTTTTCTTCCAAACGATAATCTCTTCTGGTTGGAGCGCTTAGTATTCAACGTCTAAATCCCTTCACGAACCTTATCGCCCCGTCACGAGGATAAGGCCTGAAAACAAAATGGAAAAAAACTCTGGACCAATCAGCGTTCGTTGGAAGAACTTTGGGTCTTGTTTCTGTTTCTCGTACAAAATGTGAACACCTCAAGTCTGGGGGTGGCAAGGGGCGGGGAAAATAATGCGAACTATCACCGAGTTAAGAACAAAATCGGTCACTTAATCAGCAGAACAAAGATGCTCCACTGGTTGTGTGTGTGTTTGGGTTCCTGCATGCTTCAAGCCTAGCCACTAAGTGAAAGTCTTGAAAGAGTTCATCGTCTTAATGACATAAACCTTTACCTCACCCTTTGGTCAGTTGGGGCACCACACAGGATCCGTTGGCCGTCTTTCCACATTGATCTGTGTCTTTAGCATTGGATAGAATCTCTTTCATTGACAGGCCCGTTCATTCTTTCATGTCTTCCCATCGCTTTCTGTCTACCTCTTCTTTTTCCCGGTAAGAAATGTCTTTGCGAGCCCTGAGTACCACGTGATAAGGCTAACGGTTTTAATTAGCGTTTTTTTTATACAGTAGTTATCAGGTTATCGTGGGGCCCAATCGCCGTTGTAATCTAGAGCTCCAGATAAAATATAACTCTAACATCAAAACTTTTTAATTTGGCTGAAAGCATATAATTTGTATTGCTAAGACATGTCTAATAATATGTTTTCTCTTTCTTGTTTTCCCCCATCACAGTGCTAAATACTCCATACCAAAGGCTTGAAATGACCAGCCAAAAACAGTTTTCATATACCCGGTCCCTGTTAACCAAAGTCCTTCGTGTACCGGACAGGCTTTGTTATACGCTTTTGTGCCAAGCATAAATTATTCAAAAGGCCTTCTCAGCCTGCGCCTAATGAGATAAACCAACAAACAACCGTACTGCGTGAAGGCGGTGGACAGTTGCCAACTACTAAATATACAAGGAAGCACACACACCCTGAGCCCCCTCCCTCATTCACATACTTTTTTATTTACCCGGACCTGTCTGACACAGAAACAATAACAAGGTCATATCACCCTTTCGCACTCAAGTCTTTGTAAACAAGACACCGGTAAATCTAATTGCCCCATACAGTACGTATATAGGTCCCCACACACAAACATCACGCAATGATGAAACGTCACGAGTTTTTGTTTGTTGTTTTTGTTGTGTTTTTTTTTCTTTTCAAGGTTTAAGCTTTAGGAGCTAATTGTTAAACTCTCCGGATCCTCATCGCCTGGTTTTAAATGTTTTAGTCCTAGCCCCTCTAATTTCCCATATATCATCAAACACTGAAGAACTTAAGGGGGGGGGGGGGGGATTTGGAAACGTGACGTCAGTTTTTTTTCAGAGCAAAACAAATCGTATGCGTTTAATACCACATTTTTTTTTGGTCAGGAAACCAGGCCTGACGTGTTCTGAAACTCTTGTGATTGAACTGTTTACATCCAGAAAAGTGTTGCTAGTATCATCTAACCTAGATCTAATCTAGATCTAACCCCGTTGAAAAAGGGGCAGAGATTTATGCAAAGGTTGATTGATAAGAAAAGAGTCTTTTAAAATACGTTTCCTTGACAAAGTCGCCGATATCTCAAGTTGTATACTTTCTAAAGTTCACTTTTGATCTAAAACCCACACGTGGCATCAAAAGGTGCAAGGGTGGAAATACATTAGAACAATGATACCAAAAATACGGCCTGCAGGCAATTTCCGGCCCGTGACGAGTTGCTGACCCCTCAAAACGTCCTGCCCACGAAATGAATACGCAGAGGTATGGTTTCATCATTAATCTCTGGTTTCATTGTCTCGACGACTTTCTACGGTGAAGAAACCTTGTGAATGTGTCTTGTATATATATATATATTTATTTATATGTGCCGTTACTCCGTGATGGATTGCTTAACTTTTAACTACCAACTTTTAACTACCAACTTTTAACTACCAACTTTTAACTACCAACTTTTAACTACTCACTTCTCATTAATTAATAATAAACGTTAAAATACAAGACGAGAAATATTTTTTTCCCCACATTGAAAAAGGTGCCGGTACACCATACACCATACACCATACCGGTGCGTACCGTCACAAAAAAAGCAATATATATTTGTATATATATGAGCGTGTGTGTGTACGTATGCGTGTGGTGTGTGTGTGTGTGTGTGAGTGTTTTATAACATGCTTAGGTCCAATCAGTTTGTGGGCCAGTGGAGGTTGATATTATCTGGGAGAAGGTTTCCGTGCTGCCTTTAGTCGCTCAGCAAGCACAACTCTGTTCGGGTTGGGATTCCAACTCGAAGCTAATCATATATTCTGAGCCACTTTACGTTCTGATGCAATAAAATGCATTAAGAGTGACAAAGAAGAAGAAGCGAGATGAAGAATTATTGTTGCGAAAAAACAACAGAAAAACGTAAGAAAAGTTTTCACTTGATCCGAGAATGGAGAATCAGAAGAAAAAAACACGTTAAAACTTTTTACAATACTGACAGACAGACAGACAGAGCGAGTTGATAAAAGATTTGTAAAAAGTTAAACCAAACAAGGCTACAAAGACAGTTTGTGTGGAAACACAAACTCAAAATCGGCCCCCGAAGTGGCCCACCCAGGCAAGAAAAAAAGGCAGGTTTCAATATTTTCAGAAGAATATCGGTATTAAATTCTATCAGAAGCGGTCCACCCATGCAGGTAAAAAGGCAGGTTTCAATATTTTCAGAAAGAATATCATAATGAAATTCTATCAAAGGCAAATGACAGAGAAGAATGGAGAAAGAAGGTTGACAGATCCTGTGTGGTGCCCCAAAGGTCCAGCAGACAAACGGATAGGTGAAAGTGAATGTTAAGTCAGATGTGAACCTGGCCTAACTGATGTCTTATAATGAGTATCTAATTGATCTACTTGTTTTGTAAATGTCAATTCAAAGCCTCAAGAAAAAAACATCGGTATAAATAAATTTTTAAAAATTTAAATTCCTTTAGTTTTGTGTCTCGTGTGGAGTTTTTGATCTCCCACCGAGCGCCTCCCCAGGTGGCGGATAGGGGAATGCCCTCCAGATACGGTGGGTACCGGGGAAATAAAATACCCGGGGTGGACCAAAATCAAACCTGCTGCCTGGCAGGAAGTGGAGGGATCCACAATGGCTAGGGCACCTTACCCAAAAATAAAGGCAGCTATCCAGAGAGCTGAAAGGGGCAGCCCCCCAGATGGTTATGCACAGGGCTAACAACTCTGTCATATAAAAAATACTGTTACGAAAGCCAATACACACAAGAAAACCCGGACAGATCTTAACGGAAAACGACCTAGGCCTGGAAAAGGACATGATTTTTGTTTTGCGAAATGGAACGTGCTATGCCTTTATAGGGCAGGTGCGCTAGCCCAACTTACTGAAGTGTTAACGAAATAAAAAAAAGAACAGGCTACGTTGGGCAGGTCACCTTGAAAGAATGTCAGAGAAACAGAGGGGCGAAAATCGTATACAGACAAAAACCAAAAGGCAGGCGACCCAAAGGCAGACCCCGAATGCGATGGATAGATGATGTGGAAGCAGATCTGAAGCAGCTTGGGGTTAGGGCATGGAGACGAAAGGCCCAGTAGAGATCTGAATGGAAGGATGTGTTAAGCAGGCCAGAGCCCTCCATGGGCTGTAGCGCCACTGGGATGGATGGATATTTAGTTTTGTGTTCCATTGCACCATTTGGGCATTGCAGTTGACGCGATAATATGAAAAACTCCTTATTATTTGTTGTTTGAAATAATGTCCCACTTATTTGCATAGTAGACTTTTTTCTCTTAAAAAAAAAAGTTAACATTTTTTTTTGTAAATGTAGTATTTAGTATGACAGAACCTATATAACTTAGCAATATAATTGTAAAAAATATTTTTTGATCAAAAATCTAAAATCATTTGTATAAATGTGTTTAAAAAATAGTAATTTGCTATCCACGTTAGTAAAAAGCCTCCAGTGTTTGTTACTATTAATAGTGAATAGTTGTAAAAATGGTGTATTTTTTATGAAAAAACTGCTTGCATAATTGATTTTAAAAATTAGATTTTTCGCTTTCAGAAAAGAAAAATTTAGCCGTTGCATCAGAAATTTAAATGATCTAAAATATCATAATGTCCGATTTTAATTTTCTCTTCTAGTTTCTGAGATCTAAACGGGACGTCTTTTCCCCTTTCGGGGGCCGCTAAAAATGTGGGAATATAATACAGGCTAACTACAAAACTATAAATCTGAAATTTTGGTTAAAGAAAACAAAAAGCGAAGTGGATTGTTTCGGACATAAACTCGAAGCCTTGACACTTTTAAACCAATTGAACAGTTGAACAATTTTATTTGTTTTGCCACAAGGCACAAGTGCTACAAAAGCAGTCAAAATTACAAATAATAACTATATACACATAATCAACAAAATAAAAGTAATAATAATGTAAGGGGTAATATAAATTATATATTAAACAATAATATTGAACAACGATACTGGAACTATTAGATCACGCAATTCACAAACAGAGAAATGGTTATCTAGCTACTAATTACAATCCAACCCGTCCACATAGAAACACACAATATGTGATTAACGAAGACAATAATGTAATATATTTATAGAATATTAAAATAAAATAAACTTCTATAGCAGGATTTAACTTCTGAAAAAAAAGGCAGAATACACCCGAGGCTTTGCATAGATCTAGAATTTAACAGTTCAGCAAATTTTTTTCAACATTAGGCCTGGAGTAGTAATTTTATTTTTATTTTTTTTTACTAATCTTATTCTGTATAATTTAAAATGCTGAAACCCCCAGCAGATAATGAAAAGCACGTGAGTCTGTGCGCGCGGTGGGGTGTTACAGAGGGCGAGTGGTGAATGAAGAACTTGTATTTACAATAAAACGCGGTGCATAGAAAGGGAGTGGAAAAAAAATGACCTGAAGACGTAGAGAGAAAAAAATACAATTGAAAGTCAGGCTATAGATTTCAAGATGAACATGAGACAAAGCTTGTACCAACTCACTCTGTCTGGTCAAAAGGTTGAGAATGTTTTTTTCTCCCATTTCCGAATCAAGCTGAAACATTGCACAATTATTCATTGATGCCGACAATGAAAATAGTTGATTAATTACTGGAGCTAAATTATTTTATTTGATATCAAAATAAGGGGAATAAATGCTACTTAATGAGAGATGTAGATATGGATTTAGTCCCCCCCCCCTCCTATTACGTTTTGACATGTTTTTGTTTACCCTACTTCCCAATCTCCATGCTTGTTATATTGCGCAAAAGTTCATGCTTTACTAAGTGTTTTTTATTTTGTATTTATTTACTTTAAATACTAGAGTAACTCTTCTGCGGGAATCAAACAAGAATAGGTCAACTGATAAGATTTCTTAACTGCAACTTTTTGACGATCAAAATATTGGGAACATTGGAAGTGTGTTGTTGTATACATATTTTTGTACTACTTAATTAAGACTTCTACTTTCTTAGATGAAGAGCTAGTTCAAAGAATCCTTGGGAACTTTTTATTTTTCTTTACAAGTAACAAAAGTAGCAGTTAAAAAACAAAGAAACAAACAACCTATTGCATACAAATCGTCTTGATATCCAGCCTTCACATTTCTAGGTCTCGGATGATGTGCTAACAGGATGTTAAGTGCGGTACTTCAAGACCCTCCAGACCTCCAACTAGACGTAGCAGATATCTGTCCAAGACAATCTGATCTAATCACTGTTGGGTCTTTTTTTTTTGGGGGGGGGGGGGGGGGGGGATACCTGCCAGATTACCTGCTAAGTGTGCGAGCGAACATGCGCGTCTGTGATTTTCTTACAACAGATTACCGCCCCCCCCCCCCCCCTTCAACCTTTTTTTTCTTTTCTTCCCCTCGGCTTGTTGCGGCAACAACAAAATGTAATCGATGGAACCCTCGCACTTCCGATATAAACACGTTGTTTTCGAGATCAGTGAGAGAGAGAGAGGGGGGGGGGGGATAGAGAAAAAGAGAGTATTTTAAAAAAACGAAAGATATAGCAAAATAGAGGATATTTTATAGTGACGGGAGAGAACAAGAGACGAAGTTATGGAACATAAAAATAAATTCAGTTTTAATCAAGGCTGGCAAAGGGAGAATATAGAGACTGCAATAAGTCCACCTAATATTATCAAGCATACTGAATGCTTTGGAGTTGTTTTTTTTTTTTCATTTCAATCCGCAAGGGAAATAAAATCGCACACACGACGAACTCACTCCTTCACCAGCCTCCATCTCTTTCCCTACCTCAACCCATTAGCCACTCACCCCGCACTCAAACCTACTCTATCACAAGATTAGTAACTGTGACAGAAGTAGGTCAGTCTGCAGTACCACCACTGGTGGGCCTCAGTTTCAGAGTTTGTTTTCTAAGGACTTTTTGTTCACTCGATGTAGATCTAAATAACACAACAAAACTAGCTCGCCACATGCGCAGTACCATAATTAGCTTTCAACAACCTCAGCACCAACAACCTCCCCAGTCCCCCCCCCCCCTCTCCTTTTATTATACACTAGGAATGTGCGTCTTGAATTTCCGGGGCTTTTTTTTTTTCATATCCTCTCTCTGATATTAAAACTCTCCAAAATTAAAAAAGAATCCCAGAAACGCCAGATCAAGTAGGCGAGAACGTCAGTGTATATCTTATATTCTATGACTAGCCGGATATGACCCACGGCCTGCGGGCCTTAATTTGGGTATTACTGATCTAGTGGGTTGGATTTAGATCTTTGTCAAACATGGCGATGTACCCTTGGCATTTTTTTTAAATTTTGCCAAGAAAATAAAAGTAGAGTATGAACATGAGTTTACCATTTTAGCCGACATATTGATATCAAATATAAAATACCGTGAAAACGGGTTTACCCGATTTGTTAAAAAGTTTCGTTCTTTATTAGAGATAAATTTGGGTATTTCTTTTTTTTTTTTTATTTTTTTATTTTTAGGGCCTTCAGTGTGTGAAAGGGACAATACACATACACTAGGGTATCCACCATGATCTAAGGAACATTTATACCACGTTTTATCAAGATTGGCCAAACGGTTTTCATTTCTATGCGGGACACACAAACATACATACATACTCCTTACATTCTAGTTTACATTTAAGATATTAGAAGTCGCGACGATTAGAAGACAAATGTGGTTGGGGTGGGGACGAAGAAGGGGAAAGGAGAGACTAGCAAGTGAGATGGGGCGCTATCGGGAGGAATTTGCTGTCTAACCGCTTGGACTATCGACCAGGTCACACCACTGATCAAAACAACCAACGACAAGTCAGTAGGTCACGCAAAAGGTTGACCTCAAAGTACTGCCTCTGCGTGGTGAGGTCATGTGACTGGTACAATTATATCGGTGCTTTAAAAAAACACAAAAGTATATCACACACACACCCACATCCAAACATCACACACACCCACATCCAAACATATACACACACACACATATATATATATATATATAATTAAGAGAGCCCCTGTGGATCAGTTATTTGGTAAACAAAGAAGGTCAAAAGGGCAAGTCTGAGCATTTTATGGCGAGTCCAAGATGAAGGTGAACATTTCGACAGAGCTTTTCTTTTAGATATGAAGATGTCACTATTGACATATTTTACTGGTAATAGTTAATATCATGAATTAATCCTACTTCTGTTGTAACAAAAATGTGCGCCAAGAAAGCTTCAAGGTAACAGAAACTATGCACTCCAAACCACCAATAACAACAGCTCCTTAGCTCCCACCACACAGAATGAACATCCAGAACACGTTCAACGCTAAGATAGTGAAAATACTAATCAAAATCCTGATACTGCACGAAGGTACTACAGGTCGCCTGGTCAAATACGGTCAGTGTGCGAACGGTGCAGGGTTTCTTTACAATAGAAAGTTGAACACATTCTTTGTTTTAGTCGAAACAGGATGAGATCAGTTTAACCTGGTAAATAACACAAACTGCCTATTAGGTCTTGTTTTTTTTTTTTTAAAGTTTTAAATATGGCTGTGCGATAATATGCATGATTAATTAAAAAAAAAAAAGAAATTGTACGAGTTCAAAGAACTATAAGTTGACCAAAGAAAATTTCGTATAACATTCATTGTATATATAAAAGATTGACCGTTTCTACTACCCTTGTTATATTGTAAACCACTTTATTTATTACATACTATATGTGACTTCTAAATCTTGTTATAAATTTGTGTATGTATATGAACACAAAAGTTTGCATACTTAATTTTTTTTTTTAAATGGTTCGCTTTCGATTTCAAAAGACCAAAAGTAGCTTTAGCACTTCGATCTAGATTTAAACGCGACACAGGCGATGGTGAGACCAGGCCAATTACGTTTTCAGCTTTGAGAGCTTTAAACGAGAGTGACGAACAGACGGACAGACAGACTGAATAGAACTAAGAGCCGCCTTTTTAAATAATTTGCATTGCTCAATGTTTATTTTACTGCGGAGAGACGGTTAGATATAAACAAATTCTACTTGTTTCACTAGAACTACTGCGTATTTGCAATACAGGCCCCTACCAATAGTCCGCTAGACTTTGTTCTTGGTTGTTTTTCTTTCATATACATATGCTAGACTATCGCGTGTAGATCACGTCTGTAGTTTCGAAATCGGGAAAACCCACAAGGCCTGCCGTCTTAGTGTACGTTTTTTTATTATTATTATTTGTTATTGTCACGTGACCAATGAATGAAGTTCCAGATCTGTATGTGAGTGCGTGTCAGAAAGTATGCCCCCCCCCCCCCCAACTTTTCGCACTGTAGCCTACAAGAAACTATTGGGTTGATAAGCGCCATCTTTTTATACTTAGCTTCTACTACAAGTACGCTTTATTTAACAAGTTAAATTAATGCAAGGAAGACATGATCCTTCGTTAGAGACCAGTTCAGTTACACCTATATATATCTATAGTGCACAATAGATATATATATATATATATATATATATATATATATCAACCACCTGTCGCGTAGTGTTTTTTGCTTTGTTTGTTTGTTTCTTCTACTCGTAGTACTTGTACGAGGCGAGAGTGCCTTGTAGTTTTGTTTTGAATTGCTGTTTGCTACGTCACAAAGTCCGGTGACATCTATTGGTCATTCTTTGTCATGAGGCAGTTCACCCTCTGAATTTGGTTGAAACGGACGGTGTGTTGGTCCGTAAAAGGGTGCCAGTGTTGGAGTTGTATATACTGAGCTCGAGTCTATGCTAGTGTAGGCGTCGCTTGCCGTCTCAGAAATATATATTACAGTTTTCAGTGTCATTGTCAAATTGTCGATCATCTGAGGTCTAACTTTACTATTACCGAGGTTGGCAGTTTTGTGACGCCAGTCAGTCAGAGTCTGGTGGACTATGAAACCAGGGTGACAAGTTGATAGCAGTAGCAAAGGTGCTTAAATAAATTATTAAATAATATCTTTATATTTATAGTATATATATATATATATATATGTTTATTTATCATCCTCATTGTACATACACATATATCAGTTTCATACAATTAAATTCTTTTTTTTTTTGTTAATTAAACTATTCACATAGTTGGTTATTCTATGTACGACTGTGTGTGAGTTATGTTCTTGTCGGGTTGAACCCCCGGGACCTTAAGTGTGTACATGTAGTTAACAACACAAATAATTCCTAAACCTGACACCACCCCATTCTTCCGCCCCTCTTTCAATAAGATGCCAAGCTTGCTTCAGTGGCTGCTGTTTTAGTTTTATTATTTCAGGACACAGCTTGTAATGTCGGCACTTTTGCTTTTCTCATCAGGTATAGTCAATCTAAATGAATATAATAATGCTTCGCTATTTAAATGTAGAGCCTGTGAGATTGTTAAAACTAACAAGCATTGAAATGCTATCCCTTGATCTTTGATACACGTGACAATACATAAATGAGGGAAACTTTTACGATTTTTGTTCATTGACTTTCACGATCAACTAAACAATGTCAAGGACGCCAAATCGGAACTTCCCCGCTGCCAACCAAAGACGAAAGAAGTGAGCTCTCATTTTTTGACACTATGTAAATGCGCGGCATTTGATCTTATTAACTCTGCTTCCTAACAGATAAATAAAGTCTAGTCGCCCATTCTTTTTTTAACAAGTTTTAAAACATAGGAGTAAAAGTCAGAGGCGTAGCTAGGAATTCGCCATCATTTTGCTTGACCCTGCATTTTGAGTATTATTTGATATTTAATGTAAATCCCAGGGGGGGGGGGGGATTTCAAATTCTCGCCCTCCCTGCCCCACCTTAGGTACGCCTCTGGTGAAAGTCTAATGCTTCCCCCGTAAATAAAATGATACTGTGCTACAAACGGAAGAACTTTAAAAATTGACTCTGCGGTGTTATAAGTACTTAAACAAACATAGCGTATCAACACTTACCGTTATTCTGTACACCGGTTACACCAAAATGCTTACATAGCTTTTCCGCTGTTAATAAAAAATCTCATCCGAGATTTCTACAAAAATATAGCTCTAACAATTACTCCTATTTTTTTGTGTGTTTCACATGATATGTATAATTAACCCGGGAGAACGATCTCATCGCATCAATGTTTTTTTTTTATCCCTGGTACATTTTCTCATCTTGTTTAACATCACGGTTGAACGAGGCCAGAGTTAGTAGGTCAAATCAATGCCGAAAAAAAAAGTATGACCAATAGCCAACAGGGCTCAGACAGAAAACGCAAACTGAAACGCGATGATAGCTATCATCTCAGAAGAGGGAACCAGACCTGAACTACTGACTAGAATTGCACAGTCTACATCAGCACATGCAAAGTTCAAAACAATTTTGAAAGACAGAGGCACAGCCCTCGACACTAAGATCAGACTGATGCGCTCCCTGGCCATGGTCAAGTTCTTATATGCTCTCAATCTTGGACGATGTCTGCATATGTAGAGAGGAGGATCCTAACAATGGAATTGATGTGCTACAGAAAGATCCTAAGCATCATAAGCACCGCATCACAAATGAAGAGATTGAAACAGGTTTAATACAACAATTGAAACCCACGGTGACCAGCTAACTACTTTTAAAAAAAAACTCAAGCTTTAACTCTATGGCCTTATCACACTTCTTCAATTCTTTTATGTTGTCTTTCCGTCACTTATTCTGCTTCTTCTTTTTTCCTGGCAATGTTCCCTGAAGGAAGATCTTTGCGAGCCCCCAAGACATTGTAATAATGCCATAGAGTTTTAGTTTGCGTGGGGTCCTATCGCTGCAGTAGCCCCGTTTATGCTGTCTGTTACAAACGACAATATCAATAAAGATCTAGATCTGGATCTACCACCTCCTGACAAGAAAAATAGTGTGAACAACAAATACTTTAAAAAGTCGATAATTATGTCGGTTGCCCCACCCCGGGGGGGGGGGGGGATAACAGAGGTTTTCCAGTAAGGTCAGAGTTCGGTGGCTATTCACACAGAAACCATTGACACGGGATGGAGCTAGGGGAGCCGGGGTCACGTGTGATAGTCCAGAGAAACTCGAGCTGTAGGTCGAAGTGAACGTAGTAGCTGCTAGTACCAAGTGACATTGGAACGTCTTGTTGATCTCAAAGGTCTGGAGCAGCGACTCAACTTGTTTACTTCCAGGGCCGCAATATCCACTGACAGCAGGTGTTCTCAAACACGGCAAGAACCTACGAGAAAGAAAAAATTAAAGCAAGTTACCCCTTTCAGACCTTGAGATCCAAGGGGCAGATGATGTAAAGGTCAACTGTTTCTATGGTCAACTAGTGACAGGTATGAGAGTAGA
This sequence comes from Biomphalaria pfeifferi, assembly GCA_030265305.1. Classification (NCBI taxonomy): domain Eukaryota; kingdom Metazoa; phylum Mollusca; class Gastropoda; family Planorbidae; genus Biomphalaria; species Biomphalaria pfeifferi. The sequence continues at coordinate 408,119 of JASAOG010000080.1, read as the reverse complement.
CTTGTGGCGTCCTAATAACCTAGATAGTCAAAATCCCAGTCTTTACAAAGATTCGAACCCGAGAGCCCTCGTTTATGAAGTCAGGCACTTCACCACTCAGCCACCACCAACCACAACCTTAGAAAATAACTTTTTTTTTAATTTACCCGTCACACTTTCTTTCAACAAAGAAAAAATCACAATGATATTGACTACATCTAGATCAAGCAGTATAACAAAAAGAAAATAAATGATCTGAAAATAGCTTTATATTTAAGACCGTCTAAAAACGTAAACATGTCTTTTCCATTCTCATAATTATACGAAAGTGCTGCCCGAAGTGATAGCGCAATGATTATAAGAGTATAATCATATCGTCATCAACCAGAAAATATAGATCTACTAAAAATTCTCTACAAACACCAAAATTAACCATTGCGTTTCTCTTTTCCTGTAAATCGCCCTCTGTTGTATTGACGTCTGATGACGTATCCTAATCTACTATTTTCCCGCCAGTCTGTTCCCATGCGCCGGCTCAAGAGTATTGCCGTGGGTTGAAATAATGTATTTCTATTACATCGAAAATTGGGGTGGGGGAGGGCGGAAGCTGTTTTGTCTGTATAATAAAAGGAGGGGGGGCAGGCGACAGTATTGATTCTTGGTGTGTGCAAGCATGACATGAAAGCATTGCACTTGTCGTCTGCTAGGGCGACAGCATTCAAGGTCTTGTCCCACGAAGCCGATTTAAAATTTTCTCGGAACCGCCCAGCGGTTCTAAACTGTGTGAGACTAACTTAAAAGTGCGCGCTCATTGAACCCTGCCGAATGATAGTTGTCAGCAGTTCCGTTTGTAACTGTTTATTTAGTTGACAAGTTGGGGCTTTGATTTAGCGCCATTGACACAGTTTAGTTTATCGTGAAAATATCCAATGCACACATTATGCATATTTACGTTTTTCAAAACAGAGTGACCACTTTAAAATTCCATAAGGAAGTAACTAATGCACCTACCAACATCAATTATTTATATTTGTTGGTTATTACATTCGTTAGGAAATTAAAGAAGAAATAAAATATGTGATTAAATAATCATAAAAGGTTTCATTACGTCCCTTTGAATATGTCCATTCGATCACTATTTAGTAGTTTATATGTTTATATATATATATATATATATATATATATATATATATATATATATATATATATATATATATATATATATATATATAATGTTTCAATCTCCTTTAATACTGTGTGTGCATAAAAAATAAATCCGGAGGCTTAATTAAAAAAAAAATTCGCATTCAGAAGAGCTAATGTGAAACCATTGTAACAATTTTGAACACGCTACTGACAATGATAAACGAGAAACATGAATGGAGCCTTTACTTCTTCGTTCTCATCATTATGTTGGAGGGTGGAGAGTGTCCCTGAGAGATGAACTGCGCAGTGGTTTCAGGCACTTCTCCATATTGTTTTTCTTTTTTTTGGAGGTGGAGCATCTAGGCCCATGTCTTGTTCGAGCCTCTTGATAGAGCCTTGAAGGACATGGTCGGCATTCTCAGGAGATGTTCCACAAGGGAAAACGTCACTGGTTCCTATTTTTAGCTTTCGGAACACGTGTTGCCTTATTCTGTTGTTTCCGGTTCTGGGATGAAATGTTATATGCTGGTCATGTCGGGGACAGGCATTGTTGTTCTTGTCATATTGCGCTGTTAGTTTCTGAGATGTAACGTGACGGACAGTCTAAACACAAAACAGCCATGTTTCCATTGGAAAGATAAGGGTTAACAAGAGGATGACCTTACGGCGCTGAAACGGGACCATTCGTTACAGAAGGCCTCACCACTGACCTGGCGGCGTCGCAACCTGTGGGCTGTGGATACCAATAGCTCGTCGCCACGTCGTACATGCGTGTGACGTGGCAACACGCCATTGGTCTAGACTGCCTTCGGGTTGTGACGTCGCTGGTCAGTGTTCAGGCCCTCTATGACGATTGGTCTCGGCTGAAGCCCATTACACTTGTTATCGCCAGGAAAATGAATGCGCAACCAGTAAAAGTTTGAGAAACACCGATCTGACATGTGTTTAGCTAGGTTCGACGACCCTTCGTTAGTTGGCTTATTATGACAGATTATTATTTGTACTATTTGCGTGCAAACAACCCACAATAGTTAATCCTCTTTGAATGTTGTTGTTATATTTTGTCATAGTGTTTTGCATGTCAGTGACCATTTCTCTTCCCACCACGCCTAAGCCGAGATTTTATTTGTGAACAACGCCTGGGTCTGAATGTTGAATATTATTGTACAGCCCAATGTATTCTACTTTCATTCTCTATCATTTATCATATAGATCTAATAGACATTCTCGTACAGTGTCAGGGTCAAAGATTTGTTGTTTACTTTGTAGTAGTGTGAAGAGCAACAAAAGAGGGGCAGGTTTAGAGCAGTACCGAACATCTCAATAGCAAATAGAATAGTATTAAGATATAATTACGGCCAGAGCGCGAAGTTTTCGTTGTTTTTTTTCCGGAGATACGATAGGGCATGACCTCAAGACATTAGACTACTGCAATCAGTTATGTAAACTGGCTTTCTCCATTGGACAAAGAGGTGTTGACACAGTCGACTTTCAAATCATAATGTTGCTCACTTTATGCAGGTGAATCACTTATTAGCATTTAGTGTAAATAAACAATTTTTTTTAAAAACTAGAGATGGCTAAACTACACAGGGCAGAGATGGATAAAACCTCCCCCACACACACACACACAGAGAGAGAGAAAGAGAATTGAACCACACACAGAAAGCGTGGTCAAGAGGCTAAGTACGATTGAACTTGGCTTGGCTACCTATGAAGGGGGCTCGAGGTTCGACACCCCACTCGAGCATAGTTGTGTTTACTGAGCGCCTAAAGGCAGCACAGAAAACCTTCTCCCAGAAATTCCCCACCCCCACTGGTCCACAAATGAGATTGGACCATAGCACTCTGAGCATGCTATATGCATCAAAGTAGCGCTATATAAAAAGCTATCCTTTATAATTACATTATTGCTGTTGTTGTTGTTGTTGTTTTTTGTAAGTGCGAGTTAAATAGCTAAAGTATCACTGGATGAAAAACAAAACAAAATTTTGTAAGGGTATTTTAAAATAATGCATCTGCTGTTCAAGTTTTAACATTCAAGCCGTAAGCTGACGTCATCGGAAGAGGTTGTTATATGCTATTAAACGATCACAACAACAAAAAAAAAGGGGGTGGGAGGGGGACGCTCTTTGGATGAAAGGCCGCTATGTAATGACGTATCTCGCGTTCGTTGTTTGTCACTATCCAGCAAGGAAGTTGGTTTCGTTAAATAACATGGGTAATAAAAGAAACTCCACCAATGTTAGTACAAACCAGGAAGTGCTGGACGCGAGAGGGTCTGCTGTGTCGTAACATGGCTAAAGTTCTGTGTGTGTGCGTGTGTGTGTGTGTAGAGAGAGCAGTGGGGTGGGAGGACAAAACATACCCCTCCTCACCGTTCTTACTTTGTACCATATATCACCTTAAATATGTAACAGTGAACGTGTGCATGTTTGTCAGTCACATGACTTGCTATTTAGTTATATGCGAGAAGTAAAGTTTCTTTCCCCCATCGGCTTCTAAGTGCGGGGACATGTATGTGCACTTCTATTTTTTTAAACTGTAGGAAATCAGAAGACTGTCTAATTTGCAAAAACAATAACTTTTAATGTTGACACAAGTTGAGCTTGCAGAAAGATAAATCAAACTTTATATTAAGAGCCTTTATCTTACAAAATATACAAAACCGAAAGGGTCGACGCCCGCTGAACTGTGGCTGTATACTGCGTTAGGACAAACAATAGTCTCTTAATGCTTAGCATAACGAGAGTGCGATTGAAGGACAAACAGGACATTAACTTAGCGGTTCTCAAACGGAGGGGGGAGGGAGCGCAGATGGAAGTGAAGCAGTTTTTTTTTTTACAGGGACAAAAAAAACTTTTCCACTGATATAATTATTATTAAACATTTGTTTTAATTAATCAAGTACAAAAAGAACTGGTCGGGGGGGGGGGGGGGTGGTGTCAGATTGATAAAGCGCTTGGTTTCTGTTCTTAAGGGTCCCGGGTTCGAATCTCAGTGAATTTTCATTTCGGAATTTTAAGGGCGACTCTTAGTCCAGCGCGTGGCTGAGCGGTAAAGCGCTTGGCTTCGAAACCTGGCGAAGGCTGGGATTTTTAATTTCGGGGTCTTTGGGCGCCTCTGAGTCTAGTGGGTACCTGACATTAATTAGGAAAAGTATAGGGGTTTGTCGTTGTACTGGCCACATGACACCCTCGTTAATTGTGGGACGCAGAAACAGATGACCTTAACATTATCTGCCTTATAGATCGCTCGGTCTGAAAAGGGGAACTTTACTTACTGAGTCCACCCAACTCTAATGGGTACCTGACATTAGTTGAGGAAAGTAAAGCGTTAGGTCGTGGTGAACAAAACACTACATCTGCAAAGGCATCTAGTTAAATATGAAGATGATCCTCACTACGACCAAGCGCATCATAATTGTACCTGCTCTCTCTAATGTCTCCGGTATCTCATTTAAGACTTAATTAATTTGGCACACGCTCTTAATAGGAGAAATGGTTCGATGTAAACGCCACCAGAATGAATTTCTGAAGCTCTGAAAGCTTAAGCAGTAAACGCCTATCACCGGGGCTCCGTCCGACACTCAAGTCGCGGGCCACGTGAACGAAATTATACAAAAACGAAATGAAATTCCCCTGAAACTGGGCCTATAAGAAACTCGTGGATCTAGAATTTACATTAAATAATGAGTTATTTGAAGTAGATTTTTTGCGCGCCCGAAAATGGCTTCAATTTTCTTCGTAAATGTGAGCAACAATGTAGCTCGCCTTATCAACGACTTATTTTAGTCTCATTTTTTTGTAAATATTCTCATAAATCCTCCAATCTCTAGGCGCAGTTTAACAATCTTTTATTCGGGGTTCAAAACAAGAATGTCGTCATATTTGTTTCATAATGCCTTTTTTATGTCGTTGTTGTTGTTGTTTTTAACAGCCTTACTATCATTATGTGCTTTAGCACATCTCTCCATTCTGATCTATAGAAATGGATATAGTTTATCATAACGCTAAAGATTATGATAATGTTGGATACAAAACAAAAATTGAACGTCTTTTAACATTTGTATTGTTGCTAGTGTTCAAAACTATTCTGAGAGATGAAAACATCTCGCAGCCTAATCAGTAAGTCTAATATCTAAGTCACGGAAAGGACTTGCCGGAACAAAAAAAATATCTCATGTCCATTTCCTCAACGATGACTTCCTGACCACCCCTCTCTCTCACCCGCACCTTATTTCACCACCGGCCGCGTATTACTCTTTCCACAATCGATTTGGCGTTCCCCGCAGACGTGTCCCGAATTCTGGGAAAGGAATTGGAAAGGGAGGGGGGCCTACAGTCAAAAACATCTTTAAAAAACAAAACAAAAACAAAAAACAGCTTGTATGTTCACGTGTTTGTCCAAGGTTTAGTGACCTAAATTATGGCATGTCTGCTCTTGCCCCAAAATAAAGCTGTTTTTCTTTCTTCTATTTCTTAAAATATAGTTTTAACAAAGGATATTTGCAGAGTTCTCCCCGCCTGAAATCGGACAAGGTCAATGACCTTTGCTTGTTCGCGTGCCGCGGCAGTGTTATGTTCTTTTTCTTTCTTCCATATTCCCAAACGAAGAATCAAGTTTTGTTTTTTAGGTTACGTTTTTGTTTTGTTTTTTTGTTCTTCTTTCTAAAAACATATATATAAGCTTTTTGAAGAGAAAACTAAATCAGTTGACCAAAATAAATACAGACATTCCCTGGACTATAAAGAAAGGAGCACTAACTGATAAACGGGAACCAGAGATAATGAAGTACTGTACACTCGGAAAAGAATATGTCCTCAATTCTCTGTTGACGAAGCATCGATTAGGAATCACTCATTTTATTTTATCTTGCTATATTGCAACTAAAAATGACTGAGTGAAATGTAATTTGAAATTTACAACAAAAAATATTTTAAAAAAAAACTATTTGTCAACGTTCTATGTTCAAATGAACAAGTAAATATTAAAGTAAAACTTCAAGGATGGGCAAATCCCGCCTAACTAGATCTATATGTTTAAAACTACTTTACTGTGCCTGCTTTTAAATGATCCAGACTTCCCCCCCCCCCTTTTACCATTAGCGCTGGTTCACTGGTGTTGGTAAGGTGATTTAGATCAGTTACTACACACTGGGTTAAGGAGGGACCCTCGGAAATATTATCTCTGTCGACGGTCCCCGGTTTAGGTCAGTTTTGTATTTCTACATACTCGCCATTACTGGGTTTAGATCAGTTATGTATAAGTTATTAATATGTTTTTTGAACTATACTTATCTATATATAATTTAAGTTTAAGTTTTTTACATAAACACACAAACACATGTATGTGTGTGTGTGTGTTTGTGTAAAAAAAAAAATCACACGTGGCCTAATAATTTTACAAATCCCACACACTGGGCTTAGATTAGTTATGTCCTATACAAATGACAACGGAAACGCTTCCTTTCAACCGACTGACTCGGGGTGATGAACGTACACAGAGTTTGTTTGAAGCATTAGAAAATATTAACTAGATCTGGGTTTTGTTTTTTTATTGTACAAGTAAACTATATCGTAGTATAGTCGTGAATATTTTACAGAAATACCGGAAGAGAAATAAAAACTAATTATAGACAGATACCGTTTTATTCTTGAAAAGGTAAAAGGTGGCATGTGTCACAAGGTTTGAACTAGACAGATCTAGACAAAACATATCCAAATGTAAATTCTGGCACCAGTAAGCTTCACAAAACAGTGTTAATTCATAGTTACCACCAAACAAACAAAAAATCAAATATTCAAAAAAAATATATATAAAAAGTTGCATTAAAATCTTGCCCAAGATTAAGATAAACTCACATAAAACAAAATCTTGCCCAAGATTAAGATACCAAATTCAGATAAAACAATTAAAATCTTGCTCAAGATTAACATACCAAACTCACATAAAACATAACCTCCCTTTAACTTTTAAGTTTAAGTGATATCTCAAATGTTAAGTTCATTGTTACAGGGTGAAGGTCAAGCACAAGTTCAAGAGATAGTACTATAACAGAAGTGGAAAATCTACATGTGTTATTTTTACCCACTCTTGTTTTTCAAAATGTGTATCTTAAGAAAATAATTCAAAGGACAAAAAAATTGACTGTCACGGGCATTTCCTGACTACAAAAATAGCACACTTTTAAAGGGGCTGTGCGTTGTAGAAATGTGATGTCTGCAGATTTACATAAAAATAAGTTTAAGAAAAAAAAAATAGTTTATATCATTAGCATCAATAAGAAGAAAACTAGACTAGCATTATATATCAAAGTTAGGTTTCTTTTCCTTAAAACTAGAAATTCAGTTTGAATTTTCTAATAATATTCATTATGCTGGAGAACAAAAAAAATTACAATAGCTTTTAGCTATTCATTACAAAATCTAGATCTATATTAAAGTTATTAATGTTTTTTGAACTATACATATATATATATATAATTTAAGTTTAAGTTTTTTACATAAACACACAAACACATGTATATGTGTGTGTGTGTTTGTGTAAAAAAAAAAGCCATTAATATCTACTAATTTATTCAAAATTAAAAGAATAACTTATTTCCATGAATTTACCTTTCAGAATTAACAGAATGATGTGATGAGGGTATAGACAATATTATTACTTTAATGCACAAATTTTGGGAATCTTTTAATTTACACACAAAAAATTAACTTTATCAATTTTACTTATTGGTAAGCTAATTACGAACAGTGTATATCATTTTTTGTAAATGTGTTGGACAAAAATTCAAAATTACATTTATTGTCACTACATGTGAAAATGAAAATTTTGTTTTCATTTATCACCCCCATCCACCACCACCTTCCTTTTTAACTGTAGGATAATTAAATCTAGATACTGTTACAAACCTCTTAATTTGAAGTTGAAAAATAGCAAACTACACCTTCCACATACTGAATGTCCCCTTAAACAAATAATAGGAAGAATAAAGTCAGGCTTATTTGTGAACAAGAAACCAATCTAAATATAATAGAGAGCTCAGAACAGCAACATGTGGTACAATTTGGAACCTTCCAGTCTTCAATAATTATGTACCAAGTTAATGTGGTTTTTGGTACATTTGGGGGTAAATAATGTCATTAAAAAAAAAACAATAAACTCTTCTATAGTCAATAGTTTTAAGAAAGCAAATGATAGTTCTAGATCATTAACAATCCAGAATAGAAAAGTGTAGTAGAATGTGAAAATCAACTAGTTGAATGTTAACTAATCTTCCTGCGGAATGACAGAGATGGCAGCAGACTGGGTAAGAACCCTGGACTACAGAGACCAGCGAATGATAGTCCAGTGCACTTTCCACATGACCAGGGAGCCATTTAGATCTAGACTCGTTGTAGACTCTTACTATTAAAATCTAAAACTAGTCTAGATTCAAGATCTACATCTAATTATTTTAAATATTTAATAATAATATAGATCTTTATATGCTAAACTCATTATCCTAGATCTAGATCACCTTATAAGGCCTATAGAACATAAACACTGAAACAGCAATTAGAATCTCAAATCTAGAGTCTACCTAGACCTAGATTGTTTCCTGGACTACAGAGACCAGCGAATGACAGTTCAGTGCACATTCCACATGACCAGGGAGCCATTTAGATTTAGATCTAGACTAGTTCTAGACTCTTACTATTAAAATCTACAACTAGTCTAGATTCTAGATCAAGATCTAGATCTACTTATTTTAAATATGTAATAATAATATAGAGAATCTAGATCTTTATATGCTAGACTCATTATCCTAGATCTAGATCACCTTGTAATTATTAGACTTATAGAATATAAACACTGAAACAACAATTAGAATCCTAAGTCTAGAGTTTACCTAGACCTAGATTGTGTCCAAGATCTATTCATTTCTTCTAATTAATTATAATGCTTGTTAATTAGCCTACCTTTGGTGGTGAATAAAATTCCATTTGATATCCACTTTGTGTTTTTAATAGTACAAGTCTTGTTTTTTCCCATTTGGTCTTTCCCTTGGCATCTTCTGCTGACAGTATGTTTACTATGCCTTCTTTTTGAATGTCTGGATCAGCTGTGGAAACTCTGTGTTTGTTGTCTTTTTTATTTTTGTGTTTTGATCTTGGATTGGGTGAAGTAGGCTCTGCATTGCCGTCATTTGTGCCCTGTTTGAAGAGTTTTGATTTACGGATGCTTTTGAATGAGAATCGTCTGAGAATGCCTTTGTTTGCCTTGCGTGAAGGGCTCACGCTGCGGTCGGGGCTACTGTCCCTTTCGTAATCGTCTGCGTGTGCATGATGGATGTGGTCACCACCATTTTGAGGGACGACACCTGTCCGAGAAGTGGACTCAGCAGCACTACTGCCACTAGCCCCGTGTGCTTCGACCAGTGAAATTACTTCCGTATGGTGGTTATTTGAGCCGTGTGTCGAGGATCGACGAAGCTCATAGTCAAAATGACGAAGAAAAAACTCCGTAAATCTCTTAGCATAATCATATGGATCTCTGGTCTTACCGATAGCAGGGTTAGTCCGATCGTAGGCCAAAAAATTGTGCACGAATGTCTGTGCCGAATTCGAAGCTTGTTTTTCACAGAAATCGACAGTCATGTTTTCACTTTCCTCGTCGCTGCCCACACCAGCCATTTAAATAACAGAAATGGGAATATCAAGTCGAAACATAGATCCACAATTCCTTCATGATTAACATATTTCAGTCAGCGTTCAACGCCTCTTTTTTTTTTTTTTTTTACACTAAGCGCAGCGACCGCTTCCCTGTTTCTCCTGTGTTGTTTACAAGCTCGATCTGAACTCTTCCGTGCACAAACAATGTATGACGTGCAGCATTCATACGAGGTAAAATTCCACGCATGCGCGTTGCGCTTTGGTCAGTTTTGTACGACCATTCATGAATAACACAGCCAGGGCCTAAGGTTCGCTTGCCTTAGCGGCAGAACTTTTTTTTTTCACTCCGAGCTAAGATCTAGATCTGGGCTAGATCTAGATCTAACTGCAGTTGAATGTTTTTGCTGAGTAATGATTGTTTGTTTAACGGGTGTTTTTTTTTTCCTTTGACCCCATTGTTGACTAACTAATAAACATGCGTGGGCTTAAGTAAAGATATTTTTAAAAATTAAGGGGAAAATATAGATATCTATATTTTAGTTATCTATCCTAGTACTATCGTTCAATCTTTTAATTAAAAATTTAGTACATATAAAATCGCTAGATATACTTTTGTGCTATCCATTTCAGCAGTCTGAAAAAAAATATGATAAAATTTTTATCTAGATCTTGAGAAAAAAAAAAGTGAAGTTTCCTTTTCAGACCATGTGGTCTATGGGGCAGATGATGTAAAAGTCAACTGATTCTGAGGGTGTCATATGTCCAGCACAACGACCAACCGCCTTTAGGCCTACTTAATTTCCCCAACTAATGTCAGGTACCCACTAGAGCCGGGTGGACTCAGAGGCGCACAAGGGTCCCGAAATAAAACTCCCAGGATTCACCGCGCCTCCTAGAGCTTGAGTACCGGTAATATATTTGCACCTTCAACAATGAACTAGATCTTCAATCTAGATCTGCATCTATTATAGGCCCTTAGTAAGAAATATGTATACCTAAACCTAATCTATATTACTTTGGTCTATTTCGTACATTCGTCAAATTATCGGGTCTATTACTTAATTTTTCTAGGGCTCCAATTGCCTCCAATACAATTTGAAAATACTTTATAATATTAATTTAGAGGTGGAAATGTTGGAAAGGACCCAGAAGATTATTATAAATATGCTTTGAATATGTTCCTTACATGTAAAAAAAAAATGTGTTTTGACATATTGGCCCGTTTAATCTATACAAATATGCGTGTAACGTGTTGGCCTTAGGTTTAAAGCAGACTTGAAAGTTAAGTAATCCTGGATTACATTGGTAAATCTTCCTAGACAGTTTAATTAAAGCAGTTATCATGAATTGAAAGGCAGAGGCGTAGCTAGTGTTGGGGGAGGGGAAATTTTAAAATCCCCTTGGGCCCCCACTTAAGCGGGGTCCCCAAATGAGTGGGGGGGTTTTTTTACATTTAATATTAAATAGTAATCAAAATGCAGGGGCCTCCAAAGATGTCAGGGGCCTCCAAAGATGTCAAGTCCCCGGGCCCCCAAATTATGGCAAATTACTAGCTACGCCACTGCTGAAAGGATGTCTAGATCTAGATAGTGGGGGGGGGGGGGGGGGGGGGGAGAGAAACAGCAGCTATTCTCGATGGAGGCTAGGAATTTTTCATTAGAAAATTAGCTGTGGATGAGTTGAGTTTGTCAAGCACTTAAAAGCATCACAAAAACCTCTACCACATAAAAGGGAATGAATCAGAGACTACTGAAGTATGGAGCCATAATAAATAGGCCTCTTGGCTTTAGTACTCAATGATAATATTTAGCATTATGCAGTGTTTTTTGTTTTTTTTTTTGTGACCGTACGCACCGGTACGGCATACCGTCATCTTTTTCAATGTGGGGAAATAATTATTACTTTTCTTGTATTTTAATGTTTATTATTAATTTATAAGTAGTTAAAAGTTAGGCATTATTTTTTCCCTCAAGAGTTTGGACGAGAAGAAGTAGTAAAAGAAAGATCACTCTCTTATTTCTGCGGATAGTCACCCCACGAAAAAACAAGAGGGGGTGAGAACAAGTGGGTATTCACACGTCGCTACGGATGGCTGCGCGCTGGACTGTCAAACCCTGCCCGCTCCCATCCCCCTTAATTCGACCTACGGGATGTTTGGACTAAGAAGTAAACTATCTTCAACTCTAAAGGAACATCCGAAACATGTAAAACATTTTACAAACACTAAATAGCAGCGCAGGACTTAACCATTGCGACCAAGAAGTCATGGAAAGAGAACAAGTAATCTACTATGTATATTTACAGGTCACTAAATAGCAGGGCCGGACTTAACAGTTGTGGGGAGCTATGCGAAAAGGATTTAGCGGGGCCAAGTTTAGGTAGGGAAATAACTTGGTATATAGAGTAGTTTAGTTCATCGTCCATCATTTAAGGAGAAACCTGATAAAAATACTGAAAACAAAGGAGATCATGAACATATCGAAGAAAAGTATCACAATTCAGATGATTCATACAAAGATACAGCAGTCGAAGAAGTGAAAATGTCTCTTGGTGAGAGAAGTAGTGCTGAAGAGACTCCATGGGAATACCTTTTACCACAGTCTGAGAAAACATCTGAAGTAAGTGATGATGAGTCAAGTAATGGTCTTCCTAAATCACTTTCTCTAGAAGTGGAAGAATCTGTAATTAAGTACAAAGACTTCGGATATATCCAGCCTGGAATTTTATCTAAGGAACTGCGAGCGTAAATTCTGTTAAAGGGTGCTTATTTTTCCAAAAACAAACATGAACGGTATTTGTTTTCATTAGAGTTTACCCAAAATAAATCACGAAGTTTGACATCATTGTTCACTAGAAAGCTTCCAACAGGAGAAATCTGCAACTGATCTTGGCTCCTTTTCTCTCCACACTAGGGATGTCTGTTTTGTTTTGCATGTGTACTGTTTTCTGAGGCATCAGAAAAGACATCTAGTGCATTGAGCTAACCTGGAGTTAGTTTCACCAAATGGAAGAAACCTGAGAGACTGAAAGAGCAGGAAGAAGTCCACCACAGACAAGCTCTTTTGAAAAGGAAGTTAGAAGAATAAAAGCTTAAGGCAGAACCAGGTGAACTGTCACATATGTTTTATGCGCAAATTTTGACAAATCAGCAGTATTAGATAGAGAGATTCTGAAGCGTGTAGAAGCAGCTATAAAGTACTTAGCAAAAACAAACTCAAGCTTACGTGGTCACAACGAAAAACTGAATTCACCCAATCCTGGAACTTCCTAGCATCTTTGAAATTTCTTTCAGAATTTGTTGAAGTTACGAAACACCACTTATGTGGAATCGAATATGGAAAGACATATTATTTGTCACCAGAGATTCAAAATGAGTTCATTAACTTGATGGGCAATAAAGTTAGGGAATCAATTGTTGAGAAAGTCAAGAAAGTGTGTTACTTTTCTCTGATGCCTGATTCCAGCCCCAGATGTTTCTCACCAAGAACAAGTCTCTCTAATAGGTCGTTACTTGGATGTTGATCATTTCAAAATATTCATTGGTTACTTAGAAACCTGATGGACAACATTATGAAGAACTTGTTCTGAAAACTCTTAAAGACATTGGACTGGAATAGGATCTGTGAAAAGGTCAAACCTATGTTAATGCAGCAACAGAAAGCACGACGTGAAGCGATATGAATTGAGATTTGTCACTTGTGCATTATTTTGCCAATAAACAACGGTACAACAATGGGCGTAGCCAGAGGGAGGGGGGTTGGGGTTCAATCCCCATCCCGAAATGAAATCCCCCTCCCTCGCAAAGGGGATCGGAATTTAGTGACTGATTTTTTGCTTTGGTTTTGTTTATTTTATGTGAGATTTTATTACTAAAAATCTCTCCTCCAGAGGGCTTTTTAAAAAAGTTTAAGACCCCTTCAGATGATTTTGAGTTTAAAATCTCCATACAGAGTTTTGAGGTTGAAAACTTCTCTCTTCAATATTATTCTAAAGCAAACTACAGTCACCAAATTCTATGAGAGTAGCTAAATGGGGTTTTGAATTTCAAAAACAACTCCAGAGATTTTTTTTTAGTTTAGAGATCGGGTCTAAATCAAGGAAATCCTACGCCGAACTGGGAGTCGACCCCTTAGTAAGGTTATGAAAGAGCGTCGCATGAGGTTTGCGGGACATGTTCTCAGATAAAATGAATTACACATAATATTCTTTACGATGACATCCTAGTACAACTTGGCGCTACACTTTCATGGAGATCCTTATAACAGGTGGTAAGAGGCTTTAGACGACATTGCAAGTGACAGATTTTGTGGAAACAGCTTGCCGCCCTAAGTCAGTAAGAATGGCACATTAGCTAGTTGAAATAAAACATTTTAATAGCAGGATAATGCACTGTAGATACCTCAGAATAAACATTTTGTTGGCCTTCAATACCGGAAATATTGCTTGGCGGCGGGTCTCCGCCCCACGCTGGGGGAGCTCCCAGCGCTCCCCCAGACGCCCTTGCTGGCAATTTTTCCACTAACTCTAGGAAGAATAGATTCTAGGGCACGATAAACGTCTTCTGAAAGAATGAAGGGTCATAATGTAATAAAGATTAATTATGTACACACACACACGTATACATACATACATTTCTTCCGCCGTGGGTACAACGGTATTATTAATAAAAAAAATCTTAATGCGTATTTTTTTGTTAATTTTATTGATATACTGTACCAATTTGAATGTAGGGTTATATATATTTTAAGTACATTATCTAATGTCAAAATGTAAGGGGCCCCCAAATAAGTCAATCCCCACCCCCGTGCCCCCAAATCCCTAGCTACGCCCCTGCGCCCACCACAGACGTACGTGCGCTATGCGTAGTTCGAATATCCCTCGTATAGCAGTATTGACCAATATTGACTCCTTCTTTATTAGACTTAACTTGGCTTGCGACTTTTACTTTTTTTTTGAATGAATGAATTGTGCACTCTGATTGCAAGAAAACACTTCATAATCGGAACGTCCTTGCCTGTTATATTATAACCTTTTTTGACATGGGCTCTGCATACTACCAGAAAAGAAAGCGTTGTAGACGCCAGAAAAAAAAATGAAGCCCAGAACGCAGGAAAACGCTTTAAAGGAGGAGAAAGCTGATTCCTCTCTTATGCTATTTCCAGCAAGAACTTGTTTGAACATTCAGAGTCTACTTTACGTTTCTTCGACAAGCGTTTCCACCAAGACTGTGTAGCAGAGGTTTGGACTGTCTTGATGCATGGAACTGCTTTCTACATGTTTATTGTAATGGCTAGCAGGGCCGGCCTTAGATAATTGGAGGCCCTAGACTGCTTAGGCGAAGCGAACAGGGAGGTCCTTGGCGAAGTAAATAGGGTAGCCCCAATTGAAATAGAAAAACAAAACAGAAAATTAAAACCGAAAAATACGCAATGCATTATAAATCGTCCTGTATCTATATCTAAATCTGAATGAGTTCAATTCATATAGGGTCTTTAGAAAAAATGTTTTTCATGGACGATTCATGATCACCAGACTAGAAATACAGTTTCGACATTTCACCAAAAGGAAGAAACAATGTTCTTCTTATATATGCAGTCTAACAAGTAGATCTAAACATTCGCAAATAAACACTGAACCCGAATAGAGACCTTGAGCTAGGCTAGTAGACAAAGAGCCATAGAGTTATGCTTTAGATTTGATCCAGGTTTCGCAATTTTCTATCTCTAAAAAAAATATTTTTCCTGTGCGAGGCCCCGTCAATCGGAGGCCCTAGTCTGCCTATGCTTAGTTTGCCTATGCCTATTCACATTGTGCGTTGTTGCTGCTGTTGTTTGGTTTTCAGCTCAGCCCATTCTTTTTATTGTTTTTTTCCTGTATGTTAACAAAAGCATTGACTGTCATAAATTTACATTTTGACACAGCTGCTAATTATTCAACTTTCTCAAATCTCAATCTTTTTTTTTCTGCATTTTTTTAACGTACGCATTTATTTTCATTCCTTTTTTTAAAACACACATAGCCTACAGATCTCGACATAATAAATATTGAGCAAGCAAAAGAAACATCATATTCTGTTGCAAAAAAAAAGTAAAGTACCCCTTTAAAACCTTGTAATCTATGGGGCATATGTCATCGTGAAAGATGTTTTGATTTTTTTGTGCTATTGCAATAAATGACGAAACCTATTTGAAGAGTTTTATAACAACGACTTAGAAATAGAGATATGACTTAATGATTATGGAATGGTGCTATTTACTTATCAATGTTTAGATCCAGTAGGCCTATTCTGTTGAAACTTAGTTCAGAGTTCTTAAAGAAAGTTAGCACCATTATATTTATACAAAAAACTCAGGCTTTGTTTAAAAATGCTATGATTGTTGCAATTTAACTGAAAAGCAAAGCCCACAGATTCAAACGATATAATAGACTTGTTGAGCAATGCAGATCTAGCAAAAATACTGGCACTAAAGGAGATCCAAACCTGGACGTTCTCTATCATGGAGACAGCATCAAGGCGGATCAAAAGTTGACGAAATAGTAATTATTTTCCGATATTGTTTTGTAATCTCCGATGACGAAATAGGAAGAGCCAACTAGAGTGTTATATCCAAGTTTTCAAATCTATAAGAACCACAAGTCAGCAGAATTGGCTGAACAAATACTCCAAGTAATAAAAAATCGCAAATTATTTTTAAATAACTTGCGAGGCCAATGAGTGGACATTATAATGGCCTTCAAGCATTGCTGCATCAAAAACAGCCGTATGCGCATAATGTTCACTGTGCTAAGCACATAAATTATTCCGTCGGCAGTGTTGCAGATTTCTATGACTTTGTACAAAATGTTTTTTGTTCACACCATCTCAAGATGAGCGCTACTTAAATCCAATAGGAAGAGCATAAACGTTTAATACTGTTAAGAATCCGAACAGACATCGATTTTTAAGACACTATTATTGTACTTATTTGGAGTCCTAACTGAATGAAACGCAAAACTTTATTCATTACACAAGGTACACTCTTTCATGGGAATGTCTTTTGTAGACTTCCTATACATACAACTAGTTCTTGTTACAAGCTAAATTGTCTTTATTGTTGGTAGGGGGACCCACCACGATTTCCTTGAACCCATGCCCATGTGACCAAAGGGCTAGAGTCGCCAAAGCAACCAGACAGCACAACTAAACCAAACTGAAAGAAGAAACAAAAATTTAATTCAGAATAAATAAATAAAAAAAAAAAGATACTTTATTTACACGAGACGACAATAAAAATAATCATTGTCATATTCCAATGTAACATTAAGATATAATACGTAGTGTGCAATTGGTCATGAAAATGATAGTACAATAGATACAATACATTTTATTAAAATTGAAAACTTGTCAAGTTATATTAAATGGCAAACTATAATGAAAGAATTTAATAAAGTAGCTAATGTTAAAAGGGTAGATATGAGAAGTGAAAATAGGTCAAGAAAAACTGCTTTTGTTTATTTTGAATCATCTGAAGATTGTGATAAAATTATTGACACTTTTAATGATGTATTATTTAGAGGAAGATACATTACTGTGAAATATGTAAACAGGAAATTTTAACTGTATAATCTCACAATGTATTGAGAAACATTTTCCACTATTCAGTAAGGTCATTATAACATCTTTTTCATACTACTCAGCTGGGTCAACTTGACATTTTTCTCTCTATCATGTAACCAGTGTCGTGCGCATCTTGTTTGGTATTTTCTTTTGAGCACCACAAGGGTTCGTAAGTTTCTGTTCCTAAGGATGCGCTATATTGGTGTCATTGCTCTCTTGTTTTGCCTTGAGATGGAGTTCTCGGTGTGGTTTTCTTTCCCCAGTATTGGGGACGCAGGCTTGGGACTCTGTTTCACCGTGTTGTTTGATTTGGCCCGAGCATCTAAGGCATTGAGTGTAAGGCTGTGTCGTGATTGAATTATGGCACCGAGTTAAAGGTGTGATATATTTCGTTGCATATGTATACGTTGTGTTTCCTTTGTAAATATTATTGACTTTTATTCCTCACTTATGTCATAACATTTCATACATTCATTAAATTGGTAAAAGTACAACCTTGTTAATTAATGGCCATTAACTTACGTTGGCATTAATATCATTCACGTTGAACAACTGTTGGTATTGACTAAAGGTTCTGTTGAATAACTTTATTCAATGTGTGTATTTTACATGCTATTACCTTTATGTTCTTGCGTTACTCTGTTCAGGTTGGGTTACGGGATACCCTGGATTTTTCTGTTAATTAACATGTCAGTGTATTTTATAAGAATAAATACACAATAATCAAACATAATGATGTTTGAATTTTTTTTTCTAGTACAATTGTAAATGATTAAATCTTCAAAAAAACTAAAACAAATTAATTCCACTTATCTTATTCATGGCAAACCAGTAACACAGACTAAAAACGCAAAATACCTAGGTGTTATAATAAATGAAAAACTGTCATGGAATCCACATATTGATGAAACTACAAAAAAATCCAACAAAGCATTAGGGTTTATTAAAAGAAATTTCTATAAATCAAATAAGAACATAAAACTAAAATGTTATTTAACCTTGGTTAGGCCAATAATAGAATATGCATCCCCGTTTGGGACCCCTCAACTCAAGATAACATTAATAAACTGGAACAGACACAAAATAGAGCAGTGAGATTCATAACAAACGAATATTCACATTTGACTAGAGTAACACCATTAGTAAAGTCACTAAATTTAGAAAGCCTTCAGGACAGAAGACTCAAAAGTAAAGTAGCAACTATACATAAAACACTGAACCATAATCTTCAAATACAAAATTGAATAAAATACTCTGAAAGACACAAAATAAAGGCACATTCCTCGTCCAATATGCTAGGACAAATTTGTACAAATACTCCTTCTTCCCTAGTGCTATTAGAGCATGGAATGGGTTGCCTGAGCTAGCCAGGAAAACCAGTGACTTGGCAGAATTTAAGTCATTGGTTAATATGCATGACTAATTGCATGACGCGTAGGACGTAATCATCTTCTTTTTTGAAGTAACGTCTGTATTATATAAGATAAAATAAGATAATGTATTGATTTTACTTGCTATCACACTTATCTAATGAATGGAATCTAAATATTGTATGTTTTTCAATCAAGCATTTTGATATATTTGAATAATTTGTTGGTTCTCAGTCAAGCATTTTGAAACCATTGATATTTTGAAATGAATTTTGAAAATCACATGATATTAGTACTCATTTATGATTAACCTATTAGTTATGATATGACACAACTAAGATATACAAGATGATGTGAGTAACTAAAATTAACTTAAACACTGGACATCATTAACAATTTAACTACTCTATATATATGTACATTGATGAGATTGTCATATGTAGTCTTGGATTTTTTTCAAAACTCTTTTTGGGGAAGGGCATATGTCACATACTAGTTTTAGAACCACTGGAAAACTAGTGACTTGGCAGAATTGATGTTTTTGGTTAACATGCATGACTAGATACATGACATAATCATCATCATTTTCAAGTAATGTCTCTATTATATAAGATAATCATAAACATCTATCAAGGCATCCTGAGTTGGGTGCCACTATCTTTAATACAACACGCTGGAAAAAAAAAACTGCCAATGATTTTGACAAATATTCCAAATAGAAAAAAAAAAACTAAATTAAAATACAATGTGTATTTACACATAGTAAAATTTAAAAAATATATATTTCTATAACTAACTAACTGTCCTATTAAACTGAATTATTAAAAAATTTCTTATGAATTTTAAATTTTCCAAAACAGTCTTTCTTTAAATAAGTAAGAAAAATTCATGCCTTATTACATAGACTATAGCCATATTTGACTATTCTGTTTTAAAATGTCATGTATAATGAAAACGATTAATTTTGTAAGAATCCTCTCTCCTTTAATAATTATGGCTAATGATTGCATTTGGCATTAAAGAATAAGGGGGGGGGGGGGGGGGGGGCAACTCCAAACAAGAATTTAATTTACAGCATTTAATACATATATTAGTGACTGCTTTTGTAAAAAAAAATTTTAAAAATAAATTCTTCACTAAAAAATGAAAGGAAAACTTGGTCTATCCTTTTAGGGGAATCGTCGTCTTCTTCTAGCCAGCTTTTCACTGCTGAGCTGTGAGCTCTTTTGCAGACTGTGCCAAGGAAAAAAAAGTGTGCTGTTCTCTTCAGCACTGCCATACAGGGTGTTGGTTATGTAGGGCTGTAGTGGTAAGGGATCTATCACCACGCCCACCTGGTAGTACACTATTTCATTTTATATTTACTAATGATAAAATTGGAGATTAGACTGTGGTAGCAATAATATACAAATGGGTTCAAATATCATTTAAAAAAACTCGTAACACAGAAGAATCAAATTTGAAAATAACAAAAACTTACTCAAAATCTTAGAATATAGTCTATGTTTTTTTTTACAACTAAGTAGACTCTTTCAGTATAGCCATTTTAAAGATTTACCATGATCTTCATAGATTAAGAATTATTAATCCATTTCTAAAGCTCCATACAACATCATTAGATATTGTATCAATGGTAAATTATATTTTTCTGTATTTTCAGGAACATAATGTAAACAAACTGGACACAGGATGCCAAGTGCAACATGGTACTGCAATGGAATACAGGTGAGACAAAGTTGATGTCCACATATCAAGAGCATGGGTGCCTGTCTAGTACACAGTATCTATATTTAGCCGCCCAAGGTTACCAGACAAAACTTATTAGCTCGAGGAATTCCTCCACGCAGCAGGATCATGTTTGGAAATAAATGTGATTGGTTTTGAAATATTAATAATTGTACATTGAGCTGCATTTATTGGTTGGCATTGCAACGAGGGGATGTAAGACACGTGACAACGCTATACCCGGGAAAAGGATTCCAGATTTTTAGTCAGTGTCGTACGGAACGTGTTAGGATTCATACGTATATTTTACATTATTGTGTAGATCATTTATTTAGCAGAATTATATTTATTCTGTTCTATTCAAGTACATTTAACCATTGTAATTATTTGTGAATAGCTTTTCCAAGTTTTGAATTAAAGCATTTGTTTTAGACGAAGAGAAGTTTCTTCATTGAATATAGTAACATACTTAGATCGACTTAGCGATTGGCAACTTCTAGATGATCCTCTTATCAACTGGCAACATTCTGAATGATCGTATTATCCACTTGATCTAGCTACTTTTATATGATCATCTTATTAAAAGATGATTTCAAGATCCTCGGCAATTACGATCATTGATTGTGCTTCAACGTGACATCTTGACATCAAGTTTGATTGTAACATCTAGCACTATTGATGATCGTAACAGTGCCCTTACTGGTGGCTCATAGTGACGTTTGCATTTTGGACAGACATATTCTAAAATAGCCTGAAAATAAAAACAAATCTTACTATAATCAGCTTAAAGACTCAAAAAAAAAACAACAAAGATTTACTGCTGCAGGGGCAAACGACTGTATAGAAAATACGAAAAACATGCATATATGTAACCCTGCCGGACCAAGTAAAACAAAGGACCAAGTAAAACAAAGGACGTTTGGGCCACGAGGCCTTCCCCAGCTACAAAACAAACAAAAAATAAAAAACAATTAACACAAAATAGTCTTAGGTTAACTTATCTGTCCGATGTTGTTCTCTATCGAGGCAGAAAAGAAATGAGCTGCGCTGGTGTAAAAGCGCGGGAAAACGGAAGGGGGCGGAGATGTCAGGCAAAGATGAATGGGAAAAGGGGGTACCGTAGTGTTAGTGCCCATCGCGTATTGAATAAAAGTGTGCTGGTTGTTGATCCCGTTAGGTTGGAGGGTGCCTGACATGTAAATAAGTTTGTTTTCGATCTGCAGACGGGTGTTTTTGTCATTGCATTGTTGTACAGCAGTGACGAGGAGGTCGGTGGTACCCCTATGATGTGTGTTATTGAAACGGGCTCTATCCATTTTTACTTATTATCATTTATGTATATAAAATTATCTACTTGGTCTAAGGTCTGAGAATCCAGTTCTATGTCTCCAATTTGTTTGTTGTTTACTTTAAGTACTTTTGTTTTTTGGTGGTTTATTTTGAGGCCTACTCTTTTTCCTACTTCACTTAAAGCTGTGACCTTTTCTTGAATATCCTGTAGTCTGTGTGATAATAAGGCTATGTCATCAGTAAATTCCAGATCTTCCAGCATTTGTGTGAGAGTCCATTGGATTCTTTTCCCTGAATTAGAGTAGGCTTCTTTTGTGACCCAATCCAATACTAGAAGGAACAGGAGTGGTGAAAGAAGACATGCCTGTTTGACACCTGTTGTGACTGGAAAATCCTCTTGACAGCTTGCCACAGTGGGCTACTTGGCAGGTGAAACCATCATAAAGGTTTTTGATTACGGTTATTATTTTATTTGGGATCCCATAATGTCTCATTACTGTCCAGATAGATTCTCTGTCGATACTATCAAAGGCCTTTTCAAAGTCGACAAATGTTGCATAAAGATGAGATTGTCATTCGACACATTGTTCTACAATTATTGCTATTTGGCCAGCACAATATCTCCCTTTCTGGCCTGTTCTTCCCTTAGGTGTTCATCACATGATCCCTTTATTCTGTTTAGCAGGATTTTCTGAAAATCTTCCTTGGTACTGACAACAAAGTGATGCTTCGCCATTTCTCACATTGTGATAGATCTCCACTCTTTGGTAGTTTTATTACCAAGCCATTTTTCCACTCACTAGGAGGTGTTTCTGTTAACCAAATTATGTTAAATAGTTTGTACAGATGGTCAACTATTTCACTTCCTCCTTTTTTTTTGGACTTTGGGTGGTATGTTGTCAATTCCAGCTGCTTTACCTGTCTTCATTTGTTTGAGTGCATTCCTTATCTCTTCTTTTGTTATTTCTTCCTTATTTATGTCTAATGTTGGTCCTACATTTAGATCTGGTGGATTTAGTGGTTTGGGTCTATTAAGCACTTCTTGAAAATATTCTTTCCATCTTTCAAGCTGTTCATTTATTAAAGAAAGTAGTTTTCCATATTTGTCTCAGACTGGAACATCGCAATTAGTCCTTTTTGGTAGTAAGAAGTTTGGTGATTTTGTACAGTTGTTTTATATCTCCTTTACCTGCTGCTTCTTCTGCCTGTCCTGCTAGATTATTGTAAAATGATCGTTTGTATTGTCTAAGCATTTTGGTGACTTTTTGGTGCCTGCTTAGCGCATTTATTAATATCCATGCCTCATCACTAATCCAGTGTTTTTTCTTCTTAGGGTTAAGGCTTAGTACTTCATTGCTTGTTTCAGTAAAAATTTCTTTGAAATTTTGCCAAGATTTATCACACTTTGTTCGGCCTCATCTAGTTGTAGCACAGCAAATCTATTTTGAAGGGATAGTTGTGGAGCTTGTCTAAGTCAAATCTTTTCCTTTTGTTTATTTCTGTTTTATTGCTAGCCAGCTTCATTTTTGGTTTGGCAACAACTAGGTGGTGGTCTGAGCCAATATCTGCTCCTTTCTGTGTCGTACATATAAGAAATGTGCCTTTACAGTATGGTAATGTGGTCGATTTGATTCTCTGTCTTATTGAAACCCATGTCACTTTGTGGCATTTTTTGTAGGGGAAAATGCTGCCTCCTATCACTAATTCATTAAATGTGCAGAAGTCTGCAAACATTTCTCCATTTTCATTTATGGTGCCAAGTCCCTGGGTGCCCATACTTTTTTCTCTCTCTCTCTGTTGTCACTTCCCACTTTGGCATTCAAGTCTCCCATGACGATCAAAACATCTCTTGTAGGTATTTTGTCAACTATACTTTGCAGTTGGTCATAGAATGTATTTTTGTCAGTATCACTTGCAAGGTTGGTGGGAGCATAGCACATAATGATGTGAACATTTTTGAACTTAGACAAAAATTTGGCTCTAATTATTAAAAAGACTTTTGAAAGCTTCCTTGTTTAGTAGTAGTGCAACACCATTTTCATGTAAGTCATCTTCTTTTTCCTTTCCAGAGAAGAGAAGAGTTTCTCCTGATTGCAGTCTTGTTTCACCGAATGTGTTCCATTTAACTTCACTCATTCCCAGGATCTGTAGTTGGTAGTTGGCCATTTCCTTGGCAAATAATGCACATCTACCTGGTACTAGTAAAGTACGGACATTCTATGTTCCCAAGTTAAATGCTGCCTACTGAATAAGGAAGTGTTTTTTTTTCCATTGGTTTAAGTACAGTGGTCAGCCTCACAGAATTTGTTCGAGTTTCCCTTTGTGGAGCTCTACTCTCGCCTCTATGTTTAGTGTTTGTGTTTTTGCTCTGGTTTCTATAACACTATTTTTTCCTCCATGGTCAGGTTGTTAGCCTATCGCACAACCCCTATGTCCCAGGGAGGGGGATGCACCGTTTGTCTGGCCTCTTTCCTAACAGACCTGTCCAGCTTGGTAGTACCTGCCAGGAGTGATGAGCTAACGCCGGTATAGCTCTGAGGGTCATTGAGGCACTCAAGTTGTCACACCATGGTAAGGTATGTGCATCAGGTGACAGCATTATGTTTTATAGTTTTTAGATATTCCTTTAAAAATGAGGAAGAGCAATGTTTAAATTTTATAAACATTAGGAAATGTTTAATCTAAGATAGATAAATATAAAATAGCTTACTCTTTCCAACTTGTTTCTTTTCCTTTTTTCATTAGCAATTTGCTGGTCTAACTCCTTTTTCATTTTTTTTTTTCATCTTGTAAAACTTGAATTTCATTTTCAAGATTTGTTAGTCTGTTAACCTGAGATAAAAACATCAGCAAAAAATAAACTCCAAACTAAGAGGAACATGGGTGTAGCCAGGGAGGGGTCCTTGGGGGGTTTAACCCCACACCCTAAATTGAAATTCTTGTGACAGATTTTTTGCTTTGATTTTGTTTTTTTTAGGTGAGATTTTAATATTAAACCATCACTTGTCCCAGCGCACTCATAAAACTAAAAAAATGCAAACGAAAATCTTCAAATTGTAAGAGCATAGCCAAGGGGATTTTGATTTTTAAAACCCCCTCCGAATATTTTTTTTTACAATAAAACCCCCTCTTCAATATAAGACTAAAGCAGACATCAGTCACAAAATTCTATGAGCGTAGCCAAGAAGGGTTTTGTGTTTACCTCCCCCCCCTCTAGAGGGCTTTAAGTTAAAACCCCATCATGAGGATTTTGAGTTTAAAACCCCCTCCAGCAGAGGGGTTTGAAACTAAAAAACACCTCTTCAATATAATAGAATAAAGCAAATTACACACTCAAAATTCTATGAAAGTAGCCAAGTGAGGTTTGAGCTTATACCCCCCTTCTCAAAAGGGCTTTAAGTTTAAAACCCCTCCAGATGATTTTGAGTTTAAAATCCCCTTACAGATAGTTTTGAGGTTGAAAACACCCTTACGAAAGAATGAAGGATCAGAATATAATAAAGATTACTTATCCTCCCCCCCCCCCCCAAAAAAAACTCTTCCATGAAGAGGAAGGTTGCATGACATAAAACAAGAAAAATGCAAAGGAATACTTTTAAAAAAAAGCAAAGCTTAAATAAGTGTAGTAGTATCAATTCTTTTGGATCAGTCATGTAATTAAATTTGTTTCCCAAACTTTTTCCTTTTTGTAACACTTTGCACATTCAGAGTGTTTACCAGAACACTTTGCTTACTTTTTAGACATAAATTCATGCCTTGGCCTTATAGTAAAGTAGTTGGTGGAATACCTATTCAGCCCTTGTGGAACACTAGGGTTCAGCAAACACAGTTTGGGAAAGACTGATCTAGACTAACAATAACAAATGTGTGCGATTAGAAATATTTTTACCAATTGTTTGGTGCAATTTCCTGCTTTTAGCTTTCTCAATAGGTTATGATCCTATCACTTGCCTCGACCACTTGTGAAAGGGGTAGTGGGGAAAGACCAAGGTAACTAAATAATTGTGCAAAAATTCAGCTTGATCTTCAGATTGGGTGTGGGAGATATAATGTGTACAAACTTTTTACCAGACAAAGAGAGTTCATATAAGCTTTGTAAAAAATAAATGAAAAAAAAAAAAAAAAATTACTTGACTTAAATAGCTTTCAGGTGTCATTTTTTTCAAAAATTTTGTGCTCTTTGTTGACTAGCTGACATCCTGGGGCCTGACACTGTAAAGAATTTATAAATGTTTAGTATTATTAGTATTAAAATTTCAAATTACTTTTGTCATATTGTATAGTTCACACTTATTTCACAAAATATGAAGCTTAATTTAAATTAAACTTAACTTAAATGAACATAAAGTAATAATTGATTTTTCAAAAAAATTAAAATTGATTTCTCTACCACAGCAAAAACCTGATTTGATCTAAAAAAATATATATCAGTATGTAAGTAGATATAATAGACATTACCTCGATTTGAGGACATTTGGCACTGGACTGCTCTATTAACTGAAAAAAAAATAATTAAATAAAAGCAAGCCTCTTTTGTTTTTCTAACTTAACCAAAAATAGGAGTGAAGTTATTTTAAATTGTTTTATTAGAAATTATATAATTTTTATACATGCCTTCCCACTTGACCTTGCAGCCTGTTTATCCATTTCTGGTTCCTAAAATACATTAGAAAAACTTAATAATGTAATGCAAATTAATTTGTACTTTTCAGTACAACCACCTTATCAAATATGAATTATTGATGCTAATTTTTGTGTTTTTTAAGCCTTATTTGTCAATAAAAATATTAAAACACTTAATAATATCACCATTAGTTGTCAAAGTGAACAAAATATAAACAAAGAGTAACAGAAAAAATATATTAACATCAGTCTCAAGTAACAGGCCTGTTAAGAATTTGTAATGTTTCCCTACGCTTAGTTTAGAATAAAATTTTATATATCTAAGATTTATGGGGTAGGCATGGCCTAGACAGCCTAGTGCAGTTTTCGTCAAACTTGTAATCCAGAAGAACCAAATTTGAATATTAGAGAAGTTGACTCAAAGAGCCATTTTTCAAAACCTTAGCCCATAGTTTAGCTATTTTTTAACACCTTTTTTTTCACAAAGCTTATATCAACTCAATATATATACATATAGAGAGAGTAATTTATTATGGACATTACATGAATTTGTACAACTTGCTGTTTTTATGGTTATTACATCTTTATTTTGATATTTAATATAAAACTAGCGCACTGTATAATATGCGTGTCTATTTTCCAATGATTCTGACCCAATTTCCTTCCATTTAGCTGTCATTTTATGTAAGAAAAAAGAATTTCAAATTTGTAAGTCAGGTTGTTTTTCTTCCTATGTTACCAGGATGACTTTACCTCTTCCAAGGGTTAAGACTATATTTTTTGGCTGGCTACATCTTTGCTAATTAGCCCAATAACATTTATTCTTATTTCTGATTTTGGAGCTGATTTATTTGATTCATAAGCCAAGTTGTTTGATTTCATACAAAAAATGTAACAGGGTGTTTGTATTAAATTACGATTTTCTTACCTAATTTATTCCATAACAACCAATATTAATGATTTTATATTAAATTTTATCATTCTGTAGTGGGGAGGACATGACATACGGGTCGGCTGAACTTCACTAAGCACCGGTCAGCAAAAGACCAAGTTGAACTCTGCCCCGGAAGTAGAGATTTGAATTCCCTGTCCGGTTGACATCCTCAATTTTAATTCTTTTTCCTGCTGGCATCCTGCATTAAAACTCACTGGGCCGCATACACTCCAATACCACCTTGTCTGATCCTGCTGTGTTTGTCCTAAGTTTGTTGTTTTGACCAAGGCTGCAGTTTTTTTTTGTGTACATTAAACTTGAAATAGGCCTCCTGACTTGCCTCGTCATTTTGGTTGTTGTAATTCTGTGTCGAACCCACCACAGAATCGTTTGGTGTCAGAAGTGGGATCCGAAGAAAGAGTCTACCAGACCTCCCTGTCAGACGATAAGTGGAGCCTTCGGAACCTTCCAATCAAGTCAGAAGCTGAACAAGTACTTTTTATTATATATTATTATATTGTACCATTTCGAGATATTCCGGTTCTTTCTTTTGCTTTCAGGGAAGTTTAGGTAGTTATTTTGTTTAGATAATTGTATTAAGTTAGAGTATAATTGTATTAAGTAAAAAAAAACAAAAAAACCTGCAGTCCAAGGAGAAGAACAGGATGAAACACAATGCAGTGGATTGGGGTGAGGTCAATCCTTTGAGTGGCGAAGGGGAGCCAAAGGAAGCAGGAGTGAACCAAACAGAAGTCGCCACCCTCCGGGCACAGTTAGAGGCCCTGAAAATTGCCTGCCAACGACCTCTTATATTGTCAGAACCGACAAAGCGAATACGGCAATTTAGCGGTAGGGGCACCGCCGATGGACCAACGGCTGAAGAGTTTGCAAGGGAGGTAAGGGAATCCTGGGAGCTCAGGCCTTACTCTACTAAAGAAAAGGTGGCCGTGATAATGAACAATATCAGCGGCCTGCCAGAAAAGAAATCGACTTGCAAATCCCAAGGACAAGGAGGGACCCGGAAGCCTTGTTGGAAACCCTCCTTGAGGCGTTCGCCCAGACTATGCCAGTGCGAGAAGCAGAGGTGGTCTTCCTGGGATCACGCCAACGCAGAGGAGAGTCCCTTCGAGACTTCTCACACCGGCTCTTCAGCGAACACTCGGTAGCGGTAAGCCAACAAAGGCGGGAGAGAGTTGAGTGCTTCAGCGAGGCAAGGCTGAGGGACCAATTCATCCACGGGCTCAGCGACTCTGCCCTACGCAGGGAACTGTTGAAACTGGAGGATGAACCAGCAGTACCTGTCATTACAAATAGAAACCAAGCCTTCAAATGGGAAAGCCAGGATCAAGGAAACTCACAACCACAAAACCAGTGGTGTGAACTGGTAAGTTCCCAGCTGACCAAGTTTGGGGAGCAATTGAAAGCATTGAGGAGCTCCCAGCAAAACTACACACGGACTGGCCAACCTCGCAACCAAGGAAGGACGACAAACCAGGGACAGTGGTCAACTAATCACCAAATGGCATCTGTAAACAGCCGTACCACAACACCAGCAATGAATCGCCAAACAGCTCCTGCAGGACTTGTCTGGACACAGACAGACAGGGGATTTTTTCCATATACCTCAGACGGGGTTCCGGTCTGCACGAAGTGTTGGGAGCCAGGTCATATTGCTCGCCGCTGTGGAAACCACCCAAACTCCAGCCCCCTGGCATGAGGAGTCAAGTGCTGGGAGGGGCTGTTCATGCCTCAATTAGTCAAATCAAGAAGAATGCCATTGGCACCTGCCCTATTACAGTCACAGTCATCGGAAATGTAAGAGTCACGTGCTTGCTAGACACCGGGTCACAGGTATCTCTGCTCACAGAGTCATTTTTTAATGAACACTTTCGATCTCAAGGCCATGTGCTACAGTGCGTGGACAATTGGTTCCAATTGACAGCAGCCAATGGGCTGGCTATACCATACGTTGGTTACTTTGAAGCGGATGTCCAGCTCATGGATAAAGTTATAAGAAACAAAGGTTTCTTGGTGACCAAAGATCAAAACTCCCCCGGGTGGAAGCGTCACAAAGACAAAATCCCTGGGACATTAAGAATGAATGTGCTAGGTGCAGAGGGCCTGGGAGTGCTTGTCTCCAAAATTGCTGTTAAAACTCCAAGCAAACCCCAAAAGCAAGTATGGGGCAGAGCGCGACTTGCTCTCAAAGGTAAATTGTTGCTGCCAGCAGAATCTAAGAAAGTAATCCAATTGAGGGGATGCCCCTGGGATTACAGTGGTGACCTACTCTTAGAACCATCCCAGTCTCTCCCAAGGGCACTGGTTGTTCCTCGAGCGATTGTTAAATGGCATCTGTCAAGCTGAAATTATCAACCTCTCAAGGGAAAATCTTGTTCTCGCAGAATCCATGGTTCTAGGCACGTTTACAAGTTTTGACTGGCCAACTCCTAAGGCTGCCAACTTCCTCAAGGTATCAGAATCAGAGATCTGCATTACAGCCATTTCAGAACAGACAAGTCTCAATACCTATGTGTGTCCAGTTGACTTGGAATCAATCGATTGCACTAAGCCACAGAAGGATGCACTAAGAGACCTATTCACCAAGTATGCTGACTGTTTTGCTACAAATGAAGATGACCTAGGGCTGACAACGGCAGTAAAGCACAGAATAGAGCTAGAAGACCAGATGCCAGTACACCAACCGTATAGAAGGATTCCACCCACACAGTTTCAAGAAGTGCAGGAACACATTAACCAGTTGCTCCACAAACAAGTAATCAGAGAGAGCACAAGCTCATTTGCCTCCCCTATAGTTCTGGTGAGAAAGAAGGATGGTAGTCTTCGACTCTGTGTGGACTATCGTCTTTTAAACAACAAGACCAAGTAAGACGCCTATCCGCTACCTCGAATTGATGAAGCATTAGACATATTGCATGGTGCTAAATTTTTCTCCTCAATGGACCTGGCCTCTGGTTACTATCAAATTGAAGTTGATGAGAAGGATAAGCATAAGACCGCTTTCACAACGCCGTTTGGACTATTTAAATATAACCGAATGCCTTTTGGCCTGTGCAATGCCCCTGCCACCTTTAGCCGCCTCATGCAATCTCAAATGAGCGACTTGATCATGCAGAGTATGCTGGTGTACTTAGATGACATCCTTGTTTACAGCTCTACTTTTGAGGACCACATTGCTCGCCTAGGGAAGGTGTTGGAGCGGCTACGGACAATAGGTTTGAAGCTGAACCCAGAGAAATGTCAATTTATGAGAAGTGAAGTTAACTATTTGGGACACACAGTTTCTGCTGGCGGTGTCTCAACGGATAGTGGCAAGATAGCAGCAGTTGTAAACTGGCCAGTCCCATCAACCCTTAAAGAACTCCAGTCTTTCCTAGGTTTTGCTAGTTATTACCGACAGTTTGTGAAAGATTTTTCAAAACTAGCATTACCACTGCATAAACTGGTTGGACACATTAACAACACCCAAAAGCCAAAGAGAAAGAAACTCGATTGGAGCAATGTGGACCAGTGAGTGCATGGATTCTTTTAAAACGCTCAAGGCAGCCTTAACTACTACCCCAGTATTAGGGTTTGCCGATTTCACACGACCCTTCAAACTAGAGACAGATGCAAGCCACCAGGGATTGGGAGCAGTGCTATCACAAGAGCAAATGGCCACAAGAAAGTGATAGCCTATGCCAGTCGCATATTAAGACCCACTGAAAGGAACATGAACAATTATAGCGCATTCAAATTAGAACTCCTAGCCCTTAAGTGGGCAATGACTGAGAAGTTTAGAGGATACCTACTTGGAACAAAAGTACAAGTTTATACTGACAATAATCCATTGTCTCACCTCAAAACCTGTAATCTGGGAGCAGTCAAACAGCGATGGGCAGCTGATTTGGCAATATTTGACTACGAAATATTCTACCGGTCTGGACGTTCTAATGTAAATGCAGATATTCTATCACGGAATCCTTTTGAAAACGGAGAGGACAGCAATGATAACGAGGAGAATGCAATAAGCTGCAACCGAACATCCTTGACTGTGCCAAAGGAGATTAGGGAAATAGTGAATTGTGGGCCTCAGGACACTAATGAAAAGGCCACAGTCTTAGTAGAAGCAACTGACATTGCAGAAATGTTCCCATCCTATAGCAAGAAAGAATTTGCTAAATTACAGATGAAAGACCCAGATATTGCAGCACTCTCAGTTTTTTGGCACTCTGGCCTTAAACCCAAGTCAGGGGAACGGAGGAAATTATCACCCAATACTCAAACGCTATTAAATCAGTGGAAGAAATTGAAGGAATCGGATGGCATCTTGTATAGACAGTACCAGCAAGATGGACAGACCTATAACCAGTTCCTACTCCCAGCCCAACTTCGTGAACAAGTAATAGCATCAGCACATTCACTGGGGCATCAAGGAAGGGAGCGGACTATTGAGCTTTTGAGACAAAGATGCTACTGGCCAAAAATGTACTATGACGTGACGAACTATATACAGGGGCGCGAACGATGCCAGGAGGCTAAACTACCCACACGGATACCAAAAGGGCCGGTAGAATACTAGCTTCAAAGCCTCTGGAAATCTTAGCCATTGACTTTACCAGGCTGGAACCTTCCACGGATGGGAGGGAGGATGTCCTCATCCTTACGGATGTATTTACCAAGTACACAATTGCGATACCAACGAAAGACCAACGAGCTTGTACTGTCGCTAAGGTCCTCATCAAAGAGTGGTTCCTACATTATGGGGTTCCACTGAGGATCCACTCAGACCAAGGCAGAAACTTTGAGTCGCAGTTAATTGCCGAACTGTGTTCCTCCTATGGCATTAACAAGTCACGCACAACACCTTACCATCCCCAAGCCAATGGACAGTGCGAGAGGTTCAACAGGACCCTGCATGAGCTGCTTAGAACATTGCCACTCAGCACAAAGCAAAGGTGGCCCGACCACATTCCAGAGTTAGTTTTCATGTACAACTGTACCCCACATACGACCACTGGATTCGCTCCATATGAGCTAATGTACGGTAGACCACCAAAGCTTCCACTTGATTTTCTCATTAGGGCAGAGGCAGATGACATGGGCACAGAGCCTGACATAAAGTGGCTCCACACTCACATTGATAGGCTCAAGGAAACTCACAGAAGAGCCTATACTAAACTAGAACAAGAGACCTTGAAAGGGAAAGAAACACAAGACTCTAAACAGACGGGAGAGATCATATCTCTAGGTGATACTGTACTGATTAGAAAGCGGTGGCTGGGTCGCAACAAGATACAGAACCACTGGGATCCTAGACGTATCAAGGTAATTGCTTTACCTCGGAAGGATGGTGATCCATACCTGGTGAGCCCAAAAGACTAAGAAGGAACTCTAAGGCGTGTTACCAGAACGGAGATCAAGCGCTACCAAGAACTACCTGACTTGTGCAGAGGTAGTGAGCAGAGCCCCGAACTAGACCAGGAGGGTAATCAAGCATCAGAGAGACCCCGCAGGACCCAACCACTGACTGCAGGGCAACATAACAATATGTATAACCCCCAAAGGCTGTGCACACCAACTCAAACCAGTTGTTTGATTTTCAAGAGTCATTCTAGGACAGAACGCCCCGAGACGGGTCGTTTCAAGCTAGGGGCTCTGTAGTGGGGAGGACATGACATACGGGTCGGCTGAACTTCACCAAGCACCGGTCAGCAAAAGACCAAGTTGACCTCTGCCCTGGAAGCCGAGATTTGAATTCCCTGTCCGGTTGACATCCTCAATTTTAATTCCTTTTCCTGCTGGCATCCTTCATTAAAACTCACTGGGCCGCATACACTCCAATACCACCTTGTCTGATCCTGCTGTGTTCGTCCTAAGTTTGTTGTTTTGACCAAGGCGGCAGTTTTTTTTTTGTGTACATTAAACTTGAAATAGGCCTCCTGACTTGCCTCGTCATTTTGGTTGTTGTAATTCTGTGTCAAACCCACCACAATTCTAACATAAAATAAGTCTAAAAATCGGTGTAGAAGTGACTATCCCAGTGACCTAATTTTGGTAGAATAAGTGTGTTCAAATATTTATTTTTTGGGTTTGTATTTATGCATAATTTGAAAACCTCTTTATGATTTCATGTGAGGGGCTATGCCTGGGGCTCTTAAATTTTAGTTAATATGAATTGATATTTGGAATTAAAACCGGAGTTTATTGATGCCAGAATAAAGAATCTAGAGTAAAGGATGTTTGTTGACCACCCAGGTTTGGTCTTGCTTATCGGACACCTCAGTGTATTATTATTAAATCTTCTTTTTTTGAATGTTTACTTCCCAACTTTCTTATAAATATTGCACATGAACCATTTTGTCACACTTCCGACACATACAGCTCCCTTTTTCATTGAAAGTAATCTTATCTGGGGTCAAAGTAGACTATTGAAAAATTTACCTTTTTTTTCCCCCAAGAGGAAACGATTTTCAAGCCCCTAGATGCATTAGCCCCTTAAGACCCAGATATAATGCTTCTAAATAGACATAGAAACAGTTAGGCCTTCATGTCACAACCCAGACTCTCCTTTCTCACTTAAACATGTAAATAAGGGGTGACCAATAAGTTTTAACTTTTCTGAATAAGAAAACAATACACTAGTCATCAAAGGGAAATAACTTGACACAGTAAAGAAGGGGAAATAAAAAATACTATTATTATATATTATATACTATAATTATATACTAATATTATTTTAAATACTATTACATAAACAATTTTGTTTTTTGTCAAAATAATATAGTACAAAATGGTCAATTTTTCAATAACCTATAAAGTAGACATTGTTCCTTTAATTACATTAGGGAAAAAATAAAAGAAGTTTAATAAATTGTAAAGATTTATCAATATCAAACCAATTTTATTTTATAGCTATTTTCTATTTAAAAAAGACTCTGGACACAAAAAACTTGATACGATTTGACCCAAACACAGTTGACTGGGAATAAGGTTGACCTAATTTGACCCTGTTGACTGTGAATAGGGTTTTGGCCTTATTTGACCCATCCATCCGGTTGGGAATAGGGTTGAAGCCTATTCACAACTGGTTGGGAATAGGGTCCGCCTTTTTTTCTAACATAAAAGGATAGCTAAAAAGTAAAATGGAAGAAAGTTGGGTTAGAATCATTGGAAAATGGACAAGCACATTATACAACGCGCTAGTTTCATATTAAATATAAAAAAAAAAGATTTATAATTAATGACCACTAAAACAGCAAGTGTCCGATTTCATGTTGTAATTTATTGTAATGTCCAGATTAAATAAACTTTAATAAACTACACTTCATTCTAATTCATTTGAATCCTTGAAAAAAAAAAAGAAACAACTAGATTCTATTATGGAAATTAGATCTAGTAAATTTAAAGTTTTACACTTTTAAAAAACCATACTATGTGGGTCTCAGTCTATGGCGACCTCTGCAAAATCGTCATTCGACAATCTGGCCAAGGGGGTCGCGACCCACAGGTTGAGAACCCCTGCTCTATTTACTAATTTAGATCTAGTCTGGATCTATTTTGAATTTTTTGTCAAAGTACCTAAACTTCTAGATAGATCAATGAAAAAAAATAATCAAAAACCTTTTAAATGACTATTGTAGAACAGTACACTGGATATAAATATACATCTAGATTAGATCAGCTAGATCTAGATCTAGAGTCTTGACAAATCTGAGCAAACACCACGCTGCTTAACATAAGTTACTTTAAGTGTGCTGCCAGTTTGCCATTATGTTTACCTATTGGACGACTGGTTTTGAAATGTATAATATACTATAATCTATAAACATTTTTTAAATGTATAGATTTATAGTATATTTATAAATACCGATACACTGGTGGGTAATATAACCCATAAGAGAGTTATTGAAAGAATTATTATAAAATGGTCATTCTAAGCTAAATTTGTTACAAAAATCAGGCTCAAAACTTGATCACAAAAATTAGGATTACGAAAAATGTCCGAATGTCAAAATATGGAAAAAAAAAAGGGAAATGATTTCTACCCACGGATCTAGGTCTATCTGCATTTTAATAAATATCTAAATATTTTTTGTCAGCCTGGTCGTGCGGTTTGCTCTCTGGACTGTCGTTCGGATTTATCGATGGTCCCCGGTTCAAACCCTGCCCGCTCCCATCTCCCGTTGTCCTGCGGGAGGTTTGGACTAGGAAGTAAACTATCGTCAACTCTGAAGGAACATCCGAAACATGTAAAACATTTTAAAACAAAACAAACATATATACATACGATATTCTCTACACTAGCGGATCCAAAACGTTTGCGTGGGGGGATGCTTATCTAATGGTAGCAAGGTATACGTGGGCCCGAGTTCAAGAATATCTTAGTGGGCCCCCTTCTCCCAATAAGACGAATGTTTTTTTGACAAAACAATTTAATCTCAATGCTTCTTTTAAGGATTGCATCTCTGAACATTATTCTATATCATCTGGGTCAGTTGAGACAATAAGCAAGTTGACATCGCCCAACTCATTGCTGTTTGGGCTTGAAACAAAAACTATGAAACTGGGCTTTACATTTTGACCATTTTTATGTCCATGAAATCTGTCATGTATGCTCTAATTAAGAAACCATGACATCGATAATTCGGTAAAATACGTTGATTTTGAAAGTCTTCTCTTGAATCTTAAAATGTATTTTCTTATTAAGATCACCGAATTGCATTTTAACTCTCCGCAATCGTGAGGAAAAAAACAACAACTGTATCAATAGCTCAAGATCCAGCTACTTCAGCAGCCTCTATTTTTTTAAGTCAGTCATTAATGATTTACTTCATTCTAGATCAGCGGTTCTCAACCTTTTAGGCTCGGCGACCCCTTTTTACTATGCCCCACTCTGCCGCGACCCCCCCCCCCCCCCCCATAACATACACAGCAATAGAAGAATACACTAAATACAATCCATATTTTCGATGGTCTTAGGCGACCCCTGACAAATCGTCAATCGACCCCTCAAGGGGTCGCGACTCACAGGTTGAAAACCCCTGTTCTAGATCTTCTTCAGTGATTTTCTGCTTTATCAATCGTCTATCTGCTTACTTTCCAACAATTTTGACATAGCGTTGATTGCGCTTAAAATTTTGTAATGGACAATAAGCAGAACAATATTACAAATGTTTTTTTTAATTGTTTATGTAAGTGCTGTAGCTCGTTATTTAATTACCACAACATGAAAAATCTTTTTTCTTTCATTTTTTTTAATATAACACCATCACAAAAGAGATAACAAAGACAAACAGACACAAACACTCTCTTGTTTCCCTGGCAATCAAATCATTAAATAGGTACAATCTGATATAAACTTCTCACATGTAAATTATGAGTGAGTCAGGTGTGAATGTACCATCGACGTATATAATCTCGATATATATATAGGAAAGGCCCATCAGAGAAATGGCATATAAAGCGAACACCTCCCCGTAATTTTTATCCATTCTTATTTATTTCAAAAGTAACAGCAGAACTAATAAAATGGTATTACAAAGACTCCTTTTTTCTACATTTCCCACATATTCACTTTCGTTTTCCCTCATAAAATAAAGCATAGCTGAAGGTCAAAGTTGACATGTATGGAAATTTCATTCTCAATACGTTTCCGGATAATCGAGAATAGGTCCGAACTTAAGGTGATTTTAAAGCACCAATGGACATCGGTCGAAAAAAAAATGCATATTATGCTTCTAAATAGATGAGGAAATAGTTAGCTAGAATTCCGTTGAAAAAAAATATTATGGGGTGTTCGCTCAAAATGACCTTTTTCACTGAAAACCTATTCAGCGAAACCCCTATTATAAGCTTAAAAAGCCATTAATAATAATTTAGTTACTGATTTAATCTGTTTTTCTTTTTGACTTATCTATTGTTATTATTTGTAAACTGAAATAGTAAAATAATTTTTAACCTTAACCCAATGTCTTCGATTTCGAAGATTAAGGATGAGTGCAGTAGCCTACATGTTTCACATGTCTACGCCTAGTTGCGACCAGCATATTTTCCCGCATTTTCTTTCCGTCTAAAATGTTTTGACTCGCACCTCTCTCTCCACAGTCATATGCTGGCAGTTACTTTCCTCTATGCCTGTGGGGGTGAAATGACGCATCATTTGATCTTAACAGCGCTTAGGCCTATACGGTTTATACGGGGGGGGGGGGGGGGGGGGGGGAAGGGGGGGAAGCTCTGTTTTGCCGTCCTCCTTTTTTTTTTTTTAACTGGCTGGTTAACCTCTTGTTACTAATTAATGATATTAATATGTGTATAGATGTTTAAAAGAAGATCAGAATTCATTTTCACAGGTTTCCCCCACCATTCTGAGATTAGGATTTCAGAAGATTTCCAAGAGTTTTCCAGGAGAAAATATTCGATTTCAGGAGCGGAAAAACGCTAACTATATATTTAGTAATACATTATTTAGTAATAAATATAAGAATTACCATATAATATACATGTATAAAATTACAAGATCTCTCCTGAGCCTTTCGTCTCCATGCCCGAAACCCAAGTTGTTGTAGATCTACCTCCCATACATCATCAATCCATCGCATTCGGGATCTGCCTTTGGGTCAATCAGCGATTGTGTGTGTGTGTGGGAGGTCGAGTTGATTAAATTAAGTACACTGAACCTGTGCTCTTAAAAAAATAGTTGAGTAACAAGAGTTAATGAAAGGGGAGTAAAACGACGTGGACTATCCTATAGGAAGGTGGCGAGATAGAATTTTGTAGTTTCTTTCTCTAAAAGAAAAATATTTGATCGCAAGTTTCATAGGCTATATATAGACATTAGTTCCAAGCAGAGAAAGGAGATGTGGAGCACGAGAAAAGTGAATACACATTTAGGCCTAATGCCACAAGGAGGACAATAGTTATACTGCTTCATGGTAGAAGTTAGATGATAGAACTAATTGAAGCATAATTTCCTATATTTTAACATGCTATTTCGCTATTTTTTTACGGCCTTTCGCTCATTATGACTCCCGCGAAAATTGCGTTCGCTGATTAGGCCCGACCCCTACCGCAAGTTGACTTGAATAGCTGATATGGAAAAAAAGATTCAAATTTAGTTTTATCGCCCAATAGCTGAGGAGTCCGCAGATGTTTTCATTTTTTAAAATAAGTTTAACCATTGCGGAGTTATAAATTCTAAACTGGCACAAAAGCGTTCGCCATTGGTCCTTTCCCATATATAGACTGGACGATAAAGAACAAATTATTATGGGAAACATTTGGGAAAAGATAAGTTTGTATGAGTTATACAGCAGTTATGAGCAGTGTACAATTAAAAGTATTTATAGTTTTTTTTTTTTTCAGCCATAACCGATATAATTAATAGAACCCCTTCTGTATTATTATATTTTTAATTGTGCCTACCAAATCTATGTCAGGCGAGCATTCTGATTATCTTTTGTTATAAAATGTTTTCCTTTTAGCTTATTTGAGTCTTCTGCTGAAAAAAAAACCGCTAATAGATGTATTCAGCTTTAACTTAAATTTTGCCTATGACAACAAAGATTATTATTATTATGTTAGAAACAAACGAGTAGTCATTCTCTGGCGCTGCCAGGGTCGAGTTTCGCTAAAGAGAAACAAAATTCATCGTAGTCCCTTTAACAGTTTCCACTGAGGAATTTTCTGTTGATGTGGCAGGTCTGCAGCAGTACCGCCCTCGGACAGGCAACGAGGATGTTCCTAGGAATGTTAAGGGCCTTGAAGGTGTCTGTGAGGTCAGTTGTTATTATCCCCTTGGTTGATATAACAATGAGGTATATTATTTTGGACTATTTCCATAGACGCTTAATCTCCAAGCCTAGGTTCCCTCCCTTATTTTCTTTGTTTTTTTTATCTCAGTTTTTCTTAAATTATGAGACAGTGGTACGGCGATGTTGATAATGGTAGCGGTTTTTTCTTTTTTTATCAACGAACAGAAGATCAGAGCGATTGAAATCTATCGTTTTGTCGGTAAGAATAGGCCAGAAGATGTTCAGTAGACTCGAGTATTTATAATAAGGTAGATCCTTACCGATCAAATTGTGCGTCACCGCCAAGTGTTGGTGTATTAACTTTGCAACTTGGTCATGGCGACCTAGGTAGGCTGATTCTGATAGGGCTGGACATTGCCATAATGAATTCAATCGACTCACCCACATTTTCAGCATTTGTCGACAACATTTAGTTTAGAATATGCTTCTCGTAATTTTTTGTCCGATTACTCTGTCCTGTATTGCTGTAACAAAGCCTTCTGTTTCAGGGTAGAGATGACCTGCTTTGAGCCATGTTAAGGAAACAGCCTTGTCGATATTGTCCCCATGTAATAAAGCCGGGAATTTTCCATGAATGTTTTTTTCTTCCCATTGGCGAATCTCATGCCCTACGTCGTCCAAACCGACATTGACATCAGCATTGTGTAGGCTCAGAGGGGTTGCTTCGGAGTCATATTTGCGTAGAAAGGAAACTAATTGATTGTTGGAGGCGAGCAGTTTTGATCGTATTTTTAAAACTTGCATCTTACACAATTTGAAGATGTTCTGCAATCCACGACCCCCATCCTTCCTTGGCAGGTATAACCTGATGATGGAGGACTTGGGGTGTAGGCATCGAAATTTGGTTAGTAATTTTCTAGTGAGTCTATCAATGTCATGTAGGTCGGTGTCAGTCCCTTTGATCACACCGAAAGTGTAAAGGAGCACTGGGATTGCCCAGCTGTTTATTGCAGTGATGACAGTTTATTGTTGAGGATTTTATTAACTCTTCGCTTATATTTACCAAGAAAGTCCTCTTTTAATTTCTTATGGTTTATCTTGGCATTCTGTTTTTTTTTCCAAGATATTTATAAAGAGAGGCAGAGTTCAATTTCTAGATGCCTTCAATAGCAATGTTGGTGTTCGTTGCCTTGCCCTTTTTAATGCTTATGATGTGACACTTATCCAGGCCAAAAGACATACAGATATCGTCACTAAAGCATTTTACCGTTTTGATTAAGGTGTGTAACTTTTGCTCGGTTTCTGCATATAGCTTTAGATCATCCATGTATATAATAAGTGGGACACACATTTTCTACATTTAGTGTCAACCCTAAAACCGTTTGTAGTGTCTTGGAGTAATGTAGATAGAGGATTAATCGCTAGGCAGAACCAGAGTGAAGATAGTGAGTTACCCTGGTATATACCTCTTCTTATGTGCACAGAACTTAGTTTATCACGATTAAGGTGCAGATTTATCTTCGAATTATGCATGCAGACTTTCAATAGTTGTGTAATTCTTGGGTTGATTCTATGAATATCCAGGGTATTTAATAGTCAATCATGCGGAACTGAATTGAAAGCTTTATTGTAGTCGATGCAACACATGTAAATTTCTCTTTCTTCTATTAGCTTGATGCAATATAATACCATCTATAGTTAGCTGTAATTTACAGAAATTACAGCCCATCGACTCTTCAATGCAACCTTGTTCCTCTGCTAATAGCTTATGGGCAGAGCAAAATTTATACATTTTACTTTTTAAAAGTGAGGTTAATAGTTTAGACACAACTGACAGACAAGTGATAGGGCGATAGTTTGATGATTGATTCGGATCACCTTTTTTGGAGAGAAGAGATGTTCTCCCTTCAGTGAGTTCTAACAGCATTAAAGACGGTTCTGATATTATCTCGTTAAATCGTGATGTTAGTGGTATATGTATGGCTGTAAGTTTTTTCAGCCAAAAGTTGTGTATATTGTCTGGCCCAGAAGCAGTCCAGTTGTAAGTTTTTTATTATCATTGTTATTATTATCCACGTCCAGATCATATAATACTGTTGAGCAGTCAAGGTTATTGAAAAATTGTATATAGTTTATGATCATTTACACTGTTTATTGTAATATACCCACTGGAGTTCACCAAGGGAACCACTGACCTAAACAATTATTGACGAAAAAAAAAAAAAGAATGTGTTGACTGCTTCTGTAAGCGTTGTACAAAACATGAATATTAAAAACAACACATGAAAAAAAATTTCAAGCCCGAGTAGACTTTTTGTTTAACTTGCGAGTAGCCTTTCCCTTGAGTGCACGTCTAATTTTTTTTTTTTTTTTTTTTTGCTTCCAAAATTATACGTTGCAAAGGATAATGGAATAATTAGAATCTATATACAAAAATATTGAAACATTTTTTTACTTTAAAAAAAATACAAATATAAAAACAAATAACCTCGGAATAACGATTTGACCTCCCCCTAAATATTTGGCCCTGGACTCACAGCACAACAAAAACGAATCCTAAACCTCAGGATACTCTGCGAGAAATACATTCAACCCCAACAGAACCTTTTCCATGTCTTTAGTGATTTCAAGAAAAGCTTTCGACATAGTATGGCTTAGGGCAGGAATAGGTAAATTACGGTCCGCGTGCCACATGCGGCCGCCGACACCTACAGAAATCAGGTTTGCCCACAGTATATAAATATAAAAATAATATCTATTTAAATGATTGAAACTGTCTCATTATAAAAAGTTCCAAGTAAACGAAGATTTAGCTTATTGGTTATGCATCAATACACTAAATTCAAGACACAATCTCTGATCAGTATTTATTCAATGCTATGAAGAACTGTGTTAAATGTTGGGTAGGCTTGGAACAAGAAGGCAAGTGTAACAACTGATGGAGATCGATCTTTGACTGAGTAAACTATTTTTTTTTTATAAAAAATATCCCAACCATAAACTCATAAACAGGAAATTTTGCACAA
This sequence comes from Biomphalaria pfeifferi, assembly GCA_030265305.1. Lineage (NCBI taxonomy): Eukaryota > Metazoa > Mollusca > Gastropoda > Planorbidae > Biomphalaria > Biomphalaria pfeifferi. Next base: position 366,022 of record JASAOG010000080.1, on the reverse strand, counting down.
AGCTAACAAAACAAATTGTTCATAATATCATAATAGATACAAATGAACAGAAATCGAGCTTATCAGAAGCAGGGGTTTAACCACAGGTAGCCCCGATTTAGGAACAAAATAATCCAACGTATCCCCTATCTTAGCATGGGCAAGGCAAATGAGAAGAATATAAAATCTCGAGGAAGATATTGTTATGTTACTTGAAGGACATTGACTGTAACTTTGTTACCAATACTTCTAATGAAGAGTGAAAGACATATTTCATGTTTTACCATAGCAATGGGCTGATTGCATATGAAATGCAAATGCATGTTAAATCTTTTCAAACAAGGTTTTCCCATTTCTACAAGCAAGCAAAAGAAAACAGTTTTTGTCATTTTCATTTGCTGAAAGGTGAAACTATTTCTAGTGAAATGATTAAAAGTATAGTACTTATTAAGATTCATTAACTGTGTGATTTATAAAAGCAAATTTTAAGACAAGAACCAGTTTTCATCACCATCAGCTCACCATCTAGTGCTGAATCTGATTCAGCTCCAGAGGACATTATTCCAAGCAAAGAGAAGCTCCAGTACTTCCACCGGAGTCCCATGGGTGGCAGACGCTGTATTTCAACAACTAAAAAAATGTGCTGCTGTTCACACTATATGGGTACACATACACCTGTTTTTCTTCTTCATTCTCATTTTATATGTAGGAGGGTTTAGATCAGTAATCCTATATCTGAGATGAACCCCACAGTGGTCTCCAGATCAGGCAGTTCGAATAGTTTTGGTTCTATAGGAGGGCTTTGTGGCCATAGTATTGTTCGAGTCTCTTGATTTAGTATGCACCATTGAAGGACATGGTCAGCGTTCTCTGGTTATGCTCCGCAAGGGCAAGTTTCTCTCGTCCAGATATTTAACTGCCGGAACATATATTATTATCTCATTCAGTGAACAAGCAGATTTTTTTTTGTGGAAACTAAACAAGTATAATTACTGGTCGATTTTGGTTGACTGTAATTTGACAGCAGTCACAAGGGTAACAACTAGTAAGCTAGTTCCACAGTTCTGGAACATTATGCACGAATGTAAATAGTAAAATACTGCAAATTAAGTACAAATATATATTTGTGGGGATATTGTAAAATAATAAGACAGTTTTTTTAAAAATCGTAAAATTGATTTAAAAAATTGCTAACTCTTGTAATTCCTTAACGTGGAGTGTGGAAAAAAGAAACGTGACTATAATACAGTGTAAATATGAATTAAAAGACATTCTAAACAGTTAGCTAGAGTATCTCTCTAAGTTGTGTATACATATGCGGCCCGCCATTCCCAAATTTATAAAAATACGGCCCTCGATACAAAAAGGTTGCCCACCCTGGCTTAGGGCACTCCGGGTGGCAATGGAAATGTACAATGTAAAGCAAAATATGTAAGGATGATGCTCTCTAGAGCTACAAAGGTACTGTAAGCTTATAAGAATTACTGACTTTTACTGACTTAGATGGTCTGGCAGGGACAGAAGAAGGATTAGCTGACTTGGTAATGCGCATAGACAAGACTTTCGCAGCATATAGTATGCAAAACATTGCCAACAAAAAAAATACACCCACAAATTATGATCAATAACCAACAGGAATTTAAAAGGGACATCAGTATTGGAGGTGAAATGCTGACATGTGTAGTTTTAATTACCTCTGTCTTATCGATCCTGAACTACTGGCCAGAAATGCACAATCCACTGCAGCACTTGCAAAACTCAAAACAACATGGAAAGACAAAGCAAAGCCCTCGACACCAAAATCGGACTGATGCGATCCCTAGTCATGGCCACATTCTTATATGCTTGCGAATCTTGGACGCTGAACAGAGTTTAATCATCTTCACCTATCCCTTAGTCATTATTCTATAAACCCTTTGGGGCACCATACAAGATCTGCATCACTTATAAAGAACGCATCAAAAAATGAATAAGTTAGAAACATGATTAATACACAATTGGACCATATATGACCTGCTAACTGCTGTAAAAAACGCAAACTAAAACTCTATCATAAAGTCTCAGATCCCGCAAAGACCTTCAGGGAGCAATACCAGGAAAAAGGCAGGCAGAGAAAGCTATAGAAAGACAACATAAAAGAATGGACGGGCATGTCATTGAAACGATTTCTATCCAAGGCAAAAGAAAAAGAGAGGAATGGAGAAAGACGGTCATCAAATCTTGAGTATTTTCCAGGGGCCTCTTTAAATGCCAGTAAGTCCTGTAAACATGATTGGTCTCACCTTACTTTTTATAAAAGATCTTTACAGGCTTTTACTCATAGCCACATATTCCCAAATAATTGATTTTTGATATTCCTATAATGCGCTTCTATGAGTTTCAATCCTCTATACACACTAAGAGAGTAACAAAACCAACGTAAGACAAGAATACTTTCTATAGTCCTATTGAAGTCGAGCACATGTGGGACATACTCGAGTGAGTGTAAACCGGGACCCTCCGTTAAAAAATTGATGCTACGAGGTAGTACCATTTACAGCAGTCTGTAATTCCACTATTTCCCTAAACTGACTGTCAACTGTGCATTGTAGAATAACTGGGTAGGTCGCTTCGTCGCAAGATCCCAGGATCTCTCTGCTATGACAGCATTCAAAAACCACAACTATTACTTAAGCAGTCAAACGCGTGACTTAATAGGAATTAAAGGAAACGGTAAAGACAAAAAAATTGAGAGACAAAAAGTTAAAAAGTTGCTGGAAAACTCTGTCAAGAGATGCAGTAAAATTACAGAGTTCCTTGTTAAAAATTCCGATGAGGACGTTTACTAAGAAACATTTACAGCTCCATCAATCCACTTTAGACGACATGGAAACAATAAATCAAATTCACAAAGATGTAAGGCCAAAATTCCTTATAAGCAAGCAAATTATGGGCCAGATTGCATTGTAAAGCCAAGACCGATTTTGATCCCCCCCCCCCACACACACACACAGTCCGCCACTGGTGTTATCCCAACGGTTATGACCAATAACTAACAGCAGGATTTAAAAGGGACATCAATATTGGAGAATTGGAGTTGAAATGCTGACATTTGTAGTTTCCGCGGAACACAGATTGGGAAACACTAGTCTGCCAAATATTAGGCTGAATACTTGTGTCGTTAGTGCCATTTTTAAAAATTGTCATTATAATTTTTTTTTGAGCAGGGGCAATAACCTAATTATTTTTAATTGCTTATAAAATTTCAAACTTAAGTTTAAGTTTTCTTGGTAACACGACGCAAAAACTCATTTACGAAAATCGGTTGATCCAGATTTTGTGGAAAAACATTTTAACAGTTTTTATTTAAAATTGTGTAACATTACATTTAATTGTCTAGCTAAAACGTTACAAAAACTAATTATCGTTCATTTTAGTTGGAAGCATGGTCGAGGGGCTAAGTACGCTGTTAAACTAGGCTTCTTTTAAAACCCCTCCAGATGGTTTTGAGTTTAAAATCCCCTTACAGAGAATTTTGAAGTTGAAAACCTCACTCTTCAATATTATTATAAAGCAAACTACAGTCACCAAATTCTATGAGCGTAGCCAAGGGGGTTTTTGGTATGGCTCGGAAGACAATGGATGCGCCCAGGTGAGTCACTGGCTTTGGTCTCCCTTTTCTTTCCATGCCACATGTGCCCTCTCTATGGCTTGAATTTTCCTGGTCCATTGTTGAATTCGATGGGGGCCGCATCTGAGTTTGTGTGATAACACATACCCTCTTTGTAATCTTGTTTGGTTTTAGTAACAGCTGCAATCTATAAGATAAGGCGATAAAGGTGAATATTTAGTGTAAACACACAAGAAAGCACTACAAAGCCAAATGTATTTTAAAGAAAAAAATCCACCGATTTAAGCGACTAATAATATTGCAGGTAAGTATATTGTTGTAACTCCAAGGTAGGCACTGAACGAACGTCAGGAGGTAACAATAAACAAGGTATTTATTTACAGTACAAACAGGCATGGACTTCAGCTATTAGTCCCAGAGTGTCCTATCCACAACAGTCCTTCATCCTGTCTTATATCAACAATCAACATGTCTTCTCCTGTGTTCAATGGTGCTCTTATGCGCACCATCAGTGTGGCGAGGGAGCGGAGTTACAACAATATTTATACCTCTTATCTCTTAAAAATATATCGGCTAGATAGATGATTAAGGCTAGACTCTTGAAAGGCAGCTATCATTAGAATATTATAAAGTGTAGTAGATTTGTACATTCCTTAACCAGGATATTTTTTCGGGGAAAATGGATGGATTTATGTTAATTTGGGCACCAAATACTTAGGAAACCGAAAATTTAGGCAGCCGTTAATTTAGGCATCGGTAATATTAATTATAATATTATGCGATTTCAAGCAATCTGATTTAACCTTTAATTTCGCTTCCAAAACATCTATAATAAATTGTTCCAGATGCGTTTGTGAAAAACAAACAAAATCAATGCCAACGAATGTTTGGTATTGTTTTCTAACTTATTGTATTAATTTTCTTGCTTAAATGTTGCAAAAAAAAACTCATGATCAATAAGTTGTTACAGATTTTTTAAAAATAAATAGAATATAAAAGCTAAATGGAAATCTCTGTAATACAAAGTTGTTCCGCATAATATTACAATTAATATTCTTGGACAATATGTCACTATAGTTTTTTCATTAATATCAAACTTCCGGATTTTCAGCATTAAAAAATTTATGTCAAATGACTTATTTTACAAAAATATGGACAATAGATCGTTCATGACTTTAAAATGATAATAATAATTTACTACAAACGATTGTTTAAAATCCCTCTTAAGACTTATTTCACATTTAATTACCTTGCTGAAACATCACAAAAGACTTTTATTGGTCAAGAATGTTCCGGATCTCTTTTGAAAAGGAGATTGATGGTGCCTAAATTAAAATAAATTTGTTTTCAGTTAAAATCCGTCCTGTTTAGATCGCAGAAACTAGAAAATATAAAAGTTGTGATGCAATGGCTACATTTTGTTCTTTTCTGAAAGTTAATCATTTAATTTTAAATTATCTTTAGCCTTTATTCTGAAATACCTTAAAAATGACTTTGGGACTTCTTGTCTTTATTATAGTAACTACCTTTAACCTGACTTCAGGATTAAGCGTAACATATAAGCCTTTAACCTATCTCATGTCTTTATGCTAAACTAAATGCTATGCTAACTTAGACCCGACGTCGGAAACTTAAGCTATCTCAGCCTTTATTCTAAACTAAATTATGTGTTTGTCCTAATAAATAAACACTTGTATTTATTTCCTATTTTTCTTTTTCATTGTTTAATTTTGCCGTGAAGGCTTGACTTTAAGCCCTCATTCATGGGCGGACTGGCTAGATCGACCAACGGGCAAATGCCCGGTGGGCGGCATCAAATAGGCAGTTCTGGTGGTGACCAAAGAATTTTTTTTTAATGCAGACAACTTTTAAAAAAAGTGACAGCAGCAAGACAAAGATGCCCGAAAACATTTTATTTATATTTTTTTTCAAACAATTTTGTTTAAAATTCAACAAGAATATAAAAAAAAAAACATACACTATACACTGTAGCCTACGTATTATCATATGCAAAACGTTAGACCGTACTTTTTGCTATGTGCGAGCGGCATGGACTTCAACACTGCTTTGATATCTTCGATGTTGTGTTTGGCCTAATCATTTTGCTGGTCTGCATGGACGTTTGAGGGCACTCCCGTTTGTTTTTGTTCGTTTCCTTCCCCTTCTTTTGATGGTTACATTGACAATGTTACCGAAAACGAGGGATGAGAGATGTAAAGTAAGTCATTGGTTAACAAGCATGAATAAATGCATGACGCATCTTTCTTGAAGTAACGTCTGTATTGTTATAGCTCTGCCATTCGAACCGCAAATCTAAGCTAGAAGGTGCGCACTGTGATAAACTAGACTGGAAAGGATGTCAACATTAGAAGAGGAGAACGATTTCCGCCCAAGTAAAGAGCCAATATGGAGAGATTGTGCCTAAGATAGATGTTATTTTGTGTACCTGTGATGTATGAATAAACGTCTATGTTTCGTTGAGTTGCCTCACTTAAGTTATTACACTAGATAAGAAGCATGTGTTAGACACTTATGACTACTCTTGTGTTAAACTAAATCTGAACGTAATGTAATTGTGTCTAGGACACTTAATAAAGCAAAAACAAAAGGTGTTAAGAAACAATTGATCCATAGACGTTCGCTGGCAATGTTTAACATGTCAAAACCAAGGCTTTCATTCAGGGTGGTTGGGTAAGAGAAAAAAAACGCTGTACCAGACTTAGTCCGGACGTAGTTTACGGTAATATTTAGTTTAGGGGTAGGAACACGAGGCAACAATGCCAACAGTCTAAAGTAGCATTTAGTTTAAGGTAGCATTTTTTTATTAGAATAAGGGCTAGAGATAGGTTAGGCTAAGTCAGATTTTGTTTCTAGGTTAGGCTTAGCCAGGTCTAAAGTGGCATTTAGTTAAGGGTAGCATTTTTTTTTTTAGAATAAGGGCTAGAGATAGATTAGGCTTAGTAAGATTTTGTTTAGAATAAAGAGTAGAGATATGTTAGGCTTAGTCAGATCTAAAGTAGCATTTAGTTTAGACGTCCGGTCTAAGGCAGCATTTAGTTTAGGGTATCATTTACTTTAGGGTAGAGATAGGTTAGGCTTAGTCAGGTCTAAAGTAGCATTTAGTTTACGGTAATATTTAGTTTAGGGGTAGGAACACAAGGCAACATTACCAACAGTCTAAAATAGCATTTAGTTTAGGGTAGCAAAATTTTTTTTAGAATAAGGGCTAGAGATAGGTTATTCTTAGTCAGATTTTGTTTAGAATAAAGAGTAGAGATAGGTTAGGCTTAGTCAGATCTAAAGTAGCATTTAGTTTAGACGTCCGGTCTAAGGCAGCATTTAGTTTAGGGTATCATTTACTTTAGGGTAGAGATAGGTTAGGCTAAATCAGGTCTAAAGTAGCATCATTTAGTTTAGAGTAGCATTTTTTAAAATTAGAATAAGGGCTAGAGATAGATTAGGCTTAGTCAGATTTTGTTTCTAAGTTAGGCTTAGCCAGTCTAAAGTAGCATTTAGTTAAGGATAGCATTTTTTCTTAGAATAAGGGCTAGAGATAGATTAGGCTTAGTAAGATTTTGTTTAGAATAAAGAGTAGATATAGGTTAGGCTTAGTCAGGTCTAAAGTAGCATCATTTAGTTTAGGGTAGCATTTACTTTAGACGTCCGGTCTAAGGAAGCAGATAGTTTAGGGTATCATTTACTTTAGGGTAGAGATAGGTTAGGCTTAGTCAGGTCTAAAGTAGCATTTAGTTTACGGTAATATTTAGTTTAGGGGTAGGAACACGAGGCAACATTACCAACAGTCTAAAGTAGCATTTAGTTTAGGGTAGCATTTTTTTTATTAGAATAAGGGCTAGAGATAGGTTAGGCTTAGTCAGATTTTGTTTCTAGGTTAGGCTTAGCCAGGTCTAAAGTAGCATTTAGTTAAGGGTAGCATTTTTTTAGAATAAGGGCTAGAGATAGATTAGGCTAAGTCAGGTCTAAAGTAGCATCATTTAGTTTAGGGTAGCATTTAGTTTAGACGTCCGGTCTAAGGCAGCATTTAGTTTAGGGTATCATTTACTTTAGGGTAGAGATAGGTTAGGCTTAGTCAGGTCTAAAGTAGCATTTAATTTACGGTAATATTTAGTTTAGGGGTAGGAACACGAGGCAACATTACCAACAGTCTAAAGTAGCATTTAGTTTAGGGTAGCATTTTTTTTAATTAGAATAAGGGCTAGAGATAGGTTAGGCTTAGTCAGATTTTGTTTCATGGTTAGGCTTAGCCAGGTCTAAAGTAGCATTTTTTTATTAGAATAAGGGCTAGAGATAGGTTAGGCTTAGTCAGATTTTGTTTCATGGTTAGGCTTAGCCAGGTCTAAAGTAGCATTTTTTTTTTAGAATAAGGGCTAGAGATAGATTAGGCTTAGCAAGATTTTGTTTAGAATAAAGAGTAGATATAGGTTAGGCTTAGTCAGATGTAAAGTAGCATTTAGTTGTGGTAACGACCATTAGAGGAAGTGGTTAGGCTAAATGAATGGCGAAACAAAACTCCCGTGGGGGTGTCCTCGATTAGGCGAGAGCTTACCCTTTGTACGGAGCGGAGTTGAAAGAGAGCCCTCACGTTATTATGTAATGGGCCCTTGGATTGTGACAAGGTTGTGGGAGTTTTTTTACAACTCCGCGCAGTGTAATGAGGATGCTCTCGCACCCCCTTAGGCACCCCCACGGGAGTCTTGTTTTGCTGCCCTTTAGCCGCCTAATCGTTTCCTCTTACGATCGTTTCCACCCGGGCGCCACTATGAGGCAGGGTAGCATGCCTGGGATGTTAGGACTTAAAATATTATTAAGTATTACAAATGTATTAAAATTAACCTAAATTCCAAATGTGTGTTTTATATTATATTATTGTAATATATGTTATTTTGGTACCAAAGTTCAGCCCGACAGTCACACCATACACACCAAGTTGTGCATTAAACTAATAAACTATGTGTATGATGATTTACATAAAAATATGATTTTAATCTAGTGATATATTTAGAATGACAATGCGATCTGACCAATGATAATGATAAGCACAACATAAATACATATAATATGATGTAAAAAGTCAATACTTGTAATATGATTACAATAAATCAAACAAACATATTCACCTTAAATTATAAGGTTCAGTAATATTGCCTTTAACAATATTTCACGACAACAACTTCATGACAAGTCCATATATCTCCTATCCGAGATACTGTTCATCCACAATAAACAAGTTCATAGTAACACCAAAGGTCACAACTTCGAACTGTATCACCAGGGCTGGACACAGCAACCAGCAGTCTGGAATCTGTAACCTCAGACTCGTAAAACAAACTTGAAACATCAGACAGACTTATCTTATTTAATACAGACGTTACTTCAAAAAAGAAGATGATTACGTCCTACGAGTCATGCATTTAATCATGCATATTAACTAATGACTTAAATTCTGCCAAGTCACTGGTTTTCCTGGCTAGCTCAGGCAACCCATTCCATGCTCTAATAGCACTAGGGAAGAAGGAGTATTTGTACAAATTTGTCCTAGCATATTGGACGAGGAATGTGCCTTTAATTTTGTGTCTTTCAGAGTATTTTATTAAATTTTGTTTTAGTATTTGAAGATTATGGTTCAGTGTTTTATGTATAATTGCTTCTTTACTTTTGAGTCTTCTGTCCTGAAGGGTTTCTAAATTTAGTGATTTTACTATAGGTGTTTCTCTAGTCAAATGTGAATATTCATTTGTTATGAATCTCACTGCTCTATTTTGTGTCTGTTCCAGTTTCTTAATGTTTTCTTGAGTTGAGGGGTCCCAATCGGAGGATGCATATTCTATTATTGGCCTAACCAAGGTTAAATAACTGTGAGCAGGTCAGGCAGGCGCGAGTGGGAGAGACCTATTCTCTGCTCGACATTAAATTTTATTACAGTAGGCAGATGTTTGCACTACTGGGTGGGCTCAATCTGTGCACCACGATATGGTGACCAAGGTGCTAGAGTCGCCTAAGTAACCAGACATACTAATTATACTAACCTAAACTAAATGAAAACAAGATAACAAACTTTAGTTTAAATAAACAAAACGGAACTTTATTAACATACAAAATATAAATCAATAATAAAATACATACACTACAATGAAAACAACTAATACTAACTAAAACCCTCTGAATCTACGCCACTAAAAACTAACCAAACCAACTATCTAACACAAACTGATCAAAACAACTATCTAACTAAAAAAGAACTAAATCACTTCAAGACAACTATACTAGACCTAGATCTACACAAACACACTACAATAAACTAGTCTAGATCTACAATATTCAACTACTTATACTATAACCAACCCATAACTACAACTAAAACAAGAATACCTTAGCCTAAGTACCCTATTATTAGCATTCCCTAAGAACAGAACAGACTATAACTTATAACTAAGTTTACTAATCTAAGCCACTAAGGCTACATTACAAAACAAAATAACACTAGATTCTAGATCTACAGCAAGAGTAATAGCAGTTATAATCAGCAGTGTAAGTAACAATAGCCTGCAATACATAAAATCATATATTCTATTAGATCTAGAAAACTCAAAGCAGGACTGATGGACGCTGCCATCGTTAAATCACATGCTCCAAACATAAACTACCAACTAGAAAATAAAACTAAATTAAAATATGTCTAGCATATTTACACACAGTGTGCCATAGATCTAGTAAAAGAAAATATCAAATAGTTACAAACTTACAAGCCGTCCCAGGTACAGAATAAAAAAATAATTAGACGACAGACCACAAAGATCTTCAGCTGTCACACAGACAGATATGGTACTGACCACTGGTCAAATGTACACTCAACTATTTTAAGACAGCATGTAGTACATTACTTTTATACTATCCCGCACTAACCTATATATTTATTAGGAAGTATAACTATAAAATCTGACACTAACCTATAAAAATAAAAAATATAAAAATAGATCTAACCTATACAACAAAATACATATAAAACTAGCTCAGGGAGCGCAAGCTCACATAACATTTTAGTTTTATGTTCTTATTTGATTTATAGAAATTTCTTTCAATAAATCCTAATGCTTTGTTTGATTTTTTTTTATAGTTTCATCAATATGTGGATTCCATGACAGTTTTTCATTATCTTATCTTATCTTATATAATACAGACGTTACTTCAAAAAAGAAGATGATTACGTCCTACGCGTCATGCATTTAGTCATGCATATTAACCAATGACATAAATTCTGCCAAGTCACTGGTTTTTCTGGCTAGCTCAGGCAACCCATTCCATGCTCTAATAGCACTAGGGAAGAAGGAGTATTTGTACAAATTTGTCCTAGCATATGGGACGAGGAATGTGCCTTTATTTTTGTGTCTTTCAGAGTTTTTTATTAAATTTTGTTTTTGAATTTGAAGATTATGGTTCAGTGTTTTATGTATAATTGCTACTTTACTTTTGAGTCTTCTGTCCTGAAGGCTTTCTAAATTTAGTGATTTTACTAATGGTGTTACCCTAGTCAAATGTGAATATTCGTTTGTTATGAATCTCACTGCTCTATTTTGTGTTTGTTCCAGTTTCTTAATGTTTTCTTGAGTTGAGGGGTCCCACACGGTGGATGCATATTCTATTATTGGCCTAACCAAGGTTAAATAACATTTTAGTTTTATGTTCTTATTTGATTTATAGAAATTTCTTTTAATAAACCCTAATGCTTTGTTGGATTTTTTTATAGTTTAATCAATATGTGGATTCCATGACAGTTTTTCATTTATTATAACACCTAGGTATTTTGAGTTTTTAGTCTGTGTTACTGGTTTGCCATGAATAAGATAAGTGGAATTAATTTGTTTCAGTTTTTTTGATACTCTTAACAACTGACATTTTTCTGGGTGGAAAGACATGCTCCAATTTGATTCCCATTTCTGTAATTCATCTAATTCTCTTTGTAAAATATCTGTGTCTTGTTTTGTTTTTATTGTTATATATATTATGCAATCGTCTGCAAATAATCTGACTTTTGTTCCTGAACTAATGCAGTTTGGTAAATCATTTATGTAAATTAAAAATAGTAGTGGACCCAAGACTGTTCCTTGAGGTACACCTGAGTTTACTGTTATTGGTGTTGATTTAGAGCCATTTATTATTACAGTTTGTTCTCTCCCTATCAGAAAATCTTTAATCCACTGATGCAGTGGACCGTTAATGCCGAAATATTTTAATTTTTTAAGCAAACTATGGTGGTGAACTTTGTCAAAAGCCTTGGAAAAATCTAGTAAGATAGCATCTATTTGTTCACTATTATCTAAACCTTTTGAAAAATCATCAATTAGTCCTATTAGTTGTGTTTCACATGATCTATATTTCCTAAAGCCATGTTGGTATGGGGTGAGGACATTATGTTTGTCTAAGTGGTTTATGATATTGCTACATATTATGTGTTCTAGTATTTTACATGTGATGCTGGTAAGTGATACTGGTCTGTAGTTTCCTGGATCAGATTTTTCTCCTTTTTTAAATAGGGGGGTGACATTAGCTTCTTTCCAGTCCTTTGGTACTCTGCCCTGGTTAAGCGATGCTTGAAAGAGTATTTTGAACACTGGGGCTAGCTCATTGCTTAGTTCTTTGAGTAATCTAGCTGGAATACCATCAGGTCCAGACGCTTTATTTGGTTTGGTGTTGGCTAATAGTTTTTGAATTCCATTTTCTTGTACTACTATATATTCTAGGTTGTCTACTTGGTTCAAATTCAGTAATATGTCTTTGTCTCCTGGGGCTGAGAATGCTGATGCAAAGTATTTGTTTAGGATGTTTGCTTTAGTTTCATTATCATTATGTATTATGTTATGTTCATCTTTTAATGGCGCTATGCCTGTTGTTTCCATTTTCTTAGACTTAATGCATGACCATATGTTTTTGTTGTTATCTTTAGATATTACATTGTTTATGTATTCACTATGCAGCTGTCTGCTTACTTTTTGAGATGTAAACCTCAGTCCTGTAGCCTAAAGCTGAGATCTCATTACTGAGACCGAGACTGAGACTGACACTCACACTGAGACCCTATAGAAAGATAAAAAATAGATTCTTCTAATCTTATAATCTAATTATAAAAATACAAATACGATCGAATCCAAATTCAAACAACTATATAATGTGAAAACAGGGGTCAAAATAATCCTTCAAGAAATATATCCTAGGAACAATGCTAAGGCTATCCACTATCAGATCCAAGGAGAAATTCAAGAGCTCACAAAATACAACTTGGCTCTACAGCACAAGATGGAGAGAATGAAACAGACAATTAACTACGAAAGGCTTGCTACGTAATCATTTTATTCATTTTATGTCCTAAGAAATTATGACGAAGTAGCAAGGGGAGGTCATCTACTAACACTATAAAAGAAAGAAACAAATAGTGCAAATGACGTCATCGCCTATTGATGAAATCGGCGCTATTAGACACAACTGCACTTAAATGTTCCTGTAAACTTCCAAAACAGTGTTCAAAAATGGAATTATTTGTAAGCTTTTCCTCCAGCATACATGGTTTAACTGGATTTAGGGCTGCAAAAATCTTAATGAGTAGCAAAGAATTAGACTAAATGTAGCCCCTAGAAAAGACATTCACATTTCTTTAGATAATTTAAAGCTTGACATTTCTAATATTGTTAAACCGCAGTAGGCACAATGTTCCCCTAACTTAATTTCATTTTTAGTGAATTCATCAATACAAAAAAAGGTTTATTTATATAAAAAATAAAGCTAAATTTACAATCAAATCTAAAAATAGTAGGCCCTAATATTCAATAACCTATAAAGGGATTAATCAAATGATTCGAATCAAAGTCGTGACAATGACATAACTTTTGTATACTAATTATATTTTGACAATATGAAAATTAATTAATAATGACATGTTTTTTTTTATATTTTTTTTTTATTTGCCATCTAACGTTTCTTTAGTACGTAGTATTTTTTCTAAGAGGAAGGGGGGCGCTGACGGACTTTTTTTAAAAGAAAATAATACGAAAATGGGGCGGTAGTGTACACGATATCCAGATTTACTTCTGCTACGACAGTGCCTCATCTTTAAAAAAAAAAAAAACGGCCAACACAAACTTAAAAAACAAAAAAAAGTAAAACTTAAAAAAAAATTTTTTTTTAAGAAAAAAAGAGATTAAATGTACCATATGCCTTTCTGTATCCTAGCAGTAATTAGAGCATATTCATTTAAGCCTTCAAAGGAATAAGCAACGCAGTACAAATGGTCGGGATGGCTGCCTGGTCGTGCGGTTTGCGCGCTGGACTGTCGTTCGGATTTATCGACGGTCGAGGGTTCAAACCCTGCCCGCTCCCATCCCCCGTCTTCGTGCGGGAGGCTTGGGCTAGGAAGTAAACTATCTTCAACTCTGAAGGAACATCCGAAATATGTAAAACAAACATTTACAAAATCTTGCCAAGGTTCTCCAGGTAATTAAATCCGACCTGTAATTATGAAGATACTCTAGGATAGGATAGATTTTTGCGATAAAAAAATGGAACGATTAGATCTAGAAGAAGAAATTAACTCACCTATGAAGCCGAAGCCGATTCTCAATAAGTGCGTAATTTTCATTTATTTTATTTTTTTCCTTTTTTTAAAAAAAATAATATTTGAATTCTAAAGTCTTACTTTGTCATAAAAAGGAAAAAAAAAAAGTAATGGCAGCGGTGGGATTTGAACCCACGCCTCCGAAGAGACTGGTGCCTTAAACCAGCGCCTTAGACCGCTCGGCCACGCTACCTTGGCAAATTTGCAAGTTTTAAAATAAATATTCTAAAGCTGTTTTATTGTTCCATTTACAAAGTTCATTTTTAAGATGAAGATCTAGTTTTAGCAGAGACGTTTCGCGCATCGGTATTAAAATAATCAAGCTTTATTCTTATTATCAAAATGTATAGAATAATAGAGAAATAAAGTTAGACCTCTAGATTTATGCATTTTTACATGTTTAATTCATGAGAAATTTAAGCAGGCTAGTTTTAGAACTTTAATCTAGATCTAGAATTTTTTTTTAAACCAAAAAGGTTTGCAGTCCACGGTCCCGGGTAGATCTTGTTGATGTCCAAGGGCTGAGCTAAGTTTGAAAAAAAAACCTGTTTGGACGCCAAACAGTAAAAAAAAAAAACAACCTGTGTGAACGCACAGTTCTGTTTGAGAGAGACCCGAGTCAATGGCTATGTAAAGCATTGCTATTTCCGATGCCTTTGGCCCCCGACGCATGCTTGGCTGCACATGGCCGAAGGCCGAGGACACCAGGAGCCTCCGCCATTTTCCTTCGTTATACCAAGCTAACCGTGGGGGACTCGCCATTCTGTGTAACGGTCCCTTGAGGAACAGCGCATGGATGTGTGACAGGTTAGTGGGGACTCTTTTGCAAGCCCGCCCGTGCAATGAGTGGACTCTCGTCTACCCGTGGGCATCCCCAAGGGAGTCTTGTGTTGCTACCCATTTAGCCTAACCACTTCCTCTAATGGTCGTTTCCACACGGGCGCCACGATGAGGCAGGGTAGCGTGCCCGCGCCGGGTAGATCTAGATTATTCGATTATTCTAGATCTACATGTAGTAGAATCTAGATTACTTCTATATAAATATTAATCTAGCTAGAAACTCTAGTCTAGATGAAGGAAATGTAACAATGTGTCAGTCAAATGATATACTTGAATATTTTAGGGATTTTTCTTCTTGGAAAAAGAACGTCAGTACTGCCTGGTTCTGATGCTTGCTAATCGATCGAGATGATTTAATCAATAACAAAAAACTTTTTTTTTTGTCGACTATTTTAAACTTATTCTATAGAAATGAAATAGAAATTTGTTACTTAATTTAATGTTTTGTTGAAAAAAAGTCCGAAATTGGAATATCAAAAAAAGACGTATGAAGAATTCATCTGGATTAAAATATTGGAAAACAAGGGAATTCGGCTACAAAAGCAATTGACAAGGAAAAGAATGATTGTAAGCACCTTTGTATTTTGTTTGACAACACACCTGACATAGCACACACCTAACATAAGATTAGATGGGAGACCAAAAAAAGGCTGATGAGAACAATTTAATATCTTTATATGTCTCGAGCAATGTCTAGATGCATGGAGAAAAGGAAATTATTAAGAACTAACAGAAAAGTTATTTAATAGATGTGTATAACATTCACACAATCTATGTGGTCAACATTCTTTTTCGAAAAATGCTTTTTGCCTAGCATTTTTGTTGGTACAATTGAAAGACATTTTTCATTCTGAAATTATTGCCACTAGAGGTGCAGCTCAAATTTTACTTTGCCTATCTTTATTTTTTTTTGGGGGGGGGGGGGGGGGGGGGGAATGTACTAGAAAGCCAAAGATACACAAGAGTAGGCCTATCTTTTCAACTATTGACAAAGTGGTGACTAATTGAACCTTTTCCTTAACAAAAGCAGAACGTGTTATAAAAAAAAAAGGCTCTTCTAAAAAACGAAAAAGGAACGCGATTCAGAAGAAAACAAATAAAAACCAGAAGAAAATGTCAGGCGAGCGATCAACAAGATGCCGGACTCACTATTTAAGAAGACAAAAAGAGGTTCATTCTTATGTGCTTAGATCGTAACGCTGAGCTTCTTGCTCCTACTGGAAGCAATCATTTATGTAGGAGATACATTTGAAGCAATTCAACCAGAAATTCTTTAGTTCAAGAACCAACAAAGTATTGTAGATGTCAGTTTCAAAATATTGTATATGATGATTTTTCAAAAGGCGATATTCTAACTGAAATAGGTACCGTGACTGATAAAAGATTTAAAAAATCAAAAGTTATTCTTAAAAATAAAAATTGACATTGCATTATTTATATGCCACCAAGACCTTAAAAAATATCTTTGAATCATTTAAATTCAGGCATCAACCGTTTCTTGTCTGCTGCATATGTTTGGCGTCATGTGAAAAAGGATTTTTAAATTAAAATTAAAGACCTTTTGAGACAAAGGAACAGGCGACACTTTCACAACGGTCAATTTAATTAAAAATGAGATGGTTAAAGATATTAACTTGGATCAAGTTGATGAAAAGTGTTCAAGTTTGAAGTCCAGAAAAAAAAAAACAGCAGCGTAATTTACTTATAGTTGCATTGTTGTAAAATTGAAGCGTAATTTACTTATAGTTGCATTTTTGTAAAATTGAACTATAGATTAATGGTAATGTCTTCCATTTTTAAGATTAAGGATGAGTGCAGAGTTTCACATGACTACGCAAATCCATTAAATTATAAATACAATTATAAAAAACAATTCTAAAATTTAATAGACAGTGTTCAACTATCAAAAAAACGTAGGTCGTTATAAAATGTATGTATTACGGCTCAACAAAAAAAAAGGGGAAAAAAATTTAAAGGGGCAGGTGCGGAGGTGACACCACGACCCATCATATGAAATACAATTTATGGTCTGTACTGTATAGAAATGCTTGGGCCGATTTTGACACCCACTCCGCCCCTGACTTGATCTCTAAGGGGCTCAACATAGGATTGCCCCCCCCCCCCCCCCTTTTAGTTGTGCATTCCTTGTGGGAACTCCCCAGTTTTTGTCCATCTCATTGCTAAGTACCCAATAAAATAGTCCTTTAAGAAGTCGGCTATCAAAACAAACGAATCATATGCCCAGCCAATCGTAGTTGAGTCATTTCACAGCCTGGTGTGTATAATCAAACCATTCCGTTAACTATATAAAGAAATCTACAATGACATCAATTTGAAAAACCTTTCTCCCCAACGACTAAACAACACATGTGTATCAAATTCTTCTGTACAATAAATAGAACAACAGTTTCTTTTAGTTTCATTATTAATTTTTTTGTAAAAAGGGTTCCTGTATAATCTAAGGTTATGACGTCAGTAGAGTTAATAATTTAGTTTGACCATCGCCTTGGAGTAATAAAACTTCTTAAAGTTAAGTGTTCGGCTTAAGATCAGCCCAACAATCTACATGTACTAACATGTACATTCACTGTGAGCCTATGTTGCGTATTATCTTTAGTACTTCCACATGAAATATAGGTCTCCCACAGTGAAGCCTATGTCGTGTATTAACATATCTTCAGTACTTCCAATGCAAAGCCTTCGTTATGTATTAACATCCTTAGTACTTCCACTGAGAAGCATTTGTGGTGTACTAACATCTTCAGTACATAAGTTGCAATGTTTTTTTTAATTTCCCATAAACAACCCTCCTACTAATATTGCATATATACATGCTCATAGGTGCCACATTATTAAAAGAAAGCAATGCAGCCTCAAGCTCTACAGTCCATACTGGTATTCAATAGTCACTTTAAAAAAAAAAAAGATGTGCATGCAACTAAAAACAAGAATAAAACAACACCAAGTTTAGGTTGTTTTTTTTTTAAACTTTTTTTTTTCTTCTTCAAGAATTTGTGGGTGTAACTTTATTTTATCCAAAACAAAAAACAATTTCATTTGTTCTAAAAAGAATGTTACATTTGTATCCCTCTAAGCTGAAAACGAAACAAAAAAGAACATCTGACAAATGTCAACCCAAACATTGACAAGTGCTTCTAATATCAATCTTCCAGGCAGCTGACCAAGAGGACCAGATTCTTTAGCCACAACACTCAAAGCAGAAAAGTAGACATTGTTTTCCTCTTGGTAAACTGCCTGATAAATTAACTTTATGTAGTCACCATTATAACCCCAACACTTGTTTGGTCTTAATTCTTTTGAAGGTAATATTTTCCATTATCAACCCCCTCCCACCCCCTTTTTTTTCTCCTCTCACCCTAGAGGATGGCTTATAGTTTTAGTGTTTCAGAGAACTGACCTGACACTGTTGAAGGATCAATAGCATGTGGTGATGAAATGATCATGAACATGATAATTGTAGACATACCCACAGAGCTATTCTGAAACAAATGTTTTAAACAAGCAAACACACATTTATTTATTTTTTTTTTTAAAGACTTTAGGATGGAACACACACCCCCCCTTCACTAGTTCTAGAACAAAGTAAAAAAAAAAAAAAAAAAAAAAAAAAAAAAAAGCTACATATTTAAAAATTTCAGCAGTCTATACTATTTCCTGCGAGCCCTTGGGTAAGCTAGGGGGAAAAAAGTTCATGTATTTAAAGAGGAAGATTTGGTCTGAGGAAGAAGATGATAAGATGAGATAATCTGCATTCATAAATACTTCTTATCACATATGGAGGACTGGTCCCGTTGTACTGTGAACAATGTCAAACAGATCAAATTCACTCACTCACTTTTCTTTGACAACAGACAATTTCATGGCTGCAGTCTGAATATCAGATCATTCTTCTTCTTTTGTGGAGAAATTTGATCGTTTTGAAATTCTACACATTTTAGTCTAAATTTCTGAAACACGTCAAGTAGGAATTTTAAATATTGCTTTTGGCAAATTTTAAAATCTGCTTTTTTGGGACCAGTCTGGGGCTCAATCTATTGTTGCACACCAAGCCAGGGATAAAACTTCACACTTATAGTACAACTCAAGTGTATATCAACCCATGCTATAGCTGCTCTCATTTAGTCCAAGCAAATATCCTGATCCAAAAACATGTTAATACATCCATTCACATTTAAACACAGTCATACACATAGCATTAACAAAGTTGACCAGATTGTACATAAATACACTAACTCATTATACCTAGGTGGCATCAACACTCAAATTCAAGGATGAAAATGTTGCCACACAAATTAAAAGCTTCTAGACCAAAATGGATATCAGTCTTAAGAAGACCCACTCAGACATGTTAATTTGTTTTTTACATAGCATTCATAAAATCCATTATTTGAAACATTTTTTACAAGGCCAGCAGATTCATTTTGTATGTGTCCAGTTTAAACCAGAGAGATCTTTTTATTTCACTATAAATCCACACTTGCCCACTACCTTTGAATCATTACACTACCAGACAGCAACAATTTGGGTCTTGAGAGGCACTGTTTTATGGTAAGCACCCCCCCCCCATTCACTTTTAAGTGCAGTGCCAAATACCAACTATGCAGCATGACATAGCCTCCTCCACATGAATGCTGCTGCGATGCATGTACAATTTCTACAATGTAATGCAACACCCTCGGAAATATACATTGCAACCTTGTGATCAATTTACAAGTATATCACAAAAATTTGCAGTTTATAAATAAATGTGTATAAAATGTCTTTATCTTCGGTCGCTGAACTCATTTATCAATTAATATAGTTCATCTCTCTCTGTTTTTTTTTTATATCACAAAATGTATGTGATTAGCCTTTTGCTTATCTCCTGGCTGAACCTTACTCCATGTAGTAATAATAATATAAAGCATTGCTCACCTGAATCGTACATACAGAATAAAAATTGTCAATAATCTTTTAAGATGTACTCTCTACTGATATATTCACACATTTATATCACTTGAACACACATTAGACAAAAAAAAACAAATTTGCACTGGATTCTATAGTTTTGCAGCCTCAAAAAAAAATATCTTCTAAGGCCACTAAATAAAAAAAAAAAAAGATCAAATAAAATCCAATGGAACAGTGAAATATGATTGGGCAACATCACATTCACTAATGGTTCAATACTAGGAAAATTATAAAGCAATGAACCAATTCCTGACGGTGCAAACACTCACAGATGCAAACAATAATTTGCATATATTAAGTTTTCTTTTTTAACAACCAACCTTTACAAACCTATCTGCACACACAGCAATTCAATATCAGCAATTCATAAAATTACATTGCGCAAAGGAAGGAGAGTGAATCTCATTGTTTGTAGGTCACCTGTCATACACAATGGTATGCATCAAGACTGAAGGTGTAACAAAAGCTAGTAAGGTGCTCAACCCTGATAGGGCACTTCAGGCGCCCTACAAAAAACAAAGCCTTTCAACCTAAGATGTGACATGCCAAATTCAGCAATGTCAACACAGCCTTAACATATTAGGATTTTCTTGGAAGTATAAACTTACAAAAAAGTTGGGTTTTTTTTCCCATCTTCTAAGTTCTACACCAGATGATGTCTGCTGTAATTTGAAAGTTAAAATGAAAATTGAAATTAAGAAAGTCCATTAGCTTTCGTGAGTTCAAAATAGTCACCAACCAAGAAACAGATAATACATTCCTAGGCTTGCAGGTAAAACCTTTAGTTAAAGATCCAAACAAAGCCGTGCTTATCAAACATTTGATTAAGATCAGCCTCCAAAAGTCTGAAATAAACAGTCCCACAAGAAATGAGCACAGCTGATGTCACAGAATAAATCCTCCAGGTTAAATAGAATATATCTGTAAGTTCAACATATTTTGAATTTCACTAACTTGAAGTTTCTGATCCACAATTTTCACAACTTTAAGTTACTGAAAAAAAAAAAAAAAAGAACTGTTTTGTCTTTATTGCCTTAAATCTATTAAGAGCACAAACATAATGGCGCCTCTGTGCTTCTGTACAACCTTTGCTGTAGACAAATGCTGATGCACAGATGCCAAACACATGAGCCAGTTTGAGCATGAGCGTTTCAACTCTGTGCTAAAGATGACGAGAAAAAAACATTCACTTTCCCTACATTCACTCCTTGATACTGCATGAGTCTATGTCCACATTCATCCTTACATTCTGAAATGTACACAAACAAAAGTATCTATAACATTTTAAATACAGGTATGTGAATGGACAAAGTTTTATTTATCCATAAAGTTTTAAATACAGGTATGTGAAATGACATAGTTTAATGAATAAGCACTGACTACAGTAAAACTGGACTTTTGATTACCACTCTATAAGGTCTTTTAATATTTTTCATTCAAGAAGGTAACATGAAACATAAGTTCCTATTCAGACCTTGCCATATATAGGGCAGATGATATAATGGTCATCTGTTTCTGTGGCTCACGGTTTTAAGAGGGTGTTATGTGGCCAGCACAATGACCAACCGCCTTTACTTTTTCCCAACTAATGTCAGGTACCCATTAGAGCTGGGTGGACTCAGAGGCGTCCAAGATCCTGGAATTAAAAATCCCAGTTTTCACCAGGATTTGAACCCAGGACCTTGGTTCAGAAGCCAACCACTTTACTGCGCAGCCAGCGTGGCTCCAACATGAAACATAGGTCTCCAAAAACTAGAAATTTAAGAAAGGTTCTCAAAATGTTTTATGTACATTTAACATTATGCACGCTGGAAAGAAGATACATTATTTATAAAAAAAATGTCTGCGACAAAGTGAGAGGATGTGAGATTAAAGCCTACTGTCTTCTATAGGAACAAACATGTAGCTACTTACCTTGCATAGCTAAGGCCAAGTAAACATTATTGTTGGTGCTGATACTGCTGTAGAGCTGCTGAAACACACAAACAAAAATTTCAAGGGATTACTTTAATAATGTGATCTACTTAGTAGATTATCCATTGCCTGCATATTACAAAAACTAGCTTTGCTTTATACCAGTTTCAAACCTTTGTGTTAAAACTGCATTGCTACAAACTGTTCAAAACTATAAAAAGATTCTAAGTACTGCCAAGTGAAGTTATGATACTAGAATCTGGATTTGGTTTCATAGGTGAAGAAGCAAAGTTAAAAATACTAAATAGTCATTACAATTATAGTTAACTGAGACTGTAGGCAATACATACAAAACTTTCTTTGACTCTCTTAACATTAGTAATACTAGATCTATGAAATTAGAAATTTGATTGTGTCATTTGATGTATTCCATTAACTTAGCAGACCATGATAAGAGAAACATCATTTTGTTTTATAAACACCCACACAGTTACTGAGTAAACAAAATCAGTCAGTCAAAAGAAACCATATAATAATTTAGATAAGGTATTCAAAGTTTCTTACAAAATTTTATCATCAGAATTTCAGCCAAAAATATCCCAAGAAATGTTTTGTGATATCAATATCAATTTAATTAATTTTTATTAGGCTACAAAACCATACTATTTGCAATAGTTTTTTAAAATGTATCTGTACCCAAAAAAAGAAGAAAAACATGCTCATCTTCATAAATTCAGACTTAACATATATAATCATGTATACAAAAATTGTTTTAAAATTTATTTTTTTTTAAATAAGTTTTTTTAATCATTCAAAAGATAAATCAAAGTCGTTCATTCCAAAACCTACTTGTCTGACCAAGTAGATCATGGTGATGAAAGTAACTATTATAGACTTCAACATCTGTCACTTTATAGAACTGCACAGGTGTGGCTCTATCTTAGATTTCACAAGCATATTTTGTATATTAACAACTTAATAGTAAACATAAATAAAAACATTTATGTTTAAACAATGAAAAAAAAACATTAAAAAGTCATAACTGCATAACAAAAAACAACAACAAAAAAACAAAAACAAATCTGAACATTCACCTTCGTGAGCCTTCTCGAGGCACATAGAACTGAGGAGCTAACATTAAACAAAAACAGACTAATGTAATAAGTGGATGGGAAATTACATTTTCTTGCTTTGCAAGAAATACTTTTCTAAAAAAAAATTCATTCAAGTACTTTTGTTTCTATTCATTTTTGGACAATGTATAATATAGATATTAAGAAAACCATGCAATGAAAATTGTGTACCAAACAAATTGAACATCTACGTCTAAGTAAGTTAAAACAACTGACCAGCTGGCATGTACATGCTTGGAGAACTTGAGACTTGTTGATGAATGCCAGGCATTGGTGAATGGATTATATGGTGCCCACCTTGATTTGGATTAGGGCCCATGTTAGGGGGCATCTGTGGTGGTCCTAGAATAAAAAAATTGTTTCAATTAGATATCAATGGTCAAATAGCCAACATTACCACAAATATGCAGTATATACAGATGTAAACATAAACTATAAATAACTGGTTTCTTACCTTGCATAATATTGTGCTGGGGCTGGAACTGGATACCAGCTGGATATGGTTGTGGATTCTGCTGCATAGGAGGATGCCCTTGTGGATGTGGACTAGGCATCATGACATACTGAGGTTGAGGTCCTTGCCCATGTGAGGAATTTTGGGATGTCTGTGGGTGTGCTGCAGGTGCAAATGGGTACTGAGCTGGATTACCATTAGGATAAGGATATTGAGAAACAGGATAACCTATACTAACTGTTGTCGGGTGTGCTGCTGAGATGCCTTGCTGCCCAGACACTGTGGTCCTAGGAATGGCATAGCTTAGATTCATCTGGGGGAAGTGCGCTGGCTGGGGGGTCAAAGACTGAGGGGGCACCTGCGACATGTGATGTGCCAATTGCTGCTGCATCTGTTGGGAGTTGTGCTGCTGCACTGGTGATGGTGCTGGGTTGGGAACATGTGTTGGCTGGGGTGCCTGGTTGGACAATGGGTGAGGTTGACTGTGAGCTGGCTGAGGGTGTGGTGCAAGATGAGCCGGCATAGGCTGAGCCGGGGTGGCCACTGGGAAATAAAACAAAACACATTGTGTTTAAAACTTGGGCTGTATAAGCAAATATATAAAAAATAAAAAGTATATTTAAAATTTCAATTTCACAAAAAAAAGCTTTTTTTTATTTTTCAGGAAAATGTTTTTTTTTCTAAATTTTAGTACAAACAAACTTACTAAATACAGTCTGAGGTTGGCCCTGTTGTGACCCTTGATCTATTCCAATGTGCTGTCCACCTTGAGCCAGTGCTATAGAGTTAACACCAGGGGAAAACATCCGAAACTGAAAAACAGAATTTAAAATGTAATATTTTTAAAATGTGTATTATTTTGGTTTAAATTGATATATCTATATATAGGGGATAAATACCAGGCACAAAGCCATGAAGACAAAAGGTGCTCTTTAAACTAGCCAGGTTTAAGACTCCATCAGTACTAACCGGATAACCCTGCTGTCCATTGCTTGGCATGAGTACTACAGGCTGAGTTGCTAAAAGTGGTTGTCCTGTCACATGTGACAAATCAGGTACAGTACTCAAAGTATTAAGTTGATGATTAAGTGAAACAGTAGCTATAGAAGATAAAGAATTTCATTAATAATTGTGCAGATTTAAAAGAATAAACATTTTAAAAAGAATTTTTGGGCCATGGTTATCTCAATAACTCAATTCAGAAAGGATTGCTATCCAGACAGTTTGAAACATTTTCATCAGTTCTAAGACTTCATTCACTGAATATTGTGAAGTAATCTAAGGTGCGTTTTTGCCCATGCAATCAATTATGTATCAAAGTAAAAGAAGCTTCGCATAGAACATTGAATATGTACAAAAAAACTAGCTTCAAAATAATTTGTTACTTGGTTGGCTAATTGAATTTTTTCTCAAAAAAAACAACAACACACAAGGAGAATGGTGGCAAAAGAAGGGTGTCTCAGGTTAGAATCTTGATGACTGGGAATTTGATTTCAGGATTCTTAGGATGCCCCTGAGTCCATCAAACTCTAATGAGTACAGTGTACCTGGCATTAATAGGGGAAGGTAAAGGCTTGTGGCTGTGCTGGCAACATTATACTCACACTTGTTAATCGTGGGCCAAAGAAACAGATGTCCTTTTCATCATTTATCCCATAGATTGCAAGGTCTGAATGGGGGTCCATTATCTTTTTAAAAAAAAAACACCACAGCTTACCTCGTTTTCTAGAAGTATTTTGTACCATTGGATATTGCACCATAACAGGATTGTAATAAACCATAGGCTGCTGTATATGAGGAGAACTCCTAGGCTGAGGAGAGGGGGACTGAGCTTCAGTGATAGCTTGGACTTTCTGGCAATAAATAAAAGAAAACATGAGCATCACAAATAAATTGACACAACAGAACAATATTAACCTCCAAAACAAATGCAATACACATTTAAAAAAAAAAATTTTTAATGAAAACTATGCTGGTCTACTGTACCCAAAAAACTAAATATAAAAAAAAAAAAAAAAAAAAAAACAACTTGAAAATAAAAAAAAAAATCTTACTGGTCTGAATTCCTTGGCATTTGGATTCAATGTTGATTTGCTGTGAAGACAAAATGGATATAAAAAGAATGCCAAATATTAAAAATATTCTTTAAAAAAAAAATGTTTCTAAATGTTGATAATTGTGACATTTTCTAATGGAAACAAATGTTTAACATCTGCAATAGAAAAGAAAGTATCTGAGCCCTACCTGACTTTATCAGTTGGTGCTTCCTCTTCATCAGTTTTGTCTAAAAACTTATGAGGAAACTCGGTGGGTTCTATATGAGGAGAAACTACTTCTGGTGTTAGATTGACAGGTGCTGTTGAAGCCACAGGTGCTGCTGCCATTGGAACTGTCTCAACCGGCTCCTCTTGTCTATTGTCATTCGACTTTTTGATATAATAAAAATTTACATAATTTATAGGACTATTCTTCTTACTTAATGTTATGTATAGTGCTTGCACTATATGCTAAAAAAAAACAACAAGAAATAAAATGAAACAAAAACAGTAGTATATTCTGGTAAGTTCTGACAGTGTCATTTTTTAACACAAGTTACTATAGCAGTGTTCTACTTACCAAATTAAAATTGCGCTTGAATTCTTTTAATGTCTCCACACTTTTCTTTCTTTCTTCTGCAACACCATTAGAAAAAAACAATAACGTTTATATAAATTCTAATGTGATACACCAGGGCATATCAATAACGTTTATATAAACGCTAATTTGAATGCCTATGTCTACGAATCATCATTTCGTAAAAACAAACAATACAATAAATTGCCGTAGTGACCTGGGCTTGTTATAAGTGTTTCCATGCCTCTTCCAACTCTTCTCTCATTTGAAAGCACTGATGGGGGAGAAACAGGAACAACAGTCCTGGGCACCTGTTGACTATCTGCTGCTGAGACTGGGCCTGCTAACTGGGGTTCTAAATGTTTCTGACTTGGACTCTCTATATTATTTGGCCCATCTAGAACATAATAACAATAGCTGATCAACTATTTTTTTTAATTATAAAGCTAAAAACGTAAAACAAGAATAGTGGGAGAAAAAAAATCCTAATAAATAATAATTAAATTTTTAGTTCAAATACCTCCATTAATTTGTTTCACATTCTGTGGTCTAGTCATATTGTTTTGGGGCAATGGTCCATTGATATTAGTTGCAGCTGGAACACTTTTAGCGTTTGGCAATGTTTGTGGCGCCTGAGAATTTGGAGGGCTCATCTTGTTCTGCACTTGATGCTGAGGTGGGGCCTGCTGAGTTAGAGAAGACAGTGGTATATTGGCTGAGGAGGACTGCTGATGAGGAGGGTGAGGTTGAGATTTACTGTTGACATGCTGGGTCGGCGACACCAGCTGCTGTGCTGGTCTTTGATGCTGCTGGGCTGGGGGCTGGGAGTGAGGGGGAGGAGGAGGCTGCTGCTGTGTGAACTGAAGCTGTGTAGGAGGGATACTGTGGTTCTGGGATGCTTGGGCTCTGTGTACAACTGGTGGCCCTTGATTTCTTAATGGTACATTGGAATTAGGTGGTGGGCCCTGGTAATGGTTGTTTATTGGCCGTGGGTTCTGAGAATGATGGTGGGGATGTTGCTGTGATTGTTGGCTGGAAGCAGATAAAGGAGACACTTGTCTTTGAAACTGCCTGGCCTGATTTCTTGGTAATCCATTCTTTAAGCTTTGTTCCCCATCTCCTCTCAGTGCAGGTATTGTGTATCTTAAATAAAAAATTTAAGGAAACAAAAAGTTTTAAGCATGCCTTCAATATATTTTTTTATGGTCGTCAAATATGAAAAGAAACACAAAACATGATATCATTCAACACTTACAATTGAATTCTATACTATTAAAATGTGTAATAAATTGATTTAAGCTAATACTGGTAATCAAATTTTTTTTTATAGTGGCAATAACTTTAGACAATTTAACAACAGTTTAAAAATAATATCAGACTGGAGAAAATGTTTTGTATCTATAAAAAAAAAAACACAAATAAATCCTAAAGTGGTTTGCAGGTTTTTAAATTGTTGATTATCATAAAGTAATATCATGGTTATAAGTGAAAGTAGAGAACTAAAGAAATGTGTTTAATGCAAATATTCCGGGTTTTAGTACATTAGCTCTAAAAAGCTTCTGCCAGGACCTAATCAAGCCTAAAAATAATTTTATAAAAACTCTTTGATTATGATGGATTTAGATCTAATAGTATTAAATAAGGAATTTGTACAATATCTCTCATCCCTTTCATAGACAACAATTTCCCAGAAATTTGAAATGAATTAAAATGTTCAACTACTGGCATACTTACGGGTTCTTTCCACCAGTGTTGTTAGAATCCACAGAGCGGTGTGTTTGCTGTGATTCTCCACTTCGATGAACAGCTGAAAAGCGGTTTTCTTCATCCCCATCATTAAGTTCCTTAGCTATCCTATTTTGATATGCCTCACTACGTTCAATCTCTTCTGCTTGCTTCTGGGCAAATCTTTGCCTTTCTTCATAGCCCTCAGAGTTAGGATCTGGTAACTTTGTTCTGTGATACACCAGGGCATATCAATAAATGATACAGGCAAAGTAATAATTACTTTTTAATTACAAACATCTTGAACAGAAGATTTTACAAAAAAAAACAAAAAAAAAAACAACCAATAAAACAACCAATAAGACACAAAGTAGTTACAAACTCTCGTTACACTAACCATGACATCCTTCATTTTAAAAAAATGTGTGGTTTCTCTGTGGTGGAAACTTTTGATTCCACATCATATGTTTGATTATATATACATACATAAAATAGTTAGACGTTTTAACTTTGTGTTTAAATTCTTATACTAAATCTCATAATTTGCTCATTTGTAGTAAAGGACAAACTAAAGCTAACTTTTGATTTCTTCTTTTACAACTTTTCATCTCCATGAATCATGACCACTTCCTGTCAGCATAGCTTCTCTTTTTCTTTTTTTTAATAAGCATAATAACTCAAAGTGCTCCTTTGGAAGTAATAGCTAAATATTTTTAAGGTATAGATTACAAATAGCATAAATGATAAACTGCCCTTTCCACATGATCTCTTTCTTTTTTTTTTTATTAACACACACACAAAATTATGACTGACATTTAAAGCAAAGGGTATTTTAAATTAAAATTATACCAATGTGGTACTGTTTTTTTTTAAATCAAAGTTTAAAATAAGGGGAAATAAATGTATTGCTTACGTGTACTCATTCATATCTTCATTAAAAGAGGATTGCACATTAAATTTTTCATTATTTACAGCAAACATTTCTTTGGCTTCCCATCCTCCATTCTGAAAAAAAAACATGTTTAGGTCCAGCTAGCTAAGTGAAGAGGAAGTTTAAGCAGTATAGAGTTCTAGTAGAATTAAAAAAGATTTCTAAAAAAAAAATACCTTGTCATCTAGTGATAGATTAGGATTAATATCCTGAGCATCGTCATCTTGCCAGGGTTGTAACTGTCTCAGTTGGCCCTCGGTACTGCTGCCATTTGACCTGCTAGCTATTGCAGAATCAGTAAAATCAGCACCTGAAAATTAATTGTATTAAAAATAATGCTGCAACGATACATTTTAATAGACTTAGTGTAATAAAAAATAATGATAAGCGATTCTAAAAGGCCTGCACCTCTGGAACCATTCTTACAAACTTATAATTTTTTCCTAGTGATAAATCAAATAACGAAAGGTGACTCCTTAGCTTTGCTAAACTAATTAAGTGCTTAGTTTATTAGCACAAAAGTCATGTTCTCATTTGGCATGGTGAATATTTCGTGTTTCCAGATTTCCAGGATTTACAATAAAATATAAAATTAAATCAAGAAGATTATGCGTTCACTAATGAGTATGTAATTAAAAAAAAAACAACAACTAATTACCAGAACAGATGCTTTTAAGATCTACTCCATTAGTCTTGCATACAACAAATCTGTCTTTGTGAATAATTATTCCAGGTATAACTGGATTCTGTGAGTTGTTATCCTCATCTTCCAGTCTGGCATCGCAAAGGGCAATATCTCCCTGCAATGGGAAATTTATATATGTTAACATAATTATTAAATATCTAATGATGTCAGCTAGGGAAACAATTTTAGCAAATATTTCCTGCCAGCATTTTTGCAAATTCCAAAATAGAAAACTCACTCCTGCAAAGAAATTGCTCGATGACGCTGGGGAAATTAATTTCTCATTTTACTGTTGGGAAAAGTGAAACCCACAAAATTGTTAAAATTACCATCGCTAAGTAAAAGTCATCAAAACAAACTTCCCCAATGGGTTTGAAGCATTTTAAATTTATGAACTATTTTATTAGTTTTAAAAATGTGCTAGCTGAAAACAACATTTCCCACTTGACTGATTTTGAGTAATACTAAATGTGACCAAAAAATGTTTCAACTTGTTGCATTATAGGCAATTACAAACACAATTTTTGTTAAATGGAGTTTAGGGGATAAAAAAAAAAAAAAACTTTAATTATACTTACTTTTTCAGAAAAGCCAGTTGTATGTCCTTTATAAGTGTTACCACTTGTTGTTTTAACTGTTGTTCGTGTGCCCTGTTTTTAAAAGTAAGAAATGTATAACACTTTTTCTTGTAAATATCTTCTTGTAGAAAATATGCAACAATAATTTTATTACTTTTAAATAATAGCCTAATACAGTATCATAGCCTGGCTCTATACAATATTTATAATAGTTTTCTTCATTTATGATTATTTAAGTTAAAAAAAAAGTAAAGTTTTCCTTTCAGACCTTGTGGTCTATAGGGCAGATGATGTAAAGGTCATCTGTTTCTGTGTCCTACGGTTTACGAGGGTGTCATGTGGCCAGCACACGTCCAACCGCCTTTACTTTTCCTCAACTAATGTCAGGCACCCATTAGAGATAGGTGGACTCAGAGGCGCCCAAAGATCCAGAAATTAAAAATCTCAGTCTTCAAACCCGGAACCTCCGGTACAGAAGCAAAAGCGCTTTACCACTCAGCCACAGCGCCACCTATGATTATTTTGCTTGGGATTTAAGTTTACTTTAGACCAATCATAGTTTTAAAGGTCACAGTATTGTGTAGTTAAATTACATTTACTTTTACTGTCAAAAAACCCCCCATATATTTCAGTGTTGTTCTAAAGTAAATGTAACGACTAAAACCCTCCCTTGATGTCTGGGTAAATAAATGGCAAATTAGATATCCCAAGTTTTCTAAATCAGTGTCTCCCAAACTTTTTCCTCAACAGAGTATTTTAAGCATTCTGAGAATTAAGCAGAACACTTTGGTTATTTTTTAGGTTGAATTTTTTACTATTAGTGAAAAAAAGGTTTAATGACTTGGATGGTATTGTGTCCTGATGATCATAACTTTTTGACATTAGGTATGATATTGGTATGCTGAATTCTAGTATCTGGTGTGGTGTCAAGCCAGTTTCTAGAATTTGACTTTGCTGCAACATCATAAGAAAATCCTGCTTCACACAAATAGGGAATAGGTAACTAAATTAACCATAGCTTGTTTTAAAATAGTGTGATACTCTTCCAAATACTTGACCAGAAATCATTTAATAGTTGATTTTTTATTGTAGAGGGTCAAAATCTAGACAAGTTCATTGTGATGTTAAGGAATTTATTTTATGTTTATGTTACCAAGAAGAACGTATAAAAATCTTTATTTATGCATTAGTAATAAATTCAATTTAAACATTTAAACATTCCAGTAGTTTGTGGAACACCTAGTCAGGCCTAGAGGAACACTTAAGAGTTCCGCAGAACACAGTTTGGGACATACTGCTCTAAAAAATTAGAGTAAATCTTTCTCCAATTACTAACCTTTTTTTCTTGCATTATATAATCATAATAATAATTTTTACATTAAAAGAAAAGGTGTGTCTTTACTAAATATATCTTAAATAAAATGCAATTTCATTACCATAAAACTGCACATGATCATGGCAGTTCTGGGATCATTATATAAACCTTGAGGTGAAATTCTTGATGGCTAAAAATTGTAAAGTTAAAAATTAATATAAGAACCTTTGTCTAAAAAGTAATACACAGTAATAATCTCTAAGGTTCAACTAATTGGTGTATAAATCAAAATGCAGAAATATTTCATAAGTACACACACACACACAATTGACTAATAAAGTGTTTACAAATAAATTAAAGTGACTTTAGAAAGATAGTTGATTTCTTTTAAAAATTAACTTACTCAAAAAATATATTATCCCAACAGTCCTTATTCATTATAATCATAAAAAATATTAAACTATACCCAAGTATCTACAGAGAAAACATAACAGTGTCAAACTTAATCAATATTTTAACCTTTAGTGATTCTTTTAGGCACAGTCTCATTCCAAAAAAAAAAAAGAAAAAAAAAAGTATGCAGCCATTCGTTTACTAGATGTAGGGGTGTCTAAATGTAGATCTATTTCACTATCAGACTTGTTTGAATCTGAAGGCTGAAAATCACCTTCAGAGCATCCAGGACAACTTTCTAAGTCACTATTATTCATATCTAAAAAGATATTTAGAGCCTGATCAGCAGTAAAATGGCAAAGGAGGCCTAGAGCCAGACAGAGAACAAGAAGGGTAGTCAGCCATGATGCAAACAAATGAAAAAGTCACTAATCACTTCCGCTAAAAAATGGAAAAAACTTTTAAAAATGGCAGCTCTAGTGTTCGCATTTAATAATCATTCAAGTGATTAAAAATGTGGATTAGATAAGAAAAAGGAGAAAGAAAACATAGAAAAGTTGGACTCTGGTAACATCATTTCAACATCATGGCTTAAGAGACTGGACGCCGACAGCGTCATTGCGGTCAAGTGTTAATAAAAAAATGTCTAGTGGGATAATGTACGTAATGGCTAAATTTAGGTAAGTATTTTATATTTAATATTTATTCAACTTTATAAAACAAAAAACTCTTTACCTCTGGCTCAGGAGTTTCTCTTCTATTTTGATGATTGTTTTGATATTGTCTGCACGAACAAATATTTAAATCCACATATTAGTGGGGGCTTTATAGTATGAATTCAATACACTAACATTAGACAAAACAAAAATCTAAAATGCAATGAGTTCAATAATCTAATCCATAAAAGCTGCTAAATCTCTAAGTAGATGGACAGAATGATGAATGCACGACTTATCAGTGTAGATTACAATGACACAATCAAAATACCTTTTTATTATCTGACAAAGAGGTCTTAACAAATTTTTTATGAAAAACAGAATCATCATGTATAACAAGGTGATCCACTAAAAATAAAGCCATGATAAACAGTTAAACCTCGGTGTATCAAAAAGTACCCATCTATCTTGTCTAAAAAATCAGAAATAATATGAAGCAGCTATTTAAGAGCTTTAAGAAGTTACTTTAAATCTTGAATTAGCAAAGTAAAAAGAGTTAAAAAAATAATCAAATAAGTCCAACGCTTACCTGTTTGGTAAATTATTTGGTTTATTCCGAGGCCTAGCACCCCCACTGCTTCGTGTGTTTGAAAGTGCAGCTGATGCCATTTTATAGTTTTTATACAACAAAAAATGTTTGTTTTTTTAATTAGCAATACAAATAACAGTTGAATTTTCCAGCATTAACATGCACATTGTATGAAAGACTGAGTAATGTGAAGAAAGTCTATAGGATGCAGTAATGGACATTCCATTATAAACCTTGATGATTCAATGTATTTTAATGCATCAACCTGCAAAACATATTGAATGTCATAATCAGATTATAGATAAGAAACAATACAATTAATGTTCACAGTAACAATGACCCAGTAGGTGGATGGCTAAAAAAGGTCACATTGGTGGATTTTAACACATGAACAAATTGTTTCATTTTAGTGGATCATTGTGTATTTGGTATCATTATAAAGCTGAATAAATTTTCAAGGTGTATGGCTTGAACATTTTTACCTATGATATCTAATTTGTTTTTCTTGTACTTTGAAAAGTGATATTAAATTTTCTCAGGCCAGAAGTATGTGTTTATGTGTGGGAGGTTGTGAGGTATCAGAAGAGATACTATACTTCACAGGTTATCCTATGGGGGTGGTGGGGACGGGTATTTTGCGCCAAAATATTATGTGATTGCTGAATGTGCAGAATTCAGTAATAAAAAAGAGCTTTGTCCAAAAATGAAACGCTGTAAGTAGGACTATTTTATAATGCGTAGGGTGGGGGGAAAAAGCAATACCAGTAATCAAATTAACTGTGGTTTTATAAAGTGGGCTGTTCCAATTCAATGTAATATACTAATTATTAGTGTGTGTGTGTGTGTGGGGGGGGGTGGAGTATGGAGAAGAATTCACAAGCCAGAAGTGATTGTTTGGGGATGGGGGGGGGGGGGGGGGGGTTTAAAGCAGGCTATTTCAATCAAATGTAACCTATACTAGAATTCACAGGCCTAGGGGAGATTTTTGAAATGCAGTTTTATTAAGATTAAAAATGTTGGGGGGGGGGGGGGGGGGGGGGGGAGAGAGAGGAAACATGACAAAATGTGTGAGCTTAGCAATTTCCAAGATGCAAAGAGTTAAAAAAGGACCCCAGTTTAAAAATATCATAGAGCCTATCAAAAAGTTCAATTAAGAATGGAACTTGAATTTACAGGTCAGTACAATTCAACATATAGATACTTCAATTTGCAAACCAAAGGAATGGGGAACGTTTGCTCAAGGGTATTTCTATTATGATTTTAAGTGAGAAAAAAAAGAAGGGGTACATGGCAAAATAAACAATGTCAATATATACTAAATAAATATAGCCTGTGAACAACAGTTGTAGCCGGTGGGTAATGCTAGTACAAGTATACACATACAACTGGTGTTAGTGAGATGGCTTGGTGTGACATCAGTTACAAGGCAGAAAAGGAGACTTTTATAAAAAGTGAAGTTCTCCTTTCAGACCTTGCAATCTTTAGGGCAGATGATGTTAAAGGTCATCTGTTTCTTAGCCAATAGTTAACAAGCAGGGTGTTAAATGAGCAGCACAATAACCAACTGCTTTTACTTTCCACAACCCAAAAGTCAGAAAACAGATTCTCTATTGAAAATGCATTTTTGAAGTTCAATATTCATTATCTCTCAATATAGACCATCTGTGGTAAATTAGCTTTTACTGATGGATAGATCTATGTTTATGGAAGCTTCATTAGAAGCATTTTTTTTTGTAACGAATTCTAGAGTTAGTGAATACCATAAAGTATTTTTAAAAAAAAAGAGATAAGATCTACTTAAGGATTTATGTGACCCTGTTACAAAAGGTAAGAAACATATTTTTAAAATATAACACATGTATAAAATACATGCTTACCATTTAGAAATGGTCATAGTACACTATAAAGAAAAAAAAAGTAAATAAAATGGTTAGTTTGTTTTAGATTTGAAAAAAAAAAGCCTCGCTGCAAATTCTGAATTTGTGATGTCACCAAACAATGTGTACATTTTTTCCAAAATATTATTTAAATATGACTTAATTTTTTCATGTGAAATAATTGTCTGCTGCTTCTGATATTTTATTTTTGGAATTCCTGTTCTTGGGCATCAAAAATGATATAATATGTCCATAATAGCCAATTTGAAATCCGTCCCAAAAGTAGAATGTTGAGAGCTCAATCTGTTTTCCGCCATAAGCGATGGGTGGACTCAGGGGCACCCTAATAATCCCAGAATTAAAAATCAGTCTTCACCAATATTTGAACCCAGAACCCCAGGTTCAGAAGCAAAACAGTTAACCATTCAGCCATCGCGACATGAAGCATGGTAAAACGGACAATAAAAACAAATTTAATGTCAAAAAAGATGTAAAGAGAAAATTATTCAGTGGAAAAAATTTGATAATTAAAGCATAATAAATGATAATTTAATTATTCAACTTTGCTAATGTTTAGCACTGTTTGTTTATTTTAACGTAAAAAAAATTGTGTTCATAGATCCAGTTTGACCATATAAAAAATATATTTTATCATCCAATAGCTAAGGAGTCGAAAATCTAGTTATTTTCTTCATAGAACTAACCATATGAAAGCTATAAATTAAACCTAGATTAAATACTAAATCTAGCCCTGAAGAATTTGTGTGTCCTTTATTTAAAATAAGAATATAATAGACTAGATCTATTATTATAAAATTATTTTAAAAGTTAAAACTGCAGTCATAAAGAAAGTCATGGACAAGCAGCATGTTCAAATGCCAATGCTGCAATGCAGAACTGGCATTGATAAAGACTCTCAAGAGATTAGATCAACAACATTAGATCTAGATTTAGACTACATTCAATTTCTAGGTCTAATAAAATGTTTACCTTTGTAAAAAAAAAATAATACAGCATAATATTCACACGCTGACTGATCAATTCAATGTGTTGAAAGTTGAGTCTTGACAATAGTCTAAAAGAAGCTCAATTTAATTTAAGATCTAGATTATTTCAGAGAATGACTGGCTTGAGTGAAATTTAATTAAATTATATCTAGATCTAATTCAAGAAAAGACGTCGACAAAGTGATGAGTCTAGACCGTAGACGTCTTCCAATGGGAATGGCCAATGAGTCTTGTTTTGATCGGTATCGTACGAGACGTATGGATGGTTAAGTAGACTAGTCTAACTAGATTTAGACGTCTTCAGACTAGAACTAGTCTAGATCTTGATTAGATCAATGGCTGAGCGAAATCTAGATCTGTAAAACGAGTTATAAAAGCATACGATAGAGAATTGTAGAAATAAACCTGATCAGAATAACTTGTTCAACGACTTGATGTTCTATCCACAGTTACTGTAGAAAGAAACCACCATTTAATGAACATGGCTGACATATTCATGCGCAATGAGTTACTTATAACTAGATCTAAAAAAAATGTATACATAGTGGATGCATAAAGCAAATTTATGAGGAATTATGTTTTCTATCTTGAAAAGACATTAGTATAAACAGTAAACTAAATAATAAATATTAATTTGAATAAAATTTAATAGAACTATGTAATGAAATTAAGGACTATTTTTTAATCACAAATTTGGATTGAGATTTAACGAGACTTCGGTGTCCTAGACCTGGTACGAGATTTCCAGTCAGCAATCGGGCTACTGGGACTAGATAACTTCTATAGATAAATCTATATATTCATTGTTTGACTGCTTATGCAAATAAATAGAACATTAAAAAAAAAAAATTTAATGTAGATCGATAGATTAAATAGGCTTGGATAATAATTAGCATACAGATGTCATTTTATTTAACTTTTATAAGGCATTCACCACTATAGCTTGCCTAAAAAAATTATTTCGCTATTACTGGTCCACTGCATCAATGGGTTAAAGATTTTCTAATTATTTAATGGCAATGTTTTCAATATCGAAAATTAAGGATGAGTACAGTGAATCGTTGACTTATGATTGACTATGAAAATCCAGTTGCACCCAGCATATTTTTCCACATCTGATGCAGACAATTAAAGACGTCTGCTGGAAGTAGCCTATATTTTTTGATATGTAAAGAACAAACTGTAATAATGATTGACTCCAAATCAACACAAATAAAAGTAAACTCGGGCAGAAATGGACCCTGGCATTACTTACTATCGGCCCACTCCTTGCTTGCCACACGATAGGCATCCATTAATTTGTACCTATTATATATAATCATAATATGTAAAGTTTAATAAAGCATTAAAAACTGCGAACTCGTGAATGTGTTAGTTGACGTTGGCTTAATATAGTATATTTCTACATAAAGATAGACTTAAAAACTAAATGAAATCACAACAACAAAATAAATAGCCTACAATCACAACCTTAATTAGTCCGAAAAGCAAAATGGCATTGCATGATTTTGAAATTATTGGAAAATGACTAACATAGTTAATATTTAAAAAGTAGCGACATGATTTTTTTCTACCGTATAGCCTACATCAATAAACTAGTCGCTGACACATAGTACATCTTTTATGATTGTGTCCAAATCAGTTTCTTGTAGAACCTCTTTATTCTAGCCATCAACATGGAAATCATTTACGGACTTAAAACCTAATGTCATTTTAAGTGGCCCATTTGACGGCTCACCCGGCATTTGCCAGAATGTCAAATATAGCCAGACCGCCCCTGGTCTTAGATATTGCATTTAGCTAAGTAGGCCTTTCAAAACATTACAAGTTGGCTCATTTAAATACCTAAGGTCTAACTTAACAAGAGATGGACGAGCACTGAAAGAGATGTCAGAAACTCAGTTTGTAACAAATAGCCTCTGTCATTGTTCAACTGTGGAAAATCTGAAAGACAATCAAGCCGCTTCCAAAAACAGTAGGCCTATTCTACGCTGCTGGTGTCCGCGGTCTCCTATATGGTTGTAAGAGTTGAACGCTGAGGCTGAAAGAAGACATCAATTCTTATAATAATAATATTAATAATTAATTTATATAGCGCTGTTAACAATCATAATGAATGCTTAAAAGCCTATGATAATATGTAGACATATGTAGGACTACACTATACCGTCAAAGTTCGAAATTCGGCATTTTAGCTATTATACATATATATATATATATATATATATATATGTAATGCACAAATTGTAAGACAAATTTCCATACGGACAATAAAGATTATAATTATTATTATTATTATATGGCCTCGGACTCGAATTCAAGCCTTATTATTATTATTATATATGGCCTCCTTCAATCGCGAAGCGACTGTGGATCATCTCATGGAAATAAGGTGAATGCGTGGGCATTAGCTGTGGTCGGAATGATGTCGCCCACACATCTGTCCCCCCCCCCCCCCCTTCCACGCAGCTGATGTATACAAAGAAAGCGCAAGTGCCGATACAGTTTGGGGTCAGCGATGTCGCATGTTCTACCAGGGTGTAACACTGGGAGATGCAAACTGCCTAAGGGTCCCTCGATCCTGATTTTTCCTCAGGGTTTACTTCCGAAGCCTTTCCCGTGATTTGGTGTAGCTGCAAGGCAGCAGTGGTTTGAATTCAGTTTTCCTTCTCCTAGGTGGGTAGCCAGCCATGGCTACGAGCCCCTTCTGCCCTAAGCTTACTAGTTTAGGCTCCAGTTACTCGCCTTCGCCCTTTCTCCTGTTAGTGAAAACAGTTCAACCAGACTCAATATCTGAGCCACACATAAAGGTCAGGAGTTGGATTGACTGTCACATGTTATTTGAGACGCCTGCTATTAAATAGATTAAAAATTTAAATGATTGAAATTAAAACATTGAATTGAACATGTGTTCTATACTAGTTATAAAATAGCTTTTAATGAAAATTGTTTTACATTATGCTAGTGTTTTTTTTAACTCTTTCTCCCCTAACTAATGATACCAACGTTGATTCCACCAGAATGTGGTAAATAATTACGGAGAGAAAGAGTTAATACTAATAGTGTTAGCTCTAACAGGTACCTGACATTAGAAAGGGGAAAAGCAAAGGCGATTGGTAATGTGATGGCCACATGACATTCTCGCCAACCGTGGCCCATAAAAAACAGATGACCCTATAGACTGCATGATCTGAGAGGGGAACTTTGCTTGTATATGTATTTATTATGTAAATCAAAGGCAAACACTTAACGAAGTAAGTAACAGGGAGTACAAAGTAATAATAGACGGTGTATTGAGTTAGAGTTATAAAAATACACAATGAGACATCGTCTATTACCCATTTTAATCGGCGTGCTGGTGCGCACCATCATTGTCGGAGCAGGGTTATAACAATATAATCATATTTTACATTAAAGCTTGTCGTTTATTTATTTATTTTTTTTCCTAGGAGGAGGCGCGATGGCTGAATGGTAAAAGCCATTGGCTTCAGAGCCGGGAACCCCGGGTTCAAATCCTGGGGAAAACTGGGATTTTTACTGTGGGATCTTTAGGGCACCTCTGAGCTCTATTGGGTACCTGACATAAGTAAGGGAAAAGTAAAGGCGTTTAGTCGTTGTGCTGGCCACATGACACCCTGGTTAACCGTGGGCCACAGAAACAGATGACCTTTATATCATCTGCCCCATAGATCGCATGGTCTGAAAAGGGAACTTTACTGTTTTTTTCTTACAATGTTTTGAATGTTAGAAAATCTTTCTGAAGAAAGTAATGTAGCATTACAGATGCTGCAAGCCCCCTTATTTTCAAAGGGTCTTGGCGAGCGTTGTACCCCCCCCCCCCCCATTGGGGTCCGGTGAGAAGCGTTTTTCTTCCATCTGAGCTTCAAAAATTCTTTCTCTTTGCATCTACCAGTGACGTTTCCAGTGTGGGGGAGGGGGGTGAATTTGAAAATCCCACCGAGCCCCACTTGAGGGGGCCAACAAAAGTGTTCGATTTTTTTACATGAAATAATAAATATCACGAAAATGGGGGCCCCCAAAGAGGTGAACCTCAATTATCATTCATATTAAATGAATTCATCCTATTTAAAAAGAAAATGCAGGTTAATATTAAATTTGTTAACGAAGGGGGGAGCACTGGCAAGTACCACAATGCAAGGGACATTCGAGGTAGGCTTACATAGAGGCTAGAGCGCACATAGGTATATTGTTTTTTTTATGCCATTGAGAGTCTAAAAGACACATTTCTTATTCCCTACGCTAGAACTAATTTGTACCAGTGCTTCTTCTTCCTTAGTGCCATTAGAAAATGGAATGGGTTATCTGAATCAGCAAGGAAAACCAACGACTTAGCAGAGTTGATTAACATCCATGACTAGATTGACACATGAAATGCGTACCGTAAGACGTAGGGCTAGTGTATTTATGTAATATGTAGATAAGCTGATAAAGAATGTCGTATATTACATCGCTACAGAATTACATCGTCATCGTACTAAACTTTTTTTTTTTGACATATACGGCTAAACTTTCGGTAATCCAATGTCCTCGGTAATACGACCCCCTCCCTTTTTTTTTCGGTTCCGTAACCGCCGGGCTATCAAAAGTGAAATCACTGAACATGGTATGGGCAACATTGAGACTCCTGAATCTATATAGGTAAGTGAAAGGTAGGCTACAGCCAGTTCCGATTTCCGGTTCAATTGAAAAGATCCGGATTGAGGAAATGGGGTTATGTTATGATTTTTAAAACCTAAGCCCTTAACTTAGAGCAAGTTTATTATTGACATTCACATTGGCGATAGGATCTGGATCTAGATTCTACTCATGGATTTTAAAAGGTGTCTGCGAATACCGCGACGAATATAGATCTATTGGTATTTAGATCTGAAATGTTTCAGAGTCAGTGTCAGTCAGGTACTGAGGTAGACCTGGTCCTGGGTACTGACTGGTAAGGACAGTAAGGTAAGTCCTGCAGTCCTGGACTGGTACAGTTACTTACAGTACAGACTACAGTACAAAACAAAATTTATTATCATTTGACAATGACATTATGAATGATGGCATTTATTTTTATGCTGCATTATCTCCATTGCATTATCCCACTATCATGATAGATGATTGATTATGATTATTATTAATAATCATTATGATTGTCTTATTGTGATGCCTCTTTTAGAAGATCTAGATTAGATAATCTAGATACTAAGATAGAAAAGATATAGAAGTTCTATTTTAATTTTTTAATATTTTAAAGTTTGTTTTTGTATTTTTATAATGTTAAAATGTGGAGTGTAGTGTGATATTTATGATACTAATAATACTATTGTGTCTATTGTCAGTATTGATAGTCTGACTGACTCTGAATGACATTGTGACCTGGATGGTTACTTGTGACAGTGTGAATGTTGGATAGATGGATCTCCATCATGTGTGGCTTGCCTGGTTAGACGTATGTGTGTGGTTTGGATATCACGGATAGATGGATTTTCATTAGATCTGATTGATATAGATTAGAATGGATCAGTGTCACTAACTCAGTGATGGGCAAACTTTTATAGGAATGGGCCAAAAACTTAAAGGAAAACTTTTGTTGGACCATAATATTTTCAATTGGCAAAATGCAAACATTTAGTATCAGATTTAATGTTATCAAATCAAACTGTTGTGAGTGTTTTGATAATAGTTTGTCATAATTTGGTTAGTCAACTGAGTAGTTAATGTTATCAAATCAAACTGTTGTGAGTGTTTTGATAATAGTTTGTCATAATTTGGTTAGTCAACTGAGGTGTTAATGTTATCAAATCAAACTGTTGTGAGTGTTTTGATAATAGTTTGTCATAATTTGGTTAGTCAACTGAGGTGTTCATCCATCAATCTATTTTGGGCACATCTTTTTCTAAGTTTCATTGTTGGATGCAAGCAGATCACAGACATATATAAAGAGGCAAACATCACAGAAATTCTCTAAGCATGAGATGT
Source organism: Biomphalaria pfeifferi (assembly GCA_030265305.1). Classification (NCBI taxonomy): domain Eukaryota; kingdom Metazoa; phylum Mollusca; class Gastropoda; family Planorbidae; genus Biomphalaria; species Biomphalaria pfeifferi. The sequence goes on along the minus strand of JASAOG010000080.1, from coordinate 324,146 downwards.
TAATTTTGGAAACTGGATTTCAACACACTCCTTTAGAGCTGTAAATCATTTTGGAACATTTAAAAAGTAATTATTTGAGATGATAATTAGGCTGAAGCTCAATTAATTCAATCTGCAAGTCTGATGTCACTATTCATATGAAAGGGCATAATGAAACTATAGTTCCTTTTTTAACAGCATGAAATCTTCTTTCAAATTCTCCATCAAGTTATCTTGATAATTCTTAAGCTGTCTTCCCATTAATAGTCAGCAGTGAATTTTAAACTTGTGATATGCAAAGGCATTTTTAATTAACTGATTAGCAAATAGACTAAGTTTCTTGTTTGAAACCTTTAAATTTGGGCCCAAATAAATCTGTAAAAATACTAATTCTGAAAGTCATTCCAAATCTTTAAATCTTTCACATTTTGCAGACCAATTTTTCTCATGGAAGAATGGGACTGTTTTGTTTAAATAACAATAAACATGTATACAGTATACACAGTAACTGCACTTGTGCGAATTTTAACTCAGCAGATGCAACAGTGGACACATGAATCATAAAAATTAAATCCCCAATATTGCTCCAATCTATGAGTCAAATTGCTAATTTAATTATTAATTAATTTTAATTACTATTACAAAACATTTGGATGTAGTTCACCCATCATTGGTCTAAGTGATAGATCTAGTGATCTATCATAAGTCAGCGTTACAGTGCTTGCTATGTCCTTAGTGAAGATACCAGTTCTTGATCCAGACCTATTGATTTTTAAATTATAAACCCTATTTAGTAATTTATATTCCTAAAAGTGTTGTTCTGACCAACACCAAAATCTTTTAAAAGTTACTTTTAAGCACCAAAAAAAAATCAGATGCCTCCTAATAGGCTTCTTCTTTACTCCAGTCCAATGACTATAAACAGCAGTAAGTTCTTCAGTGGATGAAACAGACTAAAGTAGTAGTATCTGATACCATCCAAGGTGAAACCAAAAAAAAAAGACTGCTCTTTGTAGTCTTTGAATGTAATTATATCCAAAAAAAAAAAAAGCTTTCAGGACTTTGAATCTAATTATATGCTAATGATATTTTGGACATCCAAAAAAAAAAAAAAAGCTTTCAGACCTTAATGTTATCATTATATTTATCTTGATTTTTTTTCTATAGTTTCTTCACATCTAAAGGAGAAGAGAATGCTTTATTTTGAAATGCTGAGTTGATAAACCTACAAACACAAAAAAACAACTTTTTTTCTCATGGCCATGGCATATCCTCCCAGCTCTAACGGTGATCATGGCTCTCCAGTCAAAGAGTCCATTAGCCCTAGCAGGTCTCCTAGAAAGTACAGCGATGCCAATGGGAGCTTGGGAGACTCTGGAGCGCCAGCCACTGACAGATATGGATTTTTGGGAGGCAACCAATACACAGATCCTGATGCGTAAGTTACATTTAAAAAAAACAACAAACAAACAAAACAAGGGTTATCTTTTCTTGGTATACTGATTATACTTTCACTTTTCTGTGAGATCCATTTTGAAAAAAATGCAAATAGTATCTTCCATACCTTTTCTTGATACCAGCAGGCTCTTGTCAGACATTTTGATTTTAGAATTTCACTAAAAATAGAAACTTTAAGGAAAATGTTTGGATCAGTCTCTTCATTTCATACACTGGAATTCAAGCAGTAATAATTAATTGTGTTTATTTACAATGCCAAATGTTCAAAAGCACTTATTTACTTACAGTGTATATTGGAAATAATGACAATAAAGTTCATAAAAAATATAACTCTCAAAAGCTAAGTAAACACTTATTTTCTTTTTTGTTCTTGGAGGATTCAGACAGTAGTCATATATCTGCGATGAACTATGCAGTGGTTTCCATGTCTAGCAGCTCTCCATATAGTTTCTCTTCTGCATGGGGGATTTGGGTAAAGTGTTGTTTTTTTGTCCTCTTGATAGAGTATATAGCTTTGAAGAACATGGTCCACATTCTCTTGTGATGCTCTACAAGGGCAAATTTTACCTGTCCCTATTTTTAGCTACCGGAACATGTGTCGTTTCCTACTTCTGAGACAAAATATTAATATGTTGGTCATAAATACTGATAAGACTAATAGAATAACAAATTATCACTTTAGCCAGAGGGCCACATTCATCTCTTGCCATAAGCAGCATCAACACAAAGTCATTGATACCAAGGGAATGTATCCTCTGCTAATTCAGTGTGCATACTGGGCAGATGTTTAAAAAGGGAATTACTCTACATCATAGGATGTATAAATAAGCACTGTGGGCTGCTGTAGGGTGAGCATATCTATTGTGGGGGGGATTTTCTCTTTTTGCAAAGTTTATATCAACTCGCTCTGTCTATCTGCCTGGTAAAAAGTTTGGACACCCATTCTTGGATCAAGTTGAAACCTTGCACAATTATTCATTGGCATAGACAAGACATGAATCGCTAAAAAAAAAATAAAAAAATAGCCAATTACTTTCTTTGATACCAACATGGGAAATTAATCCTTTGGTATTCACAGATACAGCTAAATATTTAGGGCTTCGGCTCCATTAGATAATTGAACATCTTATTTCTCTCACTCTCACACCCATTCTTAGATCAAGTTGACACTTCACCTAACAAAACATGAATCAGTTTTAAAAAAATTAACCAATTGGACAATCAATTATTGGCAACTAATTATTTTGCTAAATATTGATTAAGGTTCTACATTATTGATAGATATAGTTGTAAGTGCAAAATACTTTCCCTTAGATAAGCTTTTTTTTTTTTTTTAAAGGATTGTTTTAATATTTTGCTTCTTTATGTTTTGAAAGACTTATTTCAAATTTTTTTTTTCTTCCTTGTATGTCAGGGAGAGAAGGTTACCCCAAGAGACACTACGAAAACGAGAAACAAAGTGGCTGGACATGTTCATAAACTGGGACAAATGGATGTCTAAACGATTCAAAAAAGTGAGCATTCAACAATGTATCTTTACTTTTAGACTAAAACCATCCACTATCACATAGTTAAGATTCTCTTAAATAGGATTTTTGTTTTGGTCTTTCTCTGACCCTATCTTCATTTAACTGTTGTTGTTTCTTATTCTGAATGCCGGTTTTCATCGATGTTTTGGCCAAAATTTAATTCATTTTCATTTTGTATATTTGCTCTGAACTTGATTCTGACCCCTGGAACAGCTGTTTAGAAAACCATCTGCATTGAGAACTTCCAAATTTGGGCAACCACTTCACAGTTCATCTTATTACCTTTACTTATCCCTTAGTTTATTAGACCGTTGGGTCACCAAGCAAGACTTGTTGACTGTCTTTCTCCATTCCTCCCTGTCTTTTGATTGTTTAAAACCTCTTTCAATGGTAAGCCTGTCCATTCCTTTATGTTGTCCTCCCATCGCTTTCTCTGTCTGCCTCTTAAGTTTGAAAGGGCTGCTGTGGACTGTGCTATTCAGGCAAATAGTTCAGGTTTCATCTTCTATAAAACGGGTTATCTGAACCCTCCAGGTCCTTAATAAGAACAAGCAAGAAGAAGTTGTGAAATTAAAAATGTGTATCTGACAGCTGATATTGAGGCTAAGAATGACCCTTGTGATTTCAAGGACTTCCTTTTCAAAAAGGAAGAAACATCATTATTCCTTAAAAGAGAAAAGACACAATACACAGAGTACTTCATTGAGTGACTACACTCAGACATCTTGAACTTTTCGTGTTCTTAAGTCAACGTATAACGCTAATACAGTCTGACAGAACAAGGAACAAAAAGTTTTTTGTAATGTTTGTGGTTCTAGCACCATTGGACACTGGACAGAAGTCACACTCTTTGCGAATACTTGACATACTTATCATGGAGCGATTGTCGTTTGTCTTCCAAGATTTTGCTGAGGCATATTTGTTGAGTTCATTTAAGTTTTGGTAGGAATGTGTGTGTGAGCACTTTTTATAAGGCTGAGAGGCGCAGCAGTTTGGATGGCATGCTGCCTGGCCAACAATTATTGCAAATGTTGGCAGATTTTGTATTGTCCCACTGTTGTTGTCCCTTCAGAATATAGTACTGTGTTGACAATTTCTATCATTGAACACATTTTCAAAGCTCAACGCTACAATAAATGTAGAAACAGGAGTAGCAAGGGGGTTGGGGTAAACAATAGAGCCTGTTTTCACAATCTGATTATTTTTTTCCCACACTTGGAGTCTTTTTAGAAAAGTTAAACTTCTTTTTTATACAAAAAAACTTTTTATTCTAATGAAACAAATTACAAATTTGCACATATCTCAGCACAAGAGAATGTGTTGTCCACAAAATTGGGGTTGTATACTTTTTCATATATTTTCTTATTGTTTTATTACACAGACATAAATCTGTTCTAATTCTAACCCAGTAATGCAATCTGATGACATTCTGTTCATGTTTAGGTTAAAGAGAGGTGTAGAAAAGGTATCCCACCTTCATTAAGAGCTAGGGCTTGGCAGCATCTCTGTGGTAGCAACTTTACCATGGAGCAGAACAAAGGAGTCTTCGAGGTGAGTAACTCGCCTCATGATAATGATATGGCCAAGTGTTTGGGTCATTTAAAAAGTTGCTTTGTACACACATTAATTTTGCAAAAAAAAATTTTTTGATCTCATCAGAATTGTAACAAATGCTTAATTTTTTTTTCTTGCTGTTTGAATTTTTTTTAAAAAAAGCTTGAAGATGTAGATTATTATTTTGGTATAAATGCCCTGGTTGAAGTCTCTGAGAATTGATCTCCAAATAGACAAATTCAAGAAACCGAGGCTAGTTGGTTTAAATTTTTTAAAATCATTTTTTGCTTTCTTGAAATAATGGAATCAATTTTAAAGATTCTGGGCTGAAATTGATTTGACATTCCTGAGTACAATAAGTTGATAAATTCTAGTATTGTCAAAATTTTAAAATGCAAGTTCGATGTTCTAACCAACTTTTAAAGGTATATTGAAACTTCTATCTAGGATTACTTGAAACGCCAAGGAGATCCAAAGTGTATTGATGATATAAACAAAGACTTGGACCGTCAGTTCCCATTGCATGAAATGTTTCTATCCAAAGGAGGTGTTGGGTAAGAAATGTTTGATGTTGATAGATTCTGTCGAAGTTGCATTGTGTAACAATTATTTTGGGTGGTAAATACTTGTCAGATGTTAAAAGTGATGACCAATTGTCCAGTGGTGTGCAGGGGGACTATAGCATTAGTGAAGAAACAACAGAACCCCTCTTTTTTTTAATAGAATAATTTTATTTCCCAAGTTGAAATCATAAGACAAAAGAACACACCCTTTACTCTATATAATAACACACAATATAATTTCAGTTCAACAATAAATTTACAGCGGTAGACAAACTTATAGACAATGAACAGAATAGAGCCCAGACACAAGTTTGTCTCATCTATTTATAATTTATTGGTTTCCCAAATCAGTAATCAAAAGTTATTGAAATTTCAGCTACCTGAAATGGATTATCTTATCTATATTATATACTCTTCTGAAAACTAACAGAAGCCAGTGTATAAAAAAAAATTCTGTTTACATTTCTTTGGCAACCTCAAGGCTTATACCATGTGACTATTGTCCATTTTGTCTATTTCTAGCTTGCTGCTTATTTTTTCTATGTTAAAAAAAAAAATGTTTATAGATCATTAAAAAAATGTTTATACTTAAAAAAAATACATTAATTAATTAATATTTTTTTTATTAACTAATGTGTTTCTTATATCTTGTCAATTGGCTGTTGATACAAACTGCAAGTTTATTAATATTTTCATTGTGAACATTAAGACCACCTAATTGTTTAGTGTCACTTGCTTAAGGATTTTTATTTGGCTTTTGTAATGGCACACTTGTGTTAAACTCTTGAAATACTAGATGTTAAAGGACATTTTGTTCTTGTCTTTTATGTAACCCAGTAGGAGAGTCATTGGGACACCATTGTTCTGGATCATTCCCTGATGTTGTCTTCCCAACTTCTCTTTAGTCTTATTCACTTGACTTCCTTCCTTGTGGCACTGTGCTATGTGTGCTTGTTTTCTAAAGACTCAAATTTTGTTACCATTCCCATACCTTTTTGGCTTTGGTATTGTTGGGCAGAGGCGCAGTGGCTGAGTGGTAAATTGCTTGGCTTCCGAACTGAGTGGTTTTGGGTTCAAGTCCTGATGAATACTCGAATTTCTAATTTTGGGATCCTAATGGCGCCTCATGAGTCCACCCAACTTAAATGGGTACCTGACATTAGTCTGGAAAGGTAAAGGCTGTTGGTCATTGTGCTTGCCACGTCAAACTTGTTAACAGTGAGCCACAGAAACAGATTACCTTTACATCATCAGACCTATACATTGCTAGATCTGAAAGGGAAATAAAAACTATTGTTGGGCTAATGATCAGAAAGGTTAAATACATTTGCATGCTGTGGGATACCGTTTACTTGTTAGGCTTGAATGGGGTGCTTAGAAGTTTATGGGTGTTGTGGCTCTTCTGCCGTGTCAAATACAAACAATGAAATAAACAGTAGGTAACATTCAAACACCGGTGAAATGGCAAAACAATCAAGTTAGGTAGTCGACACTAGTGTTAAAATAGGAAACACTTTTAATCCTCAAGAAAGGTCTAATGTCCTCGGTTACTAGCCGTCTGGATATAACTTCTTATTTTCATTGCCCTCATGAAAGGCGTCTTAGGGATAGTGTCGAATAGAGCGTTCCTACTTTTTAACAAACTTTACGTCATCGTCGCTAAGTAAAACTTTCCCCCTATTTCTGGAAGAAATAAATAAATCCTAATCATGTCATAACAGGGAACATCTTATTTCCTGATCTACCTCTTGAGATTCACTGATATGACCAGTAACCAGAGATTTTTTTTAAAGCACCTTATGCTCTTTTGGTCATTACTTGCTGTACTTAATTTAATTCTTTGAATTCTTGGTTTAAATTGCATAGATAATCTTACTAATTACTAGAAGAGAATTGTAAAACTGTTTTGTTTTATTCTTATTACTCAATCATCTTTCAAATTTCTTTAAAACATTGTAGACTACTTACAAAAAAATTATAAATTCATATTTTTTCCTTAAAGTGCATTATCGACAGATTGACCTTACTTTGTTAAATTTTCAATTCCTAGGCAAGAGTCCTTGTTTGAAGTTTTAAAGGCCTACTCCATTCATCGACCTGTGGAAGGTTATTGTCAAGCGCAGGCCCCTATAGCAGCATTACTGTTGATGCACATGCCGGTAGAGCAGGCATTTTGGTGCTTGGTAGCCATTTGTGATAAATACTTGATAGGCTACTACAGTTTAGGACTGGTAAGTAATTAACGCTGTCTCTCATTAGTATTTTAGTTCAGCTCAAATACGTTTTGCAGTCTTAGCTGTGGATAACACAAAAACAGTTAAGTTTGCTCTCTCTATTTTTTTTTTTTTTTTTACACTAGTTCATTTGTTTTACATCTTCTTATTCCTCTATTATAAAGATATAGATAGTTAATAGTTTTGTTTATTATCAATGATGTTCTAATGCTGTTAAGATCTAGAAGAAGCTATTAGTTCTGCTTTTGTTTTGTTTTCCAGGAAGCAGTGCAACTAGATGGAGATGTGCTGTTTGGACTGCTGAAGAAATCATCTCCCACTGTATATAAACATATGGTAATTTAAAAAACAAATCTCTAGATGCTGTAAAACCTGGCTAATTTAACTTAATGGGACCATTTCAGTCTTTTTCTTCACATTCGCTTTTTTTTGTGTAAACTTCTTCTGCTTTGTTCTCACCATTTCAGTAGTTAGGTTATATATCAACGGCTCATTGTAAGTTTTCTTGTTTCTTCTTCACTGTGAACTATTTCTTTCAGATTAGCTCTCCTTACAATTGGTCTTTTAAATGATGAATCTTGGGCCCCTTGATAAAGGTGGGAAGAACATAATCACCTTCTCTTATTCCACTCCACAGGAGGAGGGGGGGCATATTTTGCTTGTTCCATTTTTCTTCTTCTGGATCTCTAAAACTATACCTTGTAACATTGTGATGTAATAATTGATCAATGTAAACTTAAATTATGAATAACTAACTAAACGCTAGATTTACACTAGAATGGTTAAAGCAACAATTAAACTTCGGTGACTTAATAAAATCAAATATGTCACTCATCTGATGAGATAAAATCAGCTATGTCACTCTCATCTGATGAGATAAAATCAACTATGTCACTCTCATCTGAGATACAATCAACTATGTCACTCTCATCTGATGAGATAAAATCAACTATGTCACTCTCATCTGAGATACAATCAACTATGTCACTCTCATCTGATGAGATAAAATCAACTATGTCACTCTCATCTGATGAGATAAAATCAACTGTAACTCTCATTTGATGAGATAAAATCAACTATGTCACTCTCATCTGATGAGATAAAATCAACCATGTCATTCTCATCTGATGAGATAAAATCAACTATGTCACTCTCATCTGATGAGATAAAATCAACTATGTCACTCTCATCTGATGAGATAAAATCAACTGTAACTCTCATCTGATGAGATAAAATCAACTATGTCACTCTCATCTGAGATACAATCAACTATGTCACTCTCATCTGATGAGATAAAATCAACTATGTCACTCTCATCTGATGAGATAAAATCAACTATGTCACTCTCATCTGATGAGATAAAATCAACTGTAACTCTCATCTGATGAGAAAAAATCAACTATGTCACTCTCATCTGAGATAAATTCAACCATGTCACTCTCATCTAGGGGGTGTACAAATAGAACTAAATGAATCTAAAAAAATAAAAATACATTTATAGTTTCTAAATTTTAAAAGCGACCACCTTTCATGCTACAGAATGCTCAGTGCGCTAAGGTCCAATCTCTTTTGTCAACATGTGGGGGAAAGTGAGTGCTGGGAGAAGTTTTTTTTTTTTGATGCCTTTAGGCAACCAGCAAACTCAATTCAGCGAGGGCAGGGATTGGAAACTGAGCTCCTTGATAGGTGTTTAAGAAACTTTTTCACAACTTTTCATATAAAAATGTTTTTAAAGTAGGGTGTGCATATGTACACATCTTGTGCATATAATAGCGTTGAAACATTCAAACTTTTAAAATATTGATGAAACATCCAAACTTTATTTATAGTGATGAAAAATTCTAACTTTTTAATTGCAGTGAAACATTCAAACTGATCAAATTTTATAGTAGTGATGAAACGTTAACAATTCATAACAGCAGTAAAAAATTCAAACTTTATAAAAGCAGTGAACATTCAGACTGATTAAAAGCAGTAAAACATTGAAACTTTTTAATAGCAGTAAAACATTGAAACTTTTTAATAGCAGTAAAACATTCAAACCAATTAACAGCCGTAAAACATTCAGACTTTATTATAGCAACTAAACATTTAAACTTTATAATAAAAGTGAAACATTCAAACGGATTAATAGCGGTAAAACATCAAGGATATAATTAATAGTAGTAAAACATACAAACTTTTTAATTGTAGTAAAACATTTAAATTGTATAATAGCGTTAAAACATTCAAATAGATTATCAGCAATAAAACTACCAAACTTTATGATAGCACTGTGTTACGTATCTAGGCATTGTTACCTAGATACTATTTTTTTTTCTTGACCTGTAGGTTGTCTGCCCCTTGTGTAATAAGTTTTTTTATTTTATTTTTCACGGTGAGTTAAGCCACACAGACAGTGACCGGTCCTTGACCTATGTGTGTACCTCTGGTTGAAAGGAGGGTGTTTTTTTTTTTCTTCTGTCTCTTTGAAGAGCGTTCTAGATCTGGGTGTTGATGACTTATTCTGTTCTAGAAATTACTAGATTTGTCTTGATATCGACGCGCGGTATATTATATAAAGACCGCCCGTGTAACGTTGACAGACAGACATACGGAGACAGCCGTGAGACAGAATAGCGGAGACATTGCGTGACCCGTGCGTGGTATACCAATTGATCGTGTAAGTTAAGATTTTTCTTTTTTCAAGGCCTTGCTTGTATTTGTAATTATATTTTCAAACTCTTGTATTGTAATATTTTTACATGCCATTTTTGTAAAAGGGTTTTGGTCAACCCTTCCATTTTGTATTGAGTAAATGTTTTTTTTTTTTTTTGCTTTATGTGATTCAGTTAAAAGTACTATTCGAGTTATATTTTATTAAACCTTAAGTTGATATTTTACCTTCCGATTTCTTGTGTCATTTTTTTTTTGTTATTCATTGTAAGTCTTTGATTAAATTCAGACTTAAGATAAGTGACACAACTACCTTTTTCTATTGTCACGTTCCCCTAGGCAAGCCATTTAAAAGTAGAATTCAATTTGTAATACGTGACAAAAGAAGTTTGGGGGCTCGTCCGGGATATTTTTCTGAACCTATTTTCGTCATTTTGTAATTTTGTAAAGGCGAAGTTGACTTAAACAACAAATTTTTTTGTGTCAAAGAGTCGGAAGTAAAGTATCAATAGTATTGACCAAACTCTCTTAAGGTTTTTTGTTGTACTGATTTTGTACTGTATATTTACATTGTATACATTTTTTTTGCTTGTAATAGTTGTTAGTTAGCCATGGATATTCAGGTTTTTCTTGCAAATCCCTCTGTGAAAGAGCTTGATGCTTTTACTAGGAAGGAACTGGTCCTTATTTCTAAACATTTAGGGTTAAAAATAAAATCAAATGCCCTTAAACAAGAAATCAGAGATAACATTGTAATCCATTATGTAGACGAGGAAGTGTTTTCTGAAGACCTTTTAGAAACCCTTAGACCCGATGAGGGTAAATCAGATTTAGAACTTCAGATAAAATTAAAACAGATGGAAATAGAAGCCCAGTTAGCTTTAAAAGAGAAGGAAATTATCTTGGGGAAACAAAAAGAATTAGAGCTTGCAGCGGCTAGAGAGCAGAGAGAAATTAAACAAAAAGAATTAGAGCTTGCAGCGGCTAGAGAGCAGAAAGAAATGGAAATGAAATTACAAATAGAGTTAAAAAAATTAGAGTTAGCTGCTAATGTAAGACCAGATTCTTCCCCTGCCAGTCATACTGTTGAAGCAATAAAATTTTTGAAAATAATTCCACGCTTTAATGAAGCCACAATTGACAATTATTTTCCATAATTTGAACTTGCTGTGAAAAATTTTAATGTACCTGAAACTTTGTGGCCCACTTTGCTGCAAACAGTTTTGACTGGTAGAGCTGCAGAGGTATTTTGTTCTTTGACCATTGAACAACAAAAAGATTATAATGTTGTTAAGGCCTTAATTCTTAAGGCATATGAACTTGTTCCGGAAGCTTACCGAAAGCAGTTCAGGGATTGTCGCAAATCGGATGGCCAAACCCATGTAGAATTCCTGCGGGAAAAGGAGCGACGCTTTGAGAAATGGCTCACTTCCAGGGAAATCGGCACCGACTTTGCAAAATTCAAGAACCTAATGCTGATGGAAGAGTTCAAGAGTTGTGTGCGGCTGGACGTCCGTATGCATATAGCTGATCGTGGCGAGGAAGATGTGCACAAGGCTGCAGTGTTGGCAGACGATTATATAATATCACATCAATTTGCCAGGTATACGACGGATGTCAAGCCAAATCAAGTCAAACAGCCTGAGTCTACTGCTAGCAACTCCATCAAGAACAGCAGTACAAATGACAGAAAACCTACTACAAGTAAAGCTACTTGTTCCTACTGCAAACGAGAAGGCCATAAAATTGACGATTGCTGGAAATTGAGGAAGAGAAACGAAAAAACTCCTTCAAAAGTCAGCGCTTGCACAGTACAGTGGTCGTCGAGGTTTACTCCCTCATCATCAAGTCATATCAAGAATACCTCGACACCACCTGTTTCAAATGTATTGACTGTACAAGACTCTCCGAAAATGTCTCCACGATGTTCAAATGACTCAACAGCGAGTTCTTCAAATTCATCTTTACGATGTTCCAATGACTCAAACAAGAGTTTTTCAAATACATCAAGCCGATGTTCCAATGACTCAAACAAGAGTTTTTCAAGTACATCAAGCCGATGTTCCAATGACTCCATCCAGAGTTTCCATAATACATCACCCCGATGTTCCAATGACTCTATCCAGAGTTCCCATAATACATCACCCCGATGTTCCAATGACTCTATCCAGAGTTCCCATAATACATCATCCCGATGTTCCCATGACTCTATCAAGAGTTCCCATAAGACATCACCCCGATGTTCCAATGACTCCATCAAGAGTTCTCCAAATACATCCAAAAGATGTTCTACTGATTCAAGAAAGAGTTTCTCCACTGCGTCTCCTAGAGATGTCAATGACTCCAGCGAGAGTTCGACCCAAGTCCAGTCTGCATCAACCAAAATTGATGTTTTATTAGAGGATTTTAAGCCTTTCATTTCGGAAGGATTCGTATCACTACCCGGTGATTCTACAAGTCTACGACCTATCACCATTTTGAGAGACACAGGTGCCTCACAATCGCTACTTTTAGAGGGTATCTTGCCCTTGTCAAAATCATCATCGACTGGGAAGAGCATCCTGTTACGAGGCGTAGAGCTTGGATGTATAGATGTGCCTCTACATCTAATCGACATAAAGTCAAATCTCATTACTGGACCGGTTGTTGTAGGTGTCCGACCAACATTACCATTGGAAGGCATCTCGTTGCTGTTAGGCAATGACTTAGCAGGTGGAAAGGTGATAGCCGAACCCATCGTCACTCAAACACCCGACTTATCTGCCACACCCGAGGAAGACCTAGAGTTATATCCAGCGTGTGCAGTAACAAGGGCAATGAGGTTGAAAGCATCTCAAGAAGAGAACGTTATCAAAGCCAACAGTAACCACGATGATGTGGACTTGAGCACCACATTCTTTGCTTCTCTTGAAGAAGAACCAACGCCAAATTCTGAAAAGCCGGCATCAACTCGAAAACAGTTGATTGAGGACCAAAAGAAGGATCCAGAGCTCGCCAAACTCCGAGAAACCGCAATGACATCACAAGAGGCAGAGCTAGCATCAACGTGCTACTACATCCAAGATGATATGCTCTTCAGGAAATGGAAACCTCCAGACGCATCCAACGAAGAAGAATGGAGAATATGCCATCAAATCGTGGTACCAGAAAGATACCGAGCGTACATCATGAATCTGGCTCATGACACACCAATGTCAGGTCATCTCGGCATCCACAAGACATACCACAAGATTATGTCACACTTCTTCTGGCCACGTTTGAAGAAAGATGTCATCCAGTACTGCCGATCTTGTCATGCCTGTCAGATGGTTGGCAAGCCAAATCAAAAGATCCCTGTTGCTCCTCTGAAGCCGATTCCAGCCTTTGAAGAACCTTTCAGCAGAGTACTTATTGACTGTGTTGGTCCTCTCCCAAGGACAAAAGCTGGCAACCAATACCTGTTGACCATTATGTGTGCTTCAACTCGTTTTCCTGAGGCTATTCCTCTAAGGAACATAAAAGCATCAAACATTGTAAAGGCCTTAATCAAGTTCTTTACTCTATTTGGTCTACCAAAGTCCATCCAATCGGACCAAGGAACGAATTTCACGGCCAATCTTTTCAAGCAAGTCATGACTCAGTTGGGCATCAAACACTGCATGTCAAGTGCGTATCATGCCGAGTCGCAAGGCGCTCTTGAGCGATTCCATCAGACTCTCAAGAACATGATCCGAACCTATTGCTTTGAGCACGAAAAAGACTGGGACGAAAGAATCCACATGCTGCTGTTTGCAACCCGTGAATCCGTCCAGGAATCGTTGGGATTCAGCCCTTTTGACTTAGTCTTTGGCCATTCGGTGCGCGGTCCCTTGAAATGTATAAAAGAGACTTTGTTGTCACCAACAGCCACTGAAGGACTTTTAGACTATGTAAGTAAGTTTAAAACTAGACTTTATGATGCTTGTGTTCTGGCCAAAAATAACTTACCAAACACCCAATCCAGCATGAAACGCTGGTATGATAGAAAGGCCCGTGTTAGAGAATTTTCTCCCGGGGATAAGGTGCTTGTATTTTTGCCCATACCAGGTCAACCCTTGCAAGCCAGATATTTTGGTCCCTATGAAATTGAGACCAAAATTAGTGACCTCAATTACACAATCAAAACCCCTGACCGTAGGAAAAAGACTCAGCTATGTCACATAAACATGCTGAAGCCTTATGTATCTCGGCCAGATCACTCAGAGAAGAGTAATTGTGTTTTAAATACAGTCAAAAGTTGTTCAAATAGCCATGTTTCTCCTATTGATGATGATATTGTAAAGGAGAAATTTGGACAATACAAAATACCTAATTCTTTTGTATTACAGAATTTGGATGTAAAACTGTCTCATCTGTCTTCGACAGAAAGGCCAGTTATCATGAAACTCATTAATGAATTTAATGACATTTTTTCTGATGTACCAAAACAGACTAATGTTATAATGCATGATGTAGATGTTGGCGAGGCTACTCCAGTCAAGCAGCATCCTTACAGGGTCAACCCTGAAAAACTTGCCATACTTAGGTCAGAAATCAAGTATATGCTTGAAAATGACCTCATTGAACCAAGTTCCAGTAGCTGGAGCTCCCCATGTGTCTTGATACCTAAACAGGACAAGACTTATCGTTTTTGTACAGACTACCGTAAGGTAAATGCTGTAACAAAGACCGATTCGTTTCCTATCCCTAGGATAGACGATCTCATAGATCGTATTGGTGACGCTAAGTACATCACCAAAATAGACCTACTTTCAGGTTATTGGCAGGTTCCCCTGACTGATAGGGCAAAGGAAATCTCCGCCTTTGTCACCCCTGATGGTCTGTACCAATACAAAGTGATGCCATTTGGCATGAAGAATGCTCCTGCCACTTTCCAGAGAATGATAAATGCCCTGCTTGCTGACATGGAGAATTGCCACGCATACATAGACGATGTAGTAATTTTTAGCCAAGATTTTTCTAGCCATTGTAAACAACTGCATTGTCTTTTTACTAAACTTTTACATGCAAAAATTACTGTAAACCTGAGTAAGAGTGATTTTTGCCAGGCTTCCATCCAATACTTAGGCCATATTGTAGGACAAGGCCAGGTGAAACCTGTAATGGCCAAAGTAGAAGCTATCCAAGCTTTCCCTATCCCTGCTGATCGGAAACAACTCCGAAGATTTTTGGGAATGTCTGGATATTATAGAAAATTTTGCGAAAATTTTTCTGTCATTGCCAGTCCTTTAACAAACCTCCTGAGAAAGAACGTCCGATTTACTTGGACGGATGAATGTCAGAAAGCCTTTAACCAAATTAAGCAGATATTATCTAGCTCCCCCATTTTGATGGCTCCTGACTTCGGAAAACCTTTTAGGTTAGCTATTGACGCCAGTGACACAGGTGTTGGGTCAGTCCTTTACCAAGAAGATAATTTCCAAGTAGAGCACCCTATTTGTTTCTTTTCCAAGAAATTTAATAGACATCAAAGAAATTATTCTACTGTGGAAAAAGAATGTCTTGGGTTGATTCTTTCTATACAACACTTTGATTTTTATATCAGTGGGTCCAGATGGCCACTGGTTGTATTTACTGACCACAATCCCCTTACATTTATCCACAAAATGTCTGGCAAGAACCAACAACTTCTCAGGTGGAGTTTATTTTTACAAGAGTACAACCTAGATCTTAAACACATAAAAGGCAGCGAAAATGTTATCGCCGATGCCTTATCTAGATTGTAAAAAGTATTTTGATGTATATTTTTTTTATATATCATGATAAATACATTCTGTAATGTAAATATCATTTTTGTAATTATTCTAAAAAGCTTTCCATTTCGTGGAAATGTAAACTTTTTATTTTTAGGAGGGAGGTGTTACGTATCTAGGCATTGTTACCTAGATACTATTTTTTTTTCTTGACCTGTAGGTTGTCTGCCCCTTGTGTAATAAGTTTTTTTATTTTATTTTTCACGGTGAGTCAAGCCACACAGACAGTGACCGGTCAGGGATTGGAAACTGAGCTCCTTGATAGGTGTTTAAGAAACTTTTTCACAACTTTTCATATAAAAATGTTTTTAAAGTAGGGTGTGCATATGTACACATCTTGTGCATATAATAGCGTTGAAACATTCAAACTTTTAAAATATTGATGAAACATCCAAACTTTATTTATAGTGATGAAAAATTCTAACTTTTTAATTGCAGTGAAACATTCAAACTGATCAAATTTTATAGTAGTGATGAAACGTTAACAATTCATAACAGCAGTAAAAAATTCAAACTTTATAAAAGCAGTGAACATTCAGACTGATTAAAAGCAGTAAAACATTGAAACTTTTTAATAGCAGTAAAACATTGAAACTTTTTAATAGCAGTAAAACATTCAAACCAATTAACAGCCGTAAAACATTCAGACTTTATTATAGCAACTAAACATTTAAACTTTATAATAAAAGTGAAACATTCAAACGGATTAATAGCGGTAAAACATCAAGGATATAATTAATAGTAGTAAAACATACAAACTTTTTAATTGTAGTAAAACATTTAAATTGTATAATAGCGTTAAAACATTCAAATAGATTATCAGCAATAAAACTACCAAACTTTATGATAGCACTGTGTTACGTATCTAGGCATTGTTACCTAGATACTATTTTTTTTTCTTGACCTGTAGGTTGTCTGCCCCTTGTGTAATAAGTTTTTTTATTTTATTTTTCACGGTGAGTTAAGCCACACAGACAGTGACCGGTCCTTGACCTATGTGTGTACCTCTGGTTGAAAGGAGGGTGTTTTTTTTTTTCTTCTGTCTCTTTGAAGAGCGTTCTAGATCTGGGTGTTGATGACTTATTCTGTTCTAGAAATTACTAGATTTGTCTTGATATCGACGCGCGGTATATTATATAAAGACCGCCCGTGTAACGTTGACAGACAGACATACGGAGACAGCCGTGAGACAGAATAGCGGAGACATTGCGTGACCCGTGCGTGGTATACCAATTGATCGTGTAAGTTAAGATTTTTCTTTTTTCAAGGCCTTGCTTGTATTTGTAATTATATTTTCAAACTCTTGTATTGTAATATTTTTACATGCCATTTTTGTAAAAGGGTTTTGGTCAACCCTTCCATTTTGTATTGAGTAAATGTTTTTTTTTTTTTTTGCTTTATGTGATTCAGTTAAAAGTACTATTCGAGTTATATTTTATTAAACCTTAAGTTGATATTTTACCTTCCGATTTCTTGTGTCATTTTTTTTTTGTTATTCATTGTAAGTCTTTGATTAAATTCAGACTTAAGATAAGTGACACAACTACCTTTTTCTATTGTCACGTTCCCCTAGGCAAGCCATTTAAAAGTAGAATTCAATTTGTAATACGTGACAACTGAAACATTAAAACCAATTAATAGCAGTAGAACTTTGTAATAGCAGTATAACATTCAAACTTTATAATAGCAGCGAAACATTCAAACTGATTTACAGCCATAAAACATTCAAATTTTATAATGGTGATGAAAAGTTAAAACTTTATAATAGCAGTGAAACATTCAAAGTTTATAATAGCAGTGAAACATTTAAACTTTATAATAGCATTGAAACATTCAAACTTTATAATAGCAGTGAAACATTCAAACTTTATAATAGCAGTGAAACATTTAAATAGATTATCAGTAGTAAAACATTCAAACATTATAATAGCTGTGAATTATTCAAATTTTATAATAGCATTGAAACTATCAAACAGACAGCAGTAAAATATTTATCTTAGGAAGACATTGCCATTATTGTCATTTATAAGACAATAACCATGTGACTTATTTTAAAGTAGGTCATAGATTTGGAACAACCCTATTGACATTAGGCAACATCAGAGACTTTAGTTAAAAATGTGAGGTGAAGAAAGTCTTACAATGAAAAGACGATTTGATTGGATCCTAATTCTTTTTTTTTTTTTTTTTTTTTTTAACCAGAGAAATCAAAACATTGAACCAATTATGTATATGACAGAGTGGTTTATGTGTGTGTTTACACGGACACTGCCTTGGACTGTAGTCTTACGCTTGTGGGATCAATTTCTTTGTGAAGGTCTGTGGTGCCCTACTTGTCATGTTATGTTATTTATGTAATATGCACAATAAATAAGGTTGAGTGTACTAATTTTTAAGTTATTGCTTTGGGTTCTTATAGTGTTCCAGACTTAAGAAAGTTCCCCTGATAGACCTTGCATTATATAGGGCGGAAGATGTAAAAATCTTCCGTTTCTGTGGCCAAAATTTATGAAGGTGTCATGTGGCCAGCTCAAGGATCAACTGTTTTTACTTTTCCTCAACCAATGTCAGTTATCATTTAGAGCTGGGTGGACTCATATAGGTCCAGAAGTAAAAATAATTCCAGTCTTCACCAGGATGCACCTCCACCAGATTTGAACAAACCAAAGAAACTCATTTTTTCTTCAATAGACGACCAAGGCAGAGAATAACACTTAGACATAAGAAAGGATAGCTTAAGGAGCAAAAACCTTTGTATGCTAATCAGCTGTTTTCTTGAGCCTAATCAGTGTGACATTTATTTTAAATATATTTTTTTGGTTTCCACCTCAGGTGTTAAGGTGTTATTCCGAGTGGGCTTAGTGCTGTTAAAGACTGCATTGGAGGGACAAGAAAAGTTGTCACAGTGCCCCTCTTTTTTTGACACACTGGAGAGGTTGCGGTTCAGAAATTTGCTGCCAGAGTTACAAGACGAGGAGTATATATTTAGAGAAGTCAGTTCTTTCATCAACTAAACTTTTTTGCAAATACTTTTTTTTTAATAGCAATGTACCAAATTAGTAGCCCTACATACATTTTACCTCAACAGCTGTTAAAATCAAGATTAATATTGCCCTTAAAAGAGAATGTTATTTTTAATAAACTAAACAACACAAATAATGACTAAGCAATGCTAACACCTTTTGCCTGGTTCATGAATGACTTCTAGTAACACACTGACATTTTATAGATGACACATACAAACATATAAACACCTTGGCTTAGGGAAATAATTCTAAATAGTGACTACACATATAATGAAAGTCAACAGATATTACCTACTGAAAAAGATCTTAAGTTACTTAATTTATTTAATTTTTTAAAAAGTGTATACTTGTCAAGATTCATGGATGTGAAAAACTTTTAGGAATTCTGGGCTATATAAATAGATTAAGTCTTATTGAGCTGTATTGTGAAATTTAAAAAGTTGTCAAGATTTCATTATTTAATTCTAAAATTGGCACACAACTAAAGAACTTAACTTTTATTATCCAGGTCTTGTATTTGAAATGTTATGGCATCCATAGATATCCAAATTTAATGGGTGTAAGATCTTATGTCGTGGTTTGTCAAGTGGGCTAGTTATTTTGTTGTTCATAAAGAAACTGATTCACCTGCCCCCATCTATCATGAGTTTAGTTTATTCATCATGTGTTCAAAACTTGTTTACTAATGTAAGCAAATATAATATTGTTTGATTTTACATGTAGAAAAGGTGAACTTTGCGACATAAGTTAATTATTTGAAAGCAGTATAATAAGTCAATGTTTATCCTTAAAAATTTTTTATGTTTAGTGGTTCTAGGTGATCATAATTTCTTTTATTTACCTCTATAGTCTCTTCGTCTGGGCATCACTGAGAGAGATATGGAGAAGGAACACCTAAAACAGATCAAGAGACGTAAGGCAGCCAGAGAAGCCAAAGAGAAGGAAGCTTTATCAAGTTCTCACGGTGGGTCAGATGTGAGGGGGGGCCACACTGGGGGAGCAGATGTCAGACACAAGAGAAGAACATAACAGGCCCCAAGTGGGTCTCATCGCTAACTTTTGTACACATTCTGCTCTGTGAGAACGAGGCGCAGCATAATGTGAATTTATGTTTATGCAAAAAAAAAAAAAAAGAAAAATTTGGTCATCGTCTTCTTGACCTGCATTGAAACATAGGACTTTAAAAAACTTGTATATGTGTACTTGGCTGCATGTTTATCATAGGCATGAGGGGTGTGTGCTCTTTTCTAGACATTGGTGTAAAGCTTTCCTGAGTATGCAGTCAGACTGTGCCAAAGCTGAGTTGCTGGCTCAATGCATGACTCTCATGCCATTCAACATATTCAAGTGATTCATTGGAACAAGAGACTTTTGCTTAGTTTCCATCTACCTGGTTTAACAAAAAAAAAGTCAACACTTCTCAAGTTGTACATAAAGCCTCGAAGTGGCACAGCAGACACGATTCGCTGAGGAAGCTCTTATTTATAAGTTATTTATTTCAAAGACTTCAGATGTTTACAATGTCAGTGTGATACTCACTAGAAGAAATGTTCTTGCCTTTTGTTCTTTTTTTAATGCTTGTGATGTTTTTGTTCTATAGATTCAAGACAATAGACTGTGTATGTGGTTTATTTATCCTTCCTTACAATTTTACAATGCGGCTGTCAGTCCTAGCTGTGATCTACATATTTTGCCACACCTAGGCCAGACATAACAATTGTCTCACTATGTTTGTTTTTTCTCATTTCGCAGCCTATACCTGTCCTTGGCAGAATATTTTCAATTAAAGCTGTCAGAAAGTCACAGGGAGTTAAGACACCCTGAACCATTACTGATATTTTAGTCTTAAAAGTTTTGTAAGAGATGGTACATATTAATGCCTACTTTCCATTGCTGATAGTAGCAGAGTTTGTTTTTAGGATCTATATGTTATCATAACATGAAAAGTACGTTAACAGTATTTGACATTGCACTGCAATTGTAACAAAATTCTGTTATAATTTTTCTTGACTTAGAAACTCTTTTCTGTCAAACTTTCAAATGAAAATAAATAAGCACTCTGATTTGAAATATGAAAAGTCTGATATAAGAATTGATCTACCCTAGGACATAACTGGGCCAGAGAGAATGATTTTAATTCACTGAATGTTAATATATGTCAGTTTAACCTTACAAGGCTAGACTCAAGTATAATTTTTTTTGTCAGTAATTAACTTTTTTTTTCAGTTAAAATTTGCTTTTTAAGTAAAAAAACAACTAAATAAGGTTATCGCCATGAAGAAACCATATTCTCTTCATATATAGTCAATGTTTTGTCCATCATAATGAATCTGTCTGTGCCCTTATGTGTATACATAGATACATATATATTACTTGCACACATATTAACCCTAATATATATACACACACATGCTGCTCTAGACGCCCTTCCCTTCCACACCCTCCTTCTGTTGTTGTTTTGCCTTATATTTGAAAACAAAGCATTTGTTTTGTCTGTAGGTAAGGGCATACAACCTTAGGGTGGGTAACAAATGACCCAATAACATTGTGTTGTCCCACTCGATTCTTAGGATTTGCATTTTAAATGTATTTCGTTATTCCTAACTGGATGTGATTATTCCTAACTGAAGGGTGCTTTTGTAAACATTGACATGATTTAATCCTGTGTTATGACTACCTTTCCAGCAAACCAGGTTATTAGAGCTCTTTTGGGTTGATCCCATATCATCTGAGAAGTCACATTCTCTGTATAATAACCCTTCCAAGTTTTTACTTCAAATATGCCTTGCCACAATGATTGGCTGTTGTGGACACATTATGATCTATCAAGCTTCATTGCATGCTTTTTTTTATATCATGGTTAATAGGATTCTGTTATTAGCTTCTCTCATGTGTAGGGTGTCGTTTGGAATCTTTTTTTGTCCACCTTATGCTCAAGATCTAAGGTAGGCAACAGTTGAATAAGGTCTGAAACCTTTTTTGTGTCTTTGGCCCTGCCTTTTGTTAATATTTCTGCATTTATTTTGTGTACATTGAGAGTGAAAGATGGCTGTACAATACATGGAGAGTATCACAAAGAACAAGAAACATATATAATGACTTTCCATATCCTTTTCACTCACCACAATTTTTGCTACTAGTATTCATAGTACGTTATTTCCCTAACGCTTTTGTGGAAAGATAACCTGATAGATAAAATAGCTCCCATCAAAAGGAACTCATTGAGTAAAGTTCTCAGCAGAAATTTTATATGAAATTATAAACACAAATATAACATGCTGACGCAGATTTTCTTTTTTTTTTAATAAAATAAGGGTTGGATGAGAATTGAAAAAAAACCCAACTAGTAACAGAAACATCAAAAAAGGGAAAGATGATAAAAATCATGTTGTGAAAATACATAAGCTAAATGAAACAAATCCCCAGAAAACTGCCTCCATTTTAAAGGCTGACCTTCGGATATCAACCAACAATATCTCTTTGAAAGCTTGAACTGCTTTCCCTGTGCTGCATGTGTATGGAACCAATGTTATTACATTCCAGATCTCATCATTTTTTTTTTTTTTTAAAAAAAAAAAGCCTTTGTCTCATCTCGCTGGTGCTTTTGTTGTCATCTTACAGAATGGAGATGTCAGTGTGGAACACCTGAGCCCCAACCTTCTTCCTACTTAGCTGGCTGACATAAAGTCACACCATTGAACCTGGTCAAAGACTTTGCACTTTGTTTGTACCCCCCCCCCCCCCCTTTCCTTCTCCACCCTCTAAGTGTCTGTCTACATCTACACCCTCTTGCACTCTTGTGTAGCGTACAATAGTGTGCACATTGTTGTACATAAACTAGAATGACTAGATCAAAAATGCTTGGTGTGTACTAGCTGAATGGTAAGGCTGCCAGGCTTGATTGGCGACTTAATTTGTTATCAACTGTTATGTTCATTGGTGGGTTACGATTTTGTTTACATTCCATTTTGTTTCCCTAATGATATTTCATTGATTTGTTTGCTTGATATGTCATGCATATAAAAAATATATTTCTAGGAATATCATTGTTTTTTATTTTATATTGACTTGCCAAACAGAATAATGTACACTAAGTTTAAGATATAGAGTGAATCTGTTGGATCATAAGGAGTGATTTGTTGAATCAGTTTACATTTCTCCATTCACTTGTCATAAATGTATGTCATACCAGAAGGAATAATTAATTACCTAATTTTTGTGAAGCATTGTTTCAGTGAAATTCTTAATTTATAGACCATTATAGATATTACTTTAAAAGAGACTTCTTAATTAAGTAACATGAGAAGTTGCAGACATCTCCAGATGTTAAATGCCACAGACATGTTTCAATGGCAATTTAAAAAAAAATGTTTTTTAACTGCTTAGAATTAGGGAGATCCCATTGCTCAGACATGCTGGGAAAATTGGACAGAAAGATCTCATTGCTAAGAGAATTAACAGGGAGATGTCATTGTTATGAGTCTTAACAGGGAGATCTCACTGTTAGGAGACTTAACAGAGATATCTCATTGCTGGGGTGGCAACACAATTTTGCTTGGGTTATGTGCACACATTTTTTTATAATGTGAAATATTTTATTTTTCAGTTCTAAACTATTTTTTTCCTTACAATTTCACCATAAAGATTTCTCTTTTCTTGACGCCTTGTGCAGGAGCAACTATGTTTCTTGGAAAAACTTTCTATTGTAAGTTTATAAGATTGACTGTATGAAGAGATTTGAATAATTGTATTGGTACTGACAATATAGGCCCAGGAAAGTTTCATTTTGTGATAACATTTTCTATTTCTATCCATATTGTGAGTTCATAAGTTTGACTGTATGAAGAGATTTTAATAATTGTATTTAAGTATTAGTACTGAAAATATAGGCCCAGGAAACTTTCATTCTTTAATTTGCTTTTTTTTTCTAGAATTGAAATTTTTCTAAATCTTGTATAAAGTTAAGTTCCCCTTTCAGACCTTCCAATATATAGGGCAGATGATGTTAAGCTCAACTGTTTCTTTGTCCAGCAGTAAATGAGCAGGGTGTCATGTGGCCAGCACAAGGAACAACTGCCTTTACTTTCCCCAACTAAAGTCAGGGTGTCTTCAGGGGCTCCAAGGTTTGGAAGCCAAGCTCTTAACCACTCAGCCACCGCGCGCCTGAAAGCTTGTATATATATTTTTTAAATGTAATGGAGAGAGGGGGGAATGGGGCCTGTTTTATGAACACATCTAAAGTTTTCAATTGTGTATGTTATATTGAAAACTAATGTTAAAAAAATGTTCATATATACTGTTCAGATCTGGACTTCATATGTTCGAAACAAGCTGAATGCTCATTAGCCCACCCCCAAAAGATATAATGTCTTATAATATTAATATTTTTTTGAAAATTTCAACAAACAGATGAGCAGACAGTATCATGCCTATACCTTTTATTCAGACCAAAGAATATATGAAACAATTTTCAAAAAAAAAACAAAAAACCATTCATCTCCTCATTTTCAGATTTTGCTATTTTGTCATCTCTCAACATTTCACCTGAGCCAAATGTATTCTGCTATGTATTATCTTGTCTCTTGCATTATTCATAATCAAAATGTAATTTATTGTCATTGTTGAAGATCGACTGAAATAATGAAGTCTGCAAGACGCGTGTGCACCCTCGTAACCAGAGCTCAGAAAAAGAAATGCTTAGTGAGAGTGTGTCTGTTATTGGAGAGTTGATGTATTCAATGTATACCCTCTTTTTCAGTATATTATTATATCAGTTATACAGGTGACTATTTTGTGTGTGATCTATATCAAGCAGAAATGGAGTGGACCTTACTGCCTTAATGAGCACTTACAGTGCCTTTTTAAGTTGATTACATTTTTTTTTTCTCTCTCCTCTCTTTTTGTTGTTTTTTTTTTTGCTATTTTTAATTAAAACTAATTTATAAAGTATGTAAATGGTCCACTGCTCATTTTATGTTATAATATTTGTGTTTATTGTCATTACATAAATGCATTTTTTTAAATGGTGGATGGTATGTAGTGTAATTTAATGATTGGACAATGTATCCTTACAATTCAATAATACAAGTATTAGCAATGTACCTTTCTGTTTTGTTACACTTGTAAAGAATGTAGATCTACTGAGTTATGAACCATATAAAAGTTATATGCTGTTGCTTTTTTGTGTAACTATGTTGTAATTTATCTACTAGCCATTATATATTTTTGTGTGGGTAGAATATATTTTGGGTAAAAAAAATATCTACTTGAACAGGAGAGGTAATTTGTTATTTTTTAAAAAGAAAAACATATTTTGAGTTACTGCACTTTTATCATAATTTCTTGGCTGAAAAGAAGATAGCTGGCTAAAAAATTTTTTCCTAAGTTTAAGGTACTAAGAACCCCCCCCCCCCCCCCCCCAAAATAATTTTTTTTGTCAGTTACAGAAACAGAGGCAGAACAGTTAGAGGCCTGAAACTGACACATTGCCTCTGATAGGTCAACTTGTTAAGATTTAATTTTGACAAAAACTCAATAACCTCTGCTTTACTAACTCTAGTAGTTTGTAGATGAATCAACCTTCTAATGTAATGAAAATGAAATTTGCTCTAGGTCCACACAGAGATCAAGGTCATGTCTGCTCTTTTTCTAATAATTTTCTGTAAGCAGCAAGTATTCTGTTCTTATGATTTTTTAAATTTTTCTTAAATCATTTTGATCTTTTCATGAAAATTATGACAACTAGTTGTTTTTTTCCCCCCAGTTCTTCCTGATAAAACAATTCACACTTTATGCTTTGTATTGTCAGAATTTTCCCCTAAGTTGGTTGGGGGTTGTTGGGGCTGTTATTTCATATGTTGATGTCAAGTTGATCAACAAATTGTTAGAGTCACATGACTTACACAAATTTACTTGTCTTATAGCATCAACAAAACAACAATCAACAAAATGAGTTTTTCTTTGAGAGTTTCGAGTAGAGAATATTGTATTTATTTTCTACTTTTTAACAATAATATAAAAATGTTCACTATCTGTTTATGTATACAGCTTTAAACCAAGTCCTCTTTGTTGAATTTCTTTATTCTAGAGTTATTTTTTTAAAATAATAAATGAAATTGAAATAGAACACAAAGGTGTTTCTATGGCATTTTTTTTTTTGACAATTTAAAAAAAAAAGAAATATTTTAGGGGAGCTAACTAAAGAAAATAATTTCTGTTCCTATGTCGCTGCTAGTTGTTGTTTTGTTTTTAGTTCAATCATAGCAATAAAATATCAAGATTGGTTTTGGCTGCTCAAATTACTTGCACAGCTTTTGGTCAACCATATTTGCAGTTTTGATTTTTGGCTTTGTGATGCCCATAGCCTATAATCTGAAAGTGTAGAAAAGAATATATCCATATGTAATGTTATTAAAAAAATGATGGACATTTTTTTTTTATTTACAATTTTGTTAAATGTTTGTTTTATTTTACAAAATCTTGTTTCTGTATACATATGTTTGTTAAAGATGATTTGCCAAAGTTCTAATTTTAACTTTTTTTTTTTATATCTGTGATGCCTCAACAAGTCTTGATGGACAAAAAAAAAAAAAAAAATCAACCAGACTATGATAATTATTTCCCACAAACTGGAGTTATCTATTCCCTATACTTATGCATTTGGGTATTTTTCTATGTTGGTTCTGTGTTTTTTTTTTAAATCTTTGAAAAGCTGGGAGATTTGTGAACAAGATAATATGTCTTCTTTAAACATAATAAATATTACAATAGGTATCCACAATATTTTTGGTTTAAGTTTTTTTTTTTGTTTTTTAGGTTGTTATGGTACGTTTTCAAACTAATAAACTAGTAATGCTTTTATTCCTGGTCATGTGCTATGAGCTTCGTACTGTTGTCAGGATGGTCCAGGGTTTGAACCCTGAGTTATTAAAAAAAACAACAAAAAAAGAACATGAACTAGAATTACGAGATGTGAACACTGATTGTAACAAGTTTACAATTTAGTTTTTTGGAAAATAAATAAAGGAAAAAAAAACAACACTTTTGGCTATTGGTAGTTTTATAGTTAAATAGGGTTCACCTGCTGGTACTCTAGACTAGACAAATAAGTAAGAATGAATAAACTCTGGTTTGAATGTTACTCTCTCTTTATTTTTTTGTTTCTTTCTGAAACTCTTCTTTCTTTCACATTATTTTTTTTTTGCTTCTCTCTCTCTCTCTCTCACACACACACACCCATTTTGTTCTCTTTTTTTTTCTGTTCTGTTTCTTTCTCACACACTTTCTTAAAATTATTTTTTTTTCACTTATGCACTCACACACGTGCATGCTCTCTCTCTCCCTCCCCCCATCTCACTCTCGCTATTACAAAATTTGACTCTAAGCCATCAATTCACTCTGGACGTTGTGTAATAACATTAAACACTCACGTCTGTCTCTTCCTAGCACTTGTCATGTCACATCTAGAAATGTGGCATCAAATTTTCAATGAGAGCAAAGGAATGAAATAAGGGAATGCAATGACCAATGCATGAACCAGTGCCCCTTAGATACTTGACAACTCTTGTCAGCAGAAACGCTGATTCAACTGAACCAACCATTAGACTATGATTAGACCATCCAGATGTCTTAAAACAGCTTGATCTCTGGTTGGTAGGTGCATGCTTGCGAATACACTAACTATAACTTTAAATATAATGTCACATCATAATGTGATGACCTAATCCCATATCATCATGGCATGTCCTCATGTGATATCATAATGACATCATAATGTTATGACATAATGTTATTTCATCATGTCATGCCATCATAATATCATATTATAATGTCACATAATATCATGTCAGAATGATATTTATGATGTCATCATATCATCATGGCATGTCATCATGCCATATCAAAATATCACATTGTAATGTCATTCTATAATATCACATCATAATGTCACATAATAATGTCAGATCATAATGTCATGACATAATATCACATCATAATGTCATGACACAATATCACATCATAATGTCTAATATCATGTCAGAATGATATTTATGATGTCATCATATCATCATGGCATGTCATCATGCCATATCAAAATATCACATTGTAATGTCATTCTGTAATATCACATCATAATGTCACATCATAATGTCATGACATAATATCACATCATAATGTCATGACACAATATCACATCATTATGTCATGACATAATATCACATCATAATGTCATGACATAATCCCATATCATCATGGTATGTCATATCATAATAATGTGTCATAATGCCATATCATTATGTCTCATCATGATATCATGTCATAATGCCATTAATGATGTCATCATATCCCCATGGTATGTCATCATGCCATATCATATCATGCCATATCATAATGTCATATCGTAATATCATGTAATATTTCATAATATCATATCATGCAAATTCATAATTTCACATTATATCATGTTATAATGCTATTAACAATTTCATATCTTATAATGCCCTATTATATAATGCCATATTATACTATCATGTTATAATAATGATAATAAGGCTTGTGTTTAAGCCTGAAGATTAAGGAGTAGTGCAGTATTTTGCTTGGCTATACAGTCCCAGCTGTGACCTACATATTTTTTCACATCCTACATAACAGTTGTCTGCCTGTGGTTGGTTAAATTTTTCTCTCCTAACTGACGATACCAGCGTTGATTCCACCAGAATGTGGTAAACAATTACAGAGAGAAAGAGTTAAGGTTGTCTTTCCGCCGTCCTCGGTTGTAGATATCTTTTTGGTTTCGAAATGTGTATCCCTCGGCCTATGTATTAAACCTTCAGCCGTCTGCTGTCAGGGGCTCTTTTCTATGCCAGTTAAAGCAAGCTGAAGCCATATTTTCATAGTGTCATATATGGCAATGCCTATGTCTTAGATTCCGAATATTAAAGATGTGTGCAGGGTTTCACATGGACAGTAGCCTACATGGCAATCCAGTTGCGACCTACATATTTTTCCACGACTGATGCAGACGAAGCAATTGTCCGCTGGCGCTTTATTTAAGTTTTCTTTCTGTCTTCTGCACTTGTCTTCAATTATGGCTTTTCTATGAATCTCAAATGTTTGTCCCGCAGCCTTTGTGATGTCATATAATTACATATCATAATATCATATCATGATGTCATATCATAGTGGCATATTATAATATCATATCATGATGTCATATCATATTGGCATATCATAATATCATATTGTGATGTCATATCATATTGGCATATCATAATATCATATTGTGATGTCATATCATATTGGCATATCATAATATCATATTGTGATGTCATATATCATAATATCAAATCATGATGCCATATCATAATGGCATATTATAATATCATATTGTTATGTCAAATCATAATGCCATATCATAATACCATATCGAAATGTTATATCATAATAGAATATCATAATATCATCTCATGATGTCATCATAATGCCATATCATAATATCATATCATGATGTCATATCATAATTGCATATCATAATTGCATATCATAATATCATATCATGATGTCATATAATTACATATCATAATATCATATTATGATGCCTTATCATAATATCATATTATAATATTATATCGTGATGTCAAATCATAATGCCATATCGTAATATCATATCGAAATGTTATATCATAATAGAATATCATAATATCATATCACGATGTCATCATAATGCCATATCATAATATCATATCATGATGTCATATCATAATGGCATATCATAATACAATTTCATGATGTCATCATAATGCCAAATCATGATGTCATATCATGATGTTATATCATAATATCATATCATGATGTCATATCATAATACCATATCATGATGATGCGGATGTTCATGTCGCCCTAACATTGCATCTTCCTAAAACGCATTTTCCCATTTGGTTGAATCAAAAGAAAGAAAGAATAAAAAAGTATTATCACATTAAGTTCATAAAGTTTCCCTAATTCTTTCTGTCACAACGGCCTCGGATGTCTAGAAATGTGAACCCTACTGCTGGAGGCGATGTGACCGTAGTGTAGAAAAATGAAATAGGAAGAAGAAGAAGAAGAAGATCTTTCATTTTGAGTTAATAGAATTCAGCTGATCAAATAACCAGTGCTATTGAACCACACTTTGACGTGTAACAGACAGATCAAAGAAGAAAGAAAGAAAAAGAAATGGCACAAAAAGATATGTTCTGCCTTTTTTTTTTCCCCCACCCTCTCACCACGTTGCCTAGAAATAAAGGGAAGTAATCGTAATGTCACCAACAAAGGGAGACAACAGAATAAATTATAAACTTCAAAGGAAATAAAAATAGAAATCTGCGCGCGTGTGTGTGTGTAATTACGTGGTTAGTGTAAGGGACGCTAATCTTGTCAGTTCGAATTAACTCTGCATGACGCCACTAGTGACGGCTCAAAGAAAAGATACACCCGTTAAGATCTATACGTCTGCTGTCTGTAACGACAAATTTTTGTAGAAGTTTGGTATACATTATTTGACAGTTCGTTCATGTACAGATTGATAACATAAAGTATTCACACCCTAGCAGATTATTGCGGACGTA
This sequence comes from Biomphalaria pfeifferi, assembly GCA_030265305.1. Taxonomy (NCBI): domain Eukaryota; kingdom Metazoa; phylum Mollusca; class Gastropoda; family Planorbidae; genus Biomphalaria; species Biomphalaria pfeifferi. The sequence continues at coordinate 293,771 of JASAOG010000080.1, read as the reverse complement.
TTACGCAATAACCCATCATTTTATTATGACCTATTGGCTATGCAGTGTTTCCTATAATGGGCTACGCGTACCCTCAGAGGTACGGGAAGAGTTTGAAAAGGTTACGCGTTACACACAGTTAACTATGCTGATTTTAACAAAAATACCCATACAGTTTTCAAATTAGAATAAAATATAAGCTTTAGATCCTTTTCACGATGTATGTTTTTGCAAACTCAAATACGGCGCTAGTTTACATTTTAAGGCTAGTTTCTATAAGATCAGGAAATGGATAGGAGTGTTACAACTTTCGTCGACAAATTAAAAACTAGTTTTTTAAAATAGAATATCCGATGAGGTCTCTGTAACGTACAAAAAATAAAATTCACTAATTGAATACTTGATTGTGATAGAGTAATTATTGTTTTGCGTATGTAAAAAAAAAGTTCTTCTTTCAAACCTTGTGGTCTAAAGGGCAGATGATGTAAAGGTCATCTGTTTCTGTGGCCTACACTTAACGAGGGTGTCACATGGTAAGCACAACAACCAGCCGCCTTTACTTTTCCCAAACTAATGTTAGGTACCCATTAGAAGTGGGTGGACTCAGGGGCGCCGATGATTCCGAAATTAAAACTCCCAGTCTTCACCAGGATTTGAACCCCGGATCCCGGTTCGGTAGCCAAGCGCTTTACCGATCAGCCACCTCGCCTCCTTTTGTATATATGGCGACATAAAAATACCGGTAACCTAATTTTGATTGTTATTCAAATAAATCCTTTTTTGTAAGGGGGTTGGGGGTGGGGGCGAGGGGTACTCGGTGTTACGAAAATTCTAGAAGGGGTACGCATAGATCAAAAGTTTGGGAAACACTTGGGTATTGTAACAACTGTCAATAATCAATGCACAGGCTAGGGCTGCGTTATCTCTTTTTGTCTTATTCTTCCCCGTTCTCATTATGGAGTGATCATACGCCTAGCTCTCTATTTGTGCAGTGATTTCTACAAAACTTATATCAACTCACTCTGTCTGTCTAAGTAAACAAGTATGAACACGTTATATCTCCCACATCCATTCTCGGATAAGGTTTCATTGCTCCTAATAATACATGAATAAAAAAACAACATTTATTTTTTTTTACCAACAAGGGGAATTAATGTTTCAGCATTCAGAGATGAGTGGGTTTTGTCCCCTTAGATAAATGTACGTACGTCATTTCTCGGATCAAGTTAAAACTTTAAAAAAAATAATAATTTATTTTATCTAACAAAACATAAATCAATTAAAATTACTCCATTAATTAATTTTTTTAAATCGAAAAAAGGGAAATAACTTCTGAAGTAGAGAGGTATAATATAGTAGTTATCTCTTTCTGTGTGCCCTTGGATACGTTTTTGTAAATTGTTTTGATGTTTTAGCATTGGTGTTACTATATCATGGTTTGCCTCATTGTACCATGTCATTCAAAAGATAAGAAGTTAGCCAAGGAGGGATAACAAAGAGTTATTACAGTTTTCCTTTCTTCCGGTCGAGAGCTGGGCGCCATCTTTGTTTTATGCTATTCTTTATTATGTTCTTTCTTCTTCCGGATTATAACAGATCTTGTGTGGTGCCCCAAATGTCCAGCAGACTATGGGATAGGTCAAGGTGAGGTAAAGGTGTGTATATGTACTATGTAGCGACGCCCTTTAGGCGACCGACTCTAAACGTGACACAAGTGACGTCACAAGTTAGCTGAGACTGTTCGAGACCAACCGTTATAGAAGGCCTCAACACTGACCTGCAACGTCACAACCTGTGGGCAGTTTAGAACAATAACTTCTTGCCGTGTCGTGCAGACATGTGACATAGCAGTGACAGGACATATTACATATACTTTAGTGAGGACATATTGCTATCCTTTATTGAAGAAATATTGCATACACTTTACAGTGGCAGGGCATATAACATCTATTTTATTGAGGTCAACGTGCTTCAAACAGGTCTTAATTTTTTTCTAAAATTCAAGTGCTAAACTGTTGCTCCTTGACGTTGTGACGTGAGCCTTGATTGACATTTCCAGAGCTCAGGGCTAGACAGAACGTGAAGAATCAACAGATCACGTGATTGATTGATGCAGTGGGATGACAGAAAGTTTTTAAAAACTAATATATCAAGAGGACCAATCAATACCCACGCAGGGGCGTAGCTGGCCCTTTGGTGTGAGTGTGTGTATGCGTCTTTGGAAGTCCCAAAACCCAGGCCACCAAAACCCGATTTCAAAACCAAATCATTGGAGTTTTAATGAGGTGTCAACACGAGATAATAGAATGCTCTATTTCCCTACGATAAAAAAAAAAAAAAAAAAAGAGCTACGCCCCTGTTGCCCACACAATAAGCCACACATCCTGTTTTCTATAAACTAGATAACTCATTCATTGTACTTGCCTTGACATTTTTAAATAATAATAAGACACAAACAAACAAAGAAACGGAAAAACTACTCTTACAAAAAGTCCAGACGACGGAAATCAAACAAGAAATCAGAAACGTTCGCTGTCGAGTTGATTTTCCCGCCATTATTGAAATGGTCTTCTGGGGGAAAAGGAAAAAAAAAAATCTAGGATGTTGAAAAAATTTTTTATTTGTGCGCATGTGCAACACGACATTCTACTTCCGGGTGAGGTCTAGGGAGACCGGTTTTAATTAGGCTGGAAACTTTGAAGGGTTCCTTAATAATTAAATTAGATAAGAATGTTTCACTAGTGGATCCGCTGGCTTGACTGCTCTGTATTCATTAGGGACACAAAACATCTATAATTAGTAATTACAAAACATCTATAATGAGGAATTACAAAATATCTATAATGAGGAATTACAAAACATCTATAATGGACCTCATTCACCAATCGTCAATAAACAACATTGAGTCACGTGCTTCTCTATCTCTTCTATTCTAATTACGATCTAATTATAATTAACAATTGTTATCACGTGACAGTTTTTTTCCCATTGTTTTATCAATATTATCACGTGACCGTTCGTTTTGGTGAATGAGGTCCATAAATACATTTGTTCATGCATTGTGTAAGAATGACTAGATTTGTAAGTCTGTAATTTGGAGACGCGGAGGCTGAGCGGTAAAGCGCTTGGCTTTCGAACCGGGGTCCATGGTTCGAATCCTGTTGAAGGCTGGGAGTTTTAATTTCGGATCTTCTGTCGCCTCTGAGTCCACCCAGCACTGATGGATACCTGATATTAGTTAGGGAAAAGTAAAGGTCGTTGTGCTGACCACATGACACTCTCGTTAACCGTAGGCCACAGAAACACATTATCTTTACATCATCTGCCCTCTAGACCACAAAGTCTGAAAGGGGAACTTCACTTACTCTTTTACTTTGTGGCACTGTAGAATCAATCTTAAAAATTCACTTAAAAAACAAAACAATTAATAGGGCCTAATTGTGAAAAACCTCTAGCCTAATTATGTCAAATACTTTTATTCTTTATATCTTTAAAAATTTATTTGAGAAATTTGTGCATTTTTTATTGTTCCATCAGCGTAAAAACACGTTCTCTTTACAAGATAAGATAATTAGCTCAACTTTACACGATATGATAATTAGCTCAACTTTACGCTTGTATTCTGAATGCCATAAGCTCCTAATGATACTTGCTCATAATTACTTAAGTTTGAATAAAATGCTGAAATGAAATGTCATGAACCTGATGGCTTGCATTCTCTCAAAGAAATGCAAATACATTATTTTCATCACCTTTAGAAATAAAGTCTATTATGATCTGGTCCAGGAGGCGCTGTGGCTGAGTGGTGAACCGCTTGGCTTCAGAACCATAGGTCCCGGTTGGAATCCTGTTGAAGACTAAGATTTTTACTTTCGGGATCTTTAGGGCGCCTCTAATGGGTACCTGCCATTAGTTGGGGATTACAGGGCATAACGTGCTAGGGTGTCCATTACACTGCACTCATCCTTCAATTTCTTTATCGAAGACTATACGGAGAACTGCCTTATCTGGAAACCACTGCGCGGTTCATCTCAGATATAGGATTACTGATCTGAAGTGCCTGATCTGGAAACCACAGCGAGGTTCATCTCAGATATAGGATTACTGATCTAAACCCTTCGACATGTAAAATGAGAACGAAGAAGACATTTCCAGTAGTATTATTACATTTTTGAATTTCACAATTTTGTGCACGTGTAGATTCTAACTTAGAAGAACGGATATACAATCTTTAAATTTTTAAGTTGGACACGGCATCATATTGTGGCAGTGTGGTAAAGCGCTTGGCTTCCGAACCGGAGGGTCCCTGGTTCGAATCCTGGTGAAGACTGAGAGTTTTAATTTCGCGACCTTTAGGGAGCTTCTGAGTCGACCCAGCTCAAATGGGCACCTGACATTAGTTTGGAAAAAGTAAAGGCGCTTGGTCGTTGTGTCGGCCACATGACACCCTCGTTAACCGTATGCTTAAAAACAGATGACCTTTACGTCATTCACTCCATAGACCGCGTGGTCTGAAAGGGGAATTTTTCTTTACATATTGTCATACACATTTTAATTTATTGCATTACACACTTAGCCTCCCTCTCTCCCCTTCTCTGTGTTTCACATTGCATTGATTATGGAGTATCTTTTTAAACGTTTAGCCTTGGGCTTTATTAATTATCATGGCAAAGGTTAATCTAACAGGGAATAGTCTGCACGTAAAGGTAAAAGGCAAATTTGAATCTGATGTTTGTGAGATGGCAGCTGCAAAAGTTTTGCACTTCAGTACGTTGCGGTGAATGCAATATGGAATGTGAATGGATATGGAGAGACGTTTACCCGGATTGTAAACTCGAGGAGGGTCATGCGGATGTTCTCGGAAGTGAATATTGATAGTAGCGGGAAGTAATTGAGACATCGCCACAATTTCAGCCTCGCCACCATAAACACCGGAAGTATTCATGTAGGCAGCGTATTGTCGAGCAGAGTGTATGACTGTGCTTCCGTGAGTAAGAAAAACGGACAGTGCGTCGCCATAGTTACCCTCAATGTTCGCAAACAAAGCTTACAGCCATCTTGCGAAGTTCGAGAGCAACAGTTTCGTAGATGACATTTTCCCAGAAATATGCAACTGATAGAAATAAACAGTTACATGATGCAGGAATTTCGACTACACTGAAAGACCTGTTGACTCCACGATATATATGTGAAGCCGTGGCCATGGCTAAGAAACGAGCGGGCAAAATGACAAGAAAGAACATGCAACTATTTGAATGACAACCAGATATTCACGTGTGTAAACAAATGCACACATAAATGTCGTCACATAAAGAATGGAGAAAGAAAAAGATTTCTTGTTCTCTCCCACCCCCTCTTTTTTCCTGAGCCGTGCTCTCTGTCGAGGCGAATGTAAAGTGGTGTAACTCTAGTCCGACTTGCAGGAAAAAAAGAGTTATCTTTCCATGACTTTATCATGACGTATCGCATGATTGGGCCATGCAAAATGTTATGCATATATAGATATACTGTACGAGGATTTTAATACAGCATTCATTTTAGGCAATTCTAGTGATCAAAATAAGTAGAAATTTAATAGTCCTATGGAAACACCAAAAGGCGTTGAAATGTGTAGATTGAGTTCGAAAGTTAATCGTTTTAATTAAGTTTTCAGGCACAGAGACCACCAGTGCAGTTTTGTGGACATAGTTTGTCTACATATTTATTTCCTTTTTCCCCATTACATAGGAATACCAGATTATCTCCCATTTCTTTATTTTCTCTATAATTACATTTGTGTGGTGGATTATCTCCCGTTTATTTTCTGTATTATTTTCATTAGCTGTCCTTTGTTTTTTAAAATATCGGAGTGTTGGCTTGTCTCCAATTTTTTTTTAATGAAGTTAATAACAATATGCAAGGGTAAAAGGTACGTGAACAATTCGCCCAGAGTCCCCGTCAACTCATTTGCACTCTTCATTAACCTTGAATGGACTGCCCTGTTGGTAGCCGCCAGCAAAATGCAATAGCGCGCACGCAATCCGCGCAGCTTCCGGCCTGCACTGCCACATGACCTCATTGTTTTCTCCCGCCAATTAGCAGACGTGACGGGGGTCACTGTACCGTGGAAAATGTTTCCAGACGGCTGCTCTAAAGCAGGAACGTTTTAGCAGCTGGTGATAAATGTGTATAGAGTTTGAAAATGAAAAAAAAAAGAAAATTGCTTTAGCAAAGATTTCAGGAGAAAATATTGCTTTACCAAAGATTTCAGGGGGAAAATGTTACTTTACCAAAGGTTTCAGGGAAAAAATATTGCTTTACCAAACATTTCAAGGGGGAAAATGTTGCTTTACCAAAGATTTCAATAGAGGGTTATTGCTTTACCAATGATTTCAATAGAGGGTTATTGCTTTACCAAAGATTTCAGAAGAGACTATTGCGTTACTAAAGATTACAGGAGTGAGTTATTGATAAACTAAAAACAAAGCGTAGTCAAACACAGACGTATATATGCATACATAGCCTATGTTGGTTACTCGTCTATTTTTTATCTCCGGGGATAAAGAAATGATTTCTTTTGGTATTGACTAGATGTCTGCTTGTCCAAAGCCTCTGAAAGAAAGAAACAAAAGATACACTTTAAAAATTAAACTTGCAATATAATTTATGAAGAATATAATTCATGTCCTGTAAAACTATATTTTATGTTTCTTTAAAAAAATGCTTTAAGAAAGTCACATCTTTCATCCTTATATAACACAAAGGGCGCTGTGGTCCAATCTCTATTGTAGACCAGTAATGGTAAGGGGTATCTGTCACTCAGCCAGCACAGCTCTGCTTGAGTCGGGAATCGAACTCAAACCCCTTGTCAGGTTGTCAAGGCCGTAGCCAAACAGTTTTTGGTCTCCCAGCCGCACCCCCCACAGTTGACAATAAGTCATTGTTCGCACCAAGATATGATTGGAACCAAAAAAGCGTTAATCTTGAATTCTACAATACAGAAATGCAATTTCCTAACATCTACAGCTCAATATTAATCAGTGGCCAAAAGTGTTTTCTTGCATTCTTCACTGCAGAAACGCATTCTTCTGACCTACAGCTCCTTATTCATCCTATTAAAAAGGACCATTTGAATAATATTTTACTTGAAAAATATTCTAATATGAATTAATGGGACCTTACTACATTGCAAATAAAACGATTTGAAGATACTCCACATATTTAGATTCAGGCTTTGAGGATCGCCACCGAAATAAAAATTGTACAAAAAAAAATATTTTTTAAAAAAGCTCATTTGTAAGTGATACATATTGTTAAATAGGCATGTTAAAACTTTGTTTTGTTACAGAACTATAATTCAAAGCTCTAACAAAAACTTTCGCAAGTGGGAAAAGAAATTAATAGGACCAATTAGATTCTACTCTACATTTTTTTTTGCATTTTTATGATTCAAGCATATATTGTGAGCTATAGTCCCAAATTTATTTAACTAGAAAAATAGCAGATTGAGTAAAGGTTGGAAAAGGCAACTAGCAAAAGAATATTTGGGTTCAGAACTCATCTCAATTGTTACTCTTATACTGAAAAATTTCTTATGAATTCTAAATTTTCCCAAAGTAAAGTCTTTCTTTAAAAAATTCTGATAAAAATTCATGTGAAATGACATAAACTCTGTCGTCATATTTGACTATTCTGTTTTAAAACATCATTTTTTCGTCTGGAAAGGGGAGGTGCGGTAGAGTGAAAACGATGAATCCTCGTTTCTTTTTAATAATTTCTGCTAAAGATTGCATTTGGCATTTAAAAAATGGGGGGGGGGGGGACTCGATATAAGAATTTAATTTATAGCATATATAAATTATATTAGCGACAGATTTTTAATAAAAATTTTGTAATTTCTTAACTATAATAGAAAGAGAAAAAGTATTGGTTTGTCCGATGGGCGGAAGGCGAATGCATGTTTCGCCCCTCCCACCTATACAACCCTTTTTCATTATATATTTATTAATGATAAAATATGAGATTAGATTGTGGTGCGACATAATATACAAATGGGTTCACATATCAATACGTAGCTTATATTATATAGATATTCAACAAATTTTGTTCACAACTTATGATTTCTCCATAAAAATAGGACTGCTTCTGGGTCCGTCCCCCCCCCCCCCCCCCCCACTCAGAAGGCTAGAGTGGGGATGGCAGTAGATGCAATCGTCCCCCCCCCCCCTGTACCACACCGAATCGGCCAAGATACCAGAAAGGGAGCGACATTATATAAAAATTATATTTTAATTCAATTAATTTTGTTCACAAACTATGATTCCCTCATGAAAGTAGGACCACCACTCCCACACACTCAAAGGGTTTAGGTGGGAAGGGCAGTAGAGGTATTCGCCCCCCCCCTTTCGGTCGAGTGGTGGGGGGGGGGGCGATCCACCCTACCGCCCCTCCCCCCTGGATCCGCCAGTGCTCCCTTTATTGTTAAATATAGAATGTAGGAGCCGTGCAGTAATTAAGGAAATCCACTGACTTCTTTAACCACAACACCACACTGAAACCTTTTCAACCTATTTACAACCTAACTATTACACCACACTCAAACCTCTTCAACCTATTTACAACATACATTTAAAATAAACCAAAGACCTTGCTAGTTAAGATCTATATAGCTCGACCTCTTTAGGGGTCCCTGCATTTTGACATTCGACATCATGACATGATATAATGGCGTATTATTTCATATTTAATGTAAAAAAATTTCAAACACTCATTTGGCCCCCCTCAAGGGAAGTTTTTAAATTCTCTCCTTCTCCCCCCCCCCCCCATTATAGCTACGCCACAGATTCTAGACTCCCCTAGTTAGCTTGAAATACTCTGCTTCTATTTGTCATATTCTATCTCTTCTTCTCAGACAGCAGATGTATTGGACAAAATTTGGGCGGGGGGGGGGGGCGGGGCGGGGCTGACACCACTCGTTGATTAATAAATCATATTATATGTGGAATATCACGTCATCAAAAGTTCACTCTTGAGAAGCACTCTACACAACTCAAGACTTCAAGGCAACTTCCTCAAGGGACATTATCGCTATAGCAACCGAAGACCAAGTTGCGAGTGGTCTGTCTAATGTGAAAGTTAAAACGGCATTTCAATTAAAAAGCTGTAGCTACTGTTGTTGATGTCAATTTTGTTATCGATGTTTTGGTGCTGCTAGTGTAGTTAATAATTTTGATGCGTTTAAAGCTCTTTTTAAGGTTGTTGTTCCAGTGTTGGTGTTGCTCTGATGTTTTTGATGTTGTTGTCATTATGTTTTTGATGTTCTTTCTATTGTGTTTTTTTTTATCTTGTTGCTGTTGTGTGTTTTTTTTTATGTTGTTGCTCTAATGTTCTTGATGTTGTTGCTCTTATGTTTTATGTTGTTGCTCTTGTGCTTTGAAGTTGTTCATGTGTTGTTGATGTTGTGCTCTTATATTTTGATGTTGTTGCTACTTTCTTTTATGTAGTAGTTCTTGTGCTGTTGATGTTGCTCGTATTTGTTTGATGTTGTTAATCTTGCGTTGTCAATGATGTCTTTCTGATGTTGCTATTGTAACGATTGTTTTGGCTGTTGTTGAAAATGTCATCGTTGTTCTTGTTTTTGATGTTGTTTTTATTGTTTTTATTGTTGCTTTTTTTAAATTACATGTAACATGTTATTAATTTTGAATGTATGGATAAGGTTAATAACTATTATTTTAAAAAACATAAGTGTACGCTAAATGAATATATAGCGATGCTGTGGCTGTGTGGTAAAGCACTTGGAACCAGAACTCAGGAGTCCCGTGTACGAATCCTGGTGAAGACTCTAGGAGTCTAGGTCGACCTCTTCGGGGCTAATTTTGAGTTTGTGTTTCTACACAAACTGTTTTTGTAATTATAAAGCTGTTTATGTTTTTATAGTATTTTTTTTACAGTTACAGCTTCTGTATTGTTGCGTTTGTTTAGTTACATTGCTGCTGTATTTGATGTTGTTTCTGTTGTTGTTATAAAACTGTTTATGTTTTTATAGTATTTTTACAGTTACAGCTTCCTTTACTGTTGCGTTTGTTTAGTTATATTGCTGCTGCATTTGATGTTGTTTCTGTAGTTATTTTTTTTACAAAGCTTATATTAACTCAATGTCTGTCTGTTTGTCTGTCTGTCTGTCTTTCTTTCTGGTAAAAAGTTTGTACACGTTATGTATCCGATACCCAATCTCATATCAATCGATTATATCGTATCTATCTCGTGTCAAGCTGAAACTTTCAACAATTTTTTCTTTTACTGGACAACACAGGAATCAATTTGAAAAAATTAACCAATTAGTTAATAATTATTGGTGAGTAATTATTTTTGTTTGGTATATATAACTAGGGAAAGAAATTGTACTTGACTGAAGTAGTGGCATAAGCTCAATGAGTAACCTTCATAGGACACTACTCAAAGTAAGTTAGTAACAAACAATAGATAACAATACAATCTTATATTTTCATAGTCACCTCACTAGCAGAGTGGTAAATACGTCGGCTTGAGCCATGAGTTCGAATTCAGGTCGTCTCCACCCCTTTTGTTTTTAAAAATGAATGCTTTAAAAAGCGAATACGGTAAAACTCATCCAGATTATAATTAATTTTTTTCCCACCATCCGTATTTTCCAACTGGTCCAGACAAGTGATAGGATCACAGCGCAGTGAGAAAGCTAATAGCTAGAAATAGCGCTAAACAAAACAGTTGGTAAAAAAAATGTTTCTAATCGCACAGATTTATTGTGGTAGGCCTAGATCTATTACAAATTTTTAATTACGTGACTGATCCAAACTAATTGATACAATTACACCTCGTAAAAGCTTTGTTTTTTAAAAAGTATTTTTTATTTCTTGTTAGTATTTTGTTTGTTAATCCTTTTTTTTTTCTTCTAATTTAGACCAAATTCAAAACTCAAAACGTTCTGTTTATATAATTTAAATTTTTTTTTCTCTTTATTTGTTAATTTTAAAGAATTTAAATAAATAATATTTCAATTTTAATTATCATCATACGTTGTTGTTTTTTTACATTGTCAAACGAAAAAAAAAAAGAAAATTAACAGTTATGAATACTTTGAATTCAATTATAATTAATAGGAAATTCCAGTTTAAATTTGAAAACATTTCTTGGCATTAGATAGTTTTTTTTATGTGTTTAATATAAAATTGCATTACCTTTTTTTAAAAAAAAAAAAACTACATAAAAACATATCATTAATTCTGATAATATATCAGAGGAGCAGTGGACAAGGGGAGAGAATAAAGCCCGTCATTTTATGTAAACAGCAGTGATACATTTATGTTCATCGTCATTACAAACTGACAAGATCTGTCCGCGTGTATTTGAATGTGTGTTTGTCAGAGCAAGTTTGCGTGTTTGTGCATGACCGGGGAGCTGTCAAGTGAATGTCGAACCCTGGGTGTCGTCGAGCGGTGAGAGAGAGGGGTGCTTATGGGGGCGCGCGCTGCATATTAAGACCGGCCTTGTTGTTATATCTGTTGAGTGCGTGACAGGGATTCAAATCTTTTCACGCCTAATTAAGGACGATACCAACTAGCGCGGTGTCTTTAACGCTAATTAGTTCGTATCGCATAAATTCCCCCCCCCCCCCCTTTTTTTTACACTTTAATTTCAACTTTGCAAATGTTTGTTGAGGGTTTAATAATATTCTCTTGTTATTGGCCAGGAGATCGTCATTAAAAAGATCCGATTAGAGTTATTGGTAAAGTGCAACAGGAAACCAGCAGTGCCTGACTGTGTCAGTCTGTGTCCATCTGTCCAGGCCCGACCTAATCCCAGGGGTGACCACAACCGAGTCTGTATATTTGTTCTTAGCTGTTACTGGTGGTGTTGTCTTAATAGATTGGGTTAATTATTTATAAGCGAGCTCTTGACAAGTTGCAACTTTCACACACATACATACAAACACAGAGAGAGAGAAAGATAGAGAGGGAGAGAGAAAGAGAGAGAAAGAGAGAGAGAGAGGGAGAGAGAAAGAGAGAGGGAGAGAGAGAGAGAAAGAGAGGGAGAGAGAGAAAGAGAGAGAGAATAATGTAAGGAAAGGATGAGAGTCCTGATGACTAGAAGTTATATAACACGATCAACATATGTTCCTGTTCCGGAAGCTAAAAGTCGGGGCTAGCGAAACCTGCCTGTAGAGCATCACCAGAGAATGCTGACCATGTCCTTCACAGCTGCAAACTATATCAAGGAGCCAGAACAAAACTCTGGCCCCAAATCCCTCCTATAGAAGAAAAACTATACGGATAACTGCTTGATCTGGAAATCACTGCGCGGTTCATCTCAGATATAGGATAACTGATCTGAACTCTCCGACGTGTAAAATGAGAAAGAAGAAGAAGAAGATGATGATGATGATTGAAAAGAACGAAGTCAAAAAACAGCCCAATGTCTCTGTACTACGCCAAGTCCACGATGCACTAAAAACACGTCTTCTATATTGTCAGTCTTCAGATCACGTGTCTCTTTTTTTTATATCTCTAAACCAGTGATGCCCGAAATTCGGCCCGCGGGCCAGATCCTGCCAGCGATGTGGTTCTACCTGGCCCCCCGGAACGTCGCCACAAAGGGTAGAAAATCGCCCCTTAAAAAAGTCGAAAATGTATCTTTACATACGTTAGAACCCTCATTTTCTGAATGAGGGATAGGTATCATGACCTTTAACATTTGTGCGTTTATGAAATGTGACTCTTAGGGTACAATTTACTACTTTTTTTCTTTTATCTTTTCGGTCGTATGCCCCGCAAGACAATGGTAAAAATTAAAATGCTACTCAGTTCGAACTGGGTTGGGCATCACTGCTCCATGCTAATTATACGTAATGTGTTGTTTTTTTTAAACTACAGTCACGTGACTAAAGATATCCCCGATTGCTATTGAATATGATGTGCCGTCCAAGCGATTCAATGTCAACATTCGCTAATAAGGGAGAGACTTTGAATGTCAGGTGTTGATAATGTTCCCATTCTATATGAACCAGGAAGGATGCAAAACTGTATTACTATTAGGTGATCTGTGGGCCAGATACATTTCTGACAGCAAAACAAGTGTAAAGTCAAATACAACCGAGACTCAGCTGCTTCGATAGGAACGAAGGTTCTAGCACATTGTCAAGGGTGGATATGGCCCAAGGAGCAAACACAAAATCAGAATATCAATATCAGAATCAACACACCAAAAACCAATAAAACAAGAAATCAAACGACGCAATTAGGGCTAGATTGGGCAGGACACAACGTGAAGAACATCAGACCAAAACAAACATGGAGGAGATCGGTAGACCAAGAAGCAAAGATGGATGGACATGGATCCAATGGGAATCTCCCAGAACAGTGATGGATCCGATGGGAATCTCCCAGAACAGAGCTGGATCCGATGGGAATCTCCCAGAACAGAGCTGACTCCGATGGGAATCTCCCAGAACAGAGCTGGATCCAATGGGAATTTCCCAGAACAGTCATGGATCCGATGGGAATCTCCCAGAATAGAATGGACCCGATGGGAATCGCCCAGAATAGAATGGACCCGATGGGAATCGCCCAGAACAGATGCCGATGTTTCGGCTCAATGTTTAACTGGAAGTTAAAAGTCTGAGGTCAAGTAATCTCACCGTCCCCGTTCGAGCCATACAGTTAATTGAAGAAACGTTGCATTGGTAGAGACTAATTAAATAGCGCCTTCTCAACACTATAGTGTAAATTTATTTTAAAAAAATTGCAATGCGTCTCAGCCTCGACGTGGCGTCTAGGTGGAAATGGTAGCTAGAGGAGACGATGAGGCCAAAAAAGGAACGAAAACAGAAACTGGGTTGGAGTGCCCAAGGGCCGAGTCTATTGCACTGGCGGGGAAGGAAGAGAGCCCCAACGAACAAGTTACTATCGGATGACTGCCTGGTCGTGCGGTATGCGCGGTGGATTATCGTTCAGTTGTTCCCGGGTTCATACCCTTCCATCTGCCATCTCCTGAAAGTTTGGGCTAGAATTTAGATTTAACTCTGAAGGAACATCCGAAACATGCAAAACATTTTGCAGAAACCTTTTTTTTATTACAAACATCCATGCCGTTTTATGGCGGACACTCGCACAGTTGATTTGTCACAGAGAAGGAATGTGTGGGAGTTTCCTCGGTGTGATCGGCCTTTGGCCTCGCCTCTAGCCTGAGCGTCTTGGGATACCAGTCACTGGTAATAAGGATGCAACAAAATTACATCTGATTTACTTTTCTCCTAGTTCACATATAGTATTAACTTTTACAATTTTAAAATACTTGGAAGGCAATTAGTTTTTTTTTTTTTTTTTCTTAAAAAACTTCTCTTAAGGGGACTTAATTAGTCTTACATACTTACTCAGTAACCTGATCATCACAAACATTTCAATATACCTCAAGGGAACTGCAAAATGGGGTCGTCTGAGAGCGTGCGCAATGTGAGTGTGTGTTTGCTTCGTTTCGCGTGAATGAACGCGTGGAGCATAAATGAGCTTACGCGCGCGGTTTAAGGCAATGAAACTCGCCTCCTCGGAGAAACAGCCTAATGACTGCCCTTCATCGATGAGGACCGACAGCTGTTTATTGGCGAAGGGATTCTCACCAGTTATCTCTCGGCCTCAGCCTCGCTTTGAGATGGCAAACGTCTCTTCCTTAACAGACGTTCAGTATTCGAATACACGCTATTTGAACAATGCGCACAAATCAGAATAACTTCCGTAGCGAAGTTCAGTATTCGAATACACGCTATTTGAACAATGCGCACAAATCAGAATAACTTCCGTAGCGAAGTTCAGTATTCGAATACACGCTATTTGAACAATGCGCACAAATCAGAATAACTTCCGTAGCGAAGTTCAGTATTCGAATACACGCTATTTGAACAATGCGCACAAATCAGAATAACTTCCGTAGCGAAGTTCAGTATTCGAATACACGCTATTTGAACAATGCGCACAAATCAGAATAACTTCCGTAGAGAAGTTCAGTGTTCGAATGCATGATATTAGTACAATGCGTACTAATTTAGAACTATCAGAATCTAATAAAGACATGATTTGTTTAATTTTTTGGATTTTTAAATCGAATTGGTAGTTAAGTAAACAATAAATTCAATTTATTTATTGGAGATTTTCAAACTAAAAGTTCATCACAGTCAAGCTTACACTCTGATTTTTAAGATCATT
The DNA here is from genome assembly GCA_030265305.1 of Biomphalaria pfeifferi. Classification (NCBI taxonomy): domain Eukaryota; kingdom Metazoa; phylum Mollusca; class Gastropoda; family Planorbidae; genus Biomphalaria; species Biomphalaria pfeifferi. Next base: position 278,577 of record JASAOG010000080.1, on the reverse strand, counting down.
TTAGGTTCTATAAAATATAGCAAGAGAGAAAAAGAAAGAGAAATTAATAAAGAAATGTGGCGGCGATGTAATGGAAAAAAAAACATACGACAAAAAGATGAAGATTAAGAGAGATTTGTACCAAGCTTATATCAACTCACCCTGCCTATCTGTCTGTCTGGTACAATTTATTTCTTCCACTTCTCATTCGCGGATCAAGAAGATAATTTTCACATTTATTTATTACCCCTAAGAAAACATCGAACAATCGAAATTTGACCATTTATTTATATCAATTAGTCGTAATTAATTTATTTTGTTTTTAGGGTTGAAATTTTATCTCGAATATAAAGGGAGATAAGCTTTGGGGTAGAGAATTAGACGTTAAGAACTGTAACATAGCGAGACTCAAATAAATGATTAAATGCTAGTGTTAAGATTATACTTAAGACTTTATGTTGATGTAAAGATTATATCAAAGACTGTATGCATATTAAACAATCTATCTATCTATCTATCTATCTATCTATCTATCTATCTATCTATCTATCTATCTATCTATCTATCTATCTATCTATCTATCTATTATCTATCTGTCCGTCTGTCTGTCTGTCTGTCCGTCCACCCGTCTGTCTGTCTGTCTGTATGTATGTATGTATGTATGTATGTATGTATGTATGTATCTATCTATCTATCTATCTATCTATCTATCTATCTATCTATCTATCTATCTAAATGTCCGTCTGTCTGTCTGTCCGTCCACCCATCTGTTTGTCTGTCTGTCTGTCTGTCTGTCTGTATGTATGTATGTATGTATGTATGTATTATGTATGTATGTATGTATGTATGTATGTATGTATGTATGTATGTATCTATCTATCTATCTGTCTATCTATCTATCTGTCTGTCCGTCTGTCTGTCTGTCTGTCCGTCCACCCATCTGTCTGTCTGTCTGTCTGTATGTATGTATGTATGTATGTATGTATGTATCTCTATCTATCTATCTATCTATCTATCTATCTATCTATCTATCTATCTATCTATCTATCTATCTATCTATCTATCTGGGTGGTGTCCTGTTCAATGTAAGACTACAGTGTGCTGTTGACAGTCAACTAATTACTCCATCCTAACGTCATACCTTCAGGCATGCCCCAAATCCGTCGAACACTGGCCAGGATCATCTACCTCGTTGAGTGACCGGTCCATGTCGTGCAGGGGTTTAATTAAGCCGAGCTAGAGTGACCCATAGTGACCCCCAACCAGATCAATGCTTATGAACTTTCGATCTTTGGAAAAGAAGAAGCCCTGTGCTTCCCCAATATTGCTCTGTCCGAAAAGTAGCGGGGGCGGGGCGGCACTCAGAGCTGACCACTGCATAAGAAAAGTTTTTGTATTATTCAGTGTTTCGATCATCGCCACCAGGCACATCACCAGCAGGAAGAGAGAGGAACTTGATGTGAGTGTCCGTTGGTACTGTCCAGCCTGTCCGGCTTGTCCACATGTTTTCCCGTTTACATACATGATGGACGAGACAGGTTAGTAGTAATAGCTTCCAAACGTCTGACCGACAAGTTGTATTGTCAGACAACGCATGTAGATGTGAACAATTTCTTGTGTCCTGTTCATTCAGCTTTAGTGTGTCGTTGACTTGTAGCACCAAACTGCTGGTAAATAACTAAACCGCCTTCAGACTTATAAAACTTGAAATAACTTCAATAGCTTCTTATGTGAAGTAAACAGAACCTTTATTACAATATAAACAAATGCAACTTGAGATAAAATGCAATCCAATGTAGTAGAGTTTAGAAATAATATGAAAGGGTATTGTGAACAAAATGTAACTCACTATGAAAACACTTCTTTTCAGTCTGGAGTTCTGCAGTTATCTGTTTTACCCTAGACCGATAACGACAATGCTGCTTATCTTGCATCATTCACAACCAATCGCTTACCTCTTCCTACCGTCACCATACACATACACTTCAATGGTAAATATCATGTGATCGTGGACTCTGGACCCCTACTTTATGTTCCTATACTTTCATTTTTTTTTAAATTCGCTATATTGATATACATTAGAGATAAACTTAACAAGCTAAATGTAAAAAACAAACAAACAACAAAACTTTTTTTTAAAACAAAGATTATCAAGTGGGAAGAACCGTAAAATCACTGCCATATAGAGCATGATTTAACTTCCTTTTTCTTTATAAAACTAAATTTATAAATTGCCACAATCTCATATAGCAATTGATTTTTTTAATTGTCATCGACTTTGAATAATTATGCAAAATTTAAAATTTATCCGAGAACGGGAAATTCTACCACCGCTGCTTGTGTTCTTTCCATTGGATTCGTGTGAATTGATTACAAGATGGCCACACTTTGTCAACAGTGCATCTACAACAAAGAAATGCCCTTCTAATATTGAACTGATCACTCCATATGTCCCTCAGAGATCTCTGAGCTCCATAGACTCTAGTAGCATCACATTTCCCCCTTAAAATTTTGCAGACTTTTTCCGTGCAAGGTTTGGAACCCGCTCCTTATTGATCTCAGACAGACAACATGCTACACTACATTTAAGTAGAACATTAAGACCTATCTGTTTAAGATTTTTTCGAATTAGCTTGTCGTCTTAACAGCAACAGTTTTAACTCTCATGTCTATGTTTGTAATGTTATCACAGCGCCAAATTGTCTTCGAGTCCGAAGATTAGGTAAGATGTATTGTTTCATACAGCTACGCGTAGCATTATGCACTTTAGACGAAGAGAATAGATTATCAGTTACCAACTCACCAATGAGTAGAACGAAAATAAAATTAACGAAATTAATAAATAATGACATCATGTTAACCTTTTAGCACAAGTGGATGAAAATTAGATCCATTTTCCCTATAAGGAATCAAACGCGAAACACAACCATGTTCGCGATTGCTCTAATCTGTCTCGTCGATAATAGAGCTGTAATGTGTGCGCCGATTAGAAGGGAGCTCACGATCCAAGATAAGTTCTCAGTGCACTGGGACCACCTACGATATCGATCACCACAAAATAGACAATTTTTACATTTGAGCGCGTGTTTCTTTGTGCAGGACTTGTCCCAAAAGGGAATTGTGGGAATGCCCCACACACAAGAGACGGAGCGATTAAAATAAAATAAAGGGAGAAAATGGCGTGTAACTGATAACGGACATTTAAACGTCGATGGTAAAGAAAGATTCGATCATTGTAACATTGCCCCTTACATTGAACAAAAGATGAAGACATTTCCACTCATTGGCGGTAATTATTTTTTTACATTCCCAGATAAAGTCACGGAGGATAAAAAATTGAATTGAATAATGGAACTCTTCAATCAAAGAGATTAGACTACAAAAGGGAGTGTGGCGTTTACAAAGGGTATGGTTCGAGAGACCAAGGCTGACCTGTAAAAGACGTCATCGAAAAGGTCAAGGTTGTAGGAATGACCTAGACCGAACCGAACATCGCCGCTAAGAAATGAAAAACTGTTAAGGTGTTCATCACATGCGGTCGTCGTGGCCGAGTGGTTAAGGCGATGGACTTGAAATCCATTGGGATATTCCCGCGTAGGTTCGAATCCTGCCGACGACGTAAATATTTTTTTTCTTTTTTTTTTTTTTGAAATCCTTGGCACACACTTAAGTGATTACAAGTTGAACTCATTTATTTTGACAACCTTCTTCCAAAGTGCATATCATATCACTCCTATCATATCACTCCTATCATCACTCCTATCATATCACTCCCTTGTCTGTCTGGTACAAATGTTGGACACGTAAGGTACTCCCACCTCCAGTCTTGGATCATGTGGACACTTTACACAATTATTCATTGTCCCTAGCAAAAAAGGCGTCACTGAAAAAAACAACAACAAATTAAGTAAATGAAGTAATTAGGATAAATCAATTAATTTTGTGTCACATAGAAAAAAAAGGAAATAACTAATACAATATTGACATACTATGATGATAAAGCTAAAATTGAATAGCGCAAATTCTGAAGTTTCCTTTAAAAAAAAAATAGATATCAAAATGTTTATGCCTGACCATTTGTTGTATCTTAGGTGGTTAGAACATCGTGCTAGTGACACAAATGTCGTGGGTTCCATTCTCTTTATTAGTTCATTTTTTGTTCGCTTTTTCCCCCCAATGAGAAATAAAGTATATATATTAGCTTTCCTACGATGTTTGAACTTTAAGTGGGAAAACTATTAACTTTACCAGTTTAAAATAAAGTCACAAAATTTCAAAACATTCCGAGCCATTTAATACACCAGGCTTATAGGTGAAGTGAACTTTGACCCCTGTAGTTATCAACAGGGGCGTAACTAGGAATTTGGGGGCCGGGGGGATTGACCTCTTTGGAGTCCCTTGCATTTTGACATTCGACATATGACATGAAATAATGTACGCAAAAATATATAAGGCCCAAATCAAATTGGTTCAGTATATCAGTAAACTTAACAAAAAGTAATCATCAAGACTCTTTTATGAATAATACCGTTGTTTATTAGTTAAATAATGCACAAGTGACAAATCTCAATTGATATCGCTTCACGTCGTGCATTATGTGCAGCAAAGAAATCTATAACATCAACTACATCGATACTTTCTAGTATTTGTGACTTCACTGACATTAAAGCCATGATAAGCCTTTCTTGCGTCATTGTGCTCCTGAGATAGTTTTTGATGAACTTGAGCTTTGAGAATGATCTCTCACATGACGTAATGGAAGTGGCTTGAGTTAGCGGTATTCGGAGGAGGTTGCAAGGTTTGAGCACACGTAATTCCCATATGAAGCCTGTTTCCTCAATATGTTTATTGGTGATTGTATTACTGGTTTGTTGATGAAAAGTGCTCGTGCATCAATGACATCATTGAAAAAGCGATTTTCCATTTATTTCATCATACAAACAGGAAAAGTAGCACAGTTTGTCATAAGCGTGTCTTCATCTAACAGGTGTCTTGGTTCAAGAAGAAACCCAAAGGTATCCATTTTCTTTCCAGCCTTTGGAATCTGCCCTTCATCTCCATAGTAAATCTGTCCAGCATTTCTGTCGCAACACATTTAAATTGCAGTTCTATTGACAGTCCTACATTAGAACTCAACTTCCCATCAAGTCTTTTCTTTCTTCTGGTTGTTTTGATTACAGGGAATCCATAGTATTCACTACCTTCTTTGGCTTTTTCGATGGATTGGGTTTTTGTCAGTTTCTCATCATTTTGCAGAAAGCATGAAAGGGTATTAATTTCTTTAGCAGCTTCCCGTATATGCAGTCCAGACTTTTGTAGTTTCTTCTAAACTATATTAATTGGGCGCAAGAGCTTTGACCAGAATTCAAGATAAGCAAAAAATTCTTAATTTTCCACTGCATGAAGAAGATCCTGTGCTAATATTATATGGTATTACGTCATTGTTGGTTGGTCCCAAACTATTGAAACCATCGGTAGCTGAAAATGCAGAGACATTACTCAACGAACGACAGATGACAAGCAAAGTGAAATACGATGCAAAAGCAAGACTACCTAAAGATTATTTTGTCGGAGAGTTCGTCTAGGTCAAACATGGCAGAAAGCAGTTGTCATAACAAAAAACATTCAGCACCCAGATCTTACATTATAAAGAAAACGATGGAAAAACATACAGAAGAAATCAACGCTTTCTGAACAAGAGTTTCGATGAAGACATCTCTGGGTACTATGATACCGATGAAGACAATGAACTGCAAACTGTTGGAACAAACGAAACAGACAGTTATAGACCAACATCTAGAGAACTTGTGCCAGTCAAGACAACCAGAAGTGGACGAATTGTTAAAGTTCCTAGTAGACAGGGCCGGCCTCAGGCCACTGCAGACTATGCGGTCGCAGTGGGCGCCGCGCTTTCATAGTTTCCGCGCTAATTCCAAGTGTACATTATAAAATTAAACCATTATAACGTATATAAAATAACAGGGTTTTCGCGACCTCCTTATTTTCCGGCGCCTCCAGGAAATCTCAAGAAAAGGCAAAATATACCAAAAAGTCCTGAACTTTTTGAATTTATTCAAATCTCCTGAAGAATAGACGAAATTGACATTTTGGGGTGCCAATAATAAAAAAGTGGCATTGCGAGCTTTCATTTGATAAAAATTTATTGCAAAGACAAAAGTAGGCCTATTTTCTAATTTAAAAAAAAAAATTTTGACATTATGCTCATCCCTACCCAGACTAGGCCCCGCGCGATCCGTTTCGCATAGGGCCCCGCAAATGCTAAGCCCTGCTAGTAGATATCACTCTTAAGAACTTCAAAAGGAAGGGTGTGCTAATATTATATCATATTACGTCATTGTTTGCTGTTTACGTTTTGTGCGAAAGCAAAAGGGTTAGATGTAAACAAAAAAGAGAGTCTCCATTGGATTGAGGATGGCTGCCTGGTCGTGCGGTTTGCACGCTGGACTGTCGTTCGGACTTATCGATGGTCCCGGGTTCAAACCTTGCCCGCTCCCATCCCCCGTCGTCCTGCGGGAGGTTTGAACTAGGAAGTAATTATCTTCAATTGTGAAGGAGCATCCGAAACATGTCAAACATTTTACAAAGAAACATTTTGAGGAAAGATGAATAGAGGGGTAATAACTCGAGTGTGAAGTTTAATTCTGTAATTATAGACGCCAAACCCGAATAATAGACTATTTTAGCATTATTAAGAATAACTTTTAGATCTGTTATACTCGATTCTGTAAAGTTTACTTCACGGTTAATTAGTGTAGCCATACAATACTTGCCATTTAGATCTATTATTAGTAAAGGTAACAAGATACCTGGAAGGCTGTATATCATGCAGTTTTATTCGTGGCAACAAAGTCTAAAATGTAAGATAAACTTTAAAAAAAAACTTGCATCTCCGTGGGAAATTTTTTTTTAAAATGTCAACAAAGTCAACGTACTGATAGACCTAGATCTAGGTTTAGTCTTTGTGATAAATTTAATCCATAAATGTTAAAAAAAAAAAAGACACCCGTTGACACTATTTGTCAATCAAAAATATTAATTTATGTATTTACAAAGAAATTTCGGACACCCATTTGGGGGCCCCGCCCAGGTGGGGTCCCGGGGGGATTTTAAAATTCTCCCCCCACCCCTTAGTTACGCCACTGGTTATCAATGAACTCGACATGAATACAACTTTTGTTTCCCTTTAAGATCAGATAATCTCATCTCATCTTATTTTATCTCATCTCATCTCATCTTATCTTATCTTATCTTATAAAATACAGACGTTACTTCAAAAGAGAAATGGAAATCTTCAAAGACCCAACCAGTGTGACGTTACGTGGTTAAAACGAAACTTGAAGGGTTAGACAAAAGTAAAGTCACAATACTGAGTCTTGGGTCTCTAGAGTCTAGAGGACTTGAGTATTACAATAAGGTCTACAATCTATTTGTCTGGATCACTTTTAAATTAAATTTTAATCTCACATAGTATATTCATTTACATATTTCCTTTATTATTTCATTAATTAGTCACTTATTGGTTCAGGGATAGTTAAACTCCACTTGGGGGGGGGGGGGGGGGGGCTCGCACGGGACTCAAAACGATTTTTAGAACTTGAGAAACTTGTGCCCAATGTTATTGTTAGAATACACTAGGTTTTAAATAAATTGGGTAATTATATTTGTTCGCTGTTATTTTTTTTCCATCAAAATCACTTCACCTAGGGCCTCCAATTATCTAAGGCCGGCCCTGAATTGAAGCTAAAACACAAATGATTGAAGTTGTAACACAAATGATTGTAGTTGTAACAAATGGTTGTAGTTGTAACAAATGATTGAGGTTGTAACAAATGATTTAACTTATAACACAAATGATTGAAGTTGTAACAAAAATGATTGTAGTTGTAAAACAAATGATTGAAGTTGTAAAACATGATTGAAGTTGTAACAAATGATTGAAGTTGAAACAAATGATTGAAGTTGTAACAAATGATTTAAATTGTAACAAATGATTGAAATTGTAACGCAAATGATTGAAATTGTAGCGCAAATGATTGAAGTAGTGAAACAATTGATTGAAGTAGTGAAACGATTGATTGAAGTTGTATCACAAATGATTGTTGAAGTTCTCACACAAAGGGTTGAATTTGTAACACACATGATTGAACTTCTAACAAAAATGATTATATCCCAGAGGAATATTTTTATAACAACATTAGGGATAACTCTGTAAATCTTCATTTTAATATTCTCAGCTCTGGTCATCTCTACTCGCCTCTAGAGGTCAAGCAGCTACTCCAAGCCCAGATAATTATTATTGCTTCGGCCAGGTCGTGACGGCATCGTTCCCCATGAGCCCCCAGCGCTGGACATTAGTGTGGGTCATCACGACCTTCCCCGCCCCCCCCGCCCCATCCCAATCTCTAACCAACTCTTGGGTCTAATAAGCGTTTGGTCGACGCCAAGGCGTACCATCGCTGTGTACAGAGTATCCGCTTTGTGAACCGCGGCCCGGGGGATGTTTCACTGTCCCCCCCTGTGGGTTGTTTATGCGCGTGGTCAAGTCTAGCTGTCATCTGACCAGTTCATATAATAACCATTCAGATTTCAAGGGCATTGTCTGTTCAAATGTCCTTCTTGTTTGTCGGACCTTCGGTATGTCTGTATCGCACAATACTACCCCACAGTTGTTTAACCCTTAAAACCCATATGGTAGTTAAGCCTCTAAACATCAGAATTGTAATTCCGTTTTGTTTGCACTCACTGAAAAACAGCTCAGCACTTTAAGGGTTAATGTGAGAACATGACTTCGTCCCATCAAAGCGTAACAGGAAGACTGAAGTATTGCAAACTCGGTTTAATCATAACGCTACTTTAGTATACTCAAGTTTTGTTAAAACCTTCCAAAGGCATATAAATCATTAGACTCCAGAACATTAAACACATCGTGGTTTGTGTTTTAAACACCAAAAATAATGATCGAATTCTTGTTATTGTTACGGAGAAAGATGATAAGAGAACGATTCTTTTTAGGGCGAGACAAAGATTGTTGTGGTGTATGAAAGATTGTTGTGGTGTATGAAAGATTGTTATGGTGAATGAAAGATTGTTATGGTGAATGAGAAATTGTTATGGTGAATGAAAGATGGTTCGGGTGTATGAAAAAGATTGTTATGGTGTATGAAAGATTGTTGCTGTGTATGAAAGATTGTTATGGTGTCTGAAAGATTGTTATGGTGTATGAAAGATTGTTATGTTGAGAAGAAGATTGTTATGGTGTATGAAAGATTGTTATGTTGAGAAGAATATTGTTATGTTGAAAAAAAGATTGTTATTGTGTATGAAAGATTGTTTCAATGTTTGAATTTGCTTTCAGAATAACAGATATAGTAAACATTTTAAAAGCTTTTCATTAATTGTTTATACAACGTTTTGCTTATCTTTGAAAAGGATCCATTAGACGACTTTCTGACTTACATTTGTGTAGACTACATCAAATGTTAACATTAATAAGTAGGCTTGGCCCTTTATGATGTTATGGTCTGTCGAATTTCACCTTGCGTCTATTATTAAGTCAAAGTTAGTCTTGAAACTGTCTTGTGGAGCACGTGCCTGGTACGCTGGAGACAGCTCTCAGAGAAATGATCCGCCACTTCCCAAAAACACCTTATCTCGGTGTCCAGTTTATGATTGATGGGCGTTTTAGTAGTTCTCTTATCCTCTTGACCATTGGTCAGGATTCATTGACTTTTCCCGCTCCAATCCCCGCTTGACCGGACCGCGATCCCATTTAATGCTAAAATAATTGCATATATTTCCTTGGTTCTCAGACTTCGGTTTACTTCATGCAACACGCCATCTAGCGGAGGTCTAGATCTATATAGTTTCTAATTGCTGTTAACATAGTCGAACATTAAGTTGTTGTTGATGCTACTTTATATGATTAAAAAAAACGTTTTGTCTATAAATCTTCTGTCAAACATGATACAGTTATAATCATTAACTTAAAAAAAAAACGCCTTATATATAGCGCAAGTTTCATGCTTATAGAATACCCAGAGACAGTGCTGGATTTATCTATGGCCACCATAAGCTGTAACTTAGGGCCATAACTATTTTTTAGGGGGGATAATAAATTCCCAGTAATATTTTCAATCATTTTTAAGAAAGAGCAAAGAAAGAAACTGAACTATGTTGATTACAAGGGGGCATCATTGCTCTAATTGCTCAGGGCCTTATCAAGTCTAACTCCGGCCCTGCTCACAGCCCTTAGGTTTAATATCTTTCGTGGAAAAGTTGAAGGAGGGCAGATCTGGGAGGTTTCCGTGCTGCCTTTTGGCGTTCAGTAAACAGAACACGATCAAATCGGTATTCATATTCGACCCCCCTCCCTCACGACTTCATAGGTAGTAAAGTTCCCCTTTCAGACCTTGTGGTCTATAGGGCAGATCATCTGTTTCTGTGTCCTACGGTTAACGAGGGTGTCATGTGGCCAGCACAACGACCAACCGCCTTTACTTTTTCCCAACTAATGTCAGGTACCCAATAGAGCTGGGTGGACTCAGAGGCGCCCAAAAGATCCCGAAATTGAAAAATCGTACCTGGATTCGAACCCGGGACCCCCGGTTCGGAAGCCAAGCGCTTTACCTCTCAGCCACCGCTTATGCTGTCTTTAAGGGTAGTCACGTCTTTATTTATTTATTTTTCTCCCGGTTAAGATGTTTGATGAAATCGATGTCTTGATGAATGCTGCATCATGTTTACTTGATGCTACTATGAAATAGTGCTGATCAGAGAATGCGTTACTGATATTCAATTATTTATAATTCTCTCTTTTTAAACAAATTACTGAACACAAAACAATATCCTGATGCCGGAGATATAAATGTAAACTATAAATTCAAAACTGTAATCTCCACTCTCTAGATACAAAGCTTTTATTCTGGAGCTAGGAATCACTTTAATGTTATACACACTCCATAAATTTTACAATACAATTCAAATTAAACACATTATTATCGATGTTTTTGTCCATCATACTACCAATGCATCCCTTTAAATACATTTTACCATCTCTCTTTTCCCGACATTTTGGGAACCATCCAATCTCCTTTCGCGCATGTTGAATTTCACAACCAGCTCCATTTATATTATTTTTAAAACTGGCGAAAAACAACAAGAAAGTTAGATAATAAACACGCTTTTTCCCCAAATATGCATGTTACGTGACACCGGTATTAAATCATTGATAAGTCTGATTTGTTGAATTTTTAAAAATATGTTTGATACAGCACACAAGGATGGGCTATCCACTTTGTAATATTAGAGTGACAATGTGCAGTCTCCTGTGTGACGCTTCTCAACTTCAAAGTAGCGCTCGGGTGGAAATAGTCGTAAAAGGAGAGGATTAGGCGAATAGAGAAGCAAAACAAAGCCCCTTGGGGTACCCAAGGACCGAATCCATTGCACTGGCGGAGAAGGAAGGGAACTCCAACTATCCACACACTGTTCCATAAGCGCGACGTTTTATGGCAAACAACTGCACGGCTGGTGAGAAGGGGTATGGCGAAGTTTCCCCGGTGTGCTCGAACTCTGGCCTCACCTCTAATTCAAACGTCATGAGACACGAGCCATGGGTTATGGTTATGTTAACTAATTTAAGTCTCCTTGGATCTCTCCCAGACATGACGGCTGTTCAAACAGGCCGATTGAGGGAAGTCTTTGAATCAACTGTCTGGACAATTAAAAGGAAAAGAAAAAAATGGGATGAAAAAATACAATTTAAATGAATACCATCAAGATTGGGGGTCCATGTTTTCAGAAGGGATTTGCGTAAAGATAAGTGTTGATGTGAAAAGCTCAGTGTCAGTGTCTTAGTAAATGACAGCGGCAGTGACAGTGACAGAGCTACTATGTCACAGTGTCATGTCCCAGGAATGAAGAAGACCTTTCTAGTCTCTTCTCACACACGATCAAAGTCATGAGCCATTTTGCCGAGTCATAGAATTCAGAGACGAAAATAGCAACTTATTTAAAAAGTATCATAGATCTAAAAGTCTTTCCTTGTTTTGATGTAGTAACTGTAGACCTTTTGAAATTAACTAATAATTTTATATTTCAGTTTCTTCTAACCCACAATGGAAGCATACTCTTGCTAGATCTCATGGCATTCTGGGTATTGTCATTTCAGAGCTTAGATTTATCTGAGTAAATGGCGTAGACAATATTGATTTGTTTTTATATTGTTTTGCATTTCTCAACGTGTCAGAGAAACAAAGGGAGAGAAAAAGTCTAAACAAAATTATAAAAAGAGAATTCACTTGTGGAGTTCCACCAAAGGGTTAAGTTTATGAGATCAAATAGATAAATATCTAATTAATCACGGTATCATATAGTTTACATTATAAGTTTGTTGTATACATTGGGTTTTCTAAATTTAATTTAATAGGTAAACGCTCTAGAGAATAGAATTTATTGGCTAAACTCTAATAAGAAAATAATGTATAGGCTTTAGAGAATGTAATTTACAAACTGAGCTCTCGAGAATAGAATTCCCCGAAGGCATTTTCAAAATTTTGTAAACATCGCCAGTTCTTTCTGGATAATCACATGACCATATCACCAGAGGCGGACTGGGTGTCAAAATCGGCCCAGGCATTTCTATACGATTCGGCTCATATGCCGTATGATATTGCTTTGTTTATTTATTATACATATCCTCAAAATTATTATGTAACATTTGATAATGTATCAGGAACTAGGTAGCCTGGTTAGCTAAATAAATGATTACTTTCATGAATTTTGAAACTATTTAGTATTAGTAAATGAGTAAAGTGAGTTAAATGAAATAGAAATTGGAACGTTCTTGACGTGAAAAAATAAATCCTGCTAACATATAACCTGTACAAGATATTCAGTCATTAACAGACAATGCTTGTTAATATCGCCGTTAACGAATTACCAGCTGCCATTTTGCATGTGGCTGCGACAGAGTGGATGACTTTTAGAACATTTTTATCTATCCAAATGTTTTGTGTCAAGATGGTTGAAGTTAGCTACACATGCTGTGAAATATGCTCTTAGAGCATCAAGATCATTTATTTGAAATTAATGTAATATATCTGTGGTAAGTTCTAAACGTGCAGGAAAACATATAATGTCAAGATTGTTTTATATTTTAGCAACTCGTTTTTAAATTTGGGTTCAAGCTGTGGCGTAGCTAGGAATTTGCCATCATTTGGGGGCCGGGGGGAGAGGCTTGACCTCTTTGGCCCCACCTGCATTTTGCGAAATATTTAATATTTAATATATAAAAAAAACACTCATTAGAGGGGCCCTCTCAAGAAGAGGGGCCCTGGAGATTTTCAAATTATTCCCCCTCCCTTCCCCCCCCCCCCCCCTAGCAACGCCTCTGGGTTTAAGTCTAAATCTTCATTGTCTTGGCCAAAGTGTTACCTTCCTCGGCTAACGTGACCTGATCTTCAGGAATAAATGTGACAATTATGAACGCTGTCATCGCGATCTTCAGTAACGGTTGCTGAATATCTTGTGCTTGCGAGGAAACACATTCATATTTTCACTCCATTTTTCGGTCAAGGATTCCAGCCATATTTGCTGTTAGCAACTTTTTTTTTTTTTCTGGTTCTCCTTTGTGCTTCTTTTTTTTGTTTTATTTTGTTGCATATTGAGTGCAATGAATTCTGGGACACTTTGATGCTGTTATTGTTGCCGATGCCGTACATCACCATGAGTGTTGTGAGTGCTGTTTCAATACTCAGACGTTCTGTATGAAACTCACCCCGAGGTCTCATCCCCCCCCCCCCCCCCGCTTGGTATAGTTTTCGTGAAAGGGATGACGTAAGCAGAGAATAATAATTGACAATAATTGTGCAATGGACCTCATTCACCAATCGTAAGCAAACAACATTTAGCCACGTGATTCTCTATATCTTCTATACAAATTATGTCATCCATAAAGGCTGTCACGTGATACGTATTTTTCATTGTTTTATCTATATTATGACGTGGCTTAATGTGTTTATTTACAATTGAGGTCCATTGTGAAGGACATGTGACATGTGACAACTGAACCTAATCAATAAAAATTCGTCTGTGACTTGACACACAATTTAACTCTTTCTCTCCGTAATTTTTAAAAAAAGTTTCTGCAGAATTCTTCGATTTGCTCCATGACTATTTCACTACCCCTGTTAGGGTTAAAAGCTTCAATAGTTTTATCGTTTGCAATCAGAAAATATTTAATTTGGTATCGAATTAAAGAGAAACGCATGCTCTTTCTATATAACACAAAGTCAAGTTTCTATAAAATCAGACATTAATTTATTTTAATGAGGTCAAATCGATGATTGTATCGTCAATTAGGAGAGAAAGAGTTAAAGCTAAAGACTGGGGCGTGCTGTGATTGGTCACGGTATAGATTTATCTGAATATAAGCCTTATGTTGCTTGTTAATCACTGTGTGTATAAGAGCCAAGTCCTATTAGTACTGGGAAGCGTGGTCGAGAGGATAAGTGCGCTTGAACTTAGCTTGGCTTGGCTACCTAGAAGGGGGCTCGAGTTGTGTTTACTGAGCGCCTAAAGACAGCACGGAAAATCAACTCCTCCCCCCCACTGGTCCACAAATGACCACTTAAGCATGAAAGTAGCGCTATATAAAAGCTATAAATATATATATACTGTATACGGATGTAGGCTGTTACATTATTTCAGGAAATGCTTTAGATTAGTATAGCACTGTGGAATCAGTTTGTTTTTTTAATTAGCTAACAGCTAAACCATTTAAAGAATAAAATGAATTAGCATAACTCACAAAAGAATATAATCTGTCAGCTAAATTAATTAGAAATATATCAAATTAGTTTAACTTTTAATTAGCTAAATATTTTCAAAAATGTTATTATGTTCTATACTTTAGAGAAAAGAAAGTTGTATATTTATCAGTCTTGAGCAGTAAAGTTCCTCTTTTCAGACCTTGCGATCTATAGGGCAGATGATGTTAAGGCCATCTGTTTCTTTGGCCAACGGTTAACGAGCAGGTACACAGGTGGCCAGCCACAACGACCAACCGCCTCTACCTTCCCCAACTAAAGGCAGGTACCCATTAGAGTTGGATGGACTCAGGGGCGCCCTAAAATATCCCGAAATTCAAATCTCAGTCATCATCGAGATTCGAACCCAGGATCCCGGGTTCGGAAGCCAAGAGCTTAACCACTCAGCCACCGCGCCCCGACTTATTGAGTACCTTGAGTTAAAAAGTGTGATTTGTAGGATGACCTTGAGAACCACGAGTTCCTAATTACCAGGACTCACCGACAGAGGAGAAATATGCAGGCATGAAATCCAGAAGGGGGGGGGGCGAAGAATCCTGGGCACTCAACGAGACTCATCTTGACAGGAACCTGTTGAGGCGATATCCGCTGTCATGGTCATCGCAGGGGTCACCAAGATTGTCACATGATCCACCCACCGTGAGGTCAATCAATAAAGGTTGGGGAGCCATCAAAAATGCATGATCCACCAGGGATAGTTTTTGGTCAAATCTGCTCACTCGTGGGTGAGCGTTAGCATGTGTGCGAGTAAGTAGATATGGAGGGGGCTTGGGAGGAAGAAGGATGTCTGGAAACGAATCTTAATGAAAAAAAAATTGTATGATTTTTGTCCTAGTAGCCTGTCCACTCAGTGAGTCACAGATATCGCCAGGGCAAGTAAAATGAACTCTCAATGAGTGGAATGTCTCTTTTATTATCCATCATCTAAATCTATATGTGAGCAGGTCAGGGTGGCGCTACTGAGTGAGGCATTTGTGTTACTTGCTGCTCAACATTTATTCATTTATAACAGTAGGCAGGTGGTAGCTCTATTGGGTGGGCCCAATCTGTGTACCTCTGTCTGCGACCAAGGGGCTAGAGTCGCCTAAGCAACCAGACAGCACAATCAAACTAAACTAAATTAAACTAGCTAACTAAAAATAAAATAACAAACTGAAATTATAAAAGGAACTTATATATACTTTATTTACATGAAACCAAAAACAACAGTAATAAAACTAAATATACACACTACTAAACGATTGATCAACCCTACCGAACTAAACCTAACAAATAAAGCAGCTATTTGGCAAAACTACAACAGTAAGCTACTTGCAGCAGCAATAATTACTACGGCAGCTATGGGGCAACAGCTATAAGGCAACAGTAATAACTGCGGCAGACAGTTAGGCAGTAATAACTGCGGCAGACAGTTAGGCAGTAATAACTGCGGCAGACAGTTAGGCTGTCGAAATAATGGCAGTTAGGCAAACAGGCAGTAATAACTGCGGCAGACAGTTAGGCAGTAATTATAGCCTGCAATTACAAATACATAAAACATAAGACATAATTATTCATAATATAACAAAATAATAATGAACTAGACCTAGTCTAGCACATACACATACCTAAATGCATGAGGTAAATACTATTACCTTCATTTAGCTAATAAAAAGCCATACATTATTATTATTATGATACCTACTTAAAATCTTACGCCATAACACATGTTGGGCCAGACAATAATAAACATAAATCTAGATTTGGCTTAACAAAGCCGCCATCATGGAGCGTTGAGTAGGACGCAGCCATCATTTCCATTAAAAATTAAAATCGGACACATGCCAACTTGTTAGAACCGTTATCCTAACAATATTATAATATTAATAAAAATACTTTTAGAAGACATAAAATAATAAAATATTTACAAATGGACAAACAATAAAAAAACAATAAGGGGATCATTAAGGATGGCTAAATGGGGTGACGCTACTCAAGTCTATGGAACTTCCGGTTCCATCAGAGGTAATCATGGCTAATTAACTAGCCAGTGATGCCACTACACTAATCAGTCTGCATCTAGACTATAGCAATAGATGTAGATCTAGAAACAATTAATACAAATACGAACTAAAGAAAGTAAAAATAAAACATTTTCCAACTTACAGGCGGTCCCAGCTGAAACTATACAACACACAATTAGCTTTATACAGGCACCACTGTCAGCACTGACCACTGGTCAAGACAAAAGAGAGCTCAACGTGGTTCCGGAGCTAGCTATAACTGGTCAGCGCGAACATATCGGAGAGCATGACGACACGCTAATTATCTAAAACTAAACTGGACTACCGATTTCCCTAATTTGTACCTAGCAGTACACAACAATAAAATCTAGCAAATTACTAAAGACACGGATTACACAACATTATATACTAAATTAAACAGCATTAAAAGGAGAATCTTAAAATTTAAATCTTACAAAATACAAAAAGGAAGATAAAAAGTTTTTTCTATTCTAAACTCATATGGGGGCTCTATACTGTTTACAGACCTGCACATAAACTGATATTAAAAAATAACAACCGATCCAACGCTAATGCCAAAGACAAAAATAAGCAGAACTAACCAGGGACAAAAAATAGGAAAGAACATCCACAGCTCTAGGGCTAGTTAACTATTTTAAAAACTACTTTTCCTCTACGAGTAAAACACAAATAACAGAAAAAGACTAAAACTAGCAGAAAGTTATAAATTGCGGAAACTACAAAATATTTAGCACTGAACTATAAAAATTAAAAAGGACACTAAATTACAAACATTATAGCTCTGGCCTATATAAATAATATAAATTAGATAAAATTAGGTCAAAAATTAGATCTAGTAGTGCCAGCTCACATATACATGTCATTGCGATTTTACATTCGCTTCTTCAGTTTTTATTCATGCATTTACAATTACAAAGCTTACATTACAGGGGCGTAGCTAGGAATTTTTTCATCGTTTGGGGACCGGGGGGGGGGGCTTGACCTCTTTTGGGGCCCTTGCATTTAGCGTAATATTTAATTTTTAATGGAAAATAATTCTCCCCCTTCCTTTCCCACCTTAGCTACGCCACTATAACATTAACTCACTCAGTGTGTGTGTCTGTCTGCCCGCTAAATTTCAGGTCTAGATAAAATCTCTTTTATTTGGTGTATAGATTTCATACTCTTTTGTTAATATCCAAACCAACACATAATTGTTTGCTACTCAATTTAATCTTGTTCTGATTAGTTTGTTAAATATTTTTTACGCTTATTTAAAAGAGTAAAAATATAAAGCTTATTTAGGAGGAAGAACTCCACATTTACATAAAGAATTATTTCTCTTTTTCAATATTCATTAAAATAATTAACTACCAATAATTAATAGACTAATTAATTAATCTTTAAAATTGATTCTTGTTTTCTTAGGTACATTAAATAATTGTTTAAAGTTTCAACTTGATCCAAGCATGGGTGTGGGAGAAATAAGATGTATAATTATCTAAGAGGACAAAACCCCAAGTATTTAGCCTTTTTTTTTCTGAATACTGACAAATTAATTTCCCTTGTCGTTATTATTTACAAAAATAATTACCAGTTATTAATTGACTAATTAGTTATTTTTTAAATTAATTGCATGTCTTATTGTCTTCGCCCATGAATGATTATGCAAGGTTTCAACTTGATCCTAGAAGGTGTGGGAGAAATAAGGAGTTCAAACTTTACCAGGCAGACAGAGTGATTCGATATAATCTTTGTAAAAAGGGACTTTAGGCCTCTATCTCAACTATTCACACTTTTATTTAAAAAGAAACATAAAAGAAAATTGCAACAATGATGAGAACACTCAAAACTATCTTAGTTAGATTATATTCCAATCTCAACATTTTGTAAATGACAAATTTATTCAAATGAAGAACAAACAATTACGCAATTACGCATTGTCTTTTTTTTTTCTGTAGAACTTGAACAGAATGCTCGCCTGACAAAAGCATGACACAGAATTAAACATCAAACCAAACAATACCAAAAACAATAAAACAACAACACACATCAGGTCTAGACGAATTTCAAGAGAACGCAACAGAGATGACGTCATTCTGTATTGTTTTTTTTAAATAGTGTCAACTCCATCCACAGAAGCTGCAGTCGAAAGCAATTTTCTTTGACAATACTGTTCATTGGATTGTCCATGTTTCCCGTATAACGAGATCTCGTTCGTTATTTGTTCGAGACATAATGTGCTTTTCATATAAGGGCCACCACTGTCTACGAAATGGACAAACACAACATAAGATACAATTAGTTTTCAGCGGCATTTAGGTTAATGTTCTTTGTTTTGGTCTTAAAACAACTAAATCCATCATCTGCAGTTTTTATTTTTCGGCCTTGGTATGTTCACACACACACACACACAAAAAAAGATCATTCGAGAAAAAGCTGGCTTTGATCTAGAAAGATTCAGATGTAAAACAAAACCTGATAAAATAGAAGACACAAAGGACCAAGTTGACAAAGAGAGTTTGTGTTATCACACAAACTCAGAGGCGGCCCTCGTCGGAGTCAGATCCCTGTCGGATTCGCAAGGAATATTCAAGACGTGATTTAATTTTTGCTGATCAAAAGTGTAATAATGTTTCAAAGATTTCATTTGCCGTTGTAAAAAATTGTATTTTTTCCCCGTTTTACATGTTTCGGTTGTTCCCTTCTAAATTAAAAATAAATTAACTTCTCGCTGGACGACGAAGGGATGGCAGCGAGTAGGCAATGTACCCTGCCTCGTCATGCAGTTGGCGCGCTGGACTGTCTTTCGGAGTTATCGATGGTTCCTGGTTCAAACCCGGCCCGATTCCCATCCCCCGTCGTCCTGCGGGAGGTTTGGACTAGGAAGCAAACTATCTTCAACTCTGAAGCAACATCTGGAACATGTAAGACAAACAAACAAGCAACCCGGGACCGTTGAGATAATCAGTTCAGCACGCTAACTGCTCGACCAGACATTGCTCTTAACTTAATAACAAACTGGTTACAAACTAATAGCCTATTATTGATGAAGAAATATATTATACATTACCGCATGGCATCTACCGGATATGTACAATATGTCATACTAGCGATTTTAGATAATCTTTCATCATTGATTTGTTATTGAAAAAGAAAAGAACAGATATATCGTGCTAGTACTTCGATGTCTCAGCACAATTATCAACAGAGCTATTGGCATTTTCATTTAAATGGAACTAGAATAAGGATGTAGATCTACCTAAACTAAATTTCTGATTTAGCACTCTTAAGATCTACATCTACTAGATCTAGTTCTATAATATAAATTTGGAATAATTTAGATGTAATTTAGATTAGATGTATGTACACAAAAAATCCTAGATAATCTATCAATAGACAGAATGCAACATTAAATTTAAAAATTGTAGATTAGTTTTAGTATATATTGATCTAGACATTTGTAATTCAAAATCTACATTTTATGTCTAGAAATTGAAATTCTATATCATGATCTAGTCTATATCAGTCTAAACTAGACCTAGATCTAGACTCTACAACGATTTAAATTAGAATATAAATCCAGATCTAATTTTAAAAATCTAGATGTATTATAAAAAAATTCTAGATCTAGTTTAAAAAAACATAATTTTGGCGACGATTTCTAAGAAAATTTAAGTAATGTAGAGTAATTTCTTTTTCAATACCAAATCCGGAACATTATTTACAGATAAAAAAAACAACTTCTGTTATGTTTCAACAAGAAAATTCAATGTAAAATAAGTCTAAAAAGTGTTTTTCAATAATCGTTTCTAGTAAATTACTTTCTTATTTTAAAATACTGAACAACCTATTGTCGATATTTTTGAAAAAAAAAAAGTCATTTGACATAAATTTGTTTTAAGATGAAAATGCGGAACAATTGGATATCGATAATTAAACTATAGTGACTTATTGTCAAAAGAATATAAGGGTAATGTAAGTCAATGTTGCTATTTCAAATAATCGTTTGACATAATGTTTTTTTTTATAAAACAATATTTGGAACAACTTCATAGTTCTTCATAGTTCATAGCATGGAAATACGTGTAATATAAGTTAGAAGAGCAAACAAAAATTCGTTTGCATTAATTTAAAAAAAAAATATCCGGAACAATCTATTATAGATATTTAAAACTATTGCAATGTTTTGGAAGGATCATTAAAGGTTAAATCAGAGTTTCAATAGCGTTTAGTTTTGTTGTTGTTTTTTTTATATAAACGAGACAGACAGACCGACCAACAGACAAAGCGCACAAAAAATAAGCGGCTTTTTATGCTGATGGGGAGACGCGGTGGCTGATCGGTAAAGCGCTTGACTTCCGTACCGGAGGTCCCGGGTTCCAATCCTGGAGAAGACTGGGATTTTTATTTCGGGATCTTTGGGCGCCTCTGAGTCAACCCAGCTCTAATGGGTACCTGACATTAGTTGGGGAAAAGTAAAGGCGGTTGGTCGTTGTGCTGGCCACATGACACCCTTGCTAACCGTAGGCCACAGAAACAGATGATCTTTACATCATCTGCCCTATAGACCACAAGGTCTGAAAGGGGAACTTTATCCTGATGGAAACACTAGACAAAGCTGTATTGGCTTAATTCGGATAACTGAAAACTGAGTCTTTGACATTTTTAATTCTTGGTTCCATGCGCTACCTCTTCAGAGGAACGCCTTACAGCAGGCCTCGTGTTATAAGTAAACACTGAAGGACAAAAATACAACACCAATATTATAACCTTAAAAAATTGTGTTTCTAGAGTGATATCGTGCTTTTAATTAAGCAATACATAAAATTGTCGAGCGTGTCGTTTCTGCTCTTAATAATAGTGATCTGATGGGAAGAACAAATTAAAATTGATACATCATTTAGTTAATTAGCGTGTATTACACGAGCAGGATAATGATAATAATGACGAGTAATGTGTCGTGAGTATTGCTTATTATAGAATTACCGGGTATTTGTTAAACCCGGAAGTGAAACACTATGTTGTAAAAAAGAAATAATTAGCAACACGGAAATAACATTACGTACACATGATGACAGATCAATGACATGTTTCTAGAAAGGCGGGAAATCATGCTGCCATGGAGGATTTGAAATTAATGAGTGAGTGTTAGCGTGAATGAATGGCAAGTAAGAGCAAGACAGTTCAGTGTAATGCTAGTGGAAGGTAGGACATTAATCAGAGATATATAAATGTGAAATACAAATACAATGATATGTTGGCTTCTATAGCCCCCATCCCCACCTTTTTTTTTAGTTACTCAATATTACCCTAGGTGTGCCTATTTCAAACGAAGGGGTAGCAACACCACTGGACTCCGCTGTAGCAGCAGCTACATTCATTACTTCTAGTAGAGCAAATATTCAAACATAATGAGGAAGTTATCTAGACAACGAGCTTTGACAGGACAGGTATAATGACAACTTTGACAGGACAAGTATAATGACAACTTTGACAGGACATATATAATGACAACTTTGACAGGACAGGTATAATGACAACTTTGACAGGACAGGTATAATGACAACTTTGACAGGACAGGTATTATGACAACTTTGACAGGACATGTATTATGATAGCTTTGACAGGACAAGTTAATTTTAAAAATTTAATTTTTACGCTTTCAGAAAAAACAACAACAGAGTAGCTGTTGCATCAAAACTTTGAAAGATCTAAAATATCATGATATTGGATTTTCAATATTTTTTTCATAGTTTTGTGAGATCTAAACGGCTTAGACGGACGGACAAACAGCCCACACAAGCTAATAAAAATTTACATGGTTTTAAAAACGTAAAGTTTATCGATACTTCCATAATCTGTACGCCGGTTACATGTATACCAGAAGGGCCAAATAAAATAATAGATAATTGTAAAACAGTAAAACTGTGGTGATTATTGAGAAATACAAATACAAAATGAAGAAGAGTTAGGATGGCTGCCTGGTCGTGCGGTTTGCGCGCTGGACTGTCGTTCAGATTTATCGATGGTCCAGGGTTCAAACCCTGCCCGCTCACACCCCCCGTCGTCCTGCGGGAGGTTTGGACTAGGAAGTAATTATCTTCAACTTTGAAGGAACATCCGAAACAAGTAAAACATTTTACATTTACAAATCATTTTACAAGCTACAGAAAAGAGAACTTTTGCTATAACAGAATGTGCGCCTTAAATAGATCCAGCATTTAACTTCAGTTTTAAGATCTGAGCCACTATCAAAACATCAATCAACTAATTGAAAAATTAATTAATTAAATATTCCCCCCCCCTTTTCCTTTTACCATTTTTCTATTTCCTTTTCAGGCAATTTTGGTTTATCTGAGAACATTTGATATTTTCAACCAATCCGAACTGAAATGAACATTTGGCCCGAGTATATTGTCTACCTCACACACAGGAATGAGCCGATCACGCGAAGACGGAATTTTTCATTGGACTAGAAAATGATTTGTTCAATCAGACAAGTCAATCATTCAACCATCTCGAGGAAAAAAATGTTAGGAATGATGGGGCTCAAGAGGAAGCTTAGTTGATAGAAATGAATCCTCCAGTGAGCTTAGTCGATGATTTGGTTCATTGACTAGAATTTATTTTCAGTGTTGGCACCAGGAGGGACAAGTTCAAACAGATAAAGCTACGGATGTTCAGAGCTCCGAGATCTACAGCTCCATACACATGGGCATCGATTTTTTGGAATATGGAGATTGTGTATGGGTGGATGTGTGCGTGTCTGCGAGGATGTAATTTTGCGTCAATTTCAATTAGAAAATGTCACATGCATTGTGATCAGGTCCAGCGGTCACCAAGTATCGATGAGAGGCGAAGGGTTTAGCTAAGAGGAGCTCATGAAAAATGCAAAAAGCACGTAAGTCTAGCCAACGTCATCACTAAGAATTTTTTTTCTCATTTAACAGGAATTTAACTATTCCACCCTGTCACGCCACGGTTGAAGTGGAATAGATTTAAATGACTTATTGTTTCGGCCATTGTCAAAGAATAGGTCAATAAAATTAGCATAACAAATTGTAAAAAAAAATAAAGAAATTACCTTGAAAAAAAAAAGAGGATATCAGCGTTCTTCATCATTCCAGCCAACTGAAAATTCACCCTCCTTTTCTCAATAAAACACACACTCACATATGGCCACACACACACACACACATACACACACACACACTCAAATACGTTTTGTGTGAAAAAGAGCATGGAAGTGTTAAGAGGCTGCAATAGTAGGCCGAAAAATCAATTTCCCCCCGTTTAACAAAAGACAAAAGAATTACATTAAAACTAAATGCATTCTATTTCACAATGCCAGAATTAATTTAAAAAAAGAATGCTTTTAGAAGAGAGAAACTTTGACCAAAATTGACAGCATCGATTTTTTTTTTTCAAAACGATTTTAAAATGTCCTTAAAAAACGGTATTTATCTCTCAAAATCAAAGAGCTATTTATAGACACAATGTTAGGTGAAAAACCTGTAAGTCTTAATTTTTTATACAAATGGAGGCTGAATTCACGAATATACACCCAATGTCGTGACCGCAACCAAAAAAAAAAAAAAATAACACCAAAAAACAAAAGGTTTGGTAACGGCTTATACTCGGCCATAGATATTATTTCAGTATACAACGGCGCCTATATCAACTTAGCCAGGTGTTATGACAAATTTAACCAAGCTTGATAGTGATCAAGATAACAAAGAGAGATACTGTTATCACACAAACTCAGATGCGGCAAGGGCTCGCACTGGGGGTAGACAAGTTTTGAAATTTCAGTACGAATATTGGACGCTTAGAACTAAAAGCTACTAATAAGAAGATACACATATTCAATTAATGCACGACTAAAAAAATAATATAATAAAACATTATAAGATAATAAAAGATTTTTTTCCCCTTTCTTATTCAAACTAATGCATTTTTAATTGGTTTTCTCATAACAACAGAGAACAATGGACAGCCCAGTCATCGTCAAGTTTGGACAGTATATGAACAATTTAATTTGAACTGTTATGTAAACCGTAAGCTTACATTAGTGTCTTCAGTACTGAATAACCATTATTATTTCTTGGAATCTTTGGGCTTCCATAGGAAGTAATGACAGATCCTTCCGAAAGAATCCCAAAAAACTTCGTTTGTCTACTGCAAAGGATAATGAACAACCCAGTGATCGTCAAGTTTGGACAGTTAGTGAACAATTTTAACGTGAACTGTTGTGTAAACCGTAAACTTATGTTAGTGTCTTATGTGTTGTTGGCAATGTAATCTCTTCAGTACTGATTTTAAAAAAATTCTCATTGCAAATATTGGACTTAATGGAATTATTTACATAAAATATATGTTTGGCTTGTATTAGGATGTATTTTGTGTGTTGGACTGCGCCCTCAGAAGACTTTTATGTATGTACACTATACTTCTGTATAGGATAATTGTGTGTATATAATATATATATATGTTTCTTAATGTGGGTGCGGTCATGCATGTATTGGTGTGTATTTAATTTTATTCTTGGTTAGTTCCCCTTTAGTTGTTGATTTCCTAATCCTTGTATCATTTTTCTGTCTCTGATGGTTTCAATATTTATTTAGTATATCTTTGCTTTAAAAGTAAAATTATTATTATTATTATTTTGTAAGTTAAGGGTTTGACCAAACGAAGGCGTTACATAGCAAAGAATTGTTGTTTTTTAAATTTTCCTTGGTGTGAGATTTATAATCCAGGTTGGAGAGGCTCGTGGAGCTTTATTTGTACTGGAGACTATTTAACAACAACAACAAAAAAAAAAAAAGAAAAAAAAAAAAAAAAAAAATAAATAAACCTTGCTCACAGATACTATGTTTTATCTTTTCATTCTGTGGTGATTCTAACAGAACTCCAGGACCTATCGGTGTCAACTGGTGGAGATTAGTTGTCCCAGGGACTTCATTGGGGAAAAATTGTCGCCAGACCAGACATACTGGAATGTATAAACAATCTTAGATTATATCTAGTCCTCTAAGTTCCTTATGAGCTCACTACAAGTCTGTGTGGCCTCACTCTTGGGTTGACGAAAAGTTAACATCTGGTAACCGGTACCGGTCTGTTAACTTGTGGAGGTTTCTCTATTAGT
Organism: Biomphalaria pfeifferi; assembly: GCA_030265305.1. Classification (NCBI taxonomy): domain Eukaryota; kingdom Metazoa; phylum Mollusca; class Gastropoda; family Planorbidae; genus Biomphalaria; species Biomphalaria pfeifferi. The sequence continues at coordinate 252,598 of JASAOG010000080.1, read as the reverse complement.
GATTTGGGAAAGCGGTCATAGTAATAAGGTTTCTTTGGGCCTTTCAGCCTGTATACAATGGCGTGGGACTTATGACTGAGTGATGTACATAAACAGTTTTTGGCGTTGATTAGCCCACTTTGTGGTACATAAAAAAGTTTTAAGGAATTCAAACGCACCAACAAAAACTTTTATATATCTTGGCACCTTTGGGCTTCCATAGGAAATAAGGACAGATCCTTCCGAAAGAACCCCACTATCTTCGTTCGTCTACAACAGAGGACAATGGACAACCACGTGATGGTCAAGTTAGGACAGTTTATGAACAATTTTAACGTGAACTGTTGTTGTGTAAACCTTGAACTTACGTTAGTGTCTTATGTGTTATTGGCAAGGTCAACTCTTCAGTACAGAATAAAAAATATAAAAAATTAATTAATAAACATGAGAGCTCTCCAATAATCTTATTACAGTCTAATCATTAGAATAGAAAGTCCTAAGCATCTAATTGATAAACGCCTCGACGCATGTGCATCTTATATTCCCTTATATTGTGTAGTTATATAGTAGTTAATGCATATTGACGGAATATTAATAGACATGTTAACCAAAGCTAAAACAAACATCAGGACATTCTTATTAATCTTCAAGCTATCCCTTTTTCAATCCATCCGCCGTAAAATATAGAGTTATTATATCGAGTTATAATAATAATAAACCTTTTCATAGTACGGCATGGATAAACTGCAGCGGTAAAACTTGCTAATGTTCTGAAAGTACTTAGCCGCACAGGTTCCCAGTGTCAATGTACACAGGTACGAGTTGAGTTTCTTGATGACTCCAATAGATCCATCATCAGAAATGTCAAAAGGGCCTGTCCGTGAAGGTGACACTCTGACTCTCTTAGAGTCTGGAGGAGAGGCCAGAAGGTTGAGACAGTTGGATCTGGCTCATTTGATGGATGTCTGTTTTATGTCTTAATAAAATAAAATAAAAACTGGTGTATTGATTAAAAAAAACAACCGCAGTAGCTCTTGCAATAATCTTACTGCAGTCAACCCGTTTGTATTGTGTGTTAGTGTAAATCAGCGGTTTTCAACCTTTTGTTCTCGGCGACCCGTTTTACAATCCTCCAGTCTGCCGCGACCGCCCCCCCCCCCCGCATACACACACAGCAATAGAAGAGAAGCCAAAAACAATCCATTTTTTCAATGGTCTTTGGCGACCCCTGGCAAATCGTCAATCGACCCCCAAGGGAGTCGCAACCCACAGGTTGAGAACCCCTGGTGTAAATGAAAGTATAATCTGAAAAAAAAACATTAAAAAAAAAAAATAATAAATTTAAGATCTGATTATATTGTTTAAAAATAAAAAAAAAAGTAAAGATCCCTTTCAGACCTTGTGGTCTGCAGGGTAGATGATGTAAAGGTCATCCTTTTGTGGCCTGCGGTTAATGAGGGTGGCACAATGACTGACCGCCTTTACTTTTCCCAACTAATGTCAGGTACCCATTAGAATTGGGTGGACTCAAAGATCCCGAAATTAAAAATCCCAGTCCTTACCGAGATTCGAACAAGGGACCCCAGGTTCGGAAGCCAAGCACTTTACCGCTTAACCATCGCTCCTCAAATATGGTATAACACATTTGTAATTGTCTAGAGAGTTAGTCGTAGAGTTGACTCTTGAAACTCTAGGACAGCAATAGCTCCCTTCCAACTGCCTGTCTGAACAATTGATCCCTCTGGGATAGGTCCAAACAATTGTAAACATAAATCACATCTCTTTTTGCGTGCTTTTAATTCCAAGAATCTCGGGGCTAGAGGTGAGGCCGAAGGTTGTGCACACCTCCAGATTACTTCAATGTGCCACAGTGGCCAGCCATAGTATTCCCCATTGAGGAACGCCCTGTGGATTGTGACAGGGTTTTTGCATGCATCTCTCTTTTAATCCCCGACCAGTCCAATGAAAAATGTTTTTAGGGCACCCCAAAGCGTGTCTTGTTTTGCTACTTTATTACTCTATTTTATTTAAATGTACATTAGATGACTAAAATCAATAGACGATCTGGAATTCCGGTGAATTATCTTCATGGAAAATAACAGGAAATGTTTTTATTTCATGAATTTGCGCGAATTTATAGTTCTGTGATTAATACATAACAATATAGGTCTGCGAGTTGATCAATCACGGATAAGAATTTGATTCTGTTTTCCAGTTTAGATATAATATATAGGTCTGTGAACCAGACTTTCACCCAATGAATGAATAAGTGGACAAGAAGATTGTGTGGAATGACAAAAGAAATCTAACGCTTCTTTAACAATTAATTTTTAAAGGCTGTGACACAAACTACCACGTGACCTTTGAAGGGAGATGTATTTTTGATTTGATCGTGTCTATTGGTAACTTTTCAGTGGAACGAGTCAGAAATAGCTTTTTTTTTTCGTGGCGTAGGAATAAAAATATCAGCCAATAAGAAAAGTTTGTGAGGTATTTGATGGTCACGATTTGACAAAGTAAACATTGCTGATTGTTCGATGGGTCTCCACTTTATGTACTTTTTATAATTAGAAAATGGTAGGCGTGACTCTGTGCGTTTATGACAGAAAGCTAGTGAGAGAAAGAGAGAGAGAGCGGAAAGCGAGAGACACACACCGAGAGAAAGATAATGATAGATAGATAGATAGATAGATAGATAGCTAGATAGATAGAGACAGAGAGAGACAGAGACTGAAAAAAATGTCATTTTGGGGTGTCATTCAAAATGGAAAACGCCAATCCTACGCGCGATAAATAAAAACGGCATTATGCATCAGCCGTAATTGTGTAATTTGGTGAAAGAAGCTTCTCCCGCCTCAACAATTCTCAAAGATAGATTGAAACATTTCTTGCTATTGAGCGTGATCTATGTAGGAAGCAGAACTATTATGATATATTGTATGACTTTGCTACACGCAAGGCTCGTAAAGTAATTCTGTACAAGTCTTATATATTAGAGACGTTACTTTAAAATATAAGGCAATAACGTCCTACACATTTTATGTATCAATCTAGTCATGCATATTAATAATATATCTATAGCTTAAACTCTGATAAGTCTGATTCAGGCAATCCATTCCATTATCGAATGGAAGTAGGGGAAAAGGAGCACTTGTACGAGTTTGTTCCAGCATAAGTAATTAGCCTGTCAGCAAGTGATCGCCAGCAGTCCAACTCCTTGAAGGCCTCTGTACAGCCACACTAGAAGCAATGATTTAAAGGCGATTTGTGACAAGTTCATCTACAATTCTTTACATTTCATTTTAAAAAAATGTTGACTTCTCTGATTGGTTAGCGCGGAAATCAGTGTGGGTCACGTGACGTGGGTGACAAAAAAAATATTCTTCTTTTTCTTCGTTCTCATTGTTATGTTGGAGTGTTCAGATGACTAGACCAATACATGAGATGAACTGCGCAGTGGTTTCCAAATCATTGAACTATCCATATAGTTTTCTTTCTATTGGGGTGTTTTGGGGCCAGTGTCTTGTACTGGCCTCTTGTTATAGAATGCAGTTTTGCAGAATGGTCAGCTTTCTCAGGTGACACCACACTAGGGCAGATTTCACTGGTTCCAATTTTGAGCTTCCGGTACATATGTTGTCTCATTCTGTTGTGTCCGTTCCTGAGTCGAAAGATTAGATGTTGATCTTGTCGGGATAGCTTATAGTAGGCATCATCTTTCTTGTGATTTGGATGAGAGCTCGTCCATTTCTTATTTATTTTATTTACTATTAGTTTCTTCTTCAAAAAATATCTTCCCGTCTTATTTAACGTTGCCTCGTTTTCATTTGACATGGGTGAAAGTGTTGATGTCATGAAGCGGACGTGACGCCGCTGAAGTTGAATGACGCGAGTGTTTGCAGAAGTCCATTGGCATATAATCTGTTCACTCTGGTCATCCTGGGGAAGGAGAGAAAAAGGGGGGGGAGGGGATGAACAGAGGGCAGGTTGAGGATGACACTCACACATTGGGTACTCACTTCGATATCCCACATTCCTCCGTGGCCTTGACGAGTATGTCTACACAACATGCGCGTGAGCACTTCAAACACTGCTCGCTAGCCTGCGGTCATGACTTTCATGTTGACCAATTCGGCCAAGCACATGACTAAAACAAGGTCAATCCCACTCCTCACCCCCCCCCCCCCCGCCCTCACTGACTTCTCTCTTTCTCTATCATGATTCAGTAACAGCTGATGCACTTCTGACCACCCTCGCCGTCCCATCTCTCTTCCCTCCTTTGGACTTGTTAGTAAAACCCCAAGGAATCAATTAGTTTTGTCAAATAAAAAAATAAAACGCGCTGGAGGCCCACGCGTGAATCAGGCGGCAGCCAAGTCTTAACCAGACCACGTCCACCAAAACAGCAGCTCAGTGACCTCGTTTACATGACACAAACTGAACCATTTGAACAAGTCAGGTCTAGGGTACAATTAGGTCTGTGAGATTTAAATCTCCGCGAACTTTGTTTAAAAAACACACAAATGGCTCCCTGTAAACTGAAAAGCTTGATCACATCAACATGGGAGTCAGATATTTTTGAAAACTGTGGGGGAAAAAAAACCAAACATGACATATAAATGCCAGAATCTTGCTACATGACTTCCGTGACGCATGCGCGTCCAAACACAAGCTAACAAGCATGCCGGGACAGATTACGTCTGCTAAGACATCTCCACACGACAAGGATACGTGACACGTTTGGTTGTCTTATTTTCTTTATCTGGAATACATTTTTGTTTTACATTTCCATTCCGAGGATGTGGCGAGGGAACTCTTAACACCCTTTCCCCCCCCTCTCTCCACCCCCTTTCCGCTCCCTCACAGTGTAAGCCGCCCTTCACAGGGAGCTCAAGTGATGGACGTAGGCCGCAACACAATCACGTGGCGGCGTGAAGCAAGGTCATGTCTCGGAGCCATAATTACTGTTGGACAGGGACACTACATCCGAGAGAGTAAGTACCTCATTTGCAATGTCTTAATGACACTACCCCGGGTACCTAAACATTCTTAGGTCCACTCTGGGCCCCTATTGGAATGTCCGTTTATAGATGAAAGACCCTAGGGTCCATTCTAAGAGACTTATTATAGACTATTAGTACTGCACGAAGGAATCAATGGCGCGATAACAACATGTGATAATAGATAATAATAATGGCAATATCTTCGATGCCAAAGATTGAGGGTAAGTGCAGTGTTTCACAAGACTACGCAAACCCAGTTATGACCTATATTTTTTTCCTCAATTGATGCAGATAAAGCTGTTGACCCCCGGGGATTTCTTAAGTCGCGGGCAGCAGATGACCTGCGAAAGAGACGGAGGCGCTGAAGAGAGCTAAAAAGCCCCGAAACACCTCAACGGGCGTAGCCGGTGTGTACTGCGAGTATCGTTATAGACATAGACCCTAAAAACTTTAAAAGAGCAGATATTTTGTATTCTTATCTTATCTTATCTTATCTTATATAATACAGACGTTACTTCAAAAAAGAAGATGATTACGTCCTACGCGTCATGCATTCAGTCATGCATATTAACCAATGACCTAAATATTGGGTAATAGTACACACAAATTTAGTCTGATGTACCAGACAGAGATTACTTCAATGGTCTCATCCATTCTATGTCCCAAAACCTTTTGTGAAATTGTGGGGGAACGATTCGTTCAATCAACCACTCAATCAAACAATCAAAACAATCAAACAAGAAGAGGAGATACTATACTCGAATTAACATGCAAAATTTTTAGACATTAAGAAAACTTAAATAAATTGAAAAAAAAAAAAGATAAAGAATTATAAGATAAAGAATTATAAGATAAAGGATTATAAGATAAAGAATTATAAGATAAGAATTATCTTGTTGGCTGAGAGAAATAACTTCAGAAAAAAAAAAAAACTTGAGTGACAGCGAGATTTTTTTTTGTACATTAAAATATTGAAGTGCGAGTCACGTGACCGTGGCTAACCAATAAAATTGAGATGCACATGAACGTGACGAGAATGAGCTGAAAAATGACCTGACACTCGGCCAAGTGAGATTCAACACACAGACTAATGAAATAGAACGTAGTAGATCTCTCTCTGGCAGCTGCGGCCGTAGTTCAAAACCCTGAGGGGAGATTCACTTTAATACTACAGTGGACATTTCCGTTCAAAAAAAATCTTAGGTAAGAAATGGATTCTTGAACAATTTATGCCCACGATAATGGACTCCAAGGAAACGCAACGTTTACCGCCATAAGAAGCAGTACTGGACTACTGGTGGAGGCGTATTTTTTTAAAATTTTAACCGGCACATGTCGAAGGATCCTAGGTAGAACTCACCAAGACCGCATCACAAATGAGGAAATTTGAAACAGGATCACAATGGTGATTGGGCCGCACGATGACCTGCTGACCACTATAAAAAAAACGCAAACTTTAACATATATCTCAAGACCTTCCTTCAGGGAACAGTACCAGGAAAAAGAAGAGGCAAAGAAAGTGATGGGGAGACAACATAAAAAAATCGGCATGGCAAGAGAGCTTCTATGTCCATAACTGTTAACGTCAGGCATGTCAAACACAGTGTTTGCGGGCCGCATGCGGCCTGCGACCACTTTGCATGCGGCCCGCCTGGCCACCTCAAGAATTATCAAAATAATGTTAAATTATTAAGTATTTAACAGTTACCACTTATGTTCGGGTAAAAATATTACTGCAAAACAACTAAAACGTAAAAATTAACTACGTTGGACTAGTTCCTTAAGGATCAGATTTTTGGAAACAAATAATTGGACTTGAATTTGAAACTTCAAATTAAAAATAAAATGCTCACAACTGCGTGTGATGATGTGAAGTGCTTTTAACAAAGTTACGACGGTGGATAAACCAAATATCAAAAGAAAACTTTGTTCTTCTCTCAACGTGTCAGGAACTAAAAAGATTAAATATGACTGCAACATTTGTTAAATATGTCCTTCACCTGGAATTGTTATTAGATGTTTTCAATAACCGTTTTCGTGATTCCGTTTCATATGAACAAGAACTTTAATTTTTGTATCTCCATTTTCATTTGCTTCTGAATTGCTGCTGATAATGCGCAACTAGATCTAATAGAATTACAGATTCTTTGTTAAAGGCGAAGTTTAGGCCTATAGAATTGCCAGTGCCAAAAATTTACAGTTATTTACCTGAACGGTACGTTGAATTGCGAAATTTGTAGCCAGAATTCTTGCTATGTTTGCAAGCACTGATCTCTGTGAGCAGTTCTTTTCCATAATGAAAGCTACAAAAACTCTTCACCGTTCGAGATTATGTCATCAAAATTTGTCATCAGTGATGAAAGTGTCAGTGGCAAACAAACTTCAAGCTGACATTAATAAACTTGTATCCCAGAAAAGATGTTAAACATCAGGACAACGAACATAATGCCTAATCATAGTAATTGCAATTTAAATACATGTATGTAGCCCTAACGGACAGGTATTCCACTAACTCTTGTATTCCATTGTATTGTTTAAAATTTACATAACATTAGTAGGCTATAATTTCCAACTGATTTTTGGCTGCGCCCCTTCATGTCATAGCTAGTTTTTTGTGTGGCCCATACACCTTAATGAGTTTGACATGCCTGGTTTACGTTTTAAAAGTATATTTTCAACTGGTCATAAAATATTTAAGCGCTTGGTTTAACAGTCCCTTATCTCAGTGTCTCCCAAACTATATTCCTCGGAACCCTAGTGTTCCGCGAGGTCTGAATAAGTGTTCCACGAATAACTGGAATAATTAACTAGTAGGCCACCACGTGAATAAAACTCTCAAAACAATAAGCAGTGTTTCGTTAAATACTCAGAATGTGCGAAATGTTCCGTTAAGGAAAAAGTTTAGGAAACACTGCCTTATGCTATCAGTGCCTGGAACCAGCGAATTTTTTTTTATTGCGTACACCTGCACTGTCATGTAGTACAGAGAACGAGTACGGGGGAGTTCCCCAGATGTGCTCGGCCCATAGGCCTCACTTCTAATCCGAGCGCCTTGGGATATGAGCCATCGATAATAGGGATCTAATAATTTTCATCTGGTTAGATCTTTCCCAGACAGAAGTTTATTCAGACATGCAGATAGAGGCAAACTTCCATAGGCTCAGAAATCCAAGAGTCTTATACTCAACTGTAATAATGATTAGAAAGAAGAAGGAGAATACCTGAAATGGAGATTTACAGGGCTTATGCATGGCCTTTATCTATTTGTGTATTAAGTACTGTATCTTCCCGGTTATATTGATATAAATAAGAATAAGCCCATCTTCGACCACGAAAGTTAAGCTATGCTGCATGCTTCAATTGTAGAGAATATTCTATCATATGGCCCCTGTGTCGGATATCAGCAAGTGGAGGTCTTGGGCACGACTGGTGGCCCCTACCTACTTTCTTAAAGCTTCTATTCAAATGCACTTAGTAATATTATTAGGAGTGCGGAGGTAGAGTGGTTGAGCGCTTTGCTTCCGAACATGGGGTCCAGGGTTCGAATCTTGGTCAAGACTGGGATTTTTTTTTAATTTCGAGATTCTTAGGTCGCCCCTGAGTCTACCCAACTCTAATTAGTTGGGGAAAGTAAAGGAGGTTGGTCATTGTGCTGGCCACTTGACACCCTGCTTGTTAACCATTGGCTAAAGAAATAGATGGCTAAAACAACGTCTGCCCTATAGATCGCAAGGTCGCAAAGGGAAACATTACTATTTTTAATAATATTGTTGTAACCCTGCCTTGCACCAGAGCTTCAGATGAGCACTAGCGTACTGTTGATTTTTGAACGTAAACAGGAAGACACTAGAATGGAGAGAAGAACAGTGCACCAGGGATTGTGAAGAGTCTGAATGTTTGGGAAACTAAGAGGTTAACTTTTGTGCTGCCTGAAGGTTGTAGTAGGGACCTGGAGCGAAGCGGGGAAGACTGTCGTTGGTTCACATTCGGGTTAAGTAGCAAAGGAATGGTATAGTAAGTAGTATAAGACATGTTTAGACAGGAAATAGGACTAAAGTCCGGCTAAAGTCATGGGAGTCTGAACAGTCGGGTACTGAGTGCTGTCATGTGTGATACTAGCAAACTGTTTGGGAGACCTGGAGCGACACTGGGAAGTGTGTCGTTGATCTGTTCTGTGTTATGGTATGAAGTAGGACTCTTAGAACTTAGACATATTACTCCCTGTGACTTTATAGCAGAAGTCCAAGTCTAACTAGTAACTACTACTAGTTGTTGATGCTTAAACTAAATAAATACATCGTTTACTGTTGCCGACCTGCCTTTCGTTGAGTGCCTGCCTTAGAGTTACAACAATATTATTATATCTAAAGGCAGGTCAAATTTGTGAAGAAAGAAAAAGAGAACTGTATGTTTAATCTTATCTCTGTTATCTTATTATATCTAATAAGCATTTGTGATCTTATATTTTGAAACAAATTGCAGGCCACTTATTGATCCTTGGTCGTTGGTATGTACTCATGGTTACATCAGAAACACGCATATACAATCCAGAGCATCCCTATAGGAGGGAGGCCCTAGGCGTCTGCACTGTTTTGCATTGCCGTAAATATTACGACATTGCATGGTATCTAGAAACGTCAGAAAAGTTGTAGTATTACAACTTAAAACAAATCAACAATGAAACCAGAAATTGGATATCAGAAAAACAACAAGCGAAAGAAAAAAGATTGCTTAAAAAAAAACAACCAGGGCTTTTCCAAGGGAAAGAACCGCTAATTACGGCCATTTATCTGGAAAAAATAGCAGGGTTTAGCTCCCTTTCTGTTATAGAAAACAAAATTAATTAATTATTTTTAATTGATGAGCTTATTGTTCATTTTTAGCATTGATTCGAGTATTGCCATCGACTTTGAATAATTATGCAAAACTTCAACTTGATCCGATAATGGGAAGTGGGAGAAAAAAACGAGTCAAAACGAAATAAGGGGATTAAATCCATAAATACATCCACATTTCTCATTAAGCAGCATTTATTCCCCTTATTTTGATATCAAACAAAATATTATTCACCAACTGATTGGTGATTTTTTAAAATTATATCCATATCTCGTCAGATGCAATGAATAATTGTGCAAAGCTTCAACTTGTTCCGATAATTTTTATAAAATGTTAAAACATTTACCAGACACACACGCACACACACAGAGAAAGAGAGAGAGAGACGAGAGAGAGAAATTAATTTAAGAATACTTGTAAAACCATCGAATACTTGCCCCAAACCTCACAACACTCAGAAAGAGTTAATATAAGCTTTGTAATTATTAGAAGTCTGTTATAGTAGCCCCGCATGGCAACAGTAACAATACATTTCATGACACTCAAATACAAAGAAACAATAATACATTCATCAAAAGCCTTTCTTAGACTTTGAAAACAAAACTGCAATTTTTTTTTTCAAGTTCAGCCTATAACATTAATACATATTATCACCAAGACTGTCTTAGACACAATAAACAATAATAGCGACATATGAAAATATGTCTGCACAGAAATATTATTATAACAAGCTGTGATGTCAATTATCATTACCATGTTTTTTTTCTTTCCGCACATCTGACTTCTAGGCACCAATCGGATTAAACTTTCACTCACATGACGCTCATAGCGCGGTTAAAGTGGAATTAGATCTAATTGGCGCGTAAATCAGATCTGCCAAGAGGATTTTCATATTTCTTCCGAGGCCGACAATATTTTTTTTCCATGTAAAATTAAGCTCTGTAAAATGTAACATATGTTTTTACTTATTTTTTTTTCTCCTAGCCTCAAGTTGTTTTTTTAAATAATAGATCTACATTTTTTAAAAACCATAAAACCAAGAGAAGATAAATTGTTCTGCTAGAAATTATCTACTCTTGATTATAATTAGCATATAGCAATCCCAGGCAAACAATAAAAAAATATATATATTTCGTTCGGTAATGATCAATATATCTTAAATAACAAGAGGATCCATTTCAAAAAGGACTTTAAAATGTCTGATGCATTGGATAATAAGAGATTATTACAGGAATCATAGCAAGTGAATGATTGTAAAGTTCCCCTTTTAGACCTTGCGGTTTGTAGGGCAGATGATGTAAGGTCGTCTGTTTCTGTGGCGTACGGTTAATGAAGGTGTTATGTGGCTAGCACAACAACCAACCGCCTTTACTTTCCCCCCAACTAATGTCAGGTACCCATTAGAGCTGGGTGGACTCATAGGCGCCCAAGGATATAAAAAGTAAAAATCTCAGTCTTCACCAAGATTCGAACCCAGGATCCCGTTTCTGAAGCCAAGCGCTTTGCCATTCAGCCACCGAACCTTAATGATTACTGCTAGCAAATGTTTCTGACTTTGACAACATACATCGGATTACAATGGGTTCTAAAAGGGTCCATAGCGAGCGTCTGATGGAATTCTTGGTAACAATAAATTAGATAGCCTCTCCTTGCTAAGTAAACGTTTTACTCTATGAGACTAAGATCCGAGAATGGGAAGTGGGAGAAATAACGGATATAAGATTTTGACCAGAGAGACAGACGGGTTAATATAAGCTCGACAACCATATGTTATCATAGCTGTCACGTGAGCCAGGTGAACTGTAATAATTATGAATGTACTATAGCCCATTACAAGTTGGACGTCGAAACGTTTGCTCAGTACTTTTGTTGGACTGACTGAAAAAAAAAATTTTTCCTATAACCAACCAAAGTTCCGCACATTTTTATAAAGCTTATATAAACTCACTCACCTCCACACCTGTTAAGTACAATTTCTTTCCCTTGTTAGAGACATCAAACAAACAAAAATCACAAATAGTTAGTTTTTTAAATTGGTTCTTGTGTTGTCAGGTAAAAGAAATGATTGCGCAAAATTTCACCTCGATCCGAGATTGGTTTCGAGAGAAATAACGTGTACAGACAGACAGCGTTGGCATAACATTTGTACATATGGTAATCGCATAGATTTATTGTTATTGGTCTAGATTTATTACAAATTTAATTACATGACTGATCCAAACTGATTGATATAGCTACATCTTGTAAAAGTTTGATTTATTTTTAAATATTTGCAATGGATCAAAATGTAACTTTTCTATGGCTTGCTTAATAATTATTCTAGGTGTATTTTTAGATATCAAATTCATATCCAGAAATCAGATATTGAAAGTTCGTAAAATATATATTTACATTATTATTATTTTAAAATAGCTTTACATGTCTAACACTCGCAGATATTTTGTTCTATTTATCTCTTATTTTGGATAAATTTTAATTAATACTTATTCTAATATTCTACTGTATATATACGCGAAAATACCACTCATTGATCTCGAGATCTCTTAAACTGTCGTACTTATCCGCATCAAAATCCGTATACTGGTTTATTTTACCTCCTAGGTGCTCACTTAGAACACTTTTTGACAAAATCGTAACCTGATGACAGCCATTCGCAAAAAAAAAAAAAACGCAATCTTTATTAAATCTTTGTATTTTATTTTCGGTATTTCCACATAAGGCCGCAGTCTACACTTTAAAAATATATCATGGATCTCGTATTCTTAAAGCAATATTTTTCTTTTTTCGCTAAGTCTACTTTTTAAAAGTATTTTTTCAATTCCACTTCCTTTTAGACGCGGCATAAGTAAAATTTAAAAAATCTAATAGCATTAATGAGATAGTTCTAGAGTCTTTTGCTTTTTTTTTTCGAGAGAGAGAGAGAGAGAAAGAGAGAGAAAGGGGTGGAGGGGGGGGGGGGAGAGAGCAAGTAATTGTACTTTAAAACACTATAAAAAAAACAACAAACAAACAACTAATCCTAATTGTATTTAAAAGATAAATCTAGTGGTCATTTCGCTACATTCCAAAATGGTCAAATGAACGATAACAATTAATAAAACCAAATAGATATTTCTTTTTATTTAGAGAACAAAAAAACCCAGATAAATCCAGAAATGGGAAAGGAATGTCTACGAAGGACTAATCTTTTTGTTGTCGGCGAGGGGTAAGGTACATTTCTAAACTTTGAAAAATAAAGATCAATTCTTTTCTAAGGCAGAAGAGAGATTTTCCAAGATTCGGTGCGAAGAGTTACGTACGTATTGGATACGAATTTTTTCTTTCCACTCTAGGTATATATATAGGTCTGTGGAGTATACGTTTGCTACAGATCTCACGGCTCTGTTTCGTCCATTCCTTCTGACTCTGAAGCTCACTGTGCATTGGTGTGCGGAAGTAGCGCAGAGCCGGATATGATCCTCGGGCCGTAGGTTGGGAGTCAGTGATCTGCAACATTAACATAATTATCAAGAAGACAATTTTAGGGGTCAGAACAAAAAAAAAACAACGTTACCTGAAATGGATGTTTTCAGGACTTATGACCAATCTTTAAGGATTGTGGTGGCTGAGAGGTAAAGAAAATGGCTTCCGAAAGGTCCCGGGTTCGAATCTTAATTTTTTTTTATTTTGGGGATAGTAAAAAAACAGAAGACCAATGTTATCCTCTACTCTTTAGATCACAAGGCCTGAAATGGGTAGAAGCCTACGTTACTTGTTGGTCGCCGCCACTCATTCCATTTGGTGAATACTGTCTCTGCTTCCTTGTCAAGTCTATAGGAAGTTTTTTTTTTTTTTCTAAATGTAAAAAGACATGTACTGCTAAAAATAATAACAAATAATAAAAATTGAACCAAAAAGTATGATATAACAAAAAAAAAGTTTATTGAAAGTTTCTTCTTTATAATAGCCACATGTGGCTACAGTAACAATGTATTTCATATGACACTCATATAGCCTACAAACAATATAACATTCGATTTGTATTAAATCTTTAAAAAAAAAATAAAAAGTACATAAATTAAAGTTTCAGCGTCAAACGTAAATACCACGTGACATTTGGACACACTAAACAAAATATCGACAGGAGAAAATATGTCTCCACAAAAGAGCGATTGTAACAAACTTAACAAGCGATCATGCCAACAACTATCACCGCCATTTTGTTTGTCTTTCCGCGTGCCTGACTCCCAACCACCAATCAGATTAACCGTCAACCACGTGACACTCTTTACGCGATTACATTGTTTGGCTCGTAATTCAGATCTGCGAAGTATTGCTAGTTCCTATTATTACTTTAGGGACGCCTATGTAAAACAAGGATCTGTAAGGGTCGAATTTAATTTTCTACGTTCGTTTTTTTTCCTATGTACGACTTTTTTTTTAAAATAATAGAACTATATAGATGGTGGAAAAAGGTCATTTCATAGCAATCTACCAGGGATTGAATTTTTAATAGAGCTGGGAGGTGTTCACCAAGTTTTTACCTTTAAAAGAAAATCACAATATAAATGTTATTTAGAGTACAGTAGCGGCACCAGAGATAGCCTCAAACTGCTATAGGACTGCGAGAAATTATCCCTTCAACCAAAACTAAATATTATTTGTGTATACATATTTTTTTATATATTAGATAAATATATAAATATTCGCTGTCTAGGCCTACAAATATGTTGGTCTAGTTTTTGTTAGTACGTGTGTCTTTTTTCTCCTTTGTTTGTTTGTAAAATGTTTGACATGTTTCGGATGTTCCTTCAGAGTTGAAGATAGTTGACTTCCTAGTCCAAACCTCCCGCAGGACGACGGGGGATGGGAGCGGGCAGGGTTTGAACCCTCCCTTTTGGTTTGTTCGTTTAATTGTTAATGTTATTTCTTTTTCTACAGTTGAATACAAATCATAATATCAATTATAAGATAATAATATAATTAATATAATATTATAATAATCAATAATATTAATATAACAAAAAAGAATTAAAGAAAATAAATACAAACAAAATATAAAATAATACCTTGTAAGGAATATCAGGGTATTGTGACGTCAATTGTAATTAAAGAAGAGGTAAAGGTGAGATGGGGAGACTAAAGGTGACAATGTGTTGTCTTAAGCTTTAATACAATACAATTAATGTAAAGGATGAGGAGTTCAAGTATTATATAAGACTAATACAAATATGCTTTATATAGGCTTTGTTCCGACATTTTTACCGTCTTCCGCAATTGTGACTTCTTAAAAAAAACCTGTTCCGTAATTGTGACTGACCATATCATAATCGATTTGAATGTAAAATTTAAATATCTGTTGAAAAACAAAACATTGCTTCTATTTTTATCGGAAAATGGATGGGCAATGTCTAGATACTTTTAGTTTTTCCATAGGTCTAACCATTACGGAGCAAAAAATTGAAAACTAAAAGTAGGTTCAAACTGTACCTCAATAGTGATTAGTGACTTTACTACAATATATAAGTCTATGGACACAACTATAATCCCACTTTTGATTTTTTCATGAAACCCTTGAAGCATAGACTATATGAAAATATAGTATTTAAAAGAAAAAAACAAAATAAACAAACAAACAAATCGCGTTGTCTCAATGTATATGTCCTTCTTCGGTCGTAGAACGACTATGGTACATCTCGTAGATTACTTTTCTATGTGACTGTGAAGCCCTATTTCGTAGACACTCCCGTCCTCAGATATCGCAGGTTAAGGTGGCTTTCCCTTTGATGGTAGCGGATGTCTCAATGTAGCATACGTATAAAGTCAAGTCACGCCACCATTTTGTTTGGCTGTCGCTAAGGACGCTAACGTTGAGTAGACCAAAGAAAATACATAATTTAGTTTACGGTATTGACTTTTTGACTTTCAATGAAACTAAAAATAAAAATCAACTTAAAAAAATATCTTTTTTATCATTTACCGTTCGAAAAAGTACGCAGCAATTTAAAGCAACATGCAATTTCTCTCGAGAAGTATTGCAGCATTGTGCCAAGCATGGGTGAGGTATCATGTGGTCAAGCCGGGCAAGATGAGTCAGGAGTAAGTTATTTGACGGTCTGGGCGAAAAACGGTTTCAGGTGTCGAGAGGTGATCGTAAGAAAAACTTTCATATCAGCGGACAAAAACTTCGCCGACATTTAGTGGACAAAGCTTCGAGGAAATCAATGGACAAAGCATCATGTAAATTCGTGGACAAAAACTTCGAAGACATTAGTGGACAAAATTCGCGGAAATCAGTGGACAAAGCATCGTTTAAATCAGTGGACAAAAACTTCGAGGTCATTAGTGGACAAAGCTTCGCGGAGACCATGGTTGGTATATCTTCAGTTTTTGAAAATTTTCGGGGCCTAACTTCATATTTGGACAAAGCTAGTAATTACATTTCGGTATTTACACACAGCCGCTGCACAGTGCACTCCTTATCATCGTATTGCCGCGTATATAACCCGCGGGTTATACAAGTTTTCCCGCATGGGTGGTGGCTGTGCGGAGTATACAAAGGTGCAGGCTTTCAAATTTTATTTTACTGGTACCTCCTATAGTTGGCTGTGTGGTTGTGAAATGTACATTGGAAAGCTTTATGAACATCTCATTATAAACCCACAGAAAACAAATAGTACTTTATGTACCAGTAGTTTATGGCAAGTCATGCTTTACACATGCGGGGTGTATAAGAATGCGGTTGTAGGATTTTGTTTTTACTTATTTTGTAATTTGTGCGGGTTATACACGTATGAGGATATATGCGAGAAAATACGCTATATCTTGTATCAACCCCATAAACCACATGACCCTACATTGGCCACATTACCACATGTGATAGACACATTGTCCACATTACCACATGTGATAGACACATTGGCCGAATTACCACATGTGATAGACACATTGGCCGAATTACTACATGTGATAGACACATTGGCCACATTACCACATGTGATAGACAGATTGACAACATTATCTCTAGCGATATACCCATGGGTCACATTAGTTTTCCAGAAACTCAATGACCACATAACAATTTGTGTCACCCAACATTGGCCACCTGACCTCCTGTGTTCCACATATTGTCCACATGACCTCTTGTAATCCACATAATGTCCACATGACCTGCAGAGACCACCTCTTATTATTCCTACCTGAGACTGTATTATAAGACTAAAGCAACCTATGAACTTTTTCGTTACCCCCAGAGCGCCGCCCATGTAAGAGAAACATCTCTCGGCACTAGGTCACAATTTGACTTCAATGATTAAATAATAATATCAATTTTAAGAGGAGACATTTGTGTGACATCTCATATGACATGGTGACATCACGATACAGTAAGCATTAAGTTTATTTAAATAAATAAAGTCATTCAAACTGATAACCGATACACAACGTCACGTAGCTATGGACACCGACCCTGTGACCGCGGCATCTGGCTAACTGTCTCCACTGACCACAAGTTGCCACTTCACAGGGTCAGTGTTCAGGCCTACTATTGGTCGTCTAGGCTTAACACAGCCAAATGGAGTCACCGCAGTGTGACAATGGTAAAGACTTACGTTTAACAAGGTAAGTTTTAAATACATTCGAATCTCCGTGGGTTCATGTACATGATATATTTATTAAAAAAAAAAATACATATAATATACATATGAGCAAACAGATTAGGCTGCTAGGGGTGAAATAGAAACAAAGTGAAGTGCAGAGTATATTCTGATATTATATATAAATATTATATTAATAATACTATGTACAATATACAATATAAAGAAATCGAAGCCGTTGTTTTTTTCCCCCTTACAAAAGTTAAGCCACAAATCACACGGTATAAATTATCACGTGACCGCCCCCTTGTCACGTGACGTCTTTATTGCGCAGCCTGATCAGTCATATGACTTTTGTTGTCATGCGATCGATACGTTCACGTGATTATGTTATATCGTATTAGTACATATTAACAACCATATAATGGCCTCATCATTTCGCAACAGTACACCCGATTATAGTGTATTTACACAGTGAGTGCTTATGTTACTCACTCTAGTTAATTCCATTCCGTTTGATCACTGTGAACATGCCACTTGTCAAGTGAACGTCCCAAATGAATGTTTGGATATCTCTGGTATTAGTTTCTCCTGCTTTCGGGATTAATATTGTCCTTATAACATTCTTAGAAGGTATTTATTCACTCCTGGGGTCTCTATGCGCATCAAAGCTGTAGACGTTTAATAAAGCTGGCATAATGAATTCCTTTGAATAACATCTCATCTTTCATTACAATTCCTGTTTTTAAGTTGTTTCCCATTTATATAAGGAATTGGCATGCAAATATAAAAAATATGGATATCATACACAAAAGATAAGAAATACAGAGAAAAAAAAAACAAGTTTTTTTTTAGTTAGCTTATGTGAACGAAATCGAACTCTGGGTTGATTAAAAGAAGCTGGCCGGAAATTAAGTCCGCAAACTCGTGTAACGTCAATGAGTGTTGGGTGTTGTCCGATGGGGGTGGAGTTTTACGAGGGTAATATCGATGCGTTTATTAAATGGCTTGCCCTCACGTAACCAGCAGAACTAATGAAGAAGTCAGAAGAGTCATGAGGATAAAGTCACATCGCGTTGTGGTCGCGGCGCTATAGTCTTGGATAGCCCTGTGTGGCGCCCCGTCGATCTGTGTTGTGGGGTCGTCGTTGTATTCTCCAGCCTTGACGGGCTCGTGTTGACCGTGTTGAGAACCGGTGCCCAAGATTGGGGAAGGGTTGTGTGACCCCGAGGAATTGGCGTGATGAAAATGGTTCCCGTCTCTTAAATTCTCCTCTGAAGGCACGGGCGTTGTGGTAGCATGAGAATCAGCATCATGCACCGCGGGTACCGATTTACATGGTTCAGGCTCGTGGCGATACTGAAGCTTTAAGAGAGGCTTACGAATGCCGCTCCGCCCGAAACTGAAGCTTTTTTTGTCGCACTGACTCGCCACGAAACTGTAAGCCTCAATGGGGTAAATTTTACTGAACACAAAACAGAGTGTATCCGAAGGATCGTTCAAATTCTGAACCAGAAGTATCCTCTCCCAGTAGTGGCCCTCAAAATCCCCAATGCACACGTAATCCGTGGTGGTGGGCACTAGAGTCGCGCAGCTGTTGAACTCCACGCGGAGCTTCGTCGGATCCTCGCAGGCCTGGAAGATGCTCCCCATGCAGACATAGCCTTCGGGGAGAGTGGCACTGACTGTGTGCACCCAGGTCAGATTGCAGTTGATCTGCTTGGGCGGAGGCTGCAGAGAAACTACGGGTTTTCCCGCACCCTCGTAGGAGCGGTACATGTCGTCGATGGGCAAGGGGTCCGCCATGAAACGATCTTCGTTGCAAATATTGGAGCCGAAGTCCTTCTCCAGCGCTGGCCAGGCGTAGCTCTGGCTTAAGCTATAGCGTAGAACGGACGGTCCGAGGGTGCTCAGTTTGAGGCATGTGTATCTCGGCCTGCATCCATTGCTGTAAAGAGAGATAGTAGTATACATGTTAGTTGATACAGAAGACAGGCTATCAGGAAAAGAGACGCACTGAAAATTTCCAACATTTTCAATGGATAGATTGGAGTCAGTGATCTCTATGCGTTTGATGTTTTCTGGGCTTTTCAGAAACCAAGTTCCTTTAAATATTTCCGGATAGTTGCATTGTACTGGCGCAGACAGGGGGCTGCATAATCCGCAAGACTTCTGGCACTCATGTTTAAGGTAGGATTTGCACTCGACTTGGCTACACTTGTCGTATTCGTCCTCGCAAAGTGAAGGAAATACTCGCTTGTGCAGTGACAGGGTCAGTAACTTGAGCTCTTTGCGAATGCTGACAGAACGATCCGCGTCTGCCCGACACGAGAGATCAGCAAAGAGGTAAGCTGTGACCTTAGAAGGGTCCTTTTGATGCGAGGGCATGGCGAGACACCAGAGATTCTCGTCGCCGTCGCGTTTTAAGATGACGTAATGATTCTTGTGATCCTTCCAGTTGGTGACGCAAGTGGTCTTCTGCTTAACGAACATTTTAACGTCGGGGAGGCAGTTGCTGGACAGAAAGTCAAACGTCACACCCTCTCCTCCAAGGCACTCAGACTCCATCCTCATAGGCCTCAGCATCCTGTTGCACCCGTTCTCGCCAAGCTGAGAATCCTCGATATCCATGTCGTACCCTCCGCTGAAGGGGCAGGGCGTGTAATCGCTGCCCAGCGTTGAGAACCGCACCAGGGGCCAGGTGTCCAGCGTAAGGTTCTTGTCGTCGCAAAGTGCCAAGTCAAACACTTTGGCCTCGTGCGACCACAACACTTGGACGACGGAGCGGCTGCGGAAGAGAAACTTGGCGCACTTGTAGTAAGAGTTAATGAGATGGTCTTCCCGCTTCAGCAGCAACTTGTCGTGGAAGGTCAGCGTGCACTTCCAACGCAGCGGTGCCTTCCCGCCGTCCTTGTAATGAATTTCCATTACATTGTGCCGGAAGTAGTACTCCGTGCCGCGGGAGCCGTTCGACCGGATGTGGCTGTACCACGGCATATCGTCATTCTTTATCTGCAAAACTTTCGGGAAGTCACAGGAAGTAGCCGGTGAAATAGAAAGTGCAGCAAGAAGAAGTACCGACGCCAAGGTCACGAAGTCATCCATCTTGAAAATCTTTATAATATCACTCTATTGACAAATCACCTGAAATATATAGAAAGAAAATATGTTACGAATTGCGTAGCACACGAATGTTCTGGAAAAGAAACAAACTGTAATTCTTTAATGAGTTTCTTAGGTTTATTTAAGGTGTCTGTTTGTGATAATTTAGTAACTATATAAAAATACAATAAAAACTTAGAACATCAGGTTCTGAAACAGAAAAAAATAAATAAATAATTACTATGACAAATTTGTCAATTAATTTCCATATAATCAAGTTTTTTTTTTTAAAATTAGTCAGAGGCAGTCGTAGAGGTTTTCGGGGTCATGGAGGGAGTGTCATGTGTGGGGCCTAACTGTATCTTTCTGGAAGAGCTTACATTGTATTTGGCATAAAAAATGGAAATGCTTCGACAATTTAAAGCAATAAGTTCTTGTGTCAGTATCTTTTTTACCTGCAATTTCATCCACTATTATGTATTTAAGCATAGAGCGTAATGATGCAATATAATATAATGGGTGGCAAACGTCCCGCATATTTGTAAGATGGGCTGGTGGGGACAAAAGAATGTCTATACCGCGGGGTACCACCAGACAGTCCCCGCATTAGTATGCATAAATGTGATTTTTTTTTCTTCTAAAATTAAGGACAACGTAAGACAAGCTATAAATATATCCTTGATCTGAAAAGATCCCAGCTACGAAAAGATCCCAGCTATGAAAAGATCCCAACTATGAAAAGATCATAAAAAGATCCCTACGTCATACTCAATGGCCGGAATAACCCTAATGACCTTTACCTTGTCTTCTACTCTCTGATTTGATCTCAGACCTGGCTCCCGAAGGTGAAGGGAGGTGGGGGGGGGGGGCGGCGAAGGGAGTTAGGGCGGAGATGAAGACCTAA
The DNA here is from genome assembly GCA_030265305.1 of Biomphalaria pfeifferi. Classification (NCBI taxonomy): domain Eukaryota; kingdom Metazoa; phylum Mollusca; class Gastropoda; family Planorbidae; genus Biomphalaria; species Biomphalaria pfeifferi. The sequence continues at coordinate 231,200 of JASAOG010000080.1, read as the reverse complement.
AAGAGAAATAACACGCCTGGGCTGGCTTAATCGAAAACTCTCACATGGGCAACTCCCCATCTATAATAGATCAGTGCGGCGCCCCCTTTTTTTTTTCTTGCACGCCGGACTAATGACACAACTAGGCGTGTGAGTTAACTTTGGAAACGTGGGGGGGTGGGGGGGGCGGAGTTGGGACGAGAGTGAAAAGAAAAGGGAGGGATGGGGGTGATCTGGGTAGACGTGGAAGTATTGAAGTTGTGCTGGTCACCCAGTGGTCAGTTAAACCGGACATTACAGACAGGCAGAGTAAATTGAAGGTCAACCGACATTGACAACTAAAGGTCAGAAGCTATTGACGAAAAGAAAAAAAAAAAGACAGGAATGAAGAAAAAGTCACCCCCCCCCCTCTCTTTCTCTCTTCAAATTATTTGTGGCCTAGATGAGATTTGTTTGAGTTGATTTAATAGAGTATCAGATATATCCATGGAAGATTAGTTCCAATCATTCTAGGAGCTATTAGAGGCTAGACGTCAACATATACAGCTTATACAGAATTGCAATTTTCCTTCAAGACACGATGAAAGTGTACGTGTTGGTGTTTTGTGTGTGCGAGAGAGAGAGAGAGAGAGAGACTTAGTGTAAAATTTCTTTCATTTCATTCTAAGACTTCTGGACTTAAAACTTCTAGTTTTTCTTTTTCTTTTTTTTTTGAAATATTTTCTAAGATTCATCTTTGCAATAAAAAAAATCACTCAAACGCTTCAATTATTTTAATATGACTAGACTTTGTCTTTACAAATAATATGAGTTGCACAGAAAAAAAACAACTATACAAGTGCTTCTCAAACTTTTGAATCCTTGTGAAGGCTGGGATTTTGAACATTTTTTTCGGACGACCTTGGGTCCACATAACTGAAATGACATGCGTTGAGAACGTAGCGCGGCTGGTCGTTGTGCTGGCAATAGTAGCCGTCGGCTATAGGAACACAACTATCACTTGCCCTCAATGATGGCAAGGTCTGAAAGAGGAATCTTTACTTTAGATTTTTACAACGAACAAGATTAGTGACATGACTCTTTTGACTTAACTATAAAGGCTATTCCAGATAATAGATAACAGTGAAACGCCATGAGCGACATACAAATAGTCCTTGAAAAATAACGAATCGCATTTTAAAGTCACGTGTTGTTTTTGTTTTTTATTTCAATGTCCTATTTTTTTAAAAAGTTATCCAGCCTTCTCGTATATCAGTCGACATCATTCCTTTAAATTATCTCGGGGTGTCAAGGGAGAGAAATGAAGACTGCCAAGCTTTACTCCCCAACTCAGCATTCATAATTGTCCCAGAGATATTGGCCAGACATGAGAAATGGACAGTGGTCAACGGTGGGAGGGCGCCGATTTCTGACCTCTCCTCCTCGTGTGTCAATGGCGAGAAGCGGGGCGAGTGCCGGACATGAGCCAGGGCGTGCAGCAATCAATTTTTATCGGGCATGCTTGTCTGGCTATCGCTGGTCATTCTGGAGGGTCAGAAGGCGGACTGACGCGTCATTAACTGTACCACGCGGTCAGTCACGGACCCAAAACACGCATAGACAGAATCAAGAGTGAGACAAAAGTCATTGAAACACCCAAAGCAGATCCGCCCCTGCCATAAAGCCTTTATTCCTATAAAGCGCTCCCTTTTCCCCCATCAATTATTCTGCCAGACCACCTCTGCATCTGTTCGACTACTTTTGCCTTTGGTCTTCTTCAGGTTGAAAGTAATCGATAAAATCTATTCAGGAAACTTCAACACTTTCGTTTTTTTTTCCTCCCCTCCTGTCATTTTTTTTTAATGAAAGAAAACGAAAAAAAAAATCGTTTCAAACATTTTCCGCTGCTAATTTTTACAAAAAAAAAAAAAAAAAGTCTTAGCATTTTAAATTGCTCCTCCATCTCTCCCCCACCCATCTTTTGTTTGTTTATTTTTAGGCGCGTAACATTTCAAGTAAACAGACGACAAGTTTGGTCAAACGTAGATGTAATAGTCGGCCACTAGATATGGGAACAAAACAAAATGGAGGGGACATCAGAGGATTAAAAAAAAGATTCTGTGCTGAAGTTATTAGCACTCAACAGATAAGTGCATGCAGTAGCAGAAATAAACATCGAGAAATTAAGGTCGGCGACATGGCGAAAATGTGAATGCAGCAAACACCAGAATAGTACATAACAAAATAAAGAGCCAACCGTAAATAATAAACACACAAACTTTGGAAACGTCGATAGATAAGATAGATAGATAGATAAATTATTATAGATTTTATAATTATAGCTTTTATATAGCGCTATTTTCATGCTTATAGCAAGTTCAAAGCGCTATGGTCCAATCTCATTTGTGGACCAGTCGGGGTATTTGGGAGAAGGTTTTCCATGCTGCCTTTAGGCGCTCAGTAAACACAACTCTGCTCGAGTCGGGTGTCGAACCTTGAACCCCCTTCATAGGTAGCCAAGCCAAGCTCAATCGTACTTAGCATCTCGACCACGCTTCCCAGATAGATAGATAGTTAGATAGATAGATAGTTAGATAGATAGATGGATAGATAGATAGATAGATAGATAGATACTTACATACTTACATACATACATACATTTTAGGCATTTGGCCAGTGACTGTTGGTTGCTGCGAGACGAGGCTAATTCTGACCGTAGACTGAATTGAGCCTTCAGTGATCTCTCTATTGCACTTTAGCTAATGCCCCTCCCTTCTATCCTTCTATCTGTCCAGTGTGTCCAGGTAAGGCAAGGCATTGGGAGTACCGGGAATTTAAAGAGAGGAGAAAGGAGAGAGAGGAGCGCGAGAAGAGAGAAAGAGGAGAAAAGAAAGAGAATAAAGAGAATCTCTCCTCTTTAGAAAGAGAGAGAGGAGAGAGGAAAGAGAATGAGAGAGAGAGAGAGAGAGAGAGAGATGAAAGAGAGATAGAGAGAAGAACAGATGAGAGAGAAAGAGAGAGAGAGGAGACATTCAAACAGTTCAAGGAATATAAAAAAGTAATTTTCAAAGTGAATGTGTTTATCACGATCAATGCAACTGTATGTGTGTGCGTGATTTAATAGCTCTGAAAAGCTTATTTCTAACATCCGAATTTCACGATCCATTATCGAGCCATTAAAGATATTTAAGCGAATCCGAAAAACTTAATTTAATTCCTTCCTTAAGGATTTGGTTTTGTTTTCTTCTAGAAATGGAAAAGTAGGATCAGGATTTATAATTACACTCTGGCAACAGTTTCTAGTTACCAGATTTTTAATGCGTTTCATTTCAACTTTTCATTTCACTTTCAATTTAACTATTCTTTTTTTTTTTTGTGTGTGTTTTCTTTTGTTCAGACGGACCTTATGGAAAACGTATATATGGACAAATACATATCATGGACAATATGAACAATATATATATATATGTTATCGGCAAAGTATGAATGCAAGCATTCTATAGAATGCCGGGCGTTTTTAGGCAAAGTAAGTTTGCTTAGGCATTCTATAGAATGACACATGGGCGTAGCCAGGATTTTTTTAGGGGGGGGGGGGGTTGATTTTTTTCTCCCCCCGTCCCCCCCCCCCCCCCGGGAATTTTTTTAAAATATGTATTTATGCGTGTGTGTGTGTGTACATAATCTTTATTGCATTCTGACTTTTCATTCTTTCGGAAGACGTTTATTGTGTCCTAGAATAGGTTCTTCCATGAGTTAGTGGAAAAATTGTAGATTCCCCGCCAATACTAGCAGGGGGGTCTGGGGGAGCGTTAGGAACTCCCCCAGCGCGGGGCGATAGACCCCTTTTGGCAACGCTCATAGCATTTTGAGTGCGTAATTTGCTTTTTTTTCTTACACTGAAGATGTATTTTTTAGCCTAAAACCCCCCTGGCGGGGGGTTTAAACTCAAAACCCCTTTGGCTGCGTTCATAGATTTTAGTGTGAGTAATTTGCTTTTATTTATATTGAAGAGGTACTTTTTAGCTTCAAAATCCACTGGAAGGGAGTTTAAACTCAAAACCCCTTTGACTACACTCAAAACATTTTGAGTGTATAATTTGCTTTGTTTTTATTATTAAAGAGGTATTTTTTACCTTTAAACCCCGCTGAAGTGGGGTTTAAACTAAAAACTAAGTCAAAACTCATTTAGCTAGGCTCATAACATTTTGAGTGCGTAATTAACTTTTTTTTATATTGAGGAGGGGGTTTATCGTAAATTTTGGAGGGGGTTTTAAAATCAAAATCTTCCTTAACTGTGCTCTTGGAATTGGGGGATTTTCGTTTGCATTTTTGTTTTGTTTTATAGAAGAGGGGGGGGGGGTTAACTGCAAAAACCCCTAGTAGGGGGTTTAAAACTCAAAACCCCTAGTAGGGGTTATTTATAAAGACATTTATAAATTCACTATCAATGAGTGAGAAAAAAGCCACAAATTGTCAACAGGATTTCTTATTACTAAAAATACCTGCTAATTATAGTGAAAAAACCAGGCTCAAAATCTATGGCCATATTACAAGATCTTCGGGACTCGCAAAGACCTTCCTTCAGGGAACAGTTCCAGGAAAAAGAAGAAGAGACAGATAGAGAAAGCGAGGGAAGGGCAACATAAAAGAATGGACGGGCTTACCATTGAAAGAGGTTCTGAACAGGGCAAAAGACTAGGAGGAATGGAGAAAGACGGTCAACGAGTCTTGCATGGTGCCCCAACGGTCCGACAGACTAAGGGATAGTTACAATGGTATTAATATATGTTATGGGTAATAGCGAAGAAACATTATCAAAGACATTGACAATATAGATGAAAGGATTTCATGACTTAGACATTATGAACATTTAGGTCGAAATGGACATTGTGGGTGAAATGGGTAAATGGACAACATAGACTATAAATACATATGTGAAATAAGCAAATAATGATTTTAAAAAATACTTTAAAATACAACTTATCCAAGGTTAAGTAAATATAGAAACATATTATGATTGGAATACATACATTCACATACACACACACATATAGGAATTGTCATAGGCAAAGTTATTTCCCTTTGCTCCTCGAACACTACTTTATTTTTAAGCTCAAAGAAAAGAGAGAGAGAGGAAAAGATTTTAAAATACTTTTTTGTTATCGTTGAGATTTTTTTCTTCGAAAATTTTTTAATCTCTCTCTCTTTTCTTTGCTAGATTAAGATTTTTATATTTCAAATAAAAACACAATAAATATCATGGTCTGACAAGAAAAACTTTTAGATAGTAAACAAAAGTGTACTATAAACCTCAGTATCGTAGCATATGTAAACAGATTGGTCAATATCCCAGACAGATGCAAATAGTAACACCTTTAACCATCATGAACTTCAAGATGAAATTTTAATCAGTTAATATACACCTTGTTGGGGCGCGGTGGATAAGAGGTTAAACACTTGGCTTCCGAACCTGAGGTCCTGGCTTCGAATCTCGGTGAAGACTAGGATTTTAAATTTTGAATTTGGGGTTAATTAGGGCGCCCCTGAGTCCACCCGACATATATGGGTACCTTACTTAAGTTGGGGAAAGTAAATATGGTAGGTCGTTGTTTTGGCCACATGACACCCGTTCTCGTTAACTGTTGGCCGAAAATACATATGGCCTTAAAACATCCTCTGTCTTTTAGAAAAGAGAAGCTGTTTTTTTTAATACACTTTCTTAAAGTCATTTATTATCTTTATTACATATCTGTCTTGTCTTCTATCATTATATATTCTCTATTTATAATTCTCTTCTTCCCACAAGAGTTTTGTCGAGTAGTAAGGAGTAAAGGAAAGATCACTCTGCGGATAGTCCACGAGAAAACAAGAGGGGGGGGGGGGGGGGGATAACACGTAGTCACAAAATAGCAGGGCAGGACTGTTGCAATATCACTCTTTTTTTCATTTCTACCTCACGTTAAAAAAAAAGGGGGGGGGGGGGTAGTAATTTACTCTGTAGTAACTATCGAGGCGACAGAGCATGCTCAAGAGTTTGGACACAATGGAAAGATCACTCTTTTATTTTTGCAATTCGGACGGATGGAGTTATTATAGATAATTTAAGAGTGAAAAAAAAAAGAGAATTTTCGACTGTATATTTCAGGAGATAGGTATGAGTTTTCAACAGATTTTAATAATTTCCGGATATTTCCAAGACTTTTTCGTAAATTTATCAATTTCAGGAGATTTCCAGGACCTCCTGACAAGAGGCCGCGGGAAATCTGTTATTAGTTATAAAATGGTTCAATTTAATAATTTATACACCTAAAATTAGCGCGGGTCCTATAAAAAAGCTGGGCCCACTGAGGTCGCATAGGCTGTAGTGGCCTAAGGTTAGTTCTGTGATGTAAAGGCGTATGGTACGCTCCCGATCAACTAGCATATAAATATAATTGTACCAATTTGATAGTCGTTTGTAGACATCGAAGTACTTTGAGAAGCTACATTTAACTAGTAACACACAGTATTACTAAGTTCAATAATAGATTTATAAATAGACTTAGCATGAAGCTTGAAACTTATTGACTGACCACGTATATTGTCTTCCCTTGTATTTATATCCTCGCTAAAATTGGCTTCTCCAACAGACATGAAAGAACATGAACCTAAATTTTAGCTCCCTTGGCTTTTTTTTTTTTTTTAAATACCATTGGACATTTTCTCGCTCGTTCTCAAAATGTCAACATGGTGTTTATTGTTTATACACTTAAAGCAACTTTGACAATGACCTTAACGAGTATTATCACGTGACAAATGCCTTAAATAAGGATGCTGTTCCACTTTGTTGGTCACTACGGAGACGTGAAAGAAGATGACCATCAATCACAAACATGCACACATAAACGCACACACACACAAATTCCCGATTATCCCATGTGGGAATAAGGGTGTCCTTGCCTTGTCTTTCCCTGGTCATATCGCGGTCAAACTGGTGGTCATCACTCACGTGAAACAATGCGTCACCATCTGGTTGCGTCAAATATCCTCTGGTGAGTCAGATTTTTTTGTTGTTGACAAATAGCCTCTTGTGAGGTAAAGTAAAGAGGCGGGGAAGGGGGGGGGGAGGACAGTGGGGGGAAATGAAGTTCCGCTATTGTCCAGCGCAGGTCGACTGGATGTAAAAGTCTCATTTATAAAGACGCCCCTGACTGGTGTCACTACTGCTCGAGGGGGGGGGGCGTGAACACACACCGAGGGCGATAAATGGCGAGAAGGGGGGAAAAAGGAGGTTCTAGCAATATTGGCTGTAACCCTCGTCCCCTCATTATCTCCTTAAGCTCTTGTATTAAACCCTACTTTTTGTTAGACAACTTTAATAGACCATATGATCTCTCTTTTCTCTCTCTGCCTCTTTTCTCTCTCTGCCTCTTTTCTCTCTCTGCCTCTTTTCTCTCTCTGCCTCTTTTCTCTCTCTGCCTCTTTTCTCTCTCTGCCTCTTTCACTCTCAATTTTTTTTCATTTTTTTCTTCTTTCTCTTTTACTTTGCTCGCTTTCTTATATGTTCTCCCACTTTCTTTCTTTCTCTCTCCATCTCTCATTCTCTTTATCTCTCACAATCTAATCTATATTTCTCTCTCTCTTTTGCTCTCATCTTGTTCAAGCTCCTCTTCATTCAACTCCCTCTTTTGCGTTCTCTTCTTTTTTTTTTCTATCTCTCTCTGTCTCTTTATCTCACTATGTCTGGATCTTTCTCTCTTTCTTTCGCACTCTTCTTCTACTCATCTTTCGTTCCCCCTTTTCGTTTCTCTATCTCTTTCTCTCTGTCTCTTTCTCATTTCTCCCCTCTATTTCTCCCACGTCTCACTCTCTCCTATGCAAGTCTCTCTCTCCTATCCAAGTCTCTCTCTCCTATCCAAGTCTCTCTCTCCTATCCAAGTCTCTCTCTCCTATCCAAGTCTCTCTCTCCTATCCAAGTCTCTCTCTCTCCTACCCAAGTCTCTCTCTTGTTTTAAAGTCTGGAGAAAAAAAAAGTTAATTGATGCTAGGAAACCAACTGTAAGAACAAGAAGAGTTAGGCTATGTGAACGTAGCAGGAGAGGGAGGGAAGAGGAAGTAGTCACTGCGCAGGACGGAAGTTGTAGATTAACTAAGCACCTACTAAACATTGAGTCACAGTTGGCTCATGTTGACATTTCAATCAAGTACATGTACTCGTACTAGTGTACGAACTTAGACTACACTGTCATTCTCTTACTGTAATTCCAATGAAAAGATAGAAAGACAAAAGGAGGAAGAGAGAGAGAAGAGAAAGAGAGACCGATAGGAAGAGAGAGAATAGAAAGAGAGAAAGAGACTGAAGGAAGGAAAGAGAGAAGAGAAAGAGCGAGAGAGAGGCGGAGACAAAAAGATGGAGAGGTGGAAGAGAGAAAAAGACCAAAAGAGGGAGAGAGGAGAGAGAAAGAGAGAGAGGGGGAAATAGGAAAGAAACAAAGGTGGACATTAAGAATTAGAGTGTTGAAAAGAGAGAGAGATAGATAGGGAGAGAAAGAAGGCGTAACAATGAAATAATGGAGAATAACACTAGAGTCACTAGAGTAAGAGAGAGAAAGAGTATTAGAAAGGGAGAAAGATACAGAGAGGGCGATAGAGAAAGAGAGCGAGAGAAGGTGTAAGATAAATTTGAATTTAGTAGCTCATTAGTAAGACCATCTATGAATGGAAACCTGCTCTCTCTCCTTGCCACCCACCAAATGTCGCAAATGTCAAACTCATACAAGTGACCTACTTCCAAGCACCAGGGATCAGAGTGCATCACATTCTTTGTCACCCTCGTCATCATCTCGTGCTCTGACACAACACACGCAACACACCGCAGTAAATAAATCAGCCAAAAAAAAACAACAACAACAGAAAAACAAGATTGTTATTGCATGTATTATGCAACCACTGCTAACCCAGGAAAAAAAACAGTAATAAACCTAGAAATGACCTAGAAAAAGTCTTAGCTATAACCCATAAACCCAAAAATAACCCATCAATCTTTATATGTCGCTAGTAATAAATAGATTCAATATAATCAGGCCAATTAAAATCTCATTAAGAAAGTGAAGCCTGTTTTCTATTTAACTTGTTATTAAAATTGACATTTCGTTTGATGTCTTGTACGAAATTCAGGTTAACACAATAATACATGTAAACCGTGTCATTATTGTGGGCTTATGTATTCCTGTCTTTTTGTGTTATAAAAAAAAGTGTGTGGGTGTGATATCCGTAGAAGAAACTCTCTTGTCCGGCTCACTAGCGGCGAATATTAAAAAGTCAATCAGCGAGATTGAGTCCCAGTTATCTTCTCATGAACAAGGAAGATCACTCCAATGATTGCCAGTTTTCCTTTCTTCATTATCTCTTTTTTTATCTTTTGGTTTATGAACTAAAAAAAAAATATTAAAAAAATAGGGTTTCATATTTTCCCCACTTTCCATTCTATTCAATACATCATTTCAAATAAAACATCAACAGAATTAAAATACCGAGTGTCGGTGTTCGGGTTTTTTTCATTTTCTTTGTTATTTTATAGTTTTATTCATTTTTTTGTTTCGTTAGCTCCATGACCTCATCATGACCTGTGTAATCTAAATAACTGCCTAACATTTTCAAACGTCTTGGAATGAACGTTGGCCTTATCAGGCGTGGCATTTGATGACATATTTCGAATACATTATATACTCGACACGAGAGACAGGTTCAGCCTGAGGGGAATAAATTATAGATCAGTTTGACATGAAAACAACAAAAAAGGTTTGAATTTGAAATGTTGGAGCTGTTAAGGCATAGTTATATACTCGTCTAGGCCAGTGATGCCCAAAATACGGCCAGCGGGCCAGATTTGGCCCTTGACGTGTTTCCATCCGGCCAGCGAAACGTTGACACAAAATATAGAAAATCGCAACGCCCCCCCCCCCTTTTTTTTAAAAATTTGACAAATATATCTTCCTTTATCTATATCTTTACCTACTTAAGGACACTCATTTTTTTTCTCTGATGGATTGATAGTGGAACATGATAATACGCCAATATATTTATTTTTTCAAGGTGGGACTAAAACATTTTAAAACTACGCCTAGTAGATTGGGAGTGTGTATGTGTTTGGTGTGTGAATGTTGTTCGTACTTGCATCTATATTGTAATTGTACAGGAGTTACGCTGAGGTGGTCAGTTGTAGTCAAACTGAATTTCCATTTATTCGGACCAATAAAAATTATCTTATCTTATCCAAGGAAAATTAGTCGGTACTAAAACTAACTACAACGTTGCTCACCTGTCAAGTAGAGAAATGAAGCCGATTTCTGAAGCCTAAAAGAAAAAGTCATTTCAAATATTTCATTAATTAATGTAAGAACTAGAGACATATGTTTCTATTAGAGTAGTTTCAAGCCAATTTCGTTTAGTTTTTGTAGCTGAGAAATGTTAAGAAGTCGTCGACGGATCATGTGTGGTGCCCCAAAAGGTTCAACAGACTTAGGGATAGATGAAGGTGGGTGAGGGTGAATGATGATAATAAACAGCAGTTGCAATTTTGTTGTTCTTTTTTTTTTTATTGACAGTTTCATTTGTTCTGGCTGCGGATTGAGCTTACAAAACTCAACGTTAAATCTCATTAGATATTCCACAGAGAACTTTGATGACGATTACGTTGACAGAAAATGTATTGAATAAATTCTAAAATATATTCGCTTTGAAGGGATATTATCTTATTATTATATAAGCCTATGCAAACTATAGCTTTCACCCTTTTTTTTTTACAATACCTCTATTCAGGTCAGAACTTCGTGGAACCTGGAGGATGGAATCTGAACAAGCATAAAAAAAAAACGGCTCTAACGATTAGAAACTTAAGTTTTATGTAAATCGCTGAGAAAAGAATCATTAGCTTGATGGCCACACTGGGGAAACTCTAGTTAGACCGCTATAATTTCTCAAAGTTAAAAAAAAAAAGAAATAAATTTAAATTTTGCTATAAAAAAAAATGGCGTACTCAGCCGTAGTGTAGGCACCTATCGATAACTTAGTTGTTTATCAAATTTAAAGTTGATATCAGTTGTTGATAGATTATCCAAACTTCGCTTTTAGATCTAGAAGTAGATCTAGGTCTAGACTAGATCTTAATTTCTAAATTAGAATATAAGGTAGATCTAGATTTATATAACGAAAGTACCAAATAAAATTAAAAAAAAAAAAAAAAAAAAAAGGAAGCGATCTCACATTGTAGCTCTGGCTCAATTGGTAGCGTCGTTGGTAAAAAGTGCGAGTACGATTCCCAGTTTGGGCAGACATCTTTTTTAAAAAATTATTATTTTTTATAACTTGTGTTATGGGGATATTGTTTTTTTTTTAAAGTGGTTTTCTTGATAAATTTTTTTTTTGGTTACATTTCTAACATTAGGTCTTCTACTTTAGAGTAGAATTTCTAATAGTAGGTCTTCTACTTTAGAGTAGAATTTCTAACATTAGGTCTTCTACTTTAGAGTAGAATTTCTAATATTAGGTCTTCTACTTTAGAGTAGAATTTCTAACATTAGGTCTTCTACTTTAGAGTAGAATTTCTAATATTAGGTCTTCTACTTTAGAGTAGAATTTCTAATGTTAGGTCTTCTACTTTAGAGTAGAATTTCTGATATTAGGTCTTCTACTTTAGAGATTTTTCCATTTTGGTTTATTATAGTTTCTATAGAGCTTCTTACGTGTTCCTAAAGCTTGCACGGTGTTCTCTGCTACAAGCTCTTTTGTGAGCGTCAAAGGAAGGAGCTTCTAACAGAATGTTTCCGTGCGGCTTTTGGGGGGGGGGGGGGGGCAGTGTTGGTGGGAGGGAGGGGGAGAATTTGAAAATCTTCCCGGGCCAACACTTGAGGGGGGCCCCCAAAGAGAGTTTTTACATTAAATATTAAATATTACACATAATACAGTGGCCTATAAAGAGGTAACCCCCCAGGGGCCCCCAAATCATGGCAAATTCCTAGCTACGCCACTGTTTGGAGAGGGGGGGGGTTCAGCAAACAAGTCAAATGTCAATTTAAAATTCCTGGTCTACATCCTGATTCGACCTCTAAGCCCTCTCGTTAGGAAGCCAAGCTACTCAGCCACATACAATTTGCTATTTCTTTTTAAAGCAGCTGTAAAATAAATTCCGTGAGATATTAAAAAAAAAAATCTTTTCATGTTTTTAGTTTATCTTTCCGGTGATCAATTATGTACTCTTCAGATGCTGCGGTGCCAACATTTTATCAATTATTTTGTCTGTCAAGTCACGTTGTCAATCCACGCAACGAGCTTCTCCTCTCACACCCTTCTCCCTAGTTCCTAAATTCACACTACCCCCCCCCCCTTCCCACTTCCCCCCCCCGCGCAGACAGCCACGTATCTTTCATCTCAGGGGCGTGCACATCAGCTAGGTGTGAAATTTGTGTTTTTGTTTTTTCGTTAACCGGTTCGTTTCCCGCGTGCCGGTCGTATTGATTTGAAATGGACGTTTTCTTGAAGTCGGACGTAACAAAACTGTACATAATTCAGAAGCATATTTTCTATGAATGATTAAATGTATGTATGTAACATATACATCATGTATTAAGAGCTGGATGGCTTTAAAGTATGTGTGTGGCAGGGGTAGTGTACTACTGCACCTTTCTTTAAGTGCAATGAAAAGGGCAAAGTGCACAAGAAATTGTTTTAAAAAAGGTGAACACAAGTGTTAATAACTAATTGTATGTACAATTTTAAAAAATATATTTTGAGGCCTTAAGATGACAAGAGAAATAATTATAACAAAAATATGAAGGAATTAGATAAGTGGTGCAAAACCTATTTCGTCCCAGTGGGCAACATAATGTTCTGATGCCTTAGGATGTAACAGCAACAAATTGTGCCGAGTCCAATGGAAACTAGCCTCTGCGGCTCCATTATGGACTGTGTGGAGAATTTTGAGAAATTTTTAGGCAGCACTGAAATAAGGAAACAACGAACGTATTGGCCGCAAGACTTTCCCAAAACAACAACAACAACAACAAACAAACAAACAAAAAAGTATTGTTTGTCCCTAAGCAATACATAATTTTTGTTCAGCACGACTGTCTTAAGGGAGAATGGGTTCACAAAGGCGCTTAGTGCGTATCTCTACGTTAGATGCTTGACTTTTCTGTAGCTGTATTCTATTCTAAGGTTTCAACCCAAATCACCCCCCTTTCTTATGTGCTTGGAAAAAGGCGACCAACTTTCTCTAGAGACGACCATAAGTTAGGCCGAAAAGTGGTAAACAAAAACAGAACTAGCGTCAAATAATATGGCGTCACACCTTCTTAGAAAACCTAAAAATCTGTAGGCACTAACTAAGAAGAGGCTATGACTGATCTTAGCGGAGAGAGTTTGCCGTCCAATTGAACGACTCTGGGGGGGGGGGGGGGGGACGATGTAAGTTTAAATAAGTCTAAGGTCTATGCACGACAAAAGATGGCGTCTGGACTCGGGAATTTTCTCGGTAAAATGATGTGCGCCATTGACAAATTTTTTTTTAATGATATCAATTCTAGTTTTTTATGGGGGTTGCTTGTAAAATGTTTTACATGTTTCGGATGTTCTTTCAGAGTTGAATATAATTTACTTCCTAGTCCAAACCTCCCGGAGGACGACCGGGGATGGGAGCGGGAAGGGTTCGAACCCAGGAACCATCTATAAGTTCGAACGACAGCCCAGCGCGCAAACAGCACCACCAGGCATTGGTGTATGTACTTGTTTTTGATGTGATTGTACGTAAAAGTGGGCGGATGGTTTGGTTGTGTAGTCTGAAGAGATTTTGATGTAGCTATTACGTGGTATGTCGTAGTTCAAGTTAATGAAGTTGGTTGTTGAAAGTAAGGGAGAGAAGAAGAAGACAGACACGAGTGACAGACGGACGTGTATTCTGAGTGAGATATATCTTTCTTGTACAATCTTAATTTCAGTTTGCATTTCTACATATATGTGTTTGCATCAATGTTTTATATTCAGTTTTGTTTAAAAAGAAATTATTCAAGTTTATTTCTAGTGCTACAATAAGAATCTTATCTTATCTTTAAAGTACAGACGTTCCTTTAAAAAGAAGATAATTACGTCCTGCGCTTGTTCCTAGGTCAATCCAGTCATGCATGTTAATCTATGACTTAAATTCTGCCAAGTCATCGGTTTTCCTGGCTGGCTCAGGCATCCCATTCCATGCTCTAAAAGCACTAGGGAAGAAGGAGCATTCATACATATTTGTCCTAGCATAGTGAACATATGGAATATAATACGTCTACACAGGTGTAGTTGTACTAGATGTTTGGGGTTACAACTCAACGATCAGCACTAATTAGATTAAATGGCCGGTCGTGTTGTTCTCACATCAGATCGTTCCTACGGTGGAGTGGGGTTTCAGTTCCAACCCTCAGATCTTATACACTTCTTCAGGATCTTTAGAAAGAGAAATGTTTTTTGAAGTGTCGTATGGTGTGTCTATGTCCGCCGAGCAGTTTAATCATGATTTTTACGTACATTTAAACACACATTGAAAAAATAAAGTAATTTTTGCGACACGCACACACAAACAAAAATCTCGATTGAAGTCATACAAGTCATATTACATTCTATGCCTTGTCAGAATTCAAGTCACATGACCTTAGCGTGATGTCATAAGATTTCATGTCATATACTTTCATTTTTTCTTTCTTTTAGTCTAAAGTGAGTCTATAAAGCAAGAGGCGTGCGAGGGTGTTCAGGCCGGCACTGCTCTTGTAACCCGACGGATTTAAACGCTGATTCTGTGCGACATATTGAATCAAGGAAACTCACACATGGATTAAGCTAGAAAATAACCCGGCTTTCTGGAGGAGGGGGGAAAGGGGAGGTGAGGTGTCTAGGAAAAGGAAAGGGGGGGGGGGTCAGGAAACAAGACATGACATTTCTAGGACACTCCCATGCATAGTTATTGATTGAAAAATTATGGACTTTTTGATGTTTTTATTTTCTTAGCAAAATCAATACACCTTGTCCGTCATATTTACATATGAAATGTACAAAAATAAATATATACTAGTAAACCCACAGCGTAGCATATGCCGCTATTTAGTGACGGGTGAACACTTCATGAAAGAATGGGGTGGGTTTGGGCAAACGACTCTCGCCACCATAGACGCCGGAAGTATTCATGTAGGCACCGTATTGTCGAGCAGAGTGTATGACATCTTCTATGATTAAGAACAACGGACAGGGCGTCGCCATTGTTATCCCAATGTTCGCAAACAAAGCTTACAGCTTTGCGATAACATAGAGAAAAAAAAGTCCCCGACTGTTGTGACACGGTTACTGTGTGGTCAACCGTGACACACGGTCAAGTGTTGGGTATCGAGAGTTAGAGGACTTGGGGGAAGTGACGAGTGTGTAAACAAGAGAGAGAGAGAGAGAGAGAAGTCAGCGAGTGAAGTAGGAGGTCTGTATATAACGTTGTATATATGTTTTGTTAAAATGTTCGACAATTAAAAGACACTTTAAACGTAATAGGACTTGTTTCTTCACAACTGGCGACCACGACGAGATACGACGAGGCACAAGTAAGTGGAAATGTCGATGAACAAAATATATAGAGATGCGGGCAAGGAAAATGGCCTGCAAGGCGAAGAACTTGAAAAGTTCATTACACTAAAAATAACACAGGAGGAAGAAAGGGAAGAAAGGAGATTTAATAGGGAAGAAGCCAAAAAGAAAGAAGAAGATGGTAGAAGGAAGGAAATCTTAAAACTAGAACTAAAACTTAAAGAAAAGAAAGACAAAGAACAGCAAAATGAAAAGGAGGAACATTTTAACAAAACTCTCGATACCCAACACTTGACAGTGTGTCACGGTTGACCACACAGTAACCGTGTCACAACAACTTGTCACTTCCACCAAGTCCTGTATAACATATATTTTACTCATATGTTTACTGTACATAATTAGACTTGTGGAGTGGTACATGGGCTTGCTATGAGCTACAAGTCTATATTACTACATGAAAAGACACATTCGAGACACAGGACCCATGGTATCCTTCTTAAAGAAATTCTCTATTGACAACTGTCTGATCTGGAAATCCCTGCAGCTTCGTTCAAAAAAATGACTTTATAGTATTTTGGGTGAGTAATACGTTTACGAACAATGTCTTTGATTAATAGTGTACAAGTCACAACCTTACTTAGCCCTTCACCACCCTACTTCAACCGGCACCTTCGACACGGAGGTCACGCTTTAACTCACTTTAACACCTTTCTAGCATACCCTACTTCAACTCCCCACTTTAACACCTTTCTAGCATACCCTACTTCAACTCCCCACTTTAACACCTTTCTAGCATACCCTACTTCAACTCCCCACTTTAACACCTTTCTAGCATACCCTACTTTAACACCCTTCTAGCATACCCTACTTCAACTCCGTACTTTAACCCCGCTCACGAACGCCCTTCTCAAACGCCCTACCTCACTTTCCTTCTTTAACTCACTTTAACGCCCTAATTCAGTTCCGTACTTCAACGACTACTTTAACGCCCTTCTCCTGCATTCTACTCCAAATCCCTACTTCATTTCCTTGCTACACCAGCCTAATTCAACGCCCTTCTCATACGCCTTAGTTCGCCGTCCTTCTAAGGAGGTAGACTCCCAACAAATCCAAATTACGGTCAACTCCTCGACTCTTAAATCTCCACTGACATCCGAGAACTTCAATTTCTTGGAGTGTCATTAAAAATCTAGGAACTTGCTGGACAAATGCCCAGAAACGTCATCATAAATTAAATGTCGGTCATCATGATTTTATGGCTAGCGAGAGGCTCCTGGGGGGAAAGTCTGCGACGAGGCCATGGAGTGACCCTCTCAGATATCAGAAATTAATTTGATAGCGTCCGTCGAGTTTCATGACATGAAGTGGGCTTAATAATACTATAATAGTCATCGCTGATCCCATGCTGTTCTATGAGACATTAGCTTCTCTCTGTCTTGGAGATCTGTCTAGACTTGATGTCTTAATGAAGAAAGGGCTACCAAGCGATCGTTTGAGAACCAATGGGGCTGTTGTAATAGAATTCTTGTATTTCAGTTAGCACATTGTTAGGGGCGCCTGAGAAGTACAGTCTAGTTTACTCTAGTTTCTTATTCACATATAGGCTTAAAAGGTCCAGTTTGCTAGGCAGACAGTATCACACAACTGGGTACAGAGCAATGTTATGACCAAAAGACTTTACCTATCTGCAGAGGCGTAGTGAGCAAAACGAACGCCCGGGCAAGAAACTTTATTGCCCCCCCCCCCCATTTACCACATGAACATCACATAGAAATACAGGCGTATAAAAAAAGTTTTTATTAATAGTATATTACAAACAAACTTAGAATGTATAAGCTGACTAAAATATCTACAACTATTTATATATTTTTGGCGTCTATCTGCGTGTGGGCCCCCCCCCCCCTCCCCTGAAGGTGGAACCCGGGGCATCGTGCCCCCTCTCACAACGCCTCCGCCTATCCGTAAAATAACTAAACGTTGATCACGGTGACATTATACAAAGGTGCAGCACTTGTTTTCCGGGTCGAAGGTCACAGAGTCGGATAGTTGAGGAAGGCAGTCTTTCCAAGTCTTGTAAGTCTATAGTCTATATGATAAGCTTAAATTAGAAAAACTTGTATGGGTTCATTTAATTGGTATTGTATGCGTCTATTGATTGATTGAAATGATAGAGGGGGGAAAAGTCAAGAAACGAATTTTTCGATATGAACGATTCATTCAATTCACTCACTTGTCTTGACATTTCACAAGAGAATCAAGTCTTATACAGAGATCTACTAGACTAGTCACGTGGACTGAGTTCATTAGTGTCTACCTAAGATGCCCCACCCCTCCTCCTTTGAGGCCACGCTACTCCCTCTCAACAAGAAGCGTTTTCTCTGTTCCGGCACATCCAATTCATGCTCTACCCCCCCCCCCCCCCCGCCTCTCCTCGACCATTCTCAACCCATCTTCCCCGGGGGGGGGGGGGGCCGAGATTAAAGTAGTGCGTTGACCTCCTCCCGTGAGTGCTCTAACACAATAAGTTCAACTCAGCCGTGCCCTGGAAGGACGTTATTAAGTCAGTGGGATGCCAGAAGTGGACAGGGGGGGGGGGGGGGGTTACCTATCACCGAGGACACATGGAGAAGAAAAAAAAAGGTCAAAGTCGTGTCCGGAGGTCACTTGTCAACAGACTGAGGGTAGAGAGGTGGAAAAAAGGGGGGTTCGAACGCTTTGACCTATAACCCTAGACCACCAGAAAGCACGAATAGAAGGTAGCGACACATAGAACAAACAGTTTTAATGTTTCATCTTATCTTATCTTATAAAATACAGACGTTACTTCAAAAAAAGAAGATGATTACGTCCTAAGCGTCATTCATCTAGTCATACATGTTAACCAATGTCTTAAATTCTGCCAAGTCTCTGGTTTTCCTGGCTGACTCGGGCAACCCATTGCATGCTCTAATAGCGCAAGGGAAAAAGGAGCATTTTTACAAATTTGTCCTAGCATATGGAGCGAGACATGTGCCTTTATCTTTGTGTCTGAGTATTTTATTAGATTTTGGTTTGTATTTGAATATTATGGTTCAGTGTTTTATGTATAATTGCTACTTTACTTTTAAGTCTTCTCTCCTGAAGGCTTTCTAAATTTAGTGATTTTACTATAGGTGTTACTCTAGTCAAATGTGAATATTAGTTACTTTATTCATTTGTTATGAATCTCACTGCTCTATTTTGTGTCTGTTCCAGTGCCTTAATGTTTTCTTGAGTTGAGGGGTCCCAAAAAGAGGATGCTTATTCTATTGTTGGCATAGTACATGTAAGGGCTGACAGATCGATAAGAACCTTAAGTATTTTGAATGTAATATTGATCATCAAAAGTCGGACCTGTATTGAATCGCTTTCAGTATGTTTATAATAAATATAAAACTCTAGTCACATTGATAATTCATATTTTTTTCATTGTATAAAATTATCTCTGTTTTATTATTCAGTAGAAGATAACATTGCCAAAAACACATACTACAAAACCATAAGTTCCATGTTTTCACAACAATTCAGGTTAATATCGTTCAGGAATAGTTCACACTTAACGATTATATGGTTGTCTATTGTCCTCTGTTGTAGACACAAGAACGAACGAAGTCCTTGATATTGGAAGTCTTTCGAAAAGAACTGTCTTTAGTTTCTATGGAAGCCCAAAGGTTCCAAGAAAAGTAACAGACTTTGTTGGTGCGTTTACTAGACGACAAGCATGAATTCCTTTTTTATTTCTTCTTAAGGAACTTGAAATCTTGAAAGTGACGATCACTAGGTAGTCCATTGACCTCTGTCGTAGACACATGTACGTACACGAACGAAGTCCTTGACATGGGAATCTTTTGGAAGGATGTGTCTTTATTTCCTATGGAAGCCCAAAGGTTCCAAGAAACATAAATGGTTTCGTTGGTGCGTTTACCAGCCGACACGCTTGAGTTCTTATGTTACTGTTTTTATGTCCACAAAGTATACTTTGGACTGGGTTAATCTATGCAAAATAGGTTTTTGTACATCACTCAGTCATTAGGTCCCACGCAATTCCCGCCATGGCGTAAAGGCTGAAGGGTCTAAAGTAGCTTTTTTAACTATCAGTATTTCGTCATTTATAATAAATTTTTTTTTATAGAACCAATATTTACGTTTAAAGGACGTCTAGAACATTTTTATTTATAGAATGCAGCTGTGAACCTCCAGTACCAAAATCAAATATAAAATATTGCCTATATAATAACAATATTACTGTTTTAAAACTGGTTTAAATCTCTGACATCTCAAACTACGTTCTATTTAACTATTTTATTTAAATATTCTATAATGGGGAAAAAAAAAAGAATTGTAACACCGTTCATCGTCACTTGCATATAAATAATGCAGGAATAAGCCGGTGGTGGTTATGGTTTGAAGCGCCTCGTTACCTATAAAATGCGTTTCAAATAGCCTCAGTGTGACAACTCCTGGTCCTGACTTACAGTTCCGACATTGAGCCCGGCGGGACGGTTACAACTGACAAGAGAGGGCCTCAAAGGCGAGCAACTGGCACTCTACCTGGTAAGTCTCGGGTGAGTACATCTCATCTCATCAATACAAAGTATTTTTTTTGGTTACATGGACAAATATAAAACGAGACCAATAACGTTTGATGTCAAAGTAACCAATGTCATTATTAGCTTTGTGGTGCAAATATTTTGCACTAAGTTGATCTCAATAAGTCAGGTTGATCTCACTAAGTCAAGTTGATGTCACTAAGTCAAGTTGATGTCACTAAGTCAACTTGATGTCACTAAGTCAAGTTGATGTCACTAAGTCACGTTTTTCTCACTATTTCACGTCTATCTCCCCATTCACAGTTATTCACACTCTTGAACTCAATTCACTGCCGCCTCGTGTTGGACGAGCGAGGGTCCTGTGTCTTTGTGGCACGTCTCTCATTAACTGAGCTAATTGGCCAGAAAAGCAGTTAGGGCCATTTTCTTGGCGAGATTTGTGGGGGGGGGGGGGGGGGGGGTGGAGGTACTTATTGTACCGTGTGTCTGTGTTGTGTGGAAACAATGGGGGGCTACAATAAACCCCTGTTGAGACTTATGTGGTGAAATGAAAGGCGAGAGGAGCTGTCGGCTTTACCGCCCCCGTTTTCGCCTCATTCATCTTCATCTTCTTTTGCGTCGACGTCTCGTACATGTCAGCGGTGATTTGGAAAGGGCATACACTCACACACTAGCTCACACACCACACTCACACACACACGCTCGAAGACAGACGTGTGATACAAACGCCAGAAGCTCACACGAGTGCTGATATCCTGCTCATCCATTGCACGTGACTAGATTTCCAGAAACAGAATGGCAGTTGGGCGAGTGCGTGTGTGTAGGTGTGTGTGTGTGTGCTTGTGTCTGTGAGTGGGCGGGGGTGTAAATGAATTGACAGTTGCGAGACCGGAATCCAGTTTAGGACCGATGGTCGGAGATGGTGAACGGACAGAGGTGTTTTATTGAAGAGGTTAAGAGAGCTTTAGCCTTCCTTGACCACTGTCTTCATTAATGTGTTTCTTTTCTTTCTGTCTCGTGCTTTCTTTCTCTCTACCTCTCTCTTTGTCTTTCTCTATATCTCTTTTAGAGCTGGGAATCAAAACCAACTTTTAAAGTTTGGGTTCGGTTCGGTCCTAAGTGATGTTCGGGTTCGGTTCGTTTCCTATATCTATAATCTCTTTCTCTTTTTTTTTTCTCTCTCTCTCTCTTATTTCCTCTCTCTCTCTCTCTTTATATATATATATATATATCTAGCCCTCGTTCACCCTTCCTCTATCACTTCCTCTCGTTACTTCCACACAATCTGTTGTGTTTAGGAATATTTTACTGTCTAACATTTTTGCTTATTTTCTAAGATCGTAGTCGATTAAAAAACAAAAAAAGAGATTTAACACTTTCTCTACGTAATTATTTACCACATTCAGGTGGAATCAACGCTGGTATCGTCTGTCAGGAGAGAAAGAGAAACAAAATGATGTACGAGTAGAAATGAAAAAGAATGCTGACGAGGGAGCATATTATGTGTCTGGAAACATGTGAAGGAGGGGTGGGGGGTCGGGCGTAATTTGTACAGTAGCAGGCAAAAAGAAAATCACACACAAATTACTGGTTCAGTGTGCCCCACTCCGATTAAAAGAAAAGAAAATGTGTGGATTAACTTGATCTCAGTGTTTTGTGCAAAGCCTTGTTTCTCAATTGGTTTATAAAATTTATATCTTTTTATTTTTTCTCCTTAAATAAAAAGAAAAAAAAGCTGTTTCCGAAGACATGCGTAGACGGCGGAATGAGACCGCAGGGAGACAACAACTTTTCGCAGCTTCGGATGCTGCATAATATCTAGGTCATAGCTGGGACTAGCCGCATGAAACACTGCATTAGGTCTTAATCCTCAGACTTGAACCCAAACCGTATTGCTGTATGCATTGTTGTATTCCTATTTGAATTATAAATCGATACATATTAAAATAAATTACAACGTATTGTAAACTGTCCTAAATAAACCTTTAAAATTCAAGCTCAGTGGTTTTAAATTTTTGGTAATGACGGGTGACCATTCAAGTCTAGAAGATTCTCCAGAATGCTTCAAAATGTTTGTGTGAACTTTGGAATTTTTAGAACTGAAAATCATTACGTTTTAACGCAAACCTCCTTGAGGGCAGCAAAGGATGGAGGCTGGTAGAGATCGAACCTGGAACCAGCCCAACAACATTCTATAGCGCATACCATCAGGACAAACACACGCACACACACACAGTCTAAAAAAATTGTTCATAAGCAGAGGAGTAGTGGAGGGGGCAAGGGGGGCATGATGCCCGGGCGACACCCTAAAGAGTGTGCGCGCCATAGGCAGACTATATTTCTATACTATTTTCATAGAAAATGGGAGGGGGAGGGTCGCTAATAATGTACCTTGTAGCGGTCGCACTTTTAGCTCGCTACGCCTGTGTTCATAAGTCATTCTTTAGCATTAGTTTAAAAAATGAACTCCGTTAAACATCGAGAACTAAAAGTCATAAAACAGTTTCTAGTCTTTTATTTGTTCATTTGATTGGTTCGCTTATATCAACTGTTGTACCTGTTGCTTTGCTGTTGTTTGCCTTTTATCTTGTTAAATACCACCTTTACTCTAGTTAGTACTGCGTTTGTCTGGATGTCCGTTTGTCTGTCTATCAGTCACGATTACGACATCACAGCGTCGAACCCTCCCCATCCCCCCCCCCCCCCCCCCCCCCCCCCCCAAATTGATATTGGCTGCACTTGGTTGGTCGGTCCAAGACGTGGGACCTGCTGAAAGAGGAAATGATAGACCGCGCGCCTGCAACCACTATCATTATGGGTACGCTAAATTGTCGCGCTAATCGTTTCTTAGTGACTAATACTAATTGTGCATTAGTAGGAGACGCAGTGCAGTCATGTGGCCGCCCCCCTCCCCCTGAAAGACGTTCCCTTGCCAAATAATGATAACAATAACAATATTATCATGATAATAAGCTCGTCGTAGACTTGAAAGGGAGAAATCTGATTGGATAGTTGGTCATGTTGGTGGGCTTAGATCGAAGCCCATTAAAATGACTAAGTAAAAGAGAATTCCATAGCAAGTAGCGAAAAGCCTGACTTCCATCACGGCAGAGGCTGGCTTAGAGGGCAACCGCCCAAGGCCCCGCGCTTTAAGAGGGCTCGCGATAAAGATAATCTTTGAATATTTTACCCCTGTCACCCCTCTCGACTATGACACTTACACAGGGCCCCGCGTACCTCTAGGGCCGCCGCTGATCCTGGGTTTTGGTTAGTGGACTGTGTTTAAAGGGTTTAACGTTGAATCCTTCGACGTACATAATCAGACTAAGAAATGTTTATTAAATGCAGTTATATAGCATTATGGAACATTGTCTTATGTCTTCTTTATTTAATATTGGTCAATTATCTTTAGATCTTTATAAATTTTTAAATATATTATCTATATAATAATCTGTATAATAGCAAAATGTACCCACCAGTTAGCCCCAGTCATTTCATTCCGGTATATATCATCTAATCAAGTCAAAAAAGAAAGACAATTTAGACAACTAATGACTTTGTTTTGATGTTGAAGTTTTGAACCGCGTCTCGTTAGGACAATTGTGATGTGTTCTGTTGTCATCTCTGATTTCGCTAAGATATGCACTAGTATGGCGGATAGATTGGCCAAATGGTGAAGATCTGGCTGGGCTCTGGGTTCAGGTTCGGATCCAGGCGAAGATCGTATCGTATGGATCGATTTGGTGCGAGGACACGAATATACCAGGGACCGAAAAATTTCATAGGCTGTCAGTTAAGTCATTATGCCAAAGGTCGACACTGGGGCGGCCTTAGCATTGCGCGGGGCCCTGGGCGAGCGTTATGTGCGGGGCCCTTTGCCGTAAGGGTAGACTATATATACCGTACCACATCACGCGAACGGGCTAATCCGTCTCTAACGCTGTAACAGTAACAATACAATATGTCCGCCTCTAACGCTTTGGGCCTTATTTTTGCTACAAAACATAGAACATGACGTAGGTACTGTTGGCCTACTATTGGCCGTTTTAATTACATTATATATATATACTGTATTGTAATTGTTCTTCACCAACAGTAGCCAATATAAAGGTAAACATTTTCGCACTACTAATTTTATGTCTCCTCTCTCACTGCATATTGGACGTTCTATATTCTATAAGGTCAACGTGTGCTATAAAAGCTACACTGGTGACACGGGGTTTTCCCAAGGCCGCACGATGTCTATGCACAGTAGACTATTGGCAAAAAACAACAAGATAACACGTCATCGCCAAACTTTCTGGACGCTGATTGGCCGAAATAACTGTACAAGAACATCCACTGGTTCAATGCAGGCTTGGTTACTGTACCGAATAAGGAATCCTTCTCATACACCCTCAACCTATTTTTTTCCCATCACAGACTAAAGTAACAGTATATTTAATGTATACATACCAATTCTTTTATTACTGTAATGCGACATAACAGTGCTTGCTGTGTAACAATTTTAAATATTACTGAACATTTTGAATTTTTAAAAGGAACAGCATGTAAAAGCTATTAATGAAATGGGAAATGGTTATCTAGGGGTTTTAAGTGTTTGGGGATGTCCTGTGCTACTGTTTATTAGTGTTTATATAGCCTTCGCGTGCGGTGTTAGAACGTTTCACCAACGATAGACAAGAAAACACTGTAGATTTGTTTATTAATCTTCATTTTAAAAAATCGAATTTTTCAAAAGTTGCATTTATGTTACTATAAATGTTATAAATGACTCTTTCATATACAATTTTTCATAATGCAAAGAGTAGTTCAAACTTGCATGACGCGTAGGACGTAATCATCTTCTTTTTTGAAGTAACGTCTGTATTATATAAGATAAGATAAAATCCGATTGGACGTCAATGTTTGTATACGAAATAAACGATTTGGATTGGTTGCTTCCACCTGAGTGTTTTTATTGATGCCAAGGTGAACTGTTCAACGATGGTAGCCTCTTGGACTCGGCAGGTCATTAGTTGCTGACTTTACCTAAATGAACGGTATTTTGAAACCAAAAATGTCATGTTAAGATCTAAGATGGTAATTGGTATCATAAAGATACTGAGAAAATAATGAGTAACAAGTCCTTGTTTATAAGAACTTGTTTGGTTTTCGAAGTTTGTGTCAATAAAATCTCCGATCGGGGCCCCCCACAGGCGCGGGGCCTGGGGTGGTTGCTCCACTTGCCACCCCCTAAGGCCGCTACTGGGTCGACAGGTCATGTATTAGGCCTTAGGTCATTAAGAAATATGTCGTCATTTATGTGTCATTATTATATGTCATTAGGGAATATTTTAGGTCATTAGGTCATGGGTCATTAGGTCATAGTGGATAGGCCTAGGTCGTATAGAATAGTATCAGCCTTCCAATATAATGCCTTTTAGCTCAAGGTCAAACAAAAATAATCAGTGCCCAAAGTCTCGACATGCCCCACATGCCTTAGTGGCTCGTGCGCTCCAGTAAATCTGCCCATTCCAAAAATGTCACCCCACGTGATCGGCTCATTTCATTTTTTTTAAAGATAACCCTGACCTTGGGTCTGAGACATCCGGTAAACCCTTGAACTTGTTTTAGACGAGCACTTCAGAGAGACAGCGCCAACGTCTTGTCACGCAGAGGGCTCTAGAACAATCCATTGACGTCACTCTGTAGCAGTCAAAAAGAACGCCACACACACACACACAAAGGCTTTGGCTTTTTTTTTCTGCAAAGATTTTTATACTGGCAAGATTTTTAGGATGATTGTGCTGGCAGCGCAATGCCATTGACATCAACTTAAGTCAACCCAGCACAATGGCTTGGCGGAGCAGGCATGGGTCGGGTGGCACTTGATTCCGGCCTGATTATTTTTTTCCCGGAAAGTGGAAATTTATAAATTCCAGTGAAGATTGCAATTTGAGTATGTCTGTTCTTACCGAGTTGGATTAACTCCTAATTGACGATGCCAACTTTGATTTTCCCCCATTAAACTAAGTTTGTTTTTTGGATTTATAAACTTTAAATTTGTGTTGTGTAAAGTGAGCATGCATTTCCCCATAATTCGATAATAAATATATAATATTTTCTAATGACAAACCAAAAAATTATTGAAATTTAAGGAGAGTGAAGTACTAATGAGCAAAATGAAAAATACTATCGAAATGAGGAAAGTAATTACGGAGAGAAAGAGTTAATTCAGATTTATTCTGTTACTTGGAATATTAGACCAGATCTAATTGAGTTGGGGGGGTGTAGCCATAGTACTAAGAAAAATATATTGAACTTTGACCTCTGAACCTGGCACTATGGCTTACTTTCTTTCGTGTCTCTTTCTATCTCTATCTCTGTTTGTCTCTCTACATGTCTTTCTTTGTCTCTATCAATCTCTCTCTCTCTGTAAGTCTGTTTCTCTTTCTTTATCTCTCTCTCTCTATATGTCTCTTTCTCTCTGTCTCTCCATATCTGTCTCTCCATGAACTCTAAATAGATTTTAATGGCTCTAAAGAAAATCTTCTACTCTAGATGAACCCTGGTTCAAACTTTAAAATAAGCACAATATTTTAAAAAGATTCTTTAAAGCAAACCTTATCTAAGGAGGAAAGCTGTCAATACTGTAAGATCTATTTCCCTTAATCAATTTCAAACTAAAGTAAATAACTACCACTAATTAACTATTTAATTAATTATTTGACTGATTCATATTTTGTCAGAAACAATGAGTAATTGGTGGACAGTTTCAACTCGACCTGAAATAGGGAAGTAGGGGAGATAACGTTAAACAAATTGTACCAGACAGACAGACAGACATACAGACAACTAGATCTGAGATTGGGAAGTAGGGGAGATAACGTTAAACGAATTGTACCAGACAGACAGACAGACATACAACAGCCAGACAGACAACAGACAGACAGTCAGAGTGAATTGATACGAAACCATTCGTCATAGAAGGCCTCAACACTGACGTACACACGTCACAACCTGTGGGCAGACCAACAGCTCCTCGTCACGTCACAGGCTAGTGGTCAGGCCTTCTATAACGATTGGTCTAGGTTGAAATAAACTTTGTAAAAATGTCTGAAAGACGATTACAAAGTATAGTGGGCGGATAATGGGCAGATAGTGGGCGGATAGTGGGCAGATAGTGGGTGGATAGTGAGCAGATAGTGTACGGATAGTGGACAGATAGTGTGCGGATAGTGGACAGATAGTGTGCTGATAGTGGGCAGATAGTGTGCGGATAGTGGGCAGATAGTGTGAGGATAGTGGACAGATAGTGGGGAGATAATGGCACAGAATAAAATGAAACAAAAAGTGGGAATTCTAAAAAATAAAGAAAATACTAAAATGTCAAAGTAAGAAAGTAGGGAAAATATATAGAAAACAACAACAACAGATAAACTTTCTCTTTAACATTCATTGTCCATTTTTTCCCTTTATAGTTCTAATGTTTTGTATGGAGTAATGCACAAATTGTAAGACACATTTCTTTTACGGGCAATAAAGATTTTGATCATTATTATTATTATTATTATTATTGTTCGTATGACATTTTGTTTCTTTGAAATCTAATTTTTTTTTCTTCATGGAAAACAAACTTTGAAAACAAGCACACAAGGTTACACAGAAAATTATTCCTAAACATAACAGATTAGAACAGAGATAATAGAAGATATATATATATATATATATATATATATAGAGAGAGAGAGATAGAAAGAGAGACAGAGAAAGAAAAAGAGAAAGGGTTCAAAGCGAGAGAAAAATAAATGAATAAATTAGAGAAAAAAGAGAGAGAAAGAGAGAAAGAGAGACACTTTAAAATCACATTTAAATCTAGTATCATGAGTTCCACGCTAGCCTCGACAAGAAATAAGCAACTTACTATTCCTAAGCACTATAGAATCAAACCCACGACATTAAACTGTACAGTGATTAAACCACAAAACGACCCTCCCCCATGACACTGCTCTCTTCCTTTTTTGTTCTCTTCGCGATACCTGCTGGTCACATCGATAGATGCATCAATTAATTATCTCGCTATGGTCCAGAAATTACAGATGAGCAGAGGATAGAGGGCGCCCTGATCATTCCCCCTACTCCCTCCCCTCTAAACTGCCTCATTTCAGTTAACTCCTTATAATCACTTCTTTAACTACCCTTTAACATCCGCCCCTGGCCTACCCACCCAACCAACGTCACCGGGGGCCACTTATGATTTGTAGAAAATAATGATTTTTATGAGTAGCCCACATTAGCTTCATTACAGGGCCAGGGCTGAAGAATTCCTTACGGAAATTAGAGTTTCCTTTAGCGGTAGTAGCTTCTACCATTTCTGAATTCATAAGAGTGATGGTGTGTGTTTACTGTGTTTCTGTGAGTTAGTGTGTCTTTTAGAGAGAGTGAGAGAAAGAAAGAAAAAGATATAGAGTGAAGCAGAGAGAGAGAGAAAAAAAAAAGAAAGAGAGGGAGGAATAGAGAGACACAGAATGAGAGAGATAGCAGTTTAAGAGAAGAGAGAGAAAGATATACCAAGAGAGAGAGAGAGAGAAAGAGAAAATTTACCAAAAGAATGCAGGAAATGGATAACTGGAGAATTTAAATGTGACAAGATCGGGCGAAGTACGAGGGCTCCAAGTCCTCGAGGACAGACTTGTGTCTTTCACCACAGGAGTTTCAGGAGGACAACGAGCTTGAAAACGGATAAAAAGAGAGAGAGGGGGGAGGCAACTGTGGTCGGGCATAACCTTTTCTGAACAATACCAGTTTCACAGGCAGAGCCGACACCTTGAAGGCTTGCCGAATATGATGACAGCAGAGAGAGAGAGAGAGAGAGAGAGAGAGGAGAGAGAGAGAGAGAAGTGTATGAGCGAGATAATGAGAGAAACAGAGAGACCTAGAGAGAACACACACACACACACAGACACAACATAGGCCGAGAGAAAAAGTGAAAAATGGCGACAAAAACTGCAAGGGAAAACATTGAGAGAAACAGGACAACAAAATAAATCTATTTGTCTGGGATGAGAGAACAGAGAGAAGAGAGAGTCAGTAGATAGATTGAGATAGATAGATACCAGTGGCGTAGCTGGGGTGGGGGGGGGAGGGGGTAGAATTTGAAAATCCCCCCAGGCCCCCCTTGAGAGGGGCCCCAAAATAAGTGTTTTTTACATTAAAAATTAAATATTACGCTAAATGAAGGGGCCCCAAAGAGGTCAAGCCCCCCGGCCCCAGACGATGGAAAATTCCTAGCTACGCCCCTGATAGATAGATAGATAGATAGATAGATAGATAGATAGATAGATAGATAGATAAATAGATAGATAGATAGATAGATAGACGGATGTACCATAAGGAAGGTGGAATAGGTGAAAAAGAGAGAGAAAGAGAGTAATAGAGATTGAAAGAGATTGAGACAGAGAAAAAGAAAGACACAGAGAAGCTGAAGACAAAGCCTGAGACATATCAAAAGAGACACTATGTCTCATTAAAAATACTTTTATTGTCTATATTTTTAAAATGGAACAGCACAATTATAGTCACAAGTTTTATTCCACGTTGAGAGTTTATTAAACAGAAGAAAAAAATATCCAGTTCTAATCCATAATTATCCCATCAAAAATATAATCATTTACATTTGAACGAATCAAACTTTTTAATATTATAGAATAAAATTGAATATAAAAAAAGATTATGACATTTAAAAAGAGATGCCCGAAGTTTCAGTTTTGTTTGCCTAAAACTTAATCAAATACATGCTCTGTTAATAATTAATCGATCTTTTCATTAGGACACATTCAATTTTAAACCAAAAAAAAAATTTTTCAAAATATTGACAGACACTCTAAGCCACATAATTTAACCACGCGATTCACGTGATCGACCACAGCTCCAACGTATCGATGCACTGTGCACATATGTGCCCAAGAATTAGAATGAAAATCAAGTGGGGGGAAAAAAAGAGTTACCGATGGACTTTATTTATTTTTTATTTTTTTCATGCCATCAATTAAATCGGATTTCCCCGATATTGCATTATAAATGACACGATGGATACAAATTAACAAGGGGAAAGAATTCATTCAACTTGTTAGTTAAATATTGGGAAACTTCGTCGAGGGGAGATAATTATGATTGAGATTTTCAAGATCGGGCAAAGAAGCTGGTAATGAGGTCGTATTGTTTAATTTCATAGTTTATTTATGATATTATGTAATAAGTGGTTTGAAGAAGGCTACGGTTGGTCAAGATGGTTGGTCAAGAGGTTTACGCAATCGAATGTGAAGAGGGATACAAAAGAATCCCACTCTTGAGAGTAAACATAATATAGAACCTGATACACGGCGTAGGACATAGCATATAGGTCTCTAGGACATTGCATGGCACAAACACAAGGCAACAAGCATTGCAATATTTGACATTGCATGGAACAAAACATAAAGCAAACAATACAGCATGATATAGGACATTACATTGAACAAAACATAATGCGACATAGGACATTGCATGGAACAAAACATAGGGCAAACAACACAACACAATATGGGGCATTGTAAAAGAGTCATGCATTGTGTTCTGTTGTATGCCCTATGTATTAAAGATTGACTTTAACATGCAACCCGATATAACAGAGACACTGCAAGGGTTTCAAATAACTAAATCTAAAACTGACATGAACTGCGCAGTGCCAAATTAGGCAGTTCTCAGAAGTCTTAAGAAATGTATCATGGGGACAATGTCTAGACCAGGCCTCTCGATAAAACTGGCTGACGAGAAAGACGTGCCCAGCATTCTCTGGAGCCACAGTCACATTGGGGTCTGTGACAATAGTTTGTGTACACGTCTTCTAGAACATTCCCATAACAAGGTGTCTAAGAGCTATTAATTAAATCTACATTTATATAGATATATTCTAAAGTAGAATAGTTTGTGGCGATAGAAGCTTATCTTTTCCCATCTAAATCTGTAAACTATTTATAAATTTATCTATTAATTTGGCCACTCCATCATTCATTCCTACTACTACAATTATAATTACTTATTTCGTTTCTTTCTATTTTATGTTCATTTGTGTGTTGTTTTTAATACACCATAAAATGCAGTGGAAATTATTATAATGTAAATAGAGTCGCAAAAAATTGTAACGTGGACCGGAAGATTACCGAGTTTGTAAATATTATGAGATATTGAAAGTAGGATTAAATTAAAGGATGAAGAAGGGGAGAGAACTGTTATTCACCCAATAACCCGATAAGAGACAGCAGACTATTATTCAATGAAGACAGAAAGATCCTATAACGAAATTTTAACGAAAAAAAAAAAACACCTCTCCCCCCCCCCCCCCGCCCCCCTCCCCCCCCAAAAAAGTTTGCCCAATCAGGGTATAATAGCATTATTTGAAGTGCCAGGATATCGAGTTCCTGGTAGTGTACTGTCATTTTTTTTTAATGTCCTTAAAATTTGATTTTAAATCTAACTATCCAATAAGCATATTTGTTTTTAAAGTTGAATAATTAATGTAGTGATCTTTCAGCTATTGGACTTGAGAAAAAAATCCACCTACTTAAATACAATCGTCATCCCAACAGCAACGTATGCATGCGAGACATGGAAGCCATCTTCAAAAAAATGAGAAAAGACTCAAATGTGGCTCCACAAAAATGGTTAAGACGAACTTTGGGAGTCAGTTACACAAATCGGGTCTCAAACAAGGAAATCCTGTGCCGAACTGGGAGTCGAACACTTAGTGAGATTGTGACAGAGCGTCGCATGAGGTTTGCGGGACATGTTCTCCGACATAATGAATTAGGCATACAAAAAAGTTGCGATGACATCGAGGCCATTAGGAGGAAATCGCAAACAGGGACGTTCTCTTAAAACTTGGCGCCATACTTTCATGGAGTAGTGGGCACCAGGTGGGACGAGGCTTCACAAACTGTGACAGATCTTTGTGGAGACTGAGAAAGCTTGCCGCCCAATGCGCCGAACATCTAAGCCTAAGTAAGTCTTCCAGAAATGTAATGTCATTCAATTTTTTTTCCCGTCTAAAACACTATCACTTAGTATCATGTCTTTTACATTACGCCATTTCTGTTGGAGGTGTTGGTGGAGTCTAGTTGAGTAGAGATGTGATTGAGCAAACTGGTTACTTGAATGAGATATCTCCGAGTACTTAAATAGAGCTCAACAACAGAACAAATAGCAGAGAATAAGGTAATCCGGCCTTTTAAACACAAAACTCTATTACAGAAAGAGGGGCACAGAACATGTCGTCAAAATTCACTACAAGCGGTCTTCTTGTCGTCAGTTATTCTGTCTCTAGTTCCGTTCAAACTTTTTAATGTACTGTCACGTTTCTAAGGAAATACCCAATTTAACCCAACTTCTACGCGTCTTACTATTGAGTCATTAGAGTAAATAAAATGCGTTGTCACGCAGTATAAGTTTATATATGAAATTTCGATTAGAATAATGACAAGTTGTAGTAGCAGATAATTAAAATATTTTTTTTTATTTGACAATAACGAAAGAGTTAATTAATAGTAGGATTTTTTTTTTAAAAGGTGACATAAATGGTTGTCATTATTTTCTCTTGAGACCCCTTTCACCTTTCCCATTCCCTTAAGAAAGTCTAATTAACAGAACATTGGATTTTTACAAGTTACTAACCAGGGTGAATATGGGTCCCGGTGAATAAGCGCTTTGCTTCAAAACCTGGGGTCCTGGGTTTGAATCTCGGACTGGGATTTTGAATTTCGGGACTTTTAGGGTATCCCTGAGTCCAGCCAACTCTTATGGGTACCTGACCTTAAGCTGTGGAAAGTAAAGGCGGTTGGGCGTTGTGCTGGCCACATGACACCCTTCTCGTTAAACGTTGGCCGTAGAAACAGATGACCTTAACATCATCTGCCCCAATAGATCGCAAGATCTGAAAAGAAGACTGTTTTTTAACCAGAATGAATAGAATAAAAAAAAACATATAATGGAGATTATCTTAAAGACTTATTTCCCTAAGACAAGATAAAGACAACGACTGCCTTGTAGATCTAAATTACGATAATGCGTAATCTTGTTTTTTATTTTTTATTTCCCTTCCTCCAGTTTGTCTCCCATGATGCTTAGCTATCGTCTGATAATTTAACTTCCTTTGAAAGTTTAATTCGAATTGATCATTACCTGTTCAAAGTCACTGACTCGAAGCCGAGTGTTAATGAATTTTAATTAACGCGCCTTTTATCTTCTTTTATCTTTCTTTAAAGCTCCCGCCGGCCTCTCGTTGCGTATAGAATCTTTCGTTCCGTTTAGTGGCATTCCTCGTGGTTTATCTTTTGAAAAAGAAAAAAAAAGGAACCTGGAAATCATCAATTACGTCTTTAGAATGAAGTTTGACATGTCACCTGGTCACCAAGCTTTGTTATTATGTCAGCATGGGTGTGTGTGTCTGTGTGTGTGCGTGTGTGAATGTGTGTGTGTGTGCACTTTGAATGATGGATTGCTATAGAAGATGTAGAAAAGGTTTTCAAGAAACAAATTCGTTGAGAGTTGAAAAAAAAGAGAGAGAGAGAGAGAAGATTGGGAGAGGAGGAGAGAGATAAAAAGAGAGATGACCAGAGAAAGAGATAAAAGAGAGAGAGAAAGAGAAATTTGGAGGAAAGCAAAATAATTGATGGGGATAGGAACAGAGAGAAAAAGAGAGAAATCGAGAGAGGGAGAGAGAGGAAGAGGGAGAGAGAGAAAGAGGGAGACAGAGAAAGAGGGAGACAGAGAAAGAGGGAGACAGAGAAAGAGGGAGACAGAGAAAGAGGGAGACAGAGAAAGAGGGAGACAGAGAAAGAGGGAGACAGAGAAAGAGGGAGACAGAGAAAGAGGGAGAGAAAGATGCAAAAGAGAGAGGGGGAGAGAGAGAGAGGGAGAAAGGGAAAGTAATTTAGTTACAAAAAAAACAACACCCTTAAGATTAAACTTAAAGTAAAGACACAAGTGATTCAGTTAGACACAAAGTAGAGATTTAAAAAACTCGAAAAAAAAGAAGAAATAGAATTAGAAAGAAAGAAGTATGTGTGTGTGTATGTCTGTGGTTAAGTGTATGTGTGTTTTAAGAGATAAAGAGAGAAGTAGATAGAGATGAAAAGAAAGATACAACAAAGATAAAAGAAAGGTAAAAGAGATAGAGATGGTCTGAAAGAGAGAGGAGAAAGATAAAAAAAAGTCAAGGCCAATGAAGCTAAGCCTCAGAGGCTTCATAAAACTCTGTGGGCGAAATTTTCCAGAAAGTCGAAGAGTAGCGCGCCAATGGTTAGGATATAGCCCTCTGGCCGTTGGTTGGGTATCACTGATCTAGATCTTCTCTGAGACGTGAATAATTAGAACATCATTGGGGCGCGAGTAGCGTGACTGCACCTGTGGCAGTTTCCCCCGACTCCGATTAGCCCCTAGCACATCGCCAACTAGCTTACTAATGAAAGGAAAAGCGGTTCTTCCCCTTGTTCAGTGTCCCTGGTGCAATCAGAATAATATCTGGTGAGGACAAATTTAGTGCAGTGATGACCAAACTATGGTCTAAGGGTCATATCCGGCCCGTAACGCGGTGCCTTCCAGCCCGTCTAAACTTCAGCCCTCATTGCAGAGTTTTTTTTCGGTGAAGCTGATATTGATATGGCCTCTATGGCCTAACTAGGTTGAGCACCATCGATTTAGTGATGATTGTACAAGTGCTCATGAACATAGCAACACTGCTTTAGTGATTGAATGATTGAACAGGTACTCGTGAACATAGCACCACTGATTTAGTGATGATCGAACACGTGCTCGTGAACATAGCCCCACTGATTTAGCGATTGAATGATTGAACAGGTACTCGTGAACATAGCACCACTGATTTAGTGATTGAATGATTGAACAGCTACTGTAGAACATAGCACCACTGATTTAGTGATTGAATGATTGAACAGCTACTGTAGAACATAGCACCACTGATTTAGTGATTGAATGATTGAACAGGTACTCGTGAACATAGCACCACTGATTTAGTGATGATCGAACACGTGCTCGTGAACATAGCCCCACTGATTTAGCGATTGAATGATTGAACAGGTACTCGTGAACATAGCACCACTGATTTAGTGATTGAATGATTGAACAGCTACTGTAGAACATAGCACCACTGATTTAGTGATTGAATGATTGAACAGCTACTGTAGAACATAGCACCACTGATTTAGTGATTGAATGATTGAACAGGTACTCGTGAACATAGCACCACTGATTTAGTGATGATCGAACACGTGCTCGTGAACATAGCCCCACTGATTTAGCGATTGAATGATTGAACAGGTACTCGTGAACATAGCACCACTGATTTAGTGATTGAATGATTGAACAGCTACTGTAGAACATAGCACCACTGATTTAGTGATTGAATGATTGAGCAGCTACTGTAGAACATAGCACCACTGATTTAGTGATTGAATGATTGAACAGGTACTGTAGAACATAGCACCATTGATTTAGTGATTGAATGATTGAACAGCTACTGTAGAACATAGCACCACTGATTTAGTGATTGAATGATTGAACAGCTACTGTAGAACATAGCACCACTGATTTAGTGATTGAATGATTGAACAGCTACTGTAGAACATAGCACCACTGATTTAGTGATTGAATGATTGAACAGCTACTGTAGAACATAGCACCACTGATTTAGTGATTGAATGATTGAACAGCTACTGTAGAACATAGCACCATTGATTTAGTGATTGAATGATTGAACAGCTACTGTAGAACATAGCACCACTGATTTAGTGATTGAATGATTGAACAGCTACTGTAGAACATAGCACCACTGATTTAGTGATTGAATGATTGAACAGCTACTGTAGAACATAGCACCACTGATTTAGTGATTGAATGATTGAACAGCTACTGTAGAACATAGCACCACTGATTTAGTGATTGAATGATTGAACAGGTACTGTAGAACATAGCACCATTGATTTAGTGATTGAATGATTGAACAGCTACTGTAGAACATAGCACCACTGATTTAGTGATTGAATGATTGAACAGCTACTGTAGAACATAGCACCACTGATTTAGTGATTGAATGATTGAACAGGTACTGTAGAACATAGCACCATTGATTTAGTGATTGAATGATTGAACAGGTACTGTAGAACACAGCACTATTGATTTAGTGATTGAATGATTGAACAGGTACTATAGAACATAGCACCATTGATTTAGTGATTGAAGGATTGAACAGGTACTCGTGAATATAGCACCACTGATTTAGTGATTGAATGATTGAACAGCTACTGTAGAACATAGCACCACTGATTTAGTGATTGAATGATCGAACAGGTGCTCATGAACATAGCACCACTGATTTAGTGATTGAATGATTGAACAGGTGCTCGTGAACATAGCACCACTGATTTAGTGATTGAATGATTGAACAGGTTTGTTGAAACTTTCTTAACACTACTGTACAAGTCTTACTCCTAAGTAAGCAATGCAAAATAAAATAAAACAAACAATAATAATAAGGATTGTCTTGAGTCCGAAGATTTAGGAGGAGTACAGTATTTCACGTTGAGAAACATTGCCCCCAGCTTGCGCTCAGTATTTTTAAAGTGATGGTTGACTTGCACAGGCCCAAGACCACTAAATGTCATTCAAAGTGGCCCAGAAGTCTGAGACGGCTGTGAACAACAGATAGACGTAGGTTTTACTTGGGAGTTTCCATTTCCTAAACTGGCTGCCAACCAAGGCTATAATGCGAAGTCTGGAACATCAAAGGAACATACCAACATTATACCAAATTATACCAACATTATACCAATATTTTAACAAATTATACCAACATTTAAATGTGTTTATTCTAACGATATGCGCTCACCATAATGTGGGAAAGCTAACAGCAACGCAAAAAAACCTTCGTTGTTAATACTGTAATACTTGGCTGATTATCATGGTAGCCTAATACGCGAATCTGTCTGTCAAGTATTAACATAAATAAACCTACCTAGGGTAATTAAACTTAGTATATTTTTTTCCCAGTTTGGAAAGTCCCCACGTGCATGTGTCAGAAATACCCATGACGTAATCTGACGCGCGTCCGGTGATATTAGCGTGACATCTGACAGTGAATGATTTGAAAGCAACCGTTTGGGGGAAGGGGCTAAGAAAACACGGGATCTTGAGACTTTAGTTGTGGAGAACATTTCATAGAGATAAGACGTATTTTAGTTTTGAGTTTTAACTTGCAGTGTCTATCTCGTATTTGATTAGATCTAGTATTAATCTGAATATATTTTATTATTAAGCTTTGAAAGAAGATACTTATTTGATACAGTCTATTTTGTATATTCTGTACATACAGTGATTCCTAGTTATTGAATTAAAGTTCTGTATTTGAATTAAAAGATCTTCATTTATTGAATCTCTAAGACATAATTAGATCTAGAGATACATTTACAGAATCCCCGGCATGTCACAGTAACATCTTGTAACACCTCAACAATGTCAATAAGAAAACCTGTGACACTGTCGATGACCGAACTGTTTCCACCACGAAGTCACACCAGTCACAGGACACTGTTGGAAGCTTATCCAACTGGACATTCATCCATCACTTACAATCATCCTCCAATCTTATCGCCTCCATCTCTTCCTCGGTCACTCATACCAGCTCCTCTGTTGCGCCACTTCCGGCCGGCGTTGTGACGCTGCTTCCGGTGACCATCTTGCATTAAGTCTGCTTTTCGTCCGCGTTAATCCTCACCGCGCGAAACATTTTTGCGCGTTTCCGGCCGGTTACGAGATGGTGCCGGTGTTAGCTTTCCTGACATCTCTCGAGCGTCTCGTGTTCAATCCTACTAGGAAGAGTGATGAAATGATTAAGAGTTCAAGGACAGTTCATCCCTTACGTAAGATGTCCGCACTGACTGCGCAATGAACAGACACGGTCAAGGCCAGAACATCCCCAATCTGTGGGACACTCCCTCAGTGACGTCCACTGATATCACTTATTTTTGAATAAAATTATTGTTAAAAGTGTCTTTGTATTTGATAACTGTTGAAACATTCCTTGTTGAAATATTTTGAAACTCATGTGATGGAAAACAAAGTAGCCACGGGAAATACTGCACTCCTCAATAACCTTCGGACTCTAGGACAAGCCTTACAGGTTAGCCAATATACTAACATACTAACTGCTGTGCCAGCGAAGTGCTTATGAAAATAGAAGGTTATCTATTGTTAGTTTCAAACTTTAAAGCGACGACCTTATTTTCTTCACAAAGTATAATAGGGAATTAATTCAACTTATACCACTACATACAGTCAAGTACAATTTCTTTCCCTTGTTCGATACCGAAAATATAATTAATTACCAATGTTTAATTTACTAATTGGTTACTTTTTAAAATTTATTTCAATTTTGTGAGGTACAAGAAGAGATAACAGTGCAAAGTATTTGCTTAATCCGACATTGGGTGTGAGAGAAATATTATGTAACTCCTTGGTCTTCACCAGACAGACAGAAAGACAGACAGAGTTGAAATCAGTTTTGTAAAAATGGTGAAAAATGTTCTATTTCATCATGTTTTAGCTGGAAAAGATTATTTTTGTTCTTTCTTAAAATAAACATTGTAATACTAGCAAATGTACTGTCTGTGGAAAACTAAACTTTGAAACTAAAATGATAAGATCTTAAGTATCTTATGGTTGGGTTTTATTAATGGACGTGACACCAAGCTCAATCAGCTAATAATTATCTTAACTAAATATGCACATGGATATAAGTCTATTTCACTCATTGTCCAATTGGACGTCGTACACCTGAAACACTGCAGATACCACAGAAGTGTGCATCATGTCCAAACACCAACAATAGAGCCCATAAGGATGCAGTCCACGAGCTCATGATTGTGAGTAACGCTCTACTGGGAGTCAAAATCCTCTATCTCCTATTAAGTTCATATTTTCACACATTGACATGTCAGCTTATCATTTGATTCCTCATGGGAATTACCAATGGGATAGGCCTGTATATTTTATTTCACTCTATCGAACATATTTTTTTCTGCTTTTTTGTAGGATCATAATGGAGTTTTTTTTTTGGTTTTACTATTATGTTTTTGTTTTCTGTGTTATGTCAAATAGAAATATTCATAATATAAAAAGAAATGAATGTAGATTTCCCTTTTGCTGATATTCTGTATTAAGCAGCAGTCCCTCGCGCGGAACACGCTCGGGGTTACGATATTACAATCCAATGAAAGTGATTTAATGGCAAACAATGAATGAGGAAGATAAATACAGAAATTTAAATAGAAAGACGAAAAAGAAAAAGGCCTACATTTGGAATATTTAAACAAGCAAAATTTAAAAATACTTTAAAAAATTAATAGAGCTTATTTAAGGGGAAGAACTCCACTTTCAGTACTCTAAATTTTTTTTTTTTACTTTTTCAATAACAAACAAAATAATTAATTACCAATGATTAATTGACTAAATGTTAAATTGTTTTTTTTTTAAATGCATTCATGCTTTTTGTTTGGTACTACGAATAGTTGTGCGAAGTCTCAAATGATCTGAGAATGGGTGTGGGAGAAATAACATGTTAAAAATTCTTAGCAGATAGACGAGTAATTACTCAGTAAATAGATGTAAGCTTGGTTAAAAAAAAAAAAGCACAATGTTCTTTAAAGAGAAACAATTTACTTAAAATACAAATATGTTAGTATACCAATTTCTATATTTTCGCCCCACTGGTTAAGGTTAAATTGGTTAAGTCACTTTTTTAAAGGCTAGGATAGACCTTAGTCAAACTTCCACGTTCGCACCAATCAATAACTTTAAATTGAGACTATCCCACACTTCATGCTAGGTTGAAGCCCAGGCTCCTAGGGACAGGGGAGATTACAGGTCTTCATTGGTTGATAACAAAAGAAAAAAAAAATCAATATTTTAACTATGGCAAGAAATAAAAAAAAAAGGGGGAAAGCAATTACTTTAGTATGCAGAGAGAAAGCGTCTTTGATAGTTCACACACCCGCTAATCTCTTTTGATGACTAATTCAAGGGGGGCGTAAGTCTGCAATTGACAGTTACCCTCGCGTTGCGGATAGTGGAATAATCAACTCTCAACACTACGTGACCGTGAGAGTGCGCGGGGTGCGGTCGGCCGCGATAAGGTAGGCTGGATAACAGGTGACTGCTCATGCGTGACAGCATGTGCAAGCAGAGGGCAGCCGCTAGCTGGTCAATGTCCAGCGTTGTCCAGCGTCGGTGCTTAGAACGTTTGTGTCTGTATAGGACACATAAAAAGCACCCCCCCCCCCTTTTCCAAAACAACAACAACATCAATATAGCTTCAACCCCACATACTCTTCCACGCCCACTCATTTCCCCACACACTCACAAACACTTTATTTCTTTCTTTGAGATCCTATGGGGTAGTTCCGGATCTCTTCTCAGTCACGTTAGTGTGTTGTTTACATTAATGACCTCATTGATTGTAATTTAAACATGAAAATAGTCTAGATCTATACATCTTTAAGTAATAAAAAGTATGTTACAATAATTCACTAATTTTTATGA
Source organism: Biomphalaria pfeifferi (assembly GCA_030265305.1). Taxonomy (NCBI): domain Eukaryota; kingdom Metazoa; phylum Mollusca; class Gastropoda; family Planorbidae; genus Biomphalaria; species Biomphalaria pfeifferi. The sequence goes on along the minus strand of JASAOG010000080.1, from coordinate 190,467 downwards.
TTATTTAGTAGGTCTACTAGATCTAGGCTAGCACTAAATCAAGATCTACATCTTATCATAGGAAGATATTGCCATTAATAAGACCACAGTCACGTGACTTTTTATAAAGTAGGTCAGAGATTCGGAACTACCTCAATCAAAATTATCGCTCGATTCTTTATTTATTTACTTGGCAAAAGTTCAATGAAGCGTCCTTGACATTGTAATGTTTGTCGTGAAAATCTACAAGACATCGTTGTGTTGAAAATGTTTATAAGGTGACTGCGCATGCGTGATGTAACTCTACAAAACCCGGCGATACAAATGCTCACATTCAAACGGAAGTTGGATTGTCCGTCAAAAAAACGTGCACGGATCTTACACGTGTCAAGGACACTGCGACGTCTGCGCCGGGGAACTGTTTGCTCTGATTGATGTTAAAAGACGCGGCTAAATAGATCGTCCATCCGCCGAGAAGAATCAAGATTTATGCCTTCATCCATGCCGTTTGACTGCGCGAGTTACCTCCGCATGTGTACAGTTATTTCCCTTTATTTTATGTTTTCTCCCTTCAGTATTCGATTCCAGTCAATAAGCGCTAACATAATTTCAGAAAATTGTCCGATCCTAATAACGACCCTCCTTTGAAAGATCCCATAAAACAAAATTCGCATCAAATTATGAGCTTGAAGATTTTCGAGTTTTTTGTGGGTTTTTTTTCGGTGTCACTCACGCAAATGTTTTTATGTTTTTGTTTTTTGTTCAAATAGAAATCAAAGGCATTGCCTGCCCTTTTTGTTTTTTTTCAATACAGATCTCAATCCTAAAATGTATGCTTTTAATGGTCAAATAAATAAAACTATCCATATAGCCAGTCCGCCCCTGCAAACCATCCAGCCCAATTATTGCTTGCCATGTAACAATGATAAGCGTCCAATCAAACCTAGAATTATACCATGTTTCGGGTGTTTCATCAGAAATGGCAGCGGGCAAGGTTAAAACTCGGAACTATCGTGACGACAGTCCGAAACGAAATTCTTAGTAGATTCTATGCATAAGGGACATAAGGTCCTCACAAGCACGTATAGGGAGGGATACACATCTATGACATTTGTAATGGTAATGTGTTTGGCTTGGATTATACCGTAAAGCCTGTAAAGATCTTTTATAATTGCTAATGGCTACTTGGTCGTGCGGTTTGCGCGCTGGACTGAAGTTCGGACCTCTCGACGGTCCCGGGTTCAAACCCTGCCAGCTTCCATCCCACCGTCGTCCTGCGGGAGGTTTGGACTACGATGTAAATTATCTTCAACTCTGAAGAAACATCCGAAACATGTCAAACATTCTACAAACATTTTACAATTTGAGCGCCACTGGAAACTTTATGTGGGCCTCTTTTATATGATAAAAAAAATAATAGCCTCTATATAGCGCTACTTTACTGCTTATAGCATGCTCAGAGCGCTATGGTCCAATCTAATTTGTGTACCAGTGGGTGGAGGGGGTATCATAGGTAGCCAAGCCAAGCTCAAGCGTACTTAGCCTCTCTACCACGTATATCTCGAGGATATTTTAAGATCTTGTATATTACATACATTCTTGCGATTTCAAACTATCCAGTCCGATCCTGCTTTTAAACATGGAATCGATGACTCATACACCGCTAGATAACCGAAGTTGAAATAAATTGCATCTTTGGCTTTGACCTGTATGACCGCCATTTCAGTGTAAAAACAGTAATTAAATTAACAGGCATAATTCTTTTTCTTGCCTATGCCAACGAAATAAAGATTTCCCGGACGAGATAAATATCAACAATCTGTTGGACAATTTAAGAAAACTCTCTTTGAGATAATTTAGGCATCCTTTTATTTTCCCTTCTGTCCATCAGCTGAAAAAACAAAAACTGCCAACTCGACCTCTAGACTTTGTAACGCTTTAGTCTAAAACATAAATGAGAAGATGGAGACAGGTAAATGTCTGTTGTCCTCCGGTCTCAGGGTGACCAAGGCGAAGTGCCATCCTACTTCGAGCAATGACAATAAGCCACGAGAAATGTTGGTTCGTGCAAATATTGGTTTTGAAACATGGCCACGGTTAAGGTCTTGGAGGTTATAGATTATCTGTTCATGGACACGGCCCTGGGGTCTAGACGAGAAAAAAACTATTAAATGGAAGGAAAAGATAAGAAGAAATAGAAAACAAAAGTAGGTGCATGAGAAAGAGACTCTGGAGGAAGTATATATATAAAAGTAAAGTTTCCCTTTCAGACCTTGCGATCTATGGGTCAGATGATGTTACGGTCATCTGTTTCTATGGCCAACGGTTAACAAGCAGGGTGTTATGTGGCCAGCACAATGACCAGCCGCCTTTACTTTCTACAAATAAAGTCAGGTACCCATTAGAGTTGGGTGGACTTAGGGGCGCCCTAAAAATCCCGAAATTCAAAATCCCAGTCTTCACAGAGATTCAAACCCAGGACCCCAGGTTCGGAAGCCGAGCGCTTAATCACTCAGCCACCGCGCCTCCCCCCCCCCATTTATATATATATATATACTAGACATATGTTACCCGCGACCCACGGGTCTTTATTTTGCGCATTACTGTCGATATAGTCATAATTAAACAAAATAATAATGTAATAAGTAAAGCGAATGTGTCAATGTAAAAATAGTGTGAATGAAGCTCTCAAATCAAAATAGCTAATAGGCTTAAATCCATTTTTTTAAATTAAAACATTTGCTTGTAGCCCTACATATATTTGATTAAAATTTGAGATGAATAGACTTAATTTTGTATGTTCATGTGTTAAAGTATAAAGTAGATCTTGAGGTAGACATAGATCTAAATCTACACTAATCTAGAGTTTAAAATTGGCTTTTATAGAGTTCATTCTGTGTTGCGCATGCGTGACCTTTTTTCATGAATGAATATAGGCCTATCTCAACACGGCAACGCAACTTTAGCGAACAGCGAACGAATGTATTAAAAATGCTTAAGAAAAACAAATTTGAATGTTAAATTGATTAAAATATGAAATGAATGGACAATAATTAGTATGTTTATGTGTTAAAGCAAACTATCGTTCCGAAAAGAAGTTTTATTATCTTAGAGTTCAATAAGAGTTTTAGACCTAGACCTAAGGATAGACTCAGTAGAGAGATGTGTTAATGTGTAACCAATCGGTAATGTCTAATGAAAGAATGTTCGCCAGGAAATCTGTAGTCACAGTTATCAGGAACTAATTTATTTAAAAAATGCTTTTGAAACACAAAATTGAAGGTCAATTTTATTATATAATGAAATCAATGGACCTTCTTTTGTATTTTCATATGTCAAAGTAAAAAGCTATCTGCGGAAAGTGTATTTCTTAAAATTAAATCTAGGTCTAAATCCTTTCGATGTTTTCTCATGTCAACATTGTTAACCATGGCCTAGATCCATAAATACTATAGCTTTAATAGAGTCGGACAACTTTATTTTTTTTAAGGGTCTTAAGTTTGTTTTAGGGCTACAATACATACACTACGGTCTAAGTTAGTACCCAAGGAACATTCCTGCCTAGTTTTATCAAGATTGGTCAAGCGGTTTTGATGTCTATAAGTAGCATGCATACATACATACATAACAATAATAATAATAATAATCTTTATTATCCGTATGGAAATTTGTCTTACAATTTGTGCATTACACCAAACAAAAAACATTATAACTATAAGAAACCAAAGTGTACATTCACACCAGACTCACTCATTATTTGCATGTGACAAAGTTATACCAGATTGTTCTTATTTAATGATTTGATTGCCAGGGCAACAAAAGAGAGTTTGTGTCTGTTTATCTTTCCCATCGGTGTCTTGTATCTCTTTTGTGATGGTAAAATCACAAAATCCTGACACATACATACATACATACATACACCTCACATTCTAATTTATAATATATATATATATATATATATATATATATATATATATATATATATATATATATATATATATATATATATATATATATATATATATATATATATAGAGAGAGAGAGAGAGAGGGGGGGGGGGATCCATCCCTTCCTTAGGCCACTTCCGGTGTGACTCAAGAGAGGCCCATTCCTTGATACACAGCTGCGGTCACAGGTTCGGCATCTGTAATCACCAGGCCATTACTACTGTTGTAGTACTTTCACCCTTCTTTCTACTACTGTTGTGTATGACATCTACAATCCGGGACTTTTCTTTTATGTAATACTACTCTATATAAATACAGGGAGAAGTGGGAGAGAGGGAGAGAGACTGTGAGAAAGAGAGAGAATAAAAAAAAAAAGAGAAAGATGTTTACAATAAAATAGAGAGTGGTGTCAATGGAAATTAAAACGTACGAGGGTCATGTACAACTAAAAGACAACTAAATTCTAATTCCCGTGTGAGAGAAACTTAAAAATATAAAGAGAGGAAATAGAGACCAACTGTGAAGCCAACAGGAGAATCATCAAAGTTGTTAAAAGTCTAAACTAAATCTATTCTCTTTCTAATTACCCGTTACTTAATTCCAGACTTGTTAAAAGCTTTCATACATATTTAAAAACATTTAAGCCTTTTAAAATGAAGGCGGAAGGAAGTGGTTTTTATTGGTTTTTAAGGATCCTAGAAAAAAAAAGGATCCATACAATTTACGTATTTTAACTATTTTTCTGGGGACGTTTGTCTCTTTCCGTTTATTCCAGTCTCATAACGTTTTGTTTGTGAATTAAACTGGTTTTTAATTCTCATGGCTCTGCATTTAGTTATAAACATTTTTTTATTCTTTTTTTAGGATATATATACACATAAGACAAACAGGTTAACGCATCCACGTCCAGACCATATAATACTGTCTTTATTCAATTTTAGCTTTATCATCATAGGAATCCTTGGGCCTTAGGCCTCTTTTCTTTGCCTCTTTTTTTGGGGGCTTAATGTACCTCTTTTATGGGCCATCTTGCCTCTTTTGTGGGCTATTTTTTTTTTTTTATAATATTTTTAAAAAAATTTTTAAAATATTTTTTTATTTGTAAGTTCTCATAATTCAAAAGTATTAAATCATAAACGATTGAAAAGTGATTAACCTAAAAATATAATAATAGTAATAGAAATATTATTTAATATCAAAGACATACTACCTAACCATCCTAACCATTGAGCCCACTAAAGACAGAAGAATGATACAAGTATCCTCTACCCCAGAACAATCAACACAATATCAAATATCCCTGACCCCCATCACCCCATTTCTGGAAAACTACCTGAGCATTGTACAAGTATATCAAAATCAAACTAGATAATTCTCTACCCTAAATCCATTATTTTTCTAAATGTCAATTCTAAGTGATTAGGATCAAAAACCTTATTATTATGTAGAGCTTTGAGCCAGCTAGCCCAAACAAGGTTCCTGTATTCGGAAACAATAATTAAGTTAGAGTTATGCATCATTTTATTTTTTAGTTTTGGCA